>NW_004624747.1:18652839-18789989 GCF_000247695.1 Heterocephalus glaber
CCAGGGACCTGTCAAAATCAAGGTACTCTGTGAAGTCTCCCTAAGCCCAAATACCAAAGGCACAGAAACTGGAAAGAGCCCGCGGGAACTATCACCAGGCCCAGAAACACCCCGTAGCTCTGGGCAGGGCTCCCCAGACCCGGGCACAAAAAACCTAGAGAGCCAAAGTCCAGTGGGGGAGACTGAAGTCACAGCCAGCGGCCCCGAGAGACACTGAGAAGCCTGGTGTACATCCATCCAGGCCTGGCTGCCACTATCAGAAACAACTTCACAGAGAGCCTTGCAGACTTCAGGCCAGTGTGGTCCCTGCAGGAAGTCAGGCCGCACTCATTCTCTGAGCCCTTCCTGCCCGTTTTCCTGGGCAGCCAACCCGTCTATGGTCCCTTCTTCCCGGGCACCTCCATGACCCACACCTCCACCCGATTGGCCCTGATTTTGGGAAGAGGCATCTTGACAACATCCTTTGAGAATTCCATCTCCCTTGCGGGCCTTTGTGATAAAGATCGAGATATGTGGTGTTTGGACAATAAACAGCTTTTCACCACAGACTGGGTAGATGAGGAAGGAGACTCATACACTGTGTCACCTCAGGTGGAGTTAGAAGATCCCTTTAGGCTTTCTGGACTAAAAAACTCATGTTCTCAAAATGAACTTAGTTCATGTACTGCCTTGTATACCAGAACATCCTAAAATACCTTATCCCGGAGAAGAGAAACCCATCCACCACAGAGCTGCAGGCCACTGGAGAAAGCTGTATTGTGCTAATGGCCACATTTTTCAACCAAACGCTTCAGCAGGCAGGCTCACTGTGCTGTCTGCACAGACCGTGTAGGGGGACTTGGCCGCCAGGTATATAAGTGCACCAGATGTAAACTCTTGGTTCACAAGAAGGGCCACACACTCATCACAGTTGAATATGGGCAGCATTCTTTACCATCAGACTCCCTGATGCCAGTCGATCCATCATCTGTGGCTTCAGACCCTGCACAGACAGCGACCCCACAGAACCTTACAACTCATGAGGCTTTAGAACAAGTTGATGAAGAGAATGAGGCAGAGAACAACAGGGAAAGTGACAAAGCTTCACCTAGTTTAGGTCTTCAGGACTTTGATTTGCTTCGTGTGATAGGCAGAGAGAGTTATGGGAAAGTACTGTTAGTCCAACTGAAAAAATCAGGTCGTGTGTATGCAATGAAAGCAGTGAAAAAAAGAGCTTGTCAACACTGATCGGGTACAGACAGAAAAGCACGTTTTACAGCAGGCCACTAATTATCCTTTTCTGTAGGACTGCATTCTTGCTTCCAGACAGAAAGCAGACTGTTGTTTGTTCTAGGCTATGTAAATGGTGGAGATCTGATGTTTCATCTGCAGCAACAAAGAATCCTTCCTGAAGAACATGCCAGGTTTTACTCTGCAGAAATCAGTTTAGCCTTCAACTATCTTCATCAGCGAGGGATACTGTATAGAAATTTGAAAGTGGACAATATTCTACTGGACTCAGAAGGGCACATTAGACTCACCGACCATTGCCTATGTAAGGAAGGCTTACAGCCCAGAGATGTGACCAGTGCTTTCTGTGGCACTCCTAATTACCTGGCTCCAGAAATTGTAAGAGGGGAAGATTATGGTTTCAGTGTGGACTGGTGGACTCTCGGAGTACTGATGTATGAGATGTTGATTGGAGAGTCTCCTTTTCATCTTGATGAGCTCTGATAACCCTGACTGAAACTCAAACAATAATCTCTATCGAGTCATTTTGGAAAGAGAAATTCGCATACCTCGGTGTCTGTCTGTAGAAGCTGCAAGTGTCCTGAAGAGTTTTCTGAGCAGGGACCCAAAGGAATGATGGGGTTGCCATCGTCAGAGGGGCTTTGCTGATGTTCAGGAGCATCCGTTCTTTCAAAATGTCGACTGGGACGTGATGGAGCGTAAGCAAGTAGTGCCTCCCTTCAAACCAAATATGTCTGAGGGATTCCGGTTGGACAACTTTGATTCTCAGTTTACTGAGGAACCTGTCCAGCTCACCCCAGATGATAATGACATCATGAGCAAAATGGAAGGATATGAATTTGCAGGTTTTGAGTATATCAGTCATCTTTCAATGTATGAAGAAGAGTGGGTCTGATCCTCATTTGTCAACTGTGCATTCTGCTTATTAGTATTTAATGCTTGGAAAAACTGGTTACCAGCCTGGATTCAATGAACCATTTCATAACTGTCTAGAAGCTAATTTTATTTTTTGTAGTTATATTTAGATTAATACTTGATTCTTACAGTCTATAATAAGGAATATTGAATGTTTTTGTTGATAAATGAAAACATTCCATTTGTTGAGTGGAGACAAAGTATAATACTTTTTCTAGTTATGTACTATACAGGAAAATAATTTGTCTTTTAAGTAGAATGTCTTACCTATGCTTATTGATCTCAAACCATATTACCTATACCTTTTGGACCCCAGTTTATGTAGTCTTCAGGGAATCCAAAAAATTATAACACTTTTAAATTAATCTGCAGAAAACCCATATATATTATAGTTCTATCTCCTTAGTTAAGTTTTTTTATTTAATAGGATAACACATGAAATACATAGTAGAATTCATTTCAGGGGCAAAGTTCTTCAAAATATTTTTATTGAAATTACTGGTCAGTAATTTATTATTTAAAGAGTTACCAGATCTATAGCATTCCTGTGCTAGTCCTATTTTTATGCAAAGGACTTGAAAAGTAACCATCATTTTCTAAATAGGTTATAATGATACAATCTGAGCAAAATTTAATTTTAGGTACACTAGTTTTAAATTTAGAATGATTTAAAATTTTGTAGGCATTTAATAAATTACCTTTTTATCTTGTTTGAGGTACCCCATTTCATTAGAAATGTAACTTTTCCAAAGCTTTTAGATTTATTACCTTTTCTTCAATTTTCAAGTTTGAAAGTAATAAAAACATAAAGGAAAATGTTTATAGACATGTGCTTATTCATTTGTGAGCCATATATATTTCTCTTAACGTCTGGAACTTGTTTTAAAGCAAAAAGCATTATCCACAGCATAAAATTAGAGAGAATTGTAACATATAAGAAATATGTTTGTTTTTTAAATTTTTATTTTATTTTTTTTTGGTACCAGGGATTGAACTTGGGACCTTGCGTTTCCGAGGCAGGCGCCGGAACCACTGAGCTAAATCCCCGGCCCTTTTCTTTTTAATTTAAAGTATAGATTTTTAAGTAGTAAGATTGACTTGCATATTTTACTCAGAACTACACTACAAATATGTTTTTAACTGTATTCTCTCTTTTTTTGCCATCTTTAAGTGTCACACTAGTTCTTTTCATATTATATAGTAGGGCTTTCAAAACATTCACCGGGAATAAGGCAGTTTACAGACAGAATGGTTGGGATTTTGGTGTTCTCGGAAATAATTTATTTTGCATAAGCCTGTGGTCAGATCATTTTATGCATATGAAGCCTGGATTAATTTCAAGCATCTTGTTCAGTGCCGGGACGTTTACTTTATAAATTTGTTTTGTTTTGATTTTTGTCATGTAGAATACTGCCTTGGTCATCATAATGTAATGTGTATTTGTGTGCCTTCTTTTTCATGTTAAAAATCTTTAAAATGTTTAATAAACATCAAATAAATAAAACATATTGAATTCCTTTAAAGTTATCAAAATATTTACCTATAAAACCTTTGACATCCTAGAGTTATCTCCTATTTTCTCATTTAATGGAGATTGCCCAAAATGCTTGTATTTGAGTGTCAATTTGCCTTCAAGTCAGGAAACAGTAATAGCAGGCCATATCTGTTCTTCTAAAGTTTGTCACAGAGTTGTGAGGAACACTTTTGATCCAGCTTTTTTGTCTCTGTAAGGTCTTAGGTGCTGAGACAAATACAAATTCTTCACCAAAATGAGACATTTGTATCTATATATCTGTCCCTAAATTACATTTGTCACTGGCTAGTATAGTAGCAGGTATTTTCAGCCAATGAAAAGGCATCTGGACCTGCCATACTGTGACAGTAATGTTCCCTGACCAACCTCTTGTCCAGTTTTGAAATTTAAGGTAACCACAATAGGATAGGAAGGTACCTTAAACTGTTCTTTTCCCTGCCCCTTCCTTGGATGGTATAGAAATCTGTAGGCATTCATATGCTAGGGTTTTGCCAACACTGTGAGATCCAAGCTTGTCAGAGTTTTGCCTGATTTCTATGTCAAGATCCTCTAACAGGATGAGATGAGACGAGACAAATAGGCTAAAATAACTTTAAATCTTGGAGTCATGAAGAATCACCAGTTGTTCATTCACATATAGATCCCTTGTCATTGGTCTTGGTGGCCTAGCTATCGAATTGGAGGCCCTTATTCCCAACGTCAAGTTCCATGAGTTTATCTTAGGAATCACCCCTTTGTGGGAAGGCTCAAACTCAGAATGAGTCAAAATGATTGTGGTGGCCCCAAATCGATATTTCTCTAAGGCTTCTTTTTCTCTTCAGTGAAGGGGAAAAGTAAAGCAAAGCTATATGACACCTGTTGCACAAAATACACCTGGAGGTCCCATGTGAGCATTTACTGTTTTTAAATGCCAGTCAAGGAAATGTAAGATACCTTCAGTGTCTCTAGCTATCTGGTCCTGAACCAGTCAAAGAGAAAGTGCTCCAATGTGGCAACCCTTATGAGCAGCCTGAGGGTATCTCAAGGTTGGGTCAGCCATAGAATTTGGATTAATTTTCACTTCATTTCACTGTTGACTAAAATGATTTGCTTGGTTGGTAGCTTTAGCTAAAAATATATGGTGAGTGTAAAAATAACATGGACTCTGGGGATAGTTTAGGACTGCAAAATTCTATGACCGCAGACTCTGAGGCATATGTCTAGAACTAAAGAAAATTTTGCCTTCTCAGCAATGAGCACATGGGTTCCTTAGAGTGGGAACTGGTGTAAGCAGGTGCCGGCTATGGATGGGTGATGTCCTTTGAGGAATCCACTTCAATATTCTGCATCAAAATTGAATTTTCCTGAGAAAATTCTTTGACTACAACTTCATTTCTCCATGGGTCTGTGTGAAGTATAGCATTGGTACTTTTAGTACCCAAAAGTAGTCGTAGGTCCTTCAGTACCAGGACCTTCAGTACCAATTCTCTTAATTTGTATATGTCTGAGAACGCTCTAGAAATACTATCTAGTAGATGTACTTTCTCCTAGAGGTTCAGTGCATACTTCTGGGGCAACATCACTAAAAGAATATTTTGGTGCAATAAGCTTTTAGTGGACATAGAGGTGGGAGTTTTGGTGACCAGCTGAGGCAGAGTTGTGTAGTTGGTAGACTAAAACTAGTTCTTCAATATAGATGGTATTCCCTCAAGTGGAGCTAGAGGTTTCCCCAAATAGTTTCAGAGCTCTCATCTTGGTAACTAATTCTAATAGCTTCTGTTAATTTTAATCAAAATCCTAGATTAGTTTAGGGGAAGCTGAAAGGAGAAGAAAATGGTTCCCAATGTGAGATTCTATGTGTCTTACCGATTATCCTGTGTGATGCTGTTGACATACAGGTGTTTGATTTTAAAGGTACTTTTCTCAGCTCATGATCATGTAGGAAAAATCTTGATCAGTGCCTTCAAGAAGCCTCATTAGTGCATGTACTGTTACCAAAGATGAGAGGGAGTTCTTCAGGCAAAGGCGTTAGGATCTTCACCCTAACCAGACTTAGAATCTAAGGTGATAGTGGAGTGACTCCATTTGTTGGCTGAGGGTTCTATGTCATGGACCTTATTTCAGTCTAACTCTACTTGAAGGAGAACATTTTATAAGTTTTTCAGAGACTGAAAAGGATAAGCACCTTTCAAATAAACAAGCTCCTTCAGCTGTTTTTATCTAGAGATCTGATCCACAGTTCATGGGGATGAATTTTGGCACAGTGTCAACTTGGACTGAGTTTTCTCACCTCAGCAATAGGAAAGCTATTGTGTGAGACTACATTGACTCCACCAAACGCCGTAACTACAGTCATCCCTGAAACTAGTCACCTTCTGACTGTACCTCTTGTGCAATCTTGGAATTGACAATTCTCTCTTCCACGATTGAGCAGATATGTCGGGTCTTTACTATGGATTTGTTTTAAATTCTTCCTGAGCTTTTCTTTAAGTTGGAATGTGGCTGATATGGAAGAATTCCATGTTCCATAGCAGAAACACAGGCCTGGGTCTTAGCACCTAGACAAATGTACATCACACAAGTGGAAGAATCAGAGGGGACACATGGTTTTGTAAGGCTCCACATTTCTGTTTCCTGCTCTCCTTCACCAAGGGAGTCGAACCAGTCATGAGTGAAGGGCCTCCCTAAGCTTGCAAGCAGATTTTCTGCGTGTTCAACTATCCCTGAGTATCGTATCTCTTTCAGCAGCTGCAGAAACCAAAGTAAACAATTTCTAAAAATTGTATTTGAGTTGTTTGATACAGTATAGCCAAAACTTGCAAGCTGTTTGGTTTAGCTTGAAGATCCTTGTAGTCACTTCTCAGCGATCTAGGGAACAACCCGAGTCATTCTGAGCCATGATAGACCCTTCCCTTGGGTTCAAATTATTGGTAAAAATTCATAGCACTACACAGGCCAACATGGTAGGCAAGACTCAGTTGAGTCCATCTCTAAGTCAATGTGGTAAGGTGCTGAGGAGTGCAAAGAAATACTGACCGACTAAAGAAAAACTGGAGAGTAATTCAGATTTCCATGATCTCTTGCGTTTCATATTTTTTATTTGAATAGTGATTCAAAGATACATTCAAAATGAGACAGAAACCAAAGAATGCAAAGACGCTCGCAAAGCATCCAGTGTGATGGTAGACGCCAAGGTGTTGGTTATGTTAACACCTAAGTTACTGTAAGGACATTGGTGTCTATGCAAGTGAGCGGTTTATCTCTATTTTCTTTGTAAGAATCACTGAGCCATGTCCAAATCCTCTACTAAAATGTCCTGGGTTTTCCGCAGTGGGTTATAGAGTAAATATTTGGGCTAGCATCAGACTATCTATGGAAGATGTCTAAAGTGCTGAAACGGCGTTCCCGTGGCTTGGCTTTCAAATTCCTTGTGTTCCAGATAACTTAGAATCAGTTTGGAGGCCATGGGAGCCTTGGCTGCTATCACCACGGGTGAAAGGGTTCCATTTCTGATGGGGCCCAGTCTTTCCCCTGAGTGTGTATGCACAGGACAAGGATGAAATGCCATGGTTCTGTGTGCATGTGAGTTTTTTTCACGGTCTTTATTTTGCCTAAAGCTCCATCACCTTATGAGTCTCATGAATGAAATTACCGCTCGATGCTATAAACTCTTCAGCCTTGGAGAGAAATCATCACAGTTGAGTTTTTAAACAGATACCCTTGTTTCATTGTTCTGTATTACAAATTAACCATTCTCATGGCTTTGCCACATGAGGTATGCTATGCTCAAGTCTGTTTGGTACTCATGAAAGTAACAATTAACCAGAGTGCAAGTCTAAATACATTCTAAGGAAACCAAATCTGAGACTATTGTGGGCAAGAGAATGAGCATGGGTCCAAATAACCATCCCCCAGCCACTGAAAATGTAATAATCCACTGGAATAGAAATTACATAATCAAGGTTTCACTTCGTCTGGAAATGTCTTTAAAATATCAGTCCCAACAGAAGGCATGAAAAGGAAAAACATTCTGCTTAATCTTGTTTTGGACTGTTTTTACTGTTTTGTGGTGAGGAAGAGCCTGCTTCCAAAGTCAAGTGCACTGGGCTATAGCCATGCAGGAAGGGTGTAAATACCCAGGCCTCCTCCGATGTCAGGAGGGCTCGGGATGCTGCTTCCTGGTGGCTGCTCCTGAGAGGCTGTTGGGAGAACAGGCTGATCGCCTGTGGGTCTCCATGAGCAGAGCCATCCCGGTCTTTCAGGGACCTGAGGGATTGCAAACCACGTTTCACATACAGAAGGTGAGACTGCTGCCAGGGCTTGTCCCTGGGTCTCTTCATTATCTCAGCACTTGACCTCTCTCTGTGACCTTGGACAGGAACATGGTTGTTGCAGGTGGTTACGGTTACGCATTTGTCAGGGATCACCACCTGTGGAAAGGGAAAGAGGCAGGACTGGGTAGAGGAAGAGGTCAGAGCTGCTGGAGTGTTGGCCTCCCGGTGAGTGGTGAGTAATTTCAGGGTCCTCCATCAGGCCTGCATGTGTGAACACTTTGCTCCCAAATCTTGCAGTCAGCACCCACGTTCTGCTGTTCAGGATCTATGCCTTTCCTTGAAATGACAGATATGAGGGCTGGGGATGTAGCTCAGTGGTGCCACCACCTGCCTCACAAGTGCAAGGTCCCAAGTTCGATTCCCCGTACCAAAAAAAAAAAAGAAAGAAATGACAGACGTGGCCTGTAGTCCCTCTTCTCTTCTACCTCTGAGGCTGAGCGTGTAGGAGAATGGGGTGAATATGGTTTCTTTCCATAGCTTCCTTCCTGCAAAGGTGGAGTCTTCTATCCATGCCTGCAGGCAGGTTCAGAGTGCAATAGAGAATTCATATCTTGTACCTAGGTTTTGTGCTGTCATTGCATAGATTTCTCTGCTTTGGGCAGGAAGCTTTGCCAATTTCCTCAGAACTCCAAGCTGCTTGGGAGACTTGAAGCCCTGTGGGCTCTAGATTACCCGACACTCATGGGAACATGAGATTCCCACACCTTCCCTGTAGAGCTTCCTCCTGCCTACTGTTCTGTGACCTCAAAAGGGAATGATAACAAAAAAAAAAAACCTTGTCTTGCCAATGAAACTTCAGCTTGGAGAAGTAAAATGAGTTCAAGTAGTCAAAACATAACTCTGCAATTATTTTTGAAGCAAGTGATGCAGAAGGAAAGGTGGTGTATGCAGTCTTACTGTACTTCTTGTAAGAGTCTGTCTCGTGGCCCAGTGGGCTTATTTCTGTGCCAAGAAATAAGAGGGAAAGCAGGGTTTAAATTAGAGCCTTGCCTTTATTAGGTACAGGAAAGGCCAGATATATCCCTTCTTGGTGAAATCATATATAAAAGGGGGTTCCTGGATGGCATTAGCAGAATGAAGCCTGAAGGCAGGCCCATGGGCTGTGTTGCTCATGCCAAGTGCACCCCGGGCTGCCCTAGAAGAAGTCTGCACATACGCGCATCTCAGATTCTGATCGTCACTGTGTGTGCTGTCTGATGAGCCATCTGGCCAGTGAGTCTGGCTTTATCACTCTTGGTGAGCACCTTGGATTCAGTGGATGACACTGTCTTGTAAGACACATCCCTCCTTCCTCTTGGAACAGCGCTGCTTCTAAAGCCTCGAGCTTCTTGCTCTGTTTGTGCATCTATCGCGTGGAGGCAATGGCGACAGGACAGTGTCTGATTTCAAGTGTGATCTTCAGAGTCCTCTGCGAACATTTACCAGACGTGGGAAACATGGGACCTAAGCACATCTATACCAGCTCTATCCACCAAGTGTGTTGCAAATTCTCCTGAAGGTCTAACTCTGCAGGTGGGAAGTTCTGCAGGACTAATGACAAGGCCAGGCTCGATTGGATATTCCACAAGGGCCTGGAATATTCCTAAGAGAGCTCCTTTGCACTGGCTCCTGTGAGGCCACAGTTCTCCTGTGACAACTACAGAAAGGAGTTTGGGTGTCTTAGAGCCCTGCGTGACTCCCTGACCCCTCATCCAGGAACTGGCTCTGTGAGAGGTCCAGGCAGAACGGGGACTGGTTGAGTTGAAAGGTGAGGAAGAGGCCAGCCCAGTGCAGAGTGGATGCTGAATATCTCAAGCTCAGGTGCTGCAGCCTGCAAGGCTCCTGCCCAAGCATCTTGCTCAGCAAGGGCAACAGGGTGTTCTCCTCCCAGACGTGGCCCTCCAGGGTCAGGGGAACGACGGTCGTCTTGCCAATGACAGCCAGATAGAACTCTGATTATGCCATCTTGGGGAAGGTGTGTCTAATCACCATTTTCTGCAGTGGGTGGGCAGGCCAGGTTGAGAAGAATCCCTGAGGGCTTGCTCAGGAGCTCCAGCTGAGGTCCAAGGGCCATGGGTCTCACTGCAACAGAACATGGAACAGAGATCCATCCAGGTGCAGGGTGTCACTGCTGGGCTAAGAGCTATTATCCTGGGTACTGACGCCACTGCAACACGGTTCTCCAGAAAGATCCTTGCTCTTTGCACTGGGAGATTTCCATAGGTGGTCACAAGGCACCCTGATTGATTTCCATAAAACTGTGCATGAGTAGCATTACTGAAAATGTTCCATTTTTAAACGAGTCTCTAAGACCCAACCTGTTAGCCCCTGGGCACTGTAGGGCTCTGGGTGTCATTGTGACTCCCCATGCTCCTTGTGCTGAAGACAAGAATGATGGGAATAGAGGGGCCAGCAACAGCTCTAAGCAGAGATGGAAGAGACAACTGACTCCTATATTCCCTGTCGATTCCTGGTCTGGCCCCCATGTGAGGCTTTTCTTAATTTAAGACCTGGCTGCCCTGGCACATCTGGGGCATAGTACTGTCCTCCAGTGAGGGGCGGGACTTTGCCTGCAGGAAGGAAGGACATGGTGCTGTCCACCACCTTCAGAAACCCAGGCTCATCTGGCATGAAAGTGCAGCTGTTCCAACTGTCTCTAGGAAGACCTCTCCCATGGGCCACATGCCACACCCTGTTGGCACAGGTCCCTGCAGGCACCTCCCCTGCCTCCCCCTTCCTCCCTGTAGCTGCAGTTCTGCCCCAGGAGGTCACCAGCCTCGGGACAGGAGTTGCTGCTCACTGATTCAGCTGCTGGGATGGAGCAGAGGGGCTTCGGGGGCAGACACCCCACCTCCCAGGCAAGGAGCCCAGCAGCCTGAGTGCCCAGATCACATCTTTTTTTTTTTTTTTAAATGGTCTCATTTTTATTTCCAGAAATTAACTACGTGACTTTTTTTTTTTGGTACCGGGAATCGAACTTGGGTCTTTGAGCTTGCATAGCAGGCGGTGAAACCACTGAGCTAAATCCCTGGCCCGCCCCAGATCACATCTTGCTCTCAGCTCTCTAGGGGCATCTGCCTCTTGACTGTGATTCTCTTTTTCAGGAAACTTTGGTCTTGGTCCCCTTTGTGAGGGCAGGAATACCTGTCACTTGGAGAAATCCATCCAGTCATTTATAGGCACCTGATTTCTGGTGTCTGTGTGTTTTCCCTGCTATTGATGTGATGTGAGCACAGGTGTGTTGGGGAGGCAGGTGTGGACGGGCATGGGGAACTGGTCCCCTGGGCACTTGTGCCCACTGCAGTGAGCTTTTCCTTGGGATCACTGGCTTTCCCAGGTCTCCTTGGTTGGTCCTGTCCCTGAGGTTCTTGACAAAGATGCCCACTGTTCTTGCACATTACTACTGGCGCTTGTTGGTGTTTGGGACTCTTGTGGTCTTCCCGGACATCTGTGGGGGATACCCCTTGTCCTTCATTCTCCATTCTAGAAAATTTTCAATGGCTGAGGAAATTTCTTTGCAAACAGGTTGAACCCATTATTTCAATTTCTAAAATCCCAATGTGAATATACATGTATTGAAATGAACCAGCCAACAGGAAAGGGTGGATTTCAACTGGAATTTTATATTATTTTCAGTCATAAATCTATTTTCTTTGCCTTTAAACTTGGAAAGACTGTTCCTCAAACCTGAAGGGCCGGTTGGGTTTATTTCCATGCCAAGAGCAGAAAGCGAGGTGGGGATTAGACCAGAGCCTGACTTCATCAGCTACGGGGGCAGCCAGATCTTTTCCTTAGCTACATCATCCTGGGAGGGCCTAGGCCCTCGGTGACATCCTTAGGATGAAGCCTGAAGTTCAGGGACAAGTTTGATATTCCTAGTGTCTTGTCACCCCAAGTGACCATAGGGAGAGTTTACAAATACATGCATCTCAGGGTTTGCAGCTACCTTCAATGGTTGGTTTTTTGGCCAAGAGGCAAACAGCAGCCCGCAGACTCTCGTGCTATAGCGCATGCTGGCCTGGCTGGCTAGGTAGAAAGGCTTCCATGCCAGGTGAGATACCTCAGTGGCCCAAAACCATGTGTGGTTGTACAGACCCCTAGTACTGCACCTGTACCCTCTGGTCCTCCAGCAACCCTTGACATTGTAGAAGTGCAAATCCAATTACCCTGCCTTGAGGCTCCGATATTCTCTTATATGGTACCTGTACTGCTACAGTCCTTAGCATTTTGGCAAGGGTCAGCTGGTCATCCTAGTCTTTAACAATCCCTTGAGGCAAGGTTCTGCACCTTGAGGAACCCAGATTCTGACCTTAAAGGTCTAAACTTCTCCCTGTTGTCTCTGGAGATCTAATCCTGCTGACCAAGGCTTTGACTTTCTTCCTTGGAGCTGTTGCAAACAGAATATGTCATGTTCACATGTCAGCCCTCAATTGCCATTGGTTCTGACTGTCCTTTTTGGGGACACATGCTCAACCACAACTCTTAAACATTCACTTAAGCAAATGTGATTTGGTAAATAAAAGAGCTTGAAAATCTCCCTGTTTACTGCTCTGGGAAGTTATCAACAAATCTACCATCAAAACATGCTCATAAGTGTTGGCTCACAACGGATGGTCATTGTGGGCAATGAATGGGCTGCCCCTTGCCGAACACACATGGATCTGAGAGTCTACAAATTATACCCCAACTCTTTTGAAATCGTGATTAGCCATCATCCCTGAGTGCAACAATCCTGTTTAAGTTAAAAGAGCAGATCGCTTCTCGGCCTTTTGGCTAAGATCAAGTGTAAGTTAAAAGAGCAGAAATTTGGGTGGCATCGGTAAATCAAGGGAAACCAAGGAACAAAGTACAATACACAGAGGAATGTACAGGTATCCTTCTCTTAGCACTTAGATATTAGTGTATGTTATTATCCTGTCTTTGCAATTTTCATGGTGATCCCTGGAAAGAAACTGGGCTTGCTGACTACTGTATAGCAACCCGACCAAAACAAATTTGGCTAATCTTGTGGTTTTCTCCCTTTTACAAAAGTTACGATGTCATTCAAGGAAATGGATGCTGTCCCTTGGTAGTGGCCCTAGCTGGTCCTGTGCCACTTGACTAGAAAGTGGTCCAATATGGTGGCCTTCATGTGCAGCCTAGGGGTTTCTCCAGGCTATGTCAAACATAATGGCTTTCTGTACCCAGTTGAGCATTTCCTAAAATGACTGGCTTGATCTATAGCTTCAGTTAAAATTATATGCTGAGTATAATAATGCTATAGAATCTGAGTGGGATAGTTTATCTGGGACTCCAAAATCCCATGGCTATAGTCTGTGCAGCCCATGTCTGGAGCTCATGAGATTTTTCTTTCAGTAAATCCATGGGAATTTGTGCGAGAAGGACCAGGCTATCCATGGGTAAGAGTATTTTGGGGATTATAGTTCTACACTACTACATTTTCTTCAAAACTTTGAACTGTGATTTTTCCACAGGGCCATGTCAAGTATGGCGGGGTCACTTGTCACCCCCTAAATATGGCTATAGATCTTCAACACAGGTCTCTTCTTAGGCCATCTAGGTTAGGATATTACACTCCAGAAATCCTGCCTGTAACTGAAAAAGAGCAGTACTGTACACTTTTTACTAGAAATTCATATTGAACAGCAATATTTTGAATAAGTTTCTAAAGGACACAAACAGCAGTTTTAGTGACTAGCTAAGTATGTTTCCGTCTTGAATTTAGATCAGTTTCTTCATATGGGGCTAGAGGTTTCCCCCAAGTGTCTCAAACCTCTGATTCTGGCTGCCATGCAGCATCTCATTCTAAACATTTCCATAGCATCCAATTAAACCTAATTGTAGGTTGACCTAAGGCAGTGATGGTGAACCTTTTAGAGAGCCCCAAAATGGGGGCCTAGCCTTGAGATGGTCTGGAATTGTAGAAGCCACTAAGCCACAGTGCTACAAACTTTTAGGACTGAGTCAACTCCGATAGGAAAAGTTATTCCCTTCCTGTTGCCCTAGGGAGTGCTGGTGAACCTTTTACAGAGAGTGCCCAATCTGCAATAAATAAGTGGACTTTAGATTACAAAATACCAACATTGCAATTAAACCTGAATAATGCTCGGCTTATGGGACCACTTGGCTCACATACCAACAGATAGGGCTCTGTGTGCTCTCTGAAACAGAGTCTGAAAATTCTCCTGTGACATTATTGACATGTAGCTGTTTTTCATGAAAGTCAGGATTTTTTTCCTCAAATCTCATGGTCACCCTACAAAGATCTGGATTGATGCCTTGTACCATTTTAATACAAGCAAAATCTGAAAAGATGAGGATAACTTCTTGGGGCCAAGCTACTCGGAACTCTACCCTAGCCAGGTTTAGGGTCTTGAGTGGTATTACAGGATTGCTATTTGTTAACTAAATGTTCTATGCCACAGTCCTTATTACAGACTTAGTCCGCGGGAAGCAAAATATTTTAAGATCAATTTCTCAGAAACCAAAATAATAGCACTTCAAATAACAAAGCTACTCAGATCTCTTTTTTCCTAGTTTTGAGCCACCACTGGTGGGAACTGCTTAGGCAATAGATCTTTCTAACCCCAGTAGAAAGGGCCTGGCATCTTGAGCTGGGGTCACCAGCACTATGGTACAAATGGGGAACATGCACTGTAGCAACCATGCCTGCAGGTTTGTGGGAAATGACACTCTAACCAAGCTGGGTTTTATTTTTCATTTTTAGTGCTGTACCCTGTATGAACTGTCAGTGATTTCAGATTATGAAGAAAGTGAAGTGGGTGCCAGCAAGACTCAGAATAGGATGAAGTACATGGTGTGGTTGAAAACCATGTGAATAGTTTTTTTAAAAATTCATTAGAAAATGACAAGTAGACTTTTAGAGTCAGAAGCCTCATGTTACCTGATATGGTGAATCAGGTAGATGAGGACAGGCTGGGATGTTTTTATGAGCCTTCCTTTCCACTGATTGGCACTGCAGGTGCCCTGGCTCCATAGCGTGTCTACAAACCTCAGGAGAAGGGGCACTAGAGCAAGGACAAGAAGCTTTTCCAGGGAATAAAAACTGTAACTTGTCAGTTACAAGATGAGTGGTTATCATCTAGTTGTGTAAAATCGTAATTAATCACATTTCTGGCTTTTACCTCTCAATCACATTCCTTTAACTTGTGGGTCTCTGTGCCCAAAATATAGAAGCTGGTGAAGATGTGGACGTGGCATCTGAGCACAGGGAGGCTGAGGGCTTCAAGAGCAGAGTAGTCAGTGGCTGCCTGTGATGCCCATGGTGACACAGCCTCAGATCCCACAGTGCACGGGAAGCAGTGAGTTCAATCTACCCGGATTCTGCGGGTCCTAGTCCATTTACACCTGGGGAATCCTGAGCTGTGCTCTCAAGTGAGATGATGTGGCCACCAGGGCATGAATGTGGGAGACTTGAGGGGAGGTTCCCACTGATTTTCTTTGGCCCTGAATTTTTCTGGTCTCAGAAGTACTGAAGTTACTCTGTAAGACTCGGTTTACTTCAACAAATGCCATCACGGGAGCCAACCCTAAGTCCATTCACCTTCTCACTGTACATCCCATTGGTAGTAAGAATTCTTTCTTCCTGTATTTAACAGTTGTTAGGTATTCCCTGTGGCTCTGTTTGAGAGCCTTCCCAAGCTTTTCCTTAAGCTGTCATGTGGCTGGTATGGAAGAATTCTGTTTTTTGTACCAGGAAACCTGAAACTTCCCTGTCCTCTTGACTGGCAGGATTCCCTTTGTCAGAGGACATCACAGACTGGAAAATGAACCATCTATGGACCTGAGTTGTTCTAGCAGTAGGTACAGATCTTCTCTTACCTATTACAGCATCTGCAGAAACCAAGATGAATAGAAATTTTTAAACTCCTTTGTGATTGAGTTATGGTGTAGACTAAACATTGGAACTGATGTGGCTTAGAAAGACCCTTCTGATCACTTCCTGCAGCGTGAGGGTGAACCCCCTGGCGGATCTCCATGAGCCCTGGTAGACCCACCCTTATGAGTTCCAAGTATTCGTGAAAACTTTCGGAACCATTGTAACCAACATGATGGGCAAGACTGCATCCTCAGTCGTTCATCTGTATGTTTTAGTGGCCCCAAGGTGGTGAGCAAATAAGTGGCAGAGTGAAGAGAAACGTGAGGGTCATGCACAGCCTTCCATGATCCATTAGGTTTCCACTGTTTAACTTGCATAGTGACCCTGTGAAGATACATTCAAAATGAGAAAAGGTATTTAGTAAAGCACCCAGTGTCATGCCAACAGCCAAGGTGTCAGTTTTATGTTAAATTTAAGCTCTTGAAAAGTCATTCTGTGTCTTTGTGAATCGGCAGTTCTTTGTCTCGGTCTTCTCCGGAAGAATCACTCAGCTCTGCCTACATCCTCTTCTAATGAAAAGTCCTGGCTTCCTGTACTGGGTTGTACAGTAAATGCTTGGGGTGGCTACAGAAGAATTATGCAAGATGTCTTTTATTATGGGGAATAATAAAGTGCTGGAATTGAATTCCTTTGGCTTGACTTTCAAAGACATCAGGTTGCTAGGTGACTCTGCTCATATCAGCTTCCTAGTTCATGTTCTGGATCAATTAGAATCAGCCTATAGCCTCTGAGAGAGCTTTGGCTGGGATCACTATAGGTAAAAAGATCCCCCTTCCTAAATAAGGGCCCCGTTTTCCCTGAGTGTGTTTTGGGGAACATGGGTGAGACGGGATGGTGTTTGTGTGTACATGTGGTTTTGCCACATAGGTTTAGGCAAACTGAAAAGACTGTCAGCCTAGGAGTCTCCACAACAAGACTAGCACTGGATGCTACAAACTGTTCATCCATAGAGAAGAAATCTTCACAACTGAGGCTTCCAACATTTGTCTCATTGTGCCATACTACAAATTCAGCCCAGCAGCTGCTTCATGTCTCCTGAACTTATATTGAAGCCACATGGACAATGTGCTCTGGTCTCTTTGCTTACTGAATAATTTCCTAAATACCAGAATGCAAATCCAGTCACACTCTAGGAAAACAAATTAGAGACTACCGTGGAAAAGAAAATAAGCCTGTGGCAAGATAACATGTCTCCGGATGCTGAGAATGTAAAAAAATACTGTGGAATAGAAAGTACCTAAAAACGCTGTGAAATCTAGATGTGAGTTCTTATAGAAATAAATATGTTCAACAAATAGCGCTCTCTCTCTGGAAGTTGTAAAAAGGCCAATAATTCTTCTGATCCTTTTTACCGTTTCATGGCAACAGAGTGCCAGGCTACCAAACCCAAGCTTACTCTGCTGCTTCCAGGCAGGCAGAGCACACTACCCAGGTCTCGTCTGCTGGTAGGAGGGGGCTCAGGTTCCTCCTTTCTTGGTGGTGGCTTCTGAGAGGCTGTTGAACAAGCCTGGAGTGGATCAGCAACCACCCTGTGGGTCTCCATGGGCTTTGTAGGACCTGCTGGGGCTGACAGTGGATTGCAAGCTCACTCTCTGTCCACGTGCGGGGTCTGGGAAAACCCGACTGCAGGAGCGGCCTGCATGTGAGGCCTCTCCATGCTCCTGCACCACTTGCTCCTCTACAAGGCTATGAATTGGAAGGTCAAGATTTGTGATAGGTGCTAAGATCCCAAGGGTATCAGGCACCAACACCTGTGGAAAGGGAGAGGAGGAGGCAGGTTGGGCAGGCAGAGGTCTGGCCATGTTGCAGCCTGCTAGAGCCTGAGCCTCCCCAGCAGTGAGTCTTGCAGCTTCAGAGTCCCCCATCAGGCCTACATGTCTGGGACACTATGCTCCAAGATCACGCAGTCACCAGGTATATTTTTCTGCTCAGGACACATAGCTTTCCCTGTTGTAGACATAGACGAGCCTTAGTCTAAGAGGAATCAGAGGAACTGAGTATGTAGAATTAAGTGAATAATCCCAACCTCTCCTTTCCGTAGGTTCTTAACTGGCCTAGACCCAAATGAGGCCAAAGGACTTTCTCAGGAAAGGTGAAACTGGAGGTGACGTTCTCAGCTGCACACTGTAGTGTTGGCACCAGGAATGGTTTCTGTCTGTAGATAGCACATTCACCTTGTCACCACCTTGAGGAGGGCACTACCCATGGAAGGGGTATTAGTGGTGGTCAGCCCCAAATATAGTCCTGCTGGGTCCACAGTACCTCCAGTGATGTGGCTTCTTCCCACCTTTGCTTCCTGCAGGCAGGAGGAATTTGTGACTTGTCCCCAGGTTTTGGCCGTCACTGTGTGATTCTCCTTTGGACCAGAAGCTTTGCCATTTTCCGTACAGCATCATCCCCAAGCTTCTTGGGGGACCAGAAGCACTGCAGTCTCTAGATTCTCCTGACGTGGTGGAAACTGGGGACTCCCAATTCTCTGTGGAGCCGCCTCCTGTCCCCTGTACTTTGCAATCTCAGAAGAAGCTCATAACAATAGATTCTTCTTGGCAGGAAATCTCAGCTTGAAGTCACTTTCTCCAAAAAGTCAAGACTTAGCTATGTGATTATTTTTAAAGCAAGTGACCTAGAAGTGTTTTACACTGTTCTTCTGGAGTCATTGTAAGAATCTTGTCCTTGCCTTCTTCATTCCAGGGAGTGCACCTTTCAATCCTCACAGTCCAGGTGGGCTTATTTCAGTGCCACAAGCAGAGGTGAGATCAAGGATTAAATGGGTGTCACTCTACTAGCTTCGGGATGGGCCAGATCTGTCCCTTCTTGATTACATCATGGTATGAGGAGCAAGGCCTTTCCTGGTGTTCCCAGAATGAAACCTGGAATTGAGGGCAATGGCTGTGTTGCTAATGTCAATTCACATCAGGATGCTTGGCAAATACATGCACCTGAAGTTCTGTGGCTTACGGTACGCTGGGCTTAACTAGCCAGCTAGCTGGCGAGTCTGGCTTTGTCGCTCCTTGGTGATGAGCTCTGAGTCAGGATGAGACAGACTAGGCAGACACAGCTATCTGCCGTGTAGAACTGCACCCTATGTGAGTCTCCAGTTTTTCATTCCATAGTTTGTCTGGAACACATGGAGGTGATGGGGACAGGAGCCAGTATCTGACTTCAGGTGTTATCATCGCCATAGTCGTGTGCAAGCCTGTCTAGCACGTGCCTGAAAGGAGGGACCCAAGAACGTGCGGACCAGTCCAACCGTTCGTTGTCTTTCAAATAGTCAAAAAGGGCTAATCCAGCAGGTGGGGAGTTCTGCAGGATAATGACCCTACTGGCTAATGATAGACACTTCAGAAGGCCACTGCTTCCTTCTAATTAGGGTGCACTGAATACGTGGCACAAATCCCAAGAAGGAAATGGGGGCTGTTTATCCTGTCTGGCCTAGAGTCCACCAACTTGGGGGAGACTGAGATTGCCCACGTGGTGCAGATGAGCATCTTTCCATGGCAGACGTCCTTCCGTCTGCTTGGTAGGTAATGCTGTTTCCCTGTATGTCCAAGTGAAGTGATGATAGCGCAGACTCTGAGTTTGTATCCTGACATGTGGTCCCTTGGGGCTCTGGGGTTCAATTTCCAGCCACACTTCCTGGGGGTTACTGTGGGTCTGGGTCTGAAAGAACCCCAACCTTCCCTTAGCCCTCACACCCCTGGGATGGCTCGGTTTCCTGGCGCATGTGTTTCTACAGATTCAATCCCAGTCTCACTGCCCTCAGTGCTGCTGCTCCTCAATGTCTGAAGTTTCTCCCTAAGAGTATGCTGAGGTCCCCAAGCATGTGGTCACACGGGGTAGAGCTGAGTGTCCCTTGCCCCGCTTAGGAACAGCTGGAGACATAACCTCAACAGGATGTGACCCTCACCACTTGTCACCACTGGCTCTTGAACCAGTGCCTGAGTGAAATCATGTAATCAAGCCAGAAACCAGACCTTTCTCTGCTCGATCTAGGGACACTTCAGTAACAAGAGATTCTGGCTAGATGGTCTGTCAGGGTAAACTCCCTGGGATCTGCTGGTTCCAGGGATGACTTGGGACAAAGCTGAGGAGACCTCAGGGCTCTTTCTCGTGGTGGTTGTGATGGATGTTCTGAGGATGAAGGCCCTTCCTTCCCTTGATTTGAATTTGAACATGTCACTTATTGGGCCAGAAGTAATCTGAAAAGGTACATGAACAGATTTGAGTGGGAATAAAACTGACAAAGTAGCCACTGATTTCAGCACAGAAAGCATAGAATCTCCAGTTCAGAAAATTGAAGAATGTTGTTTTGTGTATTCAAATCTCCAGTTTGGATGAGGGGAAGAGAATAACAGATTCCAGTACCTTAAACTAATTTCACTGTATTGAATTTAAAGTTGGAACAGGGAAGCTGCTAAACTCGGTCAGTGGGAAATCCCCCAGCAAACTGTTTCTTCACTCTGCACATTGTGCCATGGAAGTGAAGAAATTCCTACTTAAAGGGAAGTCATTTCAGCTTCAGGAGGGTGGGCATTGTGTAGTGAAGGACTTTTTCATATTACTGGCCGGAAGTAAGAGTGACCTGTGTTCCATTTTTAAAAAGAAGTCTATGTTCCAACCCATGAACCTGCAGGTACTATAGCATCCTGAGTTTCCAGCTGAGACCTTTAAGGATCCTTTAAGGGTCAATGCTTTAAAGAAGCCATTTCAATACATGCAGTCTCTGTAAAGATGAGAATAACTTCTAGGGGAGAAGGCAACAGGAACTTCATTCTAGCCAGGTTTGGGGTCTCAGGTAGTACTGCAGCAACTTTATTTGTTGATTGAGGGCTCTGTGTCACACTGATTTGTGACTGTAATTTTGCATCAATAGAGTGTTGTATACTCCATGTCTTGTCCACAGTTCTGGTCCAATTATCTACAAAATGGGCAGTCTGTGGGCCGGGGATTTAGCTCAGTGGTACCACCTGCCTCGAAAGTGCAAGGTCCTGAGTTCGATCCCCAGTACAAAAAAAAAAAAAGTAAGGGTTGTAAGTACGTATGGAAAACTGTGTAGTCTTAATTTTTCAAATTAGAGTATTTTGAGGTATTTGTAGTAAATGTAGCCATATTTCCTTTCCATAGCTGACCACCATAATAAGGAAGGGCCAGTTTCCAAAATATTTCCTGAAAAGGTCAGGTCTGCCACTGATAATGGCCTGCGTTATGGAGGGCTAACACCAGACTCATACCATTCAAGTTGCCCTTCAGCATCAGAATATAAGAGGTGTTTTTTCCATAGTAATCAATATACCAACTGTATTTGACTATATGCCAAGCTGAACAATTGTCTCTCCCTACTAATTTTACTCGGGGGCCCCAAACTCTAAACTCAAATTGATTTAGGTCCCATTTTTTCCCCTTGTCTCCTTTACAGGAGGTCCAAGGCGGAAGGGGCACACTCATCTGTGGCAGCCCAAGATGTATATCGTGTACACAGGGGAACACTGGGCATGGTGGTGTTAACCCATTCCCCTGGGATATTAATGGATCCCGATCCTAGAATCGATTGTTTTTCCTGCTGAGTCGCCCAGATTTGGGGCCAAGCAGACAGGCAGTAGTTAGATTGTAAGGACCTGGGCTCGATACATGAGGATAGATATAAGAAGTGTGATGAAAAATTTAAGATGATGTTAGTATCTATAAACTTGGGAGCCATATAAGGCTCTGGCACCCAACCTAACTGATTATGATAAATTTCTGGAGGAAAATCTCCCCATGTAAGAGGTCATAACAAAGAGGGGTTTGGTACATATGCCCAATATTCCCGTCCAGACACAGGGCTTATACATATAATGCAAATGATGATAAGCATCATGGCAATAAACACATTTTCTGGGGTGTGTGGGAGGCCCTGCCCCATCACCAACACCTCAGCTTCCTGGGTCACCGTCTTCACTTGACCCATGTCATGGGTTTTGTTGCTTGTGTGGTTTTCAGCAGCTGAGGAGTTTCTTCCAGGCTCATCCAAGAGAAGGCTGGCACCAGTTAGTACGATGGTGCTAGGCTCCACCATGGGTTTGGAGTTGTCCTCTCCCCATGGTTGCACATTCTGGGATGGCCCCCACAACGGACTTCCATTATCTCTTAATACACAAGCATACCCTCATCCCCATGTTATTAGCTGCACTGGACCATCCCATTTTCCCATTTGGACATCTTTCCATAAAATTTGTGCCTTAGGCTTATCCATAGCCTTATTCTTCTGCCAATGGAGCTCTAATGGAGTACTTGTGCTTTGTGCGAGCAGATTCAAAAAATTAAAGTGAAAATTGCAAGATCTGATTGCTAATTAGCAGTACTCCCCCCTTTTTTGTAAATGTGTTTTTAAGAGATATATACACTCCACTATTGCTTGGCCTTGAGGATTTTAGGAAATGCCTGTAAGATGTTCAATATACAAGAGCTGAAAAGAGGATAAAGCTTTACTAACATATGAAGGACCATTATCGGTTTTAATTTTACATGGAACTTCCATAGCAGTGAAAGCAGACAATGTTGTTGAACATGTCCTACTTTCTTGCCACTATTGCAGGTAGCATCATATGGTAGGAGGTAGGATCATATGGGAGTAGCTATAGATACATGGACATAATGTAACATCCATTTGTCATTTAATTTTGTTTAAGGCCTCGGGGGCTACATCCCTTAGCAGGAATGGGACAAGGGATATGCTGACAAGTGAGACAGGACAATTTTCCTAGCTTGTGAATAGGGCAATTGAAATTCTTTTGTTAACCCCCTATTGTTTTGATGATTAAATGAGTGGGAACACCTTGCCAAATCTAAGGAAGTAATCAGATTTTGTCTACACCCAAATGTGTGCACATTGACAACTGTCCTCAGCAGTTGCTGTCTTGCCTCAGAAGTGCTGGGTTATGGCATTCCACCCATACTCCTGGGGCATGTGGCCTTCCACATGCTTCTCTGTTCCCGAGGCAAGATATCACCGACCTCAAGACTGAGATCTGAGTTACAGAGCCTGGTCCCCGACAGAACCTCAGTGGATGCCCCATGCAGTACACCTCAACTGGATCTTCAAGGTTCATCTGGGATCCTTTTTTCACTAGTTATTAGGAAATAGGAAGAACTTTTTCAAATGGGAATGGGAACAAAAGATGGAGGGAAGGAAAGAAAAGGGATTTAAAATAACCCACACTATTGATATAAATCTACATTTGGAGGATACCATACGATTCAGGCTGATCCAATTATTCTATAAGCTTGATGTGCTAGGGACACTCAGACTTTGATTTTTGTGATGTTGTCATGAGCTCACAGGCCAGATATAGACTTGATTGCTTTGCTCTGATCTTCTATCCTGGAGTCTCTGATTTATAGAGAAAGATAATCTTAGGCCTAGAGGGTTTTACCCAAGAAGTCAGTTATAGAGGTCCAAGGTCAAGGGGCTAAGTATGGCAATGGCCTCTTGCTAGCAGGGTCCTAGAAGATTACAGGACGTTAATGGAAGACTGAGGGATGCACATGTAAGTGTCTCTTCTGGTCTGAGTCCCTCTTCTTGGAAAAGCTGCTTATCCATCCTTGTATGTGTTTTGGCTTCTCCCTCTTTCTCCAGATTCCTGGGCTCCATGGAGAAGGCAAGAAACCTCAGGGAAAGGGACAGTGTGTTCATGTGCTTCCCCCACTTTGTCTCATACACCTGACTCCATGGGGAAGCTTGAGGGCACCAACAGTAAGCTTTTCCAGGGTAATAAAAGCTGTACCATATGAGAAAAGATCAAGATGAGTGATTCTCAATCTAGTCTTATGAATTATAGGTCAGTAAATTTCAAGTTTTTACCTCTCAATGCCCTTATTCACTTCTTCCTTGCTTGGGGATACTTGACCTTGCTAGAAAAAAATGCAGCCATGTTCAAAATGTGTAAGATTTTAAGGGTCAATGCTTGGTAGCTGAAGGGAATGAAAGCAAAGTTGGTGTCAGCATGAGATGCCAACAAGTCTGAGGCCTGAACCTCAGACTGCATGGTTCAGAGAGAAGAAAAGTAGGTTCAATTTGCCAGGACTGAGTTGTCCTGTCCATTTCTTTCTGCAGACTCTAGAGCAGTGATCTCAAGTTAGAGGAGATGTGGCCACCAGGCCATGAATGTAGGAGACTTGAGGGCAGGATTCCCATTAAGGTTGTTTTGGGTGTCCCTCTGGGTGCCATTTTTCCTGGACGAGTCCTCCCTCTCCGATTCTGGAGTCCCTCTGTAGGTGCAGACTCGGTGGCACCTCCTAACAATATAGAGCAGTTTCCTGCTAGGGTCAGCAGCATCCTGGATCAGAGTCCCATCTACCTGCTGGATGGGAAAATGAGACTGGGCCACTGGTGTCAGGTGGACCTGAGGCTGGAAGTTGATAAAATTACTGCCTTTAGTTTGTCTCAACCTCTCGGATGTAAAAGTGGACTCTGTGGTGAGCCAAGAGGCTTGTGTTAGCCTAAAAGTGATACCAAAGAAGCAAAGCAATGCCAAGATGCATTCAGAGTTCTAACCAAAGGAATACACTTGTACAGAAGGGAGATTTCATTGCAGCATCCAGTAAACAACTTTGCTGTACTGTGATGTGTGCCTTGTGAACGTGGTAGAAACGATGTTGAAATGTCCCATACTTTATTCTCTATTTAAGCAAAATGGCATCCAAAAACAATGTGTAGTAACTCCCTCTGGGAAGCCAACTAGCACCACATCTATAGTTGCTCTGGGATAAGGAAGCAGAGAGGGGCATCAGTGTTCAATTCTAAGTGGCCCCATGGTCCTGACTGTCATAAATGGAGCTGCCTGACCATCCTAGGTAACCCCTCCTGAATTTCCAGTCCCATGGAGGGTTTTCATGAAGACCTCATTGCTATGAGCACAGCTGGGGAACACCGTGAGGTTCTCTAGATGTGGGGTGGGACATCAGGTGGGAAGCAAGGAGACTGGGCTACTCCCTTACCTGCAGGATCCCAGACTTGTTCAGTATGTTCTTGCAACTGAGTCAACTGTCTGCGTCTGTAGGGACACTTTTCCCATGCGCCACATGCCACCTGTCACCATTGGTCTCTAGAGGGACATCTCCTGGTTCCCTCTTCCTGGCCCTTGCTGTAGATCTGACCCAGGAAGTGGACACAGCCTCCAGGCAGGAAACCCAGGCCAGGTGGGGAGCCCTGCAGGAGGCTTCAATGGCCTGGATCACATCCTGTTCTCAGCTCTCCAGAGACATTTCCCTCTTGCCTGAAATTGCTTTTCTTTGTAATGATATCTTGATCTTACCTTCTTTGAAGGCAGGAACATCTTTTGAATTAGAAAAGTTTATCCAGAGTCATTTATGGACCTGATTCCTAGTCTTTTTGTGAGGATAGTGCTATCAGTCAGACCTGAGACCCCATGTCTAAGAATCAGGGTTAAGAGTCATGAGGAGCTACATCTCATCTGAGGTTTCAGCCTGTCTCCGTTGGTGGTTCTCCTTTAGACAGTAGGCCTTCACAGGTCTTGCACACACACTGCAAGTTCTTATCAAAGCAAACATGCTTGGTTGACCAGATATCCACCTTTATCATCTGTTTATACCGACATTTGTTGAAATTTGGCATCCTTATGGTTTTCACTGGACTTCTCAGTGGAATTATACTCCTTTTCTGAGAATGGAGAATGGAAAGGAACAGAAAATTGGGATTCATAAGAAAATATATTGGCAAACAAGTGGTAAGTATGACTATCCTTTTAGCTTGTTCATTTTACTAAAGGCAAAGATTGGTGTCTCTGGGCGCTTGGCTTCTCATCCTCAAACACACATGGTTCTGAGATTCTGCCAAGTATCTTGGCTGTTGGAATTGTGGTTTGCCATTTGCTTGGATCTAACAACCCTGCTTAAGTTAGAGGAGCAGGGAGCCTGTGGCAAAGCAGGTCAAGGCAAAGTAAGCAGGATGATATAGGTATCACACTGAACAATTACGGACAAGATATTAGTGTGTATTGTGACATTGTCTTTGCACTATTCATGAACCTGAGCTTATTAAGTGTTGTATAGAAATCTTTCCAACATGTCTCTATACAGCTTTATTCACTTTTCACAAAAGTTAACATATTTTTCAAGGAAATGAGAGAGATACAGGGCGTGTCTCTAGCTCATCTGAACACATTGGCTAAAATGTGGCACACTATGTTGGCTGTCATGAGCAGCCTAGGGATTTCTCAAGGTTGTGCCAGCCTTATCAGCAGTGGTACAAGGCCCAAGTTCAGTGCTGCCTAAAACAATTGTCTTGGTCTACAGCTTCAGCTAAAGATACATGGTAGATCTAATTGATAACGATATGGACACTGGAGGAGATCACTTATCTGGCACTGGAAAACTAGAGTGGTCTATTGGTCTACCCTAAGTCCTTGAGTCTCACCATTGCTGACTAGTGGAAGAGGCGACATTGGTCTAACAAGAATGCAATGTTAGAGGAACCTAGTGGCCTCTTCTAGCTCAACAGCCCACTTCTCACATCAGGAAAAGGCAGGACCAGCAGCAAATGCAATGTAGCTTCTTTCATCTCTGGTGTTTCTGTATATTTAATGTTCTCTGTTAAAACTCCAGGGTAATAAACTAATAGAGCCTTAAGTATTTCCTGGGATAGAGTTGAAAGGCCATAGCTTTTTGAAGTTGAGATATGAGAGTATAAAGTCAGGCTCAGACATTGACGTCCTGTCCCACATTGACTTACCCGTCATCCTCACTCTAAACCATAAATGAAGGAGCTGAATTGCTGGGAAATAGTCTCATTGTGTGCAACTAGGCCTGGACCCCACTTCCTTTACTACAGTCTACCGGGGCTTATCACCTAGGGTGGGAGCATCTTTCCCTGTGGCAAGCTTAGAAATACTTCTTTTTTCTGCAGAAGTGTGTGTCACATGGCCCCTGGTCACCCCCACTGCTATAACTGTCCCCCAAGGAGAGGGGGCAGACAGGGTCTTTCCATTCTGACACTACTGAGGTGCATTTAGTTAATTGCCTGGAGCAGAGTGCCAGGAACAATCAGCTGGCCATGGGGAACCAAAGCTGACCTTGTTGTTTCTTCTCAGGACAGTATGGCTCCAACCTGTGCTTGACTATTGTGTAATATTCTTATTTCAGTAAACACAAAGTCCTCAGTCATGGGGTCTCTGGCCTTGGTGTCAGCTGTAACATCTGGCCCTTATGATGTCTTGATGAAACAGGTTCAGAGGGCATTGGAGGAACCTGGATCATTTTCCAGGATTTGAGGCTGTCATTGCATTGTGCCTTCTTCCTTTGTATGGGGAGCTTTGTCATCTTTTGCAGATATTTTTCATTTGGTCCCTGTCACTGGGGATCTTGCCAAAGCAGTTTGCTGAGTTGCACGGATGTTCTCTTGAGTTTCTACTGATGCTGATTCATTCCTCGCCCTTCTCTGAAGTTCTACATTTACCTTGTGCAACCTCCATCCTCAAAGTTGAGGATGCAAGCAAAATTCTTACCAAACTACCTCTGAGCTTAGTCATTTCCTTCTCTAAAAATTCTAAACATGACAATGCATTTGTTACAAAGATCTGGGAGGAAAGGATGGATTTTCAACTATCCTTTTAGAATCCTTTGTCTATTTTTTGGTCTTTTCCCTTGCAAAGAGCGCTTCTCTCTTTCAAACGTCCAAAGCTCTGGACCAAGTCCTTGCTGAACGCAGAGAGGTCAGGTCTGGGGCTGTGCCCTCCCTTCACCAACTGGCAGGATGGGTCAGCTTTGTCACTTCCTGATCCATCAGCTCTGACATTGGAGGACAGAACCTTGGCTGGACATAGCCTTGCTGCTCTTGGAATGGCCACCCCCCATGCTGAGGACAGCACTGCTTGGTGAAAGGAAATGCAATGACTCTGTTGGAACAGAGGCTGCCCCAAAGCCTTCCTGTGAGCAGCACAGATAGAGCGTCTGCTTCCAAGTGCACAGTTCTACCTTGATTCCACCTAAGGCCCGGGAGGCTCTCTTCTACACAACTGACCTCCAAGATGTTGAATTTGAGGAGTTGAAAACAGTTGCCTGTGAAAACATTTGACATACTTAGGTATCTCCTCCTTTTCTCATTCTATGGAGCTCAAACCGTATTCTTGCCCAAAAGTGCTTATTTCTTGTCTTAAAGGTAATATGATGACGGGTTGCATCCTCTTCCTCCTTCTAAAGTAATGCCACGCTGTGTGAGGAAGAACGTTGTCCTCTTAAGATTACTTTGCTCCTCTTCAAGAATGTGCTTTCTATACAAGACTTCAAATTCATCTCCATTTCTGAAATATTCTCACTGTACAAGTGTGTGCATGTGGGGGGGAAGGGTGACTTTTAGAATTCAGAATCTGAGTTCTAAATATGGTCATTGCAGTCAAGTTATAGGTACCTAAATAAGTACAAAATCTTAACCAGAGTGGCAGATACTTGCATCAAAAAGTCTTCCTAAATCTTACACTTTTCATTTCTTGGTGTAATTTTGAGTGTGCGTGACTAATGGAAAGGAGACTGGCAGCTGGCACGCTGACAGTGAACATAGGACCTAGAGAAGATGCTAGCTCAGAGGCAGCCTTAAGGTAGCCCTGGCCAGATGGAAGGGTGTAGTAATCCGGCCAATTACTCTTCCTGCCCCTTCATGAGATGGTCAAGAAATTGGATTGGCTTGGATTTGACTAACTCGGACAAACCTTACTAAATGATTCTATTATGTGTTTACTTATTCCTGTCTGAAATATCATTTAAATGATTAGGGTTTATCAAGGTTAATTTAGCCTGGATGTTTGTCTCATCTAAAGTTGTGAGCACTAAGCAGTTGTTCACCCGCCCAACACACACACACACACACACATCCCCTGAGGGCACTGCAGCCCAGATAAGGAATTCAAAAGGTCTTTGCTTCTCAAACTCAAGTTCCAAGCCACTGTGCAGGAAGGGTCAGGCTGGGAGTGAGTTGGAAGGATTGCAGTGGTCCCAAATCTGATGTTTCCCTAAGATTTCTTTTTCCACTGGGGGCCACGAGTAAAGGAGGCACAGCTTTCCCAATTCTTCCCTCCAAAATGAGCTGGGGATCAGGATTGGTATCCCCACTGGAAATGTCTATCTTCAAATCTCTGCCGATGCTTCCTCACTCTCTACTTTTCTAAATTTACTAGACCATGTGTGGTCCGGCCAAAACTTTGGTCTGCAAATGTGAGTGAGGATCAACCACATGTAATCATTTATTCCTCTGCACTTGCTGCTGTAGTGCTTGTCATTAGACATTTGGTGCTCAAAGCAGACCTCTGGGGAGAGCTCTGAGTCCTGCTGAGGAACGGGCCTCCACTGTCAAGCTTGTTGAAATCTTAGATCAACTTTTTTAAGCCTGGAGGAGTTACTAGTCCTTGGTGACCCTGTAAACTTCTCAAACTTCATGAACAGTAACAACTTAGTAATGTGTAATGAGGAGGAATGTTCTTATGACAACAGCTGTTCTTCCAAATTACTAGTAGAAAATAGTTATTCTGTCTTAAGCTGTTAAAGCATTTATGCTCAATGGGTGAAGACGATGAGACCTACAGGAAGCCTCAATTCTGGAACTTTCTCAGCACTCTACAGTGTGGCCTACATAGGACAAAGTAACTAGTAACTGCCCAGAATTAGTGTGTGAGCTCCATGTTAGAGCAGTTCAATTTCTTCTATCATTTTTGGATTTTTTTCTTTCATGCATGTGTGTCTACATACCATACATCAGTATGGATATGACGGCTCCATTTCAGCCAATTTGAGCTATATTTCCTTGTCAAATTCCTGGCTCCAAGTTGACTCAAAGATGAACTTCTTGCTAGTACTGCTGCTTCCCAAGGACGTGAGGAAGGGTAGATGAATTTTGGCATTTACTATCAATTCATACTGGGTTATTTGGTCTCCACCATATTAAAGTTACTCTGGAAACTAGATTTACTCCACTAATGCCATCCCTGGAGCCATCTCCAAATCCAATCACCTTCTCACTGTAAATCCCATAGCATCTTGGAGGAAGAATTCTTTCTTCCGTTGCTCAACAGGAATGTTAGGCATTCGTTATGAATATATCCAGGTGCTTCCCAATCTTTTCCTTGGACTGTCAACCTTTTGATGGCATGTCAATATCTTAGCTTTCAAATGTAGCCATTGATTCCTTTGCTGGTTTTGACTATCTTTTTCAGGGATGCAAACTCAACCTCGACTATGTATTCATTTAGCCAAATGTGGTTTTGTTAACAATGGGGCTTCAAAGTAGATCTTCCTGGGACTCTCTGGGATGGTATCTCTAATTCTATAGTCAAAGTATGTGTTTATGAAAGAGTTGTGTTGATTTTCCATGGGTGGTCTTCCTCGGTACTGGGCTTCCTGTCCCTGATCACATATGGTTCTGAAACACTCCAAAGTACCTTGACTCTGTTGAAATTGAGGTTTGTTGTTAGCCTTGGCTCTAGTGATCCTACTTAAATTGGAGGAGCAGAAGTTTGCAGGTGGGAAGAAGATGATCATGATAAACCTAGGGATGGAAACAAGAAGACCAAAACAAGCAAGAAGCTATAAGTATTATTGTCTGAACACTTCAGATATTGGTGTGTGCTGTGATCCTGTCTTTGCAATATTCATACTTGGCCTTGAACTTTTGTATAGCAATCTCACCAGAATGAATATAGCTAATTATGTCCTTTTTCACTATTACAAAAGTTAAGGTGTCAATCAAGGAAATGGAAGACATCTAGAGTGTCTCTAGCTCATCTTACCCACTGACTAAAATGCAGTCCAATATGGCAGCCTTTATGAGTAGCCTGGTGGGTTGTCAAGGTTGTGTCAGCCGTATAATCTATTAGTTTCCAGCCCCAGTTCACTCTTGCCTAAAATGATTGATCTATAACTTTAGTTTAAGATATGTTAGTGAGTGTGATTAATAATGACCTGGACTCTCCAAGGGATAGTTTAGCTGGATCTAAAAGATCCTGTGGCTACAGACTTGGCAGCCCATGTCTGGAACTAATGAAAAATTTGACTTCTCAGCAGTAGTTACATGGTTTCCTGAAAGTATGAATATGGCCAGGCTACGCATGGGTAGGACTCTTTCGAGGACTGCAATTCTACATTCTAGTTCAGAATGTTATTTGCTCAAGAAGATTGGTTGAATGCAACTTTCATTTTCCATGGGTCCATGTGAAGTATGTGCCTGTCACTTCCTAGTGCCCAAAGGTAGCTGTAGGTCCCACAACACAGTGACTCTTCTTTGACCGTGTTTGATGAGGGTAGACCACTCTCGAAATATTGCCTGTATCTACTAGAGAGAGTGCACTTTCTGGTAGAAAAGCAGATTATCATCCTTCTGGGGCACCATCTTTAACCATAGAATATTTTGTTGAATAAGTTTTTAAAGGGCAGAAGTGACAGTGGTGTTGGTGACCAGCTCAGTAAGAATTTTAACTACAAGCAAGTATAGAATTCAGATGTGTTTCTTTAAACGGGACTAGAGGCTTCACAACTAAAGCTCTAAGCCTGGCTGCTCTTTTTAGAGCCTCTTGCTGACCACTAGCTTTTACTCTTCTTTCCATGGCCTCTGATACTGAAATTCTTGGTTGGTTTAAGAGAACCTGAAAGAAGGAAAACCTTGTGACTGATGTTCCTGATGAGAAAGTCCATGTTCTACAAGTCTCTTTTACGACACATAACATAGGGAAAACACTTTGGTCTCAAGGAAGCCAGCTATTTTCTCACATCTCATAGTCAGCTCCAAAGATGGTCTCAGGTGATAGTGTAGCAGATCTATTTGTTGACTGAGTGTTCTGTGCCATGGACCTTATTTCAGACTTAAAATCTACAGTAAGGAAGATAAACATGTCATAATGAATTTTTGAGAGAAAGTTAAAATTATATCCACCCTCCAACTACCTGCTTAAATCATTTGTTTTATTCCAGGGCTCTGAGCCACAGCTGATGGGAATTTCTCAGGCAGCAGGACCTTCTACACTTGATCTTAGCCAAAAGGCCAAGAAGCTATGCCAGGACCTTCTAGACCAAGAGAAGTCTGGAGACTTGAGGTGGGGTCGTCAGGACTGTGGTAAGAATGGGTAACATTCTCTAGAGCAGCCCTGGCTCTACATTTGTGGGAAGTGATACCCTGACCTGATAATCTGAAATCATTGAGATCAATCAGGGTGCGACAAGAGAAACTTAAGAAGAATTCCCATCATCAGAGAGAGTGTTATGAACACTAAAAATGGCATATTGTGAAGTAAATAGTGAAATGTCCCTCTTAGGTTTCAGTTTCTCATGGGGACCTCATCAAGTGGTAAAATGACCACTTGACAGCATTATTTGAGGCCAAATGGCCCCAGATCTATGGGAACCTAAACTCCTCCAAACAGTGAAATCCACTTGTAAACTAGAGTGGACACGGTCTACATAAATCCTTGGGCATTACCACTGTGATAGCCAAGATGCTGTTCATGAGTATGATGCCACAGTCAGAAAAATCTGAGCACAGTGTTCTGCTTGAGCCTTTCTCTAGGAGTTAACTCCTAGAAAATGTGACCCGATCAGTAATTTTGACCTTAACCTATTCATGAGTCTTCCATGCTTTGTTCTTTCCCCTTCTGTCACTCCCATAAGAACTGAGCTTGCCTCCCTAAGGAGCCCTAACAATATAGCTGTTACTCCTGATGCCATTGGTAGTAGGGATCCTGACTAATAGGGACTTGGAAGTAGGTGCATTTCATGAATTCACTGTCACATGTTGTGAAAATTTCAGTGATGTTCTGGGGTAGAAACAAGGTAAAGCAGCCACCTGCTGGCAGAGAATAAGTCACCTGCCTAATGCTGAATGAGAGTACCCTGGTGGCCTTTACTAAATCACAAGAGAGGAAAATTAGAAAAATGCGTAAATGATGCAAGCAAGGAATCTTCAAGAAAGAAAATGCAGATAGCAGATACTAATATACTCAGAAATGCATGTTTTCATGTAAGGAAAACCACAGTTAGATACATTTCTTCCTCTCATACTGTTAAAATCAAGTGTTGGCCAGAATACAAGGGGGTAAGGCCTGCCGTGTGGCAGTTGTGGCAGCATGTTCTTGCCCTTGATAGAACTGGGAAATGTCATTTCATTTGGGAAATGGTTAGTGGGCTCTTTAGCCCCTTGTGGTCACTGGTTGTATATACTTGTCCAGACTTATGTGGTCCTTGGAGATGCCAAATCTCTTGTTTCTGGCCCAACACCAGGTACTCCTTATGTGATGAGGATCCCAAAACCATTCCCAAGATCAATGGTTCACTAGTAACGGAAGGACTCGGCATATAGATGTACTGCTCGTTGCTGTGACTTAGTGCATTGCATCTTCTTCACTGTACTATCAGCAAAGAGCAAAGACACATAAGGCAGAGTCAGAGAAACCAGGCACAAATTTCCAGAGTCCTCTCCCAGTGAGGTCACACCCCACATGTTTAATTCCCCCACCTGTAACAAGAGGGGGGTGGTGTTTTGCAGAGAAGCTCAGTAGAGATGCAGCACAGGTTTTTATTGGAGTCTGGTCACATAAGCATCCTCTGCTTCAGACATATCCAAATTCCAGACTCCTGAAAGAACAGTAGATGTTAATAATTTGCACAAAGCATTGGGCACACTGAGCCATTCTAATTTGGGAATGGTAGGAACTAACCCCAAATTTAAGTTCTCTCAAATGCCAAACAATGGACAACTTTGTAAGCAGGACTTTCTAAGGAAAGCCTGCTGTGTAAACCCTTCTCTACACACCTGCCTTCCTGGATTGGGCCACCTCCCTTTCTCTGCCTCCTTAGGGTCCTTTTGCTGCTGTGAAAATGTTAGTGCTTAATTTTGTAGCACTGGTTGTCAGAGGCAACTCCAAAATCCTTTGTCTGGTTAGTGTTCAACCTGCCTAGCTAGACCTGCTAGGGACAATGGGTAAAGTGACTGTGACTCAGTTTCAGGTGGCATTAACTACCTTGCGGAATTCTAGTCCCAGAAAGTCCTTATGCTTGGTAGAACCCAGTAGGGTCACTTAAGGCTGGGTAGAGCCAGTGAGGATAAACTTCGACTGCCATTGCTCATTTGTCACTCAGCAAGCTGGTTCCTCGCAGGGTGAATGATTGAGAGAAACTTTGCTGATCCTCTTGTGGAAAGGCTGAATGGCAGATCTCAGTTGAGAAAATTGTGAATTTCCAAAGACATGATTATGGTGGGAGAGATGATCAACATTTGACCTTCCTGTGAGTAACCTGCTTACGAAAAGAGTCCAGAAGCATATAGACCAGCACTTACGGTCACTGCATGGACTTAAATCTGCTAGAGAAGAGGCCTTTCAGACCAAGAGTTCAGGCAGACACCTTTGGCTCCCGAGGTCTTTCCATACAGAAATAAGGGAACTGTGCCCTTTTCCCATCTTTCCCGGGGCAGTTGGCTTAAAGAGGGAACTGTGACAGTACTGGACAGCCCAATCATAGAAACAGAAACTGACTTGCTCAGGCTCAGAGTCCTGTCAGGACTGGCGTTGGTATACTTCTCAGATTCTTTCCTATTCTGCTCATGGGAACTCACTCCTCCAGGCAAGGTCAGCACTGAGGTCAGGAGGAAAGACCTATGTGTGCCTGCCTGATCTGAGCTCTACTTCCCAATGATCCCATATTCATGATCTCTAAACCCACTTCCATTGGACATCTCAGAATCTCCTGGCTTCACTACTACTTACATCCCCTGGGGTTCATCTATGCATTCTGGAACTTCCAGAGTGAAACTGGGCTCTACTAGATGCTTCATGCACAAACAGAAGCCGGCAGGCTCACCGAATCCACAGATGGAGAGAAGCATGGAACAGAACTCTAGTCAGCCTCTGGTAAGCAAGGACTTGGTAAGGTGGTCTTTAACTCTGGAATAGCTCCAAGAGATTGGAGTTCTCTGGCTCCCAGCTGGTCTTCCTGTGATTCACAGTTATATGCCATGGCAGCAGGCTCTCTGGCACTCATCAGAAAAAGCTCCCCATGCCCGAGCAGCAGCATCACCTCCTAAATACTGTATGCATGGCAGTTGATCTGCTGAGAAGTCTGAATTTTCTCACTAAGCACCCAAGAGAGCATGCAACGTGACCTTCACTCCTGTCAGAGAGCATGGTCCATACACAGCCCTGCGGCTGTGCCTTCAGGCCAAGGGAGGCTTGAGTAATCTCTTCAGTGGTTTACTGATGGGCATGACAAAGATGAGATTGATGTGCAGAAGTCATGCTGGAACACTTCTATGTGGCACATGAGTTCAAATCTACACACATCTGCCCTCTAACCCAAATCCTTCCCTGAGGTGGTTGAGATAGAGACTTCTGCTACCCCAAAAAAGTCATCCAATATTTTAAGTGGGAAAATATAGTGCTTTCCCAGCCAAACCAAAACCCTAGCCAATCTCTCCATGCATCAGTAATACTTTTTTAAAATCCATGGCAATCTATCAAGGAATAAGCTTCTCCCTAGTGTTAGGGTTCATCAGAGAGAAAGACTGAATAGGATAGAGATGAGAGGGGAATTTCTTGGGGGTCTTGGCTCACAGGAATATGGCAGCCAAGAGAGCTTGTGCTGGTTTCCATCAGTACTGACTCTGGCTACCGGATGCACTTAGAAGTTCTTAGTCTATGTACACGGACCTGGAGCTCAGACATTGAGCCTCCACCCTCATCGTTTCTTCCATGTCCAATGACGCTAGGAACAACCAACCAGTGCCATGCCACTCTTCTTCCACACGTGTGTGAAAGCGTCTACGGTGTCACCAAGTTCCTTGTTTCTAATAAGCAGTGAAATATGTATGTCAATTTGCACTTCTCTAATGGCCAGAGATGTTGAATATTTTTTCATGGATTTAGTGGCCATTTGTACGTCTTCTAAGAAGTGTCTATCCATTTCAGCTGCTGTTTATTGATTGGGTCTTTTGAGGGAGTTCTTTTAGTTCTTTATATATTCTGACTATCAGTCCTCTGAAGAATGGCTGGTGGTATTTTCCCCCCATTCTGTGGGTTGTCTCTTCACTCTGTTGGTTACTTTGCTGTTCAAGAAGCTTTTAATTTGATATCCCATTTGCTGATTTTCGACGTTCTTTCTTGTGCCATTGGGATTCTGTTCAGAAAGTCTTTACCTTACACCTATGTCTCCGAGAGTTTTTTCTGTTTTATCTTCCAGCAGACTGTTTTAACATTTAGATCTTTGGTCTATTTTGAGTTTAGCTTAGTACATGGTCTAGATTCAATCTTCTGCATGTGAATAGCCAATTTTACCCGCACCACTTATTAAAGAGGCTATCTTTTCTCTAGTTTATATTTTTGGGCCCCTTTGTCAAAGAGCAGATAGCTGAATGTGCCTAGGGAGGTTCCTCTATACTGTTCCATTGATCCACATGTCTATTTTTGTGCCAGTACCTTTCTATACTGTTGGTGAGAATGTAAACTAGTACAACCATTATGGAACTCAGTATGGAGATTCCTCAACTAAAACTAGAAATTCCATTTAACCCAGCTATTCCTTTCTACACATCTTCTCAAAAGAGTTAAAGATCATACAGTGTTACATGTTTATAGCAGCACAATTCATAATAGCTAAAACTTAAAAGTGACCTATATGTCCATCAACAGATGAATAAAGAAAATGTACTTATCCACTATGGTGTATTACTCTGCCATAAAGATGAACGAGTCATTTGTAGGAAAATGGATTCACCTTGAGACCATAATTTAAGTGAAATAAATCTTAAATACTATATGGTTCCTCTTATATGAGAAATTCAAAATGAAGAAAAAAGATACTAGGAAATAGATATTTTGTAAAAGGAAAGGAGATGAAGAGATGGAGAGAGGGAGAAGGTAAGGGAGGACAAGGGGATGAGAAAAGAACTGAGATGTCACATACTAAGTCCTCACAAGGAATATGACATGTACGGCAATTAAAAAAATGAAAATATCCATAGCAAATGCATTTCTTTTGCATATTGCATAAGCTATTTATGCCATGGACTATAAAGGTTCTTTATAAAAACTAGAGTTCTTACCACTTTTTAGGTCTAATTGAAGAGTTAGTATCAGAAACTCAAAAACCTCATCTTTAAACTTCTCTTCCTCTAGAACGACTTGGTAGCAAAATCTGTATTCATCAAGGTTCTCCAGAAAAGACCAACAGGCTATAGAAAGAAGGGTTTTTAGAACTGGATCATGAGAGGTCCCAAAACAGGCCATCTGGAAGCTAGCAATGATGGGGTGCCATTACACTGCTTTAGTCCAAGTCTGAATGGTTGCAAACCTGAGGAACCACTGTGTAAGTTCTGGAATTCAAAGGCCAGAGAGCCTGGAGTGATGCTGGCCAAGACTAGGAATAGAGTGTGGTCCACCTCGAGGAAAAAGACTGATTTTTCCTGCTTTCCTTCTGTCCAGCCCCACAGTGAACTAAATAGTCCCCCACAGTGGGGGCAGGTCTTCCCCACTCAGTGCACTGACTCACACAAATGTCCTCTGGAAATCTTCAGACACACCCCAAAGTAACACATTACCAGTGCTGTAAGTATGCCAAGTGCAGCCACGTTGACACGCGAAGTTAACAATCAGAAGTTGCTAATGAGTAAGTATGTGTGCACAGCAGTGTTATAGTTTGATCTGAAATGCCTTCCAAAGTCGAGTGCTAAAGGTTTGTTCACTAGCCTGTTGCACTGTTGGGAGATAGTGCAAGCTTTGGGAGGTCCCTTCACTGCAGGGAAGAACTTGAAGGGAACATTAGGGCCCTGGCACCTCTTGTTTCTGCTTTCTGGCTACCATGAGAACAGCTTCACTCCTCAGTGGATTTGTGCCGTGGTGATCTGCCTCAGCAAAACCTCAAAGGAATTGGGGCCAAAGAACCATGGACTGAACCCTCTGAAACTGAGTGAATATGTCTTTCCTCACAAGCTGATTAAGAGAAAATTGGAACCAGGAAGTGGGTCACTGCTGGGACTATACCTGATGTAGTTCAGAAGCCTTTGCAATTGGTTTGCAGGAGGAGTTTGGGAAAGTCGGGAAGAGCAGGCTAGAGAAAGCCTAGAACAACATAAGCAACTCTTACGGTGGAGTGAGGGGGAAGGGCTGCTCAGAAGACCAGAATGTAGATAATGAAGGATATGCTCATGGGCTTTTAGATGAAAATGTGGACTCTGTTGGGAATTTGACTAGCAGCCATGTATGTTATGTTCTGGCAAGCTTGTGCACATTTTGTTCACGCTACAAGATATTGTGAGGTGATAGCGAAGGAAATTTCAAGGCAACGCAGAATCCAGGCAGGAGCAAGAGCACAGCTGGCTTTTAGGAGATTTACAATGAGAAATCAAGGCAAAAAGAAGAATAAAAACTGAAAAACTTGCAGTGTTGCCAGAAAAAGAACATGGTAAAGATGTGGTCAAGGAGGGTATAGTTGCCCAAAGGGCTGGCACCATTAAACAGAAGCCAAGTGCTGGGGATTCACCTCAGTGGTTTTGGCACCTGCCTTGCAAGGACAAGGTCCCGAGTTCGATCCCCAGAATAAATCAATAATAAATAAATAATAAATAGAACCCAAGAGCCAGATGTGATGGTACACACACCCAGAAGCCCAGCAATCTGGGACGTGGAGGCAGGAGGATCCCAGGGTTAAGCCTGACTGAGTAATGCAGTGACTTAGCCAGAATCCATTTCAAAATTTTAAAGGCTGGGGATGTAGCTCAATCCAAACATGCTGAATGGTTCAATTCCCAGTTTTTTAAAAAGCCATGTACTTTGTACCAGGACAATAGAAAAGATCCCTTGGCGGTGGGGGGGGGTGTCTCAGGAATTGGCAATGCTCCATGGGACGCCTAGGAAACTTCCCCATTCAGCTACCCAAGCACCCAGAGGCTGCTGCAGCTGAGGTGCAAGCAGGGTGGCAGACGTTGGCACCTGTCATCCATGTGATTTGGCTTTGCAAGCCTGTGGAAGAGTTGTGGGTTCAGAGACTTCCACTGAGAGTCTAAAGGAACGCCTGGGAGGCGGGGTGTATAGCAGGATCAGAGTCCCTGCGAGTCAGCACTGAGAAGGCAATGTGTGAAGCTGTGGCGGTGAAGCCAAGCTGCCTTGAGACCCCAAGGGAAGGTAGCAATGTGGAGTGGCTGCTGAGGGAAGCCCCCAGAGGCAGCCCAAGGGAAGCCACATGGGCTATGGTGCACAAAGCCATTGAGGTGGAACTGCCCGAGCCTTTGGGTCCCCTGTCCCACTGCTGTGCGCCCCAAATGTGAGCTACATGGAGCTACAGAATCTAACATTTTGCCTGCTAGATTTGGGTCTTGCCTTGGTCCAATCCTTCCTTTCTATCAGATCCTACAAAATTTTACCTTGTGCCATTGTATCTTGAAGCTTCCAAACTCATTCCTGGAAGCAAGTATTACTTTGATTCCAAAACCAGGGAAAGACACAACCCAAAAAGAGAACTACAGGCCAATCTCCCTAATGAATATTGATGTAAAAATGTTCAACAGTATACTGGCAAACAGAGTACAAAGGGTCATCAAGAAGATCATACACCCCAACCAAGTCAGATTTATTCCTGGGATGCAAGGATGGTTCAACATTTGTAAATCAATAAATGTAATACACTATATTAACAGAGTCAAGGACAAAAACCATATGATCATCTCAATAGATGCAGAAAAGGCATTCAACAAAATCCAACACCCATTTATGATAAAAACCCTACAGAAAATTGGAATTAGAATGTCTTTATCTCAGCTTGATTAAGACTATGAAAAACCAACAGCCAACATCATACTATATGGTCAAAAACTGAAAACTTTCACGCTAAAATCAGGAACAAGACAAGAATGCCCACTATCACCACTCCTGTTCAATATAGTTCTGGAAACATTAGCCACAGCAATTAGAAAAGAGAAAGAAATAAAAGGAATAAAAATAGGAAAAGAAGAAGTTAAACTGTCATTATTTGCTGATATTATACTTTACATAGAAGACCCAAAATACTCTGCCAAAAGACTTCTAGACTTAATTGACAAATCAGTAGAGTACCTGGATATAAAGTCAACACTCAAAAATACCCTTTTTATATACAAATAATAGACTCACAGAAATTAGGGAAACAATTCCTTTTACAATAGCATCCAGAAAAATGAAATATCTAGGAGTCAATCTAACAAAGGAAGCAAAAGACCTCTGCGCTGAAAACTATAGCACTTTGTAAAAGGAGATCGAGGAGGATATAAGAAAATGGAGACATCCCTTGTTCCTGGATAGGAAGAACCAATATAGTGAAAAATGGCCATACTTCCAAAACTATTATATAGGTTTAATGCGATGCCAATTGAAATTGTAACTTGCTTTTTTAATTTTTATCTTTACAGGGTCTGTCAGCTAAGAGTTTTCCTTGAGTCTCTGAGGAGCCTTTGGACTTGAACTCTCGAGCACTTTTGGGTCACTGACTGGGGACTGAGACTGAATGCATTACGAGATGCACATGGCCCTGTGGGGGCCAGAGATGGCTACTAGGGCCCATTTCACAACATTCCATGTGCTATGACTTCATCAGCAGCCCATTGCACTGCTGAGAGGTCACACAACCTTGAAGATGTGGGCCATCACTGGGGACATGCCCCTGAACATGAGGACTCTGGCCTTTCTCTCTGCTTCTCCGCTGCCATGACGGTGAGTGCAAGATGTCTGTCTGCAAGCTGGGGACGCGAAGGATCCAGCAGAGGCCTCGGAGCCCATGGTGTTGTCTCGTGCAAGTCCCTATCAGGAGGCCGAAGGATCTTTGAAGGGAGATCAAAGGATCTGTGATGGAAGTGCTGGGAGCTGAAGTGTCCAGGCCAGAAGGCTGAGGGGTCTGCATTGGAAGCCAGGAGATGACATCCAAGATGAAGACAAGGACTGAAGCCCCCCAAAGAAACAAAGCAGCCAACGCTCCTTTGAAGAAAAACTGCCCAAACTCTTCCAAAGAAAAACAGTAGCCAAAAGCTCCTTTAAGAAGGATCAGCTGAAATCCTTGCCTCCTGTTCTCTGTTCGGACAACTATGCTGACTCAAATCAGCTGGGTATTCCCACCCAGCTTGACAACTGGTCATAAAAACCTAAGCTACAGGCTTCCTAGGAGGCAAGAAGCTGTCTGTGGTCCAGGGAAATGAGCTACCTACTGCAGAACACATAGAATGGTTTATGATGGAGCATCAATCATGTCTGAAGCTAAGGATGGACAGGCTTGTGCGGTAGAAGCAGATGAGCATGATCCTCTTCTGCAGCCATAGCTTGAGCACTAGGATGGAAAAGTCAACACCATCTGTCCTCCCTTTGTTTGCAATCATATGGCTGCCAGAGTCTGTGGTCTTGCAAGCATGATGATAAGAATCAATGCTGTGTTCGAACCTGAGTCATCTTGACTGCAGTTTAAGGATCTGGTATTGAATTGAATACTTGGCCACTTTCTCCAACTAACAGTGAGTGTCAAATTGAATGTTCCTCATTGCCAATTTTCTGGCCTTTGATGATGAGTCTGGCTTTCGTTGGCAGGGAAAATGCTGAATGGTGGTCATTTGGAACTCTGCAGTGTAAGGAATTTGTGTGGAGGTGGTAACCCTTTTTAAAAGATGAGAGATAGGTAGACTTTAGAAGGATTCTAGATTCCTTTGTTTTATCGGGAGAAAACAGAAGGAAAAGAGAAGAACCTTAGAAGAGATAAGGACTTCAAGTTCTAGTCGTCTCTGAAATATTCCATTAGAGCTTACACCACTGCTTTCACACAAGGAGCATAGAACCAAATTACCTAGTATGGAACCTTTCTGGGGACAGCCTTGACGTTAGAGGTGGACTCTATCACCTGTACAGAACCTAAAGAATCCTCTCCTACCCTGGGCTGAAAAGTAGACAGTGCTATAAGCAAATGTTCATTTTCCTCTCCACTCAGACAGATGCCTTCTCATGGTGGATTATTGGAGTGGGGTTGTCTCACCTTTGTGAAGGGAAATGGACATGAACTCCACTCCAGAGAACCAGAAAAGTCCCCTTTAAAAAGGTAACTCCACTTCTTTGAAGGCATGACATTGTCTGTCTTTGAATCTGCTTCCTGAATAAAGATTCCTGTGTACCAGAGATTTACACCCTGGTCAAGTAGAAAGCAGGGACCTTGAATTGCAGGGACTTCATGTGGTCGTGTCCTGTCCTTTGTCAGGAAGTCGACCTGCAAACTGACCCCTCATCTTACGAGGCGGCTCATTGTGCCCCCTTCTCTCAACAGCCTTGAATCTTGAGTGTTCAATTGCAAACACCTTTTTCCAATTGGACACTTACTGGAGACCCTGTACATTAGATGACTCTCCATGGGCAGCATTGAGGAAGAAAAGAATGCTGGCCTCTCCTTCTGTAGGCCCAGGACTTCATTCTGCTGCGCATCCCCCCAAACAGACAAAATGGGGGCACCCAGAGCCCATGGGCCTCACGGAGCTGAAGCCATGGAAGCTGGAGTCCTAAAAGGGATGCAGTCACTGGCTGGGAAGAAAGGGACCAAATTCCCCAACCTCCCTTGTCTCTCCATCACAGGGCTCCTGCTTTTCATTAACAACCTCTCCTGGCTCTGGTCTTCTGAGTGACTAAAAATCTCTCAGGCAAAGGACAGGGTAGAGAACTGTAGGGATATCTTTGTAGTTAAACCAAACAATCAGCACACCTACTTGGAGACAGCCTGCTGCTGGCCTTGCCTTAGCCTGTGGTCAACTGTGATGAGAACTATTTCTGGTACCTGAAAGGTAATGCTGGTCTTTACCGTTGGGATCCTCTGTGCTAGGGTGGCCCACACACACTTGGGACCCTCTCCTCACCATAAGGAATTTCCAGCTATGCCTAACAGCTGAGTCCATTCTGACTTGGCCACAATTGTCATCCCTGATGCTGCTACTGTTCCCACTCCTCCTGCGGTATCACTTAATGACAGCGATGTTCTATTAATGCTCTACTGCTTCTACTGCCATTGATTCCATACTTCCTGTCCCCGTGGCCATGTCAAAGGCCCCTTGCCATGCAATTAATTTTAATCTCCATTGTTGGCAACTTTCACAGTGAGAACACTCCTGGTTCTTAATTTTCACAGGAATGTAATTCTTTGTGGCTCTCTATGTAATGAAAATGACACGCAAAAGGGTGAAGCTAACTCATGTTTTCAAAGACTGAAGGTACAGGGATCTGGACCCATCCCTGAAGTCATCTCTTCATGAATTATCCAGGATGTTGGAAACATTTCCAGCCCCTGCAGCATGCTCTTTGTGGGCTCTCTTGCATGTTATGTGCACAGGCTCCTAAAGCACTTCCAGTCCTAACAACCAGAACCTTACCACTGGAGGAACCTTTGGGGACACACGTGGTGAACCAGAGGTGCCCTGGCCAACAGCTGAAGTATGCAGAGGTGTAAATGCCCCAGCTCCCCCAGCCCCGTGAGGCTACCTGGAGAAACAACCCATCCTGTCTCCAGGGCCGAGCACTTAGTTACCCTCTGTGGGACTTTACTTGAGATTACGCCTTTGTAAACTTCCTTTCCTCCCTTGGTCTACTTCCTCGAATGGAAGGCTCTCTACTGATGAGTCCTGAAGGCACATTTTGGTAACTTCCTTCTGCGTCATAAGGCAGAGGGCACAGCAAGCTTTCCCTTAGTCTTTCTGCTTGGTGTCTGGCACTAAAATACACCTATTCTCCATTTCTGCAAATCTGAGGTGCAACTGTTGAGCTCAATTGCCTTACCTCTAGGTTCTCATTCCATCTCTGCCCCTAGGTTAGCAAGTGCTACCTACCACCATAGTTAACAGCAAACTCTGTGCCCATGAACAGTGCCTAGGAAGTGGGAGCAAGAGCATCATCCTGAGTTCTTCAGCGATCCTGCCAGCCACTGTGTAATTCCAACTGGCCTGGGCTGAGGTCACCCCAACCCCATCAAGTCAAGTCCTACAACATAGATGGACAAAGTGCAGCTTCCTGCATGCAGGAAGAAGGCCCATGGTGCATTCTTCTGGAGGGCAGATCTTTAAAAGACATGAATGCCAATATGTAAGGATGGTCTGCCTAAGTATAGTTGTACATGTGTGTTCATTTTGTAAAACTTCAAGCTCTCAGGATTTGTAAACTTTTCTTTATGTAATAAAAACATGTAAGGCCAAGAAAAGGCAGTGTTACAAATACTCTGACTTGATATAAGTCCTGCTCCATGCCTCTCAGTCTTGCTAAACATTCCATGATTAAAATAGGAGCCAGAGCTCATGAGGAGATGAGAGTGGAGAGGAGATAAGACATTCTCTCATACCTCCTCCTCAGAATGCTGCTGATGAATGCTTTGGAACTGCTTTTTCCCTCTCCCAGGTCAGCAGACATAAGGGAGGACAGAGAAGATAAGACTGGATGCCCCATTCCAGCTGCAGAAGGGCCAGGGCAGCTTCCCTGCCTTAGAGCCCACTCTCCTCCCACCTACCCGGATGCCCGGCTTGGTTCTCAGCTGCTGAATCTGTTGGTGAGGCCATAAATCAGAGGCAGCCTCAGATGGGGTCAGAGCTGGTCAGCTTGTTGAAGGAATTAGAGTAACGAATGGGGAGTGGGGTGTTTATATTAGTTTTGGCTCTGGAGCCGAAGGAAGAATCCGGGCATTCAGCTTCTTGATAAACTCGGCACCAACACATCCTGGGTCAGCAATTATGGCTTAAAGATCCCCTGGGAGGGGCCGGGGTGAACCTCCCTGGAGAGGTGTGGCCAGTGGGAAGCCACGGAGGTGGGCTGAACAGGGCGCTGGAGTGCAGACTGGGCATAAGGCGCTCACTGATGCAGGGCTTGAGGGCCACCCATCCCCTCACAATCAGGCAAACACCCAGGTACCTTCTGCACCGCCCCCACCCCTTCCCCTCCCCGCTCTGCTATGTGGAGATTTTTCTCCCCTCTCCAAGTACCCAAGTTCCCTGGAGAATCCGGGTGATGCACCTGCTGACGGGTCCCTTTACCCTGAACGTGTCACATAGTAGCAGCCCTCTGCCAACCCTGTGATCCTCGTGGCAGTCAGTTTGAGAGCTACCTGAGTCACCTGCTCAGTAAACGGGTGCATTCTTCTAACTCTAGATGCCAAAAGGAGGAATGGTCTGAAGCTATGCATTTAGTCAACTTGTAAATGTTTCTAAGTCCCTGCATTCGGCAAAGATCCAAAGTCGTGGGACCAAGAGGTTGGCTTGAGAGGTGATTCCAGAAAGCAAAGGACTGGAAGGGAAGAAGCCACTGAGGGTCCTGGATAGTCCAGGTCACCTTTGGGACTGCCAGGTCCCCAGGGCTTCCAGGCTTGTGCTGACTGCTGGCACCAGAGACTCCTGTGATTGAGGTGGCCGCTGAACTGAACGTGGAGACAGGGAGATGGGTATGGGACCAGGAGGACAAAAGCACGCCAGATGCTCCCTCAAACCAGTCACGCGCGGTGCTGGGGATGTGCCTCAATAGTGAAGCAATTGACTCGCATGTGCAAGGTCCTGCACTCAATCCCTCTCACTCCAAAAAAATATAAATACGGCTACCACAGCTCCTATCTGTTTTGCCAAATCCCATCCAGAGGCAGAAACTACATCCTCACCCTTGGGACTAGACTGACCTCTTGGCTGCCCCCATTGATAAAGTATGGCAGAAATGAGTCAGCAAAGCTAAGTCACAAAAGGTGTTATGGCTGCCCTCTGGTGCACTTTCTCTTGGAATCCATCTACTGTACTGTGAGGAAGCCCAGTCTGGGTGGAGGAGCTACCCAGGAAGGAACCAGTGATCTGCATCCACTCGCTGTGAGTGAGGCTAAAGAGCCCATGTCCAAGGACGCTCTTAGGTCACCCCAACTGATGACAGCATGAAGGGTCTGTCCCTCCCCTCAGACCTGTGCATGCAGGTCTCCGGGTAAACTTGGTGATTGCTGTTTAGTGCCCAAACAGAGTGCCTTAAATAGGCCATACAAAGAGCATGCCAGCCCTGAAATCCCCACTATCAGCTATGGGAAAAGAACATATCCCCTCATATGTAGATGAAGGCTGAGAGAGGTGAAGTCATGCTCCCAAGATCATGAAGCTGGTAAGAGGACTCATCTATTGCAGATCTGTCTGACCTTGAACCATATTTTTTCCAGGCTCCTAATCTGGCCAGTGACTGTCTTCAGGATGTTCTTCTCCAAACCACAGGAAGGTCATTCGATCCCACACTCAGCAGGTATTTAGGAACCAGGCTGAAGAGGCCCAGACAGCCAAGACCCAAGAGCTTTCTGAAAGCACACTGCCCCCTGCTGGGCGAGCCACACCAGCAAAAAAGACGCAGATACAGGCTGCTTGGTAGAAGCCAGAATGTGGAGGCACTTGCTCCTCAAGACAGTTCAGAGATGGCATAGACTGCTTAACTCCTGAGCCTACGGTTGCTCAGCTGTAAAATTAGATAAGGAGCTGGGAGTTCTGAGCATTCCAACCCCGACACCCAGTTCATGGTTCTTCAACACTCAATGCTAAGGGGCAGAGACCTTCTGATGACATATAGCTTAGCTCTCCCCAGGCCCCAAGTATCCTCTAGCAAAGCCCACAAGAAGACTGTGCTGCTTCAGACCCCAGAGTGAGTCACCTTGTACAGCAAAGTCTCCATAAGCACAGACACCTCACCATTTCCCCAAGAGAAAACATTCACTGTCCTGCACCGTCAGGACTAAGTCATCCACCACCAGGGTTTTGTGGTGTCTGGAAAATCTCTGTGTTGGCTCAGCAAGGTGGGGGAGTCCTTTGGCTGGAACCGTTGCTGACCTGTGGGCTGTATGCTGGGAAGCACGGCAAGAAACTTGAACACAGACCAAGAAAGCTCTGAAGCAATGGGGCGGCACCAAGAGGACTTGGTAATAGCAATGAGGAGCTGGTACTGGGTACCTTTGGAAAGACACTGATGTGGTCATCGGGGCCACAGAAGTAAGAGCTAAGGCCCATGACCCACACTGAGGTCAACAGAGGCAAGCCAAGAAATTGTACACTGGCGTGGGTTTAGTGTCCTGATCCTAGCTGTGCTATAAGAGTTGGGGGAGCCATTCATCTCTAACCCGCAGGGATGAGGTCACTCAACACAGCAGTCATGAGAACCTGTATGATCATACCACGCCCTCAGAGTAGAGCCTCCTGGATGCCGAGGTAACTTGTCTTAAGTCGCCAATGGCCCTTTTATTTGTGGTTACTGCTGCTATGGATAACTAAGTGCCACTGGGAAGTGTCACAGCTTGGATTTTCTCTGGAGCAGGCACTGAGGCAAAGCTTACTAGGGGTGCCTTTGGAGGGGAGAGGAGGCAACAGCAGAGTCGAGCCACAGTGGGGACCCAAAGGCAGCTGCAGAGAACCTGGAGCGAGGATGGCCCTGCACAGGTGTTCCGAGATGGTCTGCGTGGCCACATCGTTGGCTTGTGGGCTGCGTGGGAAAGCACAGGACCTTGGCCTCAGAGGTGACCTAGCAAGGGCTGTCAACCAGAGCCGAGGGAGGTTAGGGTGCAGCATAGGAAAGACTGGGCTTGGGGAGCTTCCTGGAGGAGGAAGCATCTGAGCTGAGTCCTAGGGTCACTCTGCAGGACTTGGCTAAGTGAGGGACGGGAGACCTGAGCCATGGCCATGCCCTGGCCCTGGCAGCGCAGGTCCCCCACACACCTATGGGGCTATGAAAAACTTCCTGAGAAGGAGACTTTGAGCTGATGACACTAACATGGTGGCCCCTTTACTCTCCAGCCACTTCCCAGCTCTTGTCACTAGCGGATGCCACACCATAACACAGATGAGAAAGCGCTTCTCTCTGCACACAGAGGAAACCTCACAAGGGCAGGAACTTCACGTCCTTCGACCTGCCCGGCACCCCGAGCAGGGCAGACACTTGGATGCAGTCAAGAGCTTTGTCCCGGGAGTCAAGCACTTCTCCCCAAGAGACTGGAGAGCAGAAAGGCCAGGTGGTAAACTATAACATGCATCGTGCACTAGGACTTCCACAGGGGGAAGGAGCTTGTTTGGAAGATGTCCGGTTCCAGGCCCCGGGGCTGGAAACTTTAACCTCCTCGTAGGTGCATGATGGGGAAGAGCCACCTGGGTTTCCAGAAAGGACCGGAGATGATTCAGACACATCCTCAGATGCGCTGGTAGCCATAGTGAATGTCCCAGGAAGAATGCTGTGGCCTCACTCACAGATCCCTGGAGAGACAGGACCTGTGCTGCTGCTAACCAGGTGCCTCTGCCGCGTCCGTGTCCAGGCAGATGGTCCCTAAGCCATCCCACATGTGGGTGTGGGCCTGCTGCCTCCCCAGAGACGCCCCCTCCCCAGCTGTCTCATCAGCCTGCCTTGAAGTCACACCTTCCTGCTCAGGATATTCCTTTATTGCAAACCTCCCAGCTGACTGTTCTCAAGCCCTTTGATGGTTTTATTGTCCCTAAATTCACACCAGGTTCCAATAACTTCAGAGCAGGTAGAGAAAGAATGCAGAAAAGGGAGGGTTTGGGAAGCAAGTGGCCCAGGATCAAGGCAGGAGATTGCAACTTCTAAATCTACAGGACCAGACTTTATGAAGGCTTCCACGTGTTGGGGGTGGGTCCTGCAATCTCTGGCCCACAGCACCAGGGTAAGTGGATCAATATGGCCTCTGCATCTGAGCCCTCTGGCACCCCTTCTGCTGTGTGCAGAGCAGTGGGTCCGTGCAGCTCACCCCTTCTCTGCCATGCAACCAAGCCTGGGCCCAGGTGCCCTCCAAGGCTGTCATTGGTGAGGTTTCATATTGAGTTCTGCACCCGCCTGCTCATGCTCGGAGGAGCTTAGCCGACTTACTGGCTCCAGGTCTGCTTTTGAACGATCCCCAACTGTGATGAAAATTGGGGGCCCTCAAAGTTTAGATCTCCAAATACTGAAAACGTGCTGCTTATAATTCACTCAGTCGATGGTATTTCTGCAGGCTGAGGAACCCATGGAGGGGACCACTTAGAGAAAATCCAAGTGTTGTTTTCGGAAAAAAGAAAGTGCTGCGGGGTGTTGAACCATCAGTCATTGGTGTGGGTCCGAGAGTCCTTTTAGGTGCAAATGTCCCAGCACTTCTGAGTCTTGTGGGATTCCAGCTGCCTCCTCTGGGCTCAGCAATCCCTGAGGTTGAGACTCAGTGCTGCTGAGCTGGGGGGGCCCATCAGCATGATGGTCACTTGACAAGCAGGAAGTTACAGTTGAACTTCAGGGCATGCAGGAGCCCTGCACTGGGTCCCAGCTCCACTCACCACAAGCATTTAGCTTGTGCCTAAATCTGCTCAGCAGCCTTCACTGATTCAGCCAATGCGTACTAAAGCACCCCACTATGTGCCAGCACCCCCCCTTGCCCAACAGTAGCCAGCAGATGCTCCACCACCTTGCCTCCTTTGGCACCCATAAGCAGTCACCTAAAGACATTCTCCTGTGGCGGCTGACTGGCCTTCCCCTGTCTGACTGCACTTCCCTCCTGCTATAGGCAGAGCTGACTTCCTGTTCTTCTGAGGTCAAAAAGGAAGCAAGGGAAGTGGGAAGATGCGGCTGAGTTTGGTATCAAACTTCACGACAGTCAGGTGGAGGAGAGAGTGGGAGACCCTGCAGAACAAAGGGGCTAGGAGGCTGAGGCAGGGAAATCACAAGTTCAAGCCCAGCCCAGGCAGCTTAATGAGACTCAATCTCAAAATTTTGAAATGTTAAAATAAAAAAGGACTTGTGAGGATCTTGGGCTCAAACTCCAGTACTGCAGAAAGAAAACAATCACTTCTCAGCCTTTTGGCTAAGGGCAAGTGTAGAAAGAAAACTCAAGAAAGCAAGCCAGCCAGCCAAAGGGGCTGGATGCTAGACAGCTTTGTAGGCCAGAGAAAAAGAGCATAGTTTTTGAAGGCTGATGAGCAGCTAGTAGATGATTAAGAGGTTTTAAAACATTTTATCACCACAAAGCCTACTAGTCTCTGCTTTCATTCCCTAGAATGGAGTAGGAGGAGAATGGGAGGGGTCAGAATGCATTTGAGAGAACTTCCTGGAAGTGATGGGCAGAATTGGGAACACAGGACTCTCAGATCTCTATGTGTGCCTGAGGTGCCCAGTCAATGCAGAGCTGGAGTGAAAAGGAACAGTGGTTTAGTAAGACAATTCCCAGTGATAAGCTGGAGCCCGGGATCGCTTCTCCGAGCCCTTCCGGATTCAGTGGTGTCATGTGGGCACCATGGAATTGGCCATGGCAGGAGGACTGAGACCACAGGCACTGACAAAGGCTGTAATCAGAGAGCCCCTGTTAAATGTTTACCAGCACAGCAGCGTCTGTGGAACTCACTGGGGAGGAAGGGGAAGACCTGGGCAGGGAGAGCCTCAGTGAGAAGCAGCCCTGACAAAGTGCCAGTTGGCTCCAGGGGAAGCTGAAGAGTCCTCCATGATGTGCCGGGGTTCCCCTGCCTGGGAAGGGCCCCTCTGCTTGAAAGTGGACACTGATCCTGAACCTCTGCTTACCGCATTCCAGCAACAGAGTGGAAAGATCCTTCAATTCTGATAAAACTTGTGTGTACTTGTGGTGTACGGCATGATGTTTTGAAATATGTCTACACTGTGGAATGGCTAAATCAAGCTGAGCAGCACTTACATTCTCTTGCACACTTATTTTTGAGGGGTGAGAAAGCAAAATCTACTCTTAGTGACATCCAGAATTAAGTACATTGTTAACTACAGCCACCTTGTCATCCAGTAGACCTCCCGGACCTGTTCTTCCAATTCAAGTTTTTTATTCTTTGATCAGCATCCATCCACCCACTACTGCCCCTGTGCCACAATTTTACTCTACTTTTGTGTCCTCATACTCAAGTGCGTTCTCCTTGTCAGAAAGACCTCAAATACAGGCTTGTGAGTCAACTACACGTTCGCAGCCTACTGTTTCACTTTTGCTGTGTGTGACCCAGGCTGAGATGATCTCAGATTTTGTTTCAGTCAGCTACTGCTGTGTAAGTTACTCCAAAACACAGTGGCTTCCTTTCCTTTTTAACGCTAAATAATCGTATTTTCTTTATTTTTTTGTACTGGGGATCGAACTCGGGTCCTTGCACTTGTGCAGCAGGCGGCGAAACCATTGAGCTAAATCCCCGGCCCCTGTTGTATTTTCTTCATTCAATGATGGATGTTTAGGGTGTTTCCAAATGTTGATTGTGAATAACATTTTAATGAACCTGGGAGTGTAGGCATCTTCCTGATCCTCATTCCAAAGATATATACCCAGAAGTGGGGTTGCTGGATCAGCAGCTCTATTTTCATTTTCTCGGGAGCCTCTACACTGTGTTCCATAGTCCACACTGTCACCAACATTTAACTCTTTCAACAGACACCCTAACAAGTGTGACATAGTGCCCGACTGTGGTCTCAATTTGCATTTCCCAGGTGACTAGTGAGGAAGCCCTGCCATATAGGACAACATGAATGAAACCACAGGACACATTAAGAAGGGCCAGTCACTGAAGGACACATGCTATATGATTCTTCTCATATGAGGCATCTACAATACTCAACACCACAGGAACAATAGAATGATGGTTGCTAGGGGAAGGAGGATTACAGCTCAACTAGCATAAACTTTCACTTAATGCACAAGATGGACAAGTTCATGATCTGTTCAGCACTGTGCCTATAGTTAACATCATATTGTCACTTATAGTTAGGAGGGTAGGTCTCCAGTGTTCTTATCACAGTGAAATTTTTAAAAAACAGTGGGTATATTAGTCCATTGTATGTTACTATAACAACATATCTGAGGCTGGATACTTTATAAAGAAGAGATGTATTTAACTGATTTAGCTTTGGAAGCTGAAAGTCCAAGATCAGGTTGTCCCATCTGTCCAGCCTTGGCTGCCATGCATGGTGGATGGCATCATGGTAGAAGCATGTGTGAGAAGGACAGATCAGATGCCGAGACAGGAAGTCAGGGATGGAATCGAGGCCAGGGTACTCTCTTGTAACAAGTCACTCCCAAGACCTCACTATCAGATCAGCATAAATCCCTTCCTAGGGCACTGCCTGCAAGACCTAACCATCTTCCACTAGGCCTCTCCTCCTGAGGGCTCCACCTCCTCTCAACCTCGCCACACAGGGTGCAGCTTCCAGCACACACTGGCGGTGGACAGCCCATGTGTAACCACAGCAGTGGCTTGAAAGGAAAAGCATGTGCTATTACTACTGAGGCTAAGAGTCCACTGGGAGGTGGTTCTGGTCTCAGATGGGCTTGTTCATGAACCTCTGGTCAGTGGGGACAAGGGTGGGCAGCTCTGCTGAACCCAGCTGGGCTTCCTCACATATTGGGGGATCACAGACTGATCCAGGATGGTCTTGGCCAGGCCACCTGGGCCGTGTGAGCTCATTCTCCAGCAGGCTGGCTGGGGGTCCTTCACAAGGTGCCAGCTTGCTTCTCCATCCTTTGATGTCTACAATAGAGGAAGCAGAGTGTGCCATCCGGACCTCCCCATTTAAGGCTGAGACCTCATTTTCCCAGTTGCTGCAGGTTTGGGGTAATGGTGGAGCACAGATCCATTGCTTTCCAGGAGCTGTGCTCTGCTGAAGACAAAAATCTGGCCTGCTTCAGATTCTCCGGGGCCAACTCAACTCTACAGCCAACCTAAGAAGGGCATAGAGCCCACCTCCCCTCACTCCAACTTGAAACAGCTCTGAAAGCACCTCCCAGTCTCAAAGCTCTCCCTGGGGTCCATGAGGCTTCTGTGGCAGCTGCACTACAGCTCCTTCCAGGGAAGCCTTGTCTCCCCTGGTCCCCACCAGTGGTGCCCCTGGGGTTGCTCCCCAGAAAATTCTACCTCCTGCATAGGACTTTCTTACTATGAATTGAACAGTTTAATGCATTGTTGTAGTCAGAATTTTTAAGGGAATAGATTTAATACAGGACATATAATATAGAGGATTATCTTATAATATTCACCCAAAAAGTCAAATCAGAGGCGTGCAAGAGATCTAACCACATACTAGAGACCAAAAGAATCCAGCTAAGGGCCTGGATCCCAGAGAAGTGTCCCACACAAGTCCAGCTAAAGGCCTAGAGCCTAGGGCAATGTCCTCCATGAGATCAGCCAGAGACCTAGAGCCCAGGGCAATGTCTCATCCACACCAGGAAGGCCCAAAGGCCAGTGGTGGAAGCTAGAAAGCCTGCACCAGCAGGATGAAGGGTCTGTGCCACCAGGCTGAGAGATCTGCACCAGAGCCGGGAAGCAACGCTCAAGGCGAAGACCAGGACTCCCCTGACTAGAACAGCAGCCATTCCCAAGGACAGCAAGGACCTGAGCTCCTCTGAAGAGAACAGCCAAGTTCACATCAGGAAAAACAGCCATGGCAAACTTCTCCAAGAAAATCAACAGCATACAATCTTCCCCTCCAGTTCTTTTTTATACCATTGCCAACAATTGTTAGGTGGGTCTTCCACACCCAGGACCACACTGACTCAGTTCAGCTGGGCATTCCAAGTTAATCCAACACATGCATCTTTAGCCTTTACCAACATACCCCAGTTTTCCAGAGGAAAATTCAGATTTGTGTGGCTGCCGATTTCCGTGGTGTGAATGCTCCTGTGTGACAATTCCACACTACCATCCCCTATGTGTGGAACCAGGAAGAGATGTGTAAACCAGGCTCTGGTGAGTGGGGAGGAGCCCATCCCAGCAGGCCAGCACACCCACGTATGTGTGTCTGTGTGACTGGAACAGAAGTGTCGGGGCAGCCCGACTCTCCCAACCTGCTTTTCTAGTGAACTCTGATTTCTCTATCTCTTTCTAACGCCCATATCTAACCACTGGATTCATTTGAAGGCCTCTTATGGGTTGCAACCTGCAGTTTGAAATGCATGTGTTGGGAGAGGGCCCTGCTTGGCAGAGCAGGCAGCAGCTGAGTGCCAGAAGGAGGGTGTGTTTGAGGGGCCAGAGTCTTTCTGCCTGGCCCGAAGTGAAAAGCATGCAAAGCCTTTTTGCAGATTTAGTTCCCCAAAGTACTTAAGGCATCTTATGATGCCCTGAAAAAGTGCTTTTGCAAGAGGAAGATTTAGGTTGTCCACCAAGAACTAGTTTTCTAGTGGGGCTTACACCAACCACACCAAGACCTACCCATGATACCTCGAAGAAACTCTGGGATTATTCAAACACTGCATTGCATAGTCAAGCCAGAAGCTCACTGGGCAAACAAAGCCACATTCCACTGTTAAAACAGTGGCATTGGGCTGGGGATTTAGCTCAGTGGTTCCAGCACCTGATTTGCAAGGGCAAGGTCCTGAGTTCAATCCCTGGTACCAAACAACAACAACAAAAAAACAAAAACAAAAAAACAGTGGCATCAATTGGGGTCATCTTTCATGATGAGCTAAGACTTCGACAACAGTTAGCCAACTGGTGGTGAGGATTATGGTGGGGGAGTTATGGAAACCAGCACCTTCTGCTGCTCAGGGTTTGATCTGAGCAGCACATAAGGGCAAGAGCTGCTGTCAGTTGAGCAGAAAAACAGTGTGTTCCTAACCCACTGCCTTCCACCACCAACTGCGGCCCTCACCTTGGCTCTCCGCAACCGGGTGGAAATGTGGTCCCCTGGTTAAGTTTCTCTTCACGAGCAGCTGAGCCTCCTCTATCTCTTTGAAGATTACAAGGCTTTAGTGTGCCTTTAAAGTGAATTCCCCCCCCCATGTTTTATTATAATTAATGACCAGAAAACTCTTCTCTTTCCCCTCCCTTTATCTCTTAAATATGTTTCTTTCCTCTTTAAAAATGCAATATTTCTTTTAAACCAGTATATGGATGAGCCTGTCCCTAGCAGGGCAGGCCCGGCTTCATCTGTCAAGTTGATTATGCAAAGCCTCTGTCTTTGGCGGGCATCTGAAGTGGATTTCAAAGCCAGGACTCCTGTGTGATTCCCGGCCTAGGACCCAGAGAGCAGCCGTCTACTAGAGCCCGGCCTCAGCGCAGGTCTGGCTTTAAGAGAGGGTCCCTCCATCACCCCAGTAGCTACATGATTCACAGGACTTATGGACTCATGTGTCCATGTGTGTGTGCGCATGTGTGTGTGTGCGCTAACACGATGCCACAGCACACTTCTGCAAACCTGAGCTCAAGGGTGCCTTCCTGGCATCCAGGAGTCATCTCCTTTAGAAGAAACACATCTGCAATCGCTCAGGGGACTGGAATTGAAAATTCATTGTGCAAAGATGTAGGAATAGCCGTTTTTGCAATAACAGGAGGTTGTTGCTGTTTTTCTCTTAAATGCTGCATGGTACCTGTGTGCAACACAACAATACACAGATGTCCACAATACTAAGTGCAAAAGAGCAAGACTCAGAACACTAGTTACAATACACATGCCCAGGTATGAGTCTGTATACGCACAGAATGTATCAGGAACACAAGTTCTCAACCTCAGCGCTAGTGATATTTGAGGATGGATCACTCTTTGTTGTGGAAATGTTGTCCTGTGTATTATGGGATGTTTAGCAGCATCTCTGACACCTTCTATCAACACCACCCAGATGTTACAACCCAAACTGTCTCTGAGCATTGCCCAGTGCCCCCAGGGCAATATCACCACCCTTACCCCTCTACCACCACTATTAAGAACCACAAATCTGCAAAGAGACACACCAAAATGTCAATACTGAATTCTGAGTAGCAGCATTAGGAAGCAGGATAAATGAAGTGAAATTAAGCTGTATTACTTAGCAGGGGCAGGAGAGTGCTTTCATGTGAAACAATGTTTAGGAAACCTGATTCAATAATCAAATCTAGTTTATAAACAAAGCCAGGTTTCTAAATTCAGAAAGTCCCCGTATTTAAAGCTTCCTGACAGAGCTATTACTGGGCAAAAGGTCTTCACTGGAAACATAGGTAGGGTGCCCCTGGGGGGTCTGGATCAGGGCAGAAGTGTGTTCTCAACATAAGACAAATGAGCATGCACGTTTTTGTGGTTGTTCAGACTGTGCCCTTGACAGAAGCTTAATTTGGGTGGAGGAGCTTTGGCAACATGCAATCTTTCAAATACTTTCTGCAAAGTACCACTTAATCCTCATGTTCCTGCCATAGCCGGGCTGCGGTTTTCCATCAGTACAGCGGGGAAGGGACTGGCTCACTTTGCCTGCACTAAGGGACACCCTGAAGTCGATTTAACCAGGATGGTACAGGAACGATGCAGTACTGAGAGGCCAAATGTGGACATCACACTCTGGAAATCTGAAAGGAGACCTCTTTACAGACTGCTCCTTGAAAAGATGCCAGTAAAATAATTTGGGGAAGTAGATTTAGAATCATAATCTCCGGAGACTGTAAAACTCTAGAGGCCCATGCCCCATCCCAGGAGGGGCCCAGGTCTCTCTCTGTACTCTTTCAACATCCTAGGGGATTGTGTCATAGCCTCACCCCAAGGGAGGCTAGACACAGCTGCATATGCTGCTAATGTAAGGCTCACTTTCCTAGGCAAATGAGAGTGAGAATCAAGTGCCACGGGCCCAAGGTCTCATGGTGAGGAGGTCAGTCCGGTTTTAGAACTGGCTTGGCTTAGCTCCCTAAGGGTCAATCATCTCTCTCCCCCACAAAATGGAACGAGTGGCTACAGAAATGCCCAGCCTTCTGTGGTGAGCAGAGAAGAGGACAGAAGGACATGGGTGGGAAGCTGGTGGGTTCAGACAAAGCCTGGAATTTCGTTCACAGGGATGCACGGAGGTTGAGTCTTAGTTTGGACAAGATCCCATGGGAAGAAGTGAACCAGGGGAAGCCAGGGAGGGACAGGGGGAAGTCTGTGTACAGTCAGCATGTGCCCCACAGGAAGGACGGTGGAGAGCACAGGTCAGGATCATGCACTTTCTGTCAACTCCGTGGCCCAGCTCTGTCACTTACCAGCTGGAATATGCTAAGGAAACCAGCTGGAGTTCCCCGACGCTTTGCCTCGACTTCCCCGCCCATAACATGGTGACCATAGATCCTGCCTCATAGCGTTATTGGGGATTGAATGGTTCAACCTAGAGCACGTGCACAGTGCTGCCATGACTGCCTTTCCAGACGTGCTATCGGTTGCTACTTACTATGCAGCCAGTGTCTGCCGATCAAACCAGGTCACTCAAACCCTCTGACCAGCTCAATGCCAACTTCTTGCCATGCTGTTCTATCTAGTAGCCAGCTGGTGAGTCTGGTCCCCACCTCTCAGGAGTGGCCTGCAGCACACACAGCACAGCTGACTTCCTGTCCTTCTGCACATGCTCACGGCCTGCAGAGGCTCTGTAGGGGGAATATTTCTCATACCCGCCTACACCACTCTACCCTGAGTTAAATCAACCCAGGGTTCTCTCACAGTGGACGAGGGTGTTCTGTGCAGCCTTTGTTGTAATAGAAGATATTGGAAATAACCTAAGTGCTGTCAAAAGGGGGTGATTTATGCAGAGGTGCACCCACCCACACACTGCAACAGCCTGAGTGGGTGAGGCGGATGAGAATATACCCTGGGGAAGACCCCTGGTTCACACTCTGGGTGATATTTCTCCATGGTTTGCAGTGGTCAATGCTGTGTGAAAATTAGGTGAAACAAACAAAACTTTAAAAGTTAAAAAAAGAAGTGAACATTGTTGACATGACCAGAAAGGATTTTAAATGTTACAGTAATTTAGTTAACATAATAGTGGTAGATTTGGAGATGATTGACTTGAATTTTGAAAGAGGTTAAGCAATTAATAAAGTACCATCAAATAGCAGTATTGCATGCTACAAATCTTTTAATGAAAGAAAAAGTCAATCAATGGGGGAAAAAATTAGGTAAAATGTTAAACACGTATATTTAAACCTAGAAACACACCTAGAACAATGCAAGCCCGGTGTGCTATGGAAGGCTCTGCTCTCTATGCTGCCTGGGGCTGGTAACCACCAGCAATGTGTGCTACTGAGCCCATGGGATGTAATCAGTGTGACTGAGGAACTGAATGTTAGTTATGGTGGATTTTAGTTCATTTAACTTGTGGTCACCTCATCAGCCAGGTATCGTATTGGATGATGAAGATCTAGAAGGCTACAGACCAAACTTAATAGGGCAGAGGGGACTTTTCCTTTCTTTGTGTGTGTGTGTGTGTGTGTGTGTGTGTGTGTGTGTGTGCATGTGGCATGGTTTGTTTAGGAAATTAATTCTGTATTGTAATAGAAAGTAATACCCTCTTAAATGCAGTATGGTACCCTGACCAGATGCCAAGACAGTAAAAAGACAGTAAGAGAGACCTTGCTGAAATCCAATTCAGGCGTTAGTGAATAGTAATAAACTAATGTTCCCTTCCCTGGTCATTTGGAGGTCAGCATTGGGGGAGGCTGGGAGAGCGGTATATGGCCTCTGTCTGTATTATCTTCACCACTTTTCTATAAATCTGAATTATTCCAAAATAAAGTATGTCCAAAGATTAATACTTGTAAGTTTGATGCTAAATCTTTCCTATGTTTAAAAAATAAACCAGACACTTGAAACCACTCTGATTAAAGACAGGAGCAGAAACGCAAGTGCTCACTGGTTCTGGAAGCATCACTGCTCTGGAGGAGGAGGACTCTGCAGGCCTTCAGTACCCTGCAGAGACCTAGTGGCCACCCAAAGCCTGGCTCCAGCACCAGGCGAGAACCAGAGACACCTCTGCCCTATGGTGCCACTCTGTGACAGGGTGGCACCAAACCTGGCACCTCTGAGGTCCCTTTGGGCTCATCCTGGATGTCTCTAATTATGAGAACGCTGTGACCAAGAACCAAGATCCAGGTCTACCGCGATCTTCACAGCGCCTCCTTGTGGTAGGAGAACAGAGTTGTTTAACTGCTTCCTGTCTAACCAGGAAGAAATCCGGAACTCGCTTCACCTCTGAGCATCAAGCTCTGACCTGAAGCCAGGATTTGCCCAGCGCTGTCCTACAGTGTGCTCCAAGAGTTACATTCTTGAAAAGCACTCTAGAGCCAAAAGGCCCTAGATCGCGCGTGTATTTCTACCTGTAAGGTTTCTCAGTTGCGGTAAGAATCAAGTGGTCTTGAGATTAAAGCATCATTGAAGACCTGATACATCAGGACAGCTACTGTTTGTTGACACTCAGCCGTCTTACCCCAAGTGTAAAAGATTCTGCAGCCAGCTCCTCTTCTGGAAAGTTACCTGCTCGAGCTAAAGAAGAAGGGGGGTGGGGGTGGGGCTATACATCTTGATGACTTAGTTCCTAGCGAGGATCAGAAAGGAGCCCAGCGGTACTAAATCCCAACCGGAGAGAAGTCTAGAGTTCCTGCTACGGGTCTGTTTTGTCATCAGTAGGAGTTTTGTAGCTGTCTTCGTGGTCAGAAAAGCGAGCAATCGGTCTCTTCCTGAGAATAAGAGGGAAAGTTTGATAAATATGCGTGTCTGTTTCACTCAGCATCGCGTGACTCTCAGGCTCTCTGTCAGGAGCTCGCCCCACGTTGATGTGACAAACCCCACCTTCTGGGTTGGCAGGGCTGCCAGCTCCCACCCCAGCCCTGGTGTCACGTGGCCACATCTGCCACCCGGAGCCTTGGTCCTGACATGAGTAAATAATGACAGCTAAATCAAAAGCAGACCGCGGCTCTCTCCCCAGCAGCCTGCCCCTCTGCCCGTGGGCTTTTGGGTCGGGGGTCCCAGGGGTCTGTGTCTACACAGTCTAGAAGCAGTGACTTCAGAGAATGTCTTTCCTGAGGTTTCCTCCTCAGCAGAAGCCCGCTGGTCCAGTGGGGGAGAGGGAGGTTAGGTTGCAGGGTGACCTTCCATCCCCACTGCAGGTGTAGACTACTGTGACATGCTGCCAGCCCTGCCACCTTCTGTGGGAATACTCCAAGGCTCGGGTGAGAGGAGAGAGGTATGAGCAGAAACATTTGAGAGAAGTTTGCACCCATGCTTTGTGACATGACCACGCTGGCAAAGCAGGCGTGGGCTCCACTCACGCAGACCAGAAGCTCGGCTTGGGAGAGCCCTTGCTCACCCACCAGAGGGGCTGCAGCCCTCTTAGGTCCACCAGGCAACCTCCTCTGCTGGCTCTAGGACACAAGGAGCAGCCTGGCCTCGGCTGTGCGTGCCCGGGAGGGCCGCTTCTCCCAGCTCCCTCTGCTGCCCAAGATCCAACAGCCAGGACCCAGCTGGCCTGAGCCATCCTCAAAAGCTGTGGCCACAGCCTCTGTGGGACAAAGTGGTTGGGTGACTGGACACAGGAGGTCTTCCTGCCTCAATGCCTCTCCATCCTACTCTGCGTCTCCAGAGTCTCGTCCTGCCACCTGCTGGCTCCCAAGTGCCCCGCCCGGGGCTCCCCACACAGCTGCCCACACAGCGCCATTCCCAATTGCTTCTAAAGACTTGCAAGCACCAGGAGACGCTCTAGAGTGGCTGCCCCCTGGAGACCTAGGCGGCCCTCAGGGTAGGCTTTATAAGCTTGTTGGCCTCTGCGAGTCTCAGTTTCCCCACCTGTAAAATGGAACTGCTTGCACCCGTCTTAGCAGATGCTGAGAGCAATGGCTGGCTCGTCGTGTCACACTAGCGCTACCTAGAGGCCCACTGAATCCTCGCAAAGGTCAAAGGGCAGACGGATCTGCTGCGTTTATTGCCTCCCTTCCTTCCGAACAAGATGATTTTCTTCTTTGTACGTGACAGTTTTGCCGTCCACAGCAACACTCTCCGTGATTTCAGCATTATCCATTTAGACCACTCAGTTATTAGCACTGACGAATCCAGACTATCCAGTCTATCAGAGCAGATCAGAAAATCATAATAAGCTTTCAGCCAGTTAACTGAAAATAGAGAACGGTGAAACCTGATATCCTGGGGAGAGGAACTGCATTAAGGCCGTGTAGCCATTAGCCAATTGCCAGTTATTTAAATAACACCCAGGTTGGACCTGCTGTGTAAGCCCTTTCACTGTTAATTTCCCCGAGTCTCAGTTTCCCCATCTGTAATACGAGCAAGGGCAGTTGATGATGCGAGGGTTGCACAGTTCGCTTGCTGCCTCTGCGGGTCACACAGTGAGCAGAGGCAGAAGGAGGACTCCAGCTCTGGCATCTTGGCCCCTGCTCAGTGCCTCTGGCCACCCTGTTCCAGGCCCGCGGGGGACCCCTGAGCACCCCCAGGGCCTGCATCTCCAGCTATGCTGTGAACGCCAAGGGCGCGGAGCCCCAGCAGGATGGGGGCCTCCCCCCAGGTGCAGCCAGTTTGTTATTCCGGCCCGGCCTCCTGGGGTGGGCGTGGCGTCGTCCCCAGAGGACGTTGAGTAATAACTGGAGAAAGGGCCGCGCTGGTTCCCAAATAAACAGGCTCGTGAGTGATGAGGGGACCCCTTCCTCCCACCCCCACTCCAGGCAGCTGCGGCTGCCAGCGCCCCGCACACGTTTCTTACACGAAGGCGAATAAACACCAGCAGGACCCACTTCAAAAGCCTCCAAGGGCAGCCGCCGCTGATGGAAGGAACGTGCTTGGGGGGCTGGGCCGGGCCCAGGGGCTGGGGTGGCCTCCGCGAACAGACGGCCCGAGACGTCCAAATACATCAGCGGGGAGGCCTCAAAGGCCCAGAGACTGAGAGCAGGAAAAATAAATAATTCCGTTATCTCTGATGAATTTTTGCCTTTGATCTCATTTCCCCCCTCTCTCTCACTCTCCTTCCATCCATCGCTCTTTCTCCCCACCCCCTCCCCTGATTTTCCACTCCCCACTACCTTTTTTTAAACCTTTCCTCCTTGCCATTTGATTTATGCCCCCAGCAGCTCGGAGCCTGCTGCCCGCTGATGGATTGGTGGGCTGATTCTGCGGGGCGACCCCGAGCAGGCAGCTGGGAACTGGGCAGGGGGAGGTGGGGTGGTCCCTTCCACGCAGGCGCGCCCGAGGGAGCGCTGTGTGGGCTTCCGTGAGCTCGCGTGTAGAAGCATGTTCCCGTCAGAGCTTGGGCCGCTGCTTCCTCTGCTTGTGTCGCATCTTTGCAAGCCAACAAGAGAAAGAGGAGAGATGAGCTTCCCTCCCTCCCCACTGGGAGAGAGATCCATTCCAAAGCGCTTCACACAGGCTTCGGGTGTAGCTCAGTGGTGAGCATCTGCCTGACATGCTCAAGGCTCCGGGTTCCAGCACCACCACCACCCCCAAATCCTTACCGTGTTCCAGGCTCCAGGAATCTTGCGGTGACTTTGGTCACAACTTGGAGGCAGCAGACTTCAGTTGTTCTTTGTCAATCCGGACAAGGTGGTGCCAGTGTCTTAGGTCCTGGGCTCACCTGCCCAGGCTCAAATTCTAGCTCTGAGACTCACTAGCTGCTTGACCATAGCTGAAGGAAGCAGCTGAGCCCATTTCCTCACCTGGGAAATAGGATTATAAGTCTGCATCGTTAGGAGTAGATGAATTAATACTGAGGGCACCTGTCACCCTCTATGGGGGTGCCGAGCACATTCTGTCCACTGCAAGTGGGGAAGACAGGCAGAAAAGTATGAAGCCCTAGAAGTAGTTAAATTACATGCAGGCAGTTAGGCATGGAGGGGCAGGCTTCTAATCCCAGCACTCTGGGAGGCTGAGGCAGGAGGACCACCAGGTTTGCCTAGCCTAGGAAACTTAGTGATTCAGTGAGACCCTGTCTCAAAATTTTTTTTAAAAATGTTTTTAAAAGCTGAGGATATAGCTCCATGTAAAGGCCCTGGCTTCAATCCCTAGTATTGCCCCTCCTCCAAAAAACATTAGCCTGAGGCTTCAGAAAAAGCTGTTTAGGAGTGAAATTGTCCAGAACATCATGTGCAAAGGTCCTGGGGATGAGGCATTCAGGAATTAAAAGCTGATACCATTGGAGCCTGGAAATTCTCTGGGTAGGAAGAACAATGAGACTGGAGGGCTGACCTGACATCAAGGTGTTAACATTCCCCAGGTGACTGTACCATCCAGCAAAATTCAGGAAGCACTGTGACAAAAATCCACATGTGTGCCAGACATGGGGCCAAAGAGATCACACACCCCAACCTTAATCTCTATCCCATCCTCTCTGAGGTGCCTTGGACCTGTGTAACCACACAGATTAAATCACTCACCCCAAAGATGCAGATAATATATGTTTCATGTTTGAACTTGAGCCACTGACCCGGATGCAGGACTCCTAACTGTGGTACTAATGGCCTTCCTACCTCGGCAACAGCAAGGATAGAGAAGAGATAAATGCTCATCGTCAACGTAAAGATCTCTGTCTTGAAACTGTTTCCAAAGCTTCCCATTTGGCTCCAAGGGAGAAGAAGTGAGAGAGGCCATGGGTGGGGATCTTTGCCTTCAAAGCTGGTGCGAGGTTGAAGCTTCTGCTTATGCAGGTGGTGGTGACCAAGGAGAAATGCTGGCCTCAGCATTGCTCACCGGAAGCCTTGCCAACTTTGTGCCCCCTGACACGGATTTTATCTAAATGACCACTCCTTAACACATCGGGTCTATGCCTTGGCGAGTCATAGCCACTATGGACTCCTCCTCTGGCTTGGCCGCTGTACTCTTGCCAGGTTACCCTTCAAATCTGGCTACACTGTGACCTTCCCTTACTCCAGAATCTACCATGCCATGTGGTTTGATTATTATAGTTGAATGTTTACAATATTACATGAATGGGCCACAACATATCCCTTCTGCTTTGGAGATTTGGTAGCTTCCAGCCTGGGATTACAATAGCCACAGCTGCTCTAGACATCCCTGGGAGTGTCTGCAGGTTCTGGGAGTGGAACTGCAGGGCCAGAGTATAGAGAGCAGCACAATGATTTCAGTGAATGATGTCAACCTGGCTTCCAAAGCGATCTAGACCCTCCCGACAGTGGGGTGTGAGGGTTTCCACTGGCGCATGCCTCTGAAGGCACTGGTCTGCCTGGAGATGCTCTGCTCCCCACCCCAGCATCTCCTATGCTTCTGAGACCCTTCTCTTACACCCTTGTCCCTTTCTTTCAAGCTCTTCATTTGATCCTTAAGCTAAGGGAGAGGGTGGTGGGACCCCCACTTCATGGAGAAGCAAGCTGAAGGTCACCCCAGGTCCAGGAATGGGGCGGGACCAAAGCTGGTGTCCACTGTGAATGCAGAGCATCATTACCTTCAAGGATCAGCATTTCCCCACTGCTCCCTCCCCTAGGGCAACAGGTGGGGAATAACTTTTCCTGTAGGAGTTGACTCAATCCTAAAAGTTTGTAGCAGTGTGGTTTGGCGACTTCTGCAATTCCAGACCATTTCAAGGCTTGTGCCCAGCTTTGGGATGGAGGGAGGTGATGTGGGGCCTGGGAGGAGCTCAAATGCCATGATTCAGGTGCCACCTCTGTGAGGAGCTAACCATGTGGCCTTGCGCAAGTTTCTCAATTTGGCTGAGCCTCAGTTTCCTTCCAGGTTCCCGGAAGTACTAGCACCTCCAGGGCAGGTTAGACAAGTTCATGGCAGGTAGTAAGCCCTTGTGTGCCCAACACTTCTATCAGGACTTTTGAAATATGTCAGACACCACCACATGCGCTCCACACCCCACTCCACCCCCGGAAAAACAGGATATGTTTGAAAAAGAAACCTAGTTCAAGCTGGTAAGATGTCAAGATTGAGGAACTCCTATTCTGTACAACTCAGAAACCCTCAGCCAGAGCTCTGCAGGGTGTGCGTGTGTGTCTGTCTGGCTGGCTGGCTGCAGGTAGGACTGCTAAAAGGGCCCCTCGATTGGAGCCTGGACAACCCTTTAGCAGCCACCCCCGTATCTGCATTTCCTTCCTGATCATCAAGCGAGAATAAAATTTTCAAATTGGATAATTTCCAAATGAAGGATAACATTGGTCCAATTAAAGAGATTAATAAAACTAGGAAAGGTTACAATAACAGAACTAGTGTAAAAAAACTCCCTCACTCCTGGTAGTAATTGACATGGACTTGGTAGCCCGCCCAGAGCACGGAGAGGGCAGAAAGGAAAGACACCCATCTGTGTCCCTGCTATAGGGCAGCACTGGGCACACGGGACCTGCTCAGGAAGCACAGTTTCTTCTCCTGCATGCAATTCAATTCCAGGAGACTCCAAACACCTGGATAAAAAGATAAGATAAGGTGAAGACCCCTACTTTAGGCATCCACAGAAATGAGCAATGGTGGTAGTATGAAGCCAGAATAGGGGAAACAATTAATCAGAAAGTCCAGTTGGGAAACTAAATGACTTAAAATTAGCTAAAATTACACCAATCCTGGCCTCTTCCTCCTGTGTCTCTAAGCTCCTCACTGCAAAGGGCTGAGCCTCTTGGTGCTCAGGGAGCCAGACACCAGAAGAAAGAAACTATGCTCATCTGTCCCCATAAGGTAGGAGTTCTTGGCAAGAGGCCATTCAGTAGTCCTTCTCCTGATGTGTGTGTGTGTGTGTGTGTGTGTGTGTGTGTGTGTGTGTGTGTGTGTGTGTGTGGTACTGGGGATTGAACTCTGGACCTTTGTACTGAGCTACACCCCTACCACTTTTTCTTACTTTTTTTTTTATTTTCTATTTTAATGCGGTCCCTTGCTATGTCACTAAATTACCCTGGCTGGTCTTGAACTTGCAATCCTCCTGCCTCAGCCCTCTACAGCACTGGGATTATAGCATGCATCACCATGCCTGGCTCCTTCTCCTAACTCCTAAGCAAGCACAACCCTGCACTACCCACCCTTGTCCCTCTGAACAGAGCTGAGCTGCCTAGCTTTCAAGTTTCCTCCACAAATTCCCCTCCACGGAGAGAGCAGGCAGGTTCATTGCCCTCTCCTCCAGCTCGATTCCTCGTCACACCTTTCCTGTTGGAAAATCTCCCCTTCCTGGCTGAGGTGGGCAGGGCTGCAGCAGTCATTTGCTGATGCCAGGGGTGCTGCCTGCTTACACCAGCCTCAAAATGCCCCACAGAGTCTAGGAGAGCTTGAGGGGTACCCAGACTGGTCAGAGCCAGAGGGAAAAGGTAGATAAAGGTATAGTAGGTGGTTCCCTGGGGCTGTTGCAGGGGGCTCCTGAGTTATGTATCTAGAGGCACCCGTTGACCCTGATGCGGGGAGACCTCTGTGCTGGGGTCCACCTGATGACAGTTTGCATAGAAAGAGAGATAAAGAGAGATAGTGTAGCAATCGGGGACATGGGCTATAGGGCCAGATGGCAGAATTAAACCCATTTGCTCCAGCACTTTGATCTTAGGCATATTTTATAGCCCCAAGCCTTATTTTTTCTCTCCTATAAAAATGGTAATAATAGTACCTATTTCATGGGTTGACAGGATTAAATACATTCACATGATAAAGGACTTGGACCTCATGTGGCAGCCGCTGGTTAGTATTAGCTGCTATCGTGGTGTTATTCCTCCTGGCCCTGTGTCTGGTATGTGCTGACTGTGGACTTGAGTGCTGCTGTAGGAAATAACTCAGACTCATCTGAGAGGGGAGGATTCCCCTCAAGGAACTGTGAGGGCCAGATGAAGCCCATGCAGCCCCAGTTCAGCTCCATGCACAGAATCCACAGACCTGCATTTAATCCCTGTCCTTCAGCTCAGTGTGTGGCTTTGAGCCGTGACTCAGTATCCTCACCTATAAATTGGAGGTGACAATAGGACCCCATGCTGCTGCGGTGAGGTTTAGATAAAACAAGGCACATGGCACACCTGGCATATGTTAAGGACCTATAAACACCAGGTACAAGTATGTGGATGGAGCCAGGCATGGTGAAGCACACCTGTAATCCCAGTACTCGGGAGGCTGAGGCAGAAGGATCCCTGGAATGCAGTGAAGGCCAGTTTGAAGTACAGAGCCAGACCCTGTCTCAAAAAATTGGATAAAAAAATGATATGAATGGAAGACCTTTGGAAGATAAAAAGTGCAGTCATAAGGACCAAGGTTTTCATGTAAATGAGTCCAATACTATAATGATGGATGGAGGCTGGGCTTCTCTTCCTTTCTCTAGGTACCTCTTCTCCACCCTCACCCCTTCTGGCACCATCTTTCCTTTCTATTTCTTGTGGTTAAGAAGAAAAGACTGCGTTGGAGAGGACCCCAGCCCATTTGTTACACAATTCAGGGAAAGATGCCAAACACCCTTCCAACTGTGGCCTCGCTGCCTCTGATAAGGAGGACAAGGAAAAGTGAATTCTGAAAATTAAGCTCCAGTGTCTCTGAAAGGTCACCTGGCTCTGAGGTTGGCCATCCTGTCAGTGAGAGACTACAGAGCCAGGCAGCCCGAGGAAGAAGGGAGTCTCAGGCACAGGCAAAACCACAGACGGGGACGGCTGGAGAGCGGAAGGCCCCTGCTGTCAGTCTTGGCACTTGTGAGGCCCTCAGGCTGACGGAAGGGCTTCCTGTGAAGCTGACTGTCCCCAGGCACCTTTGGAGCAGCCACTGTGCACAGCAATGAGAACACAGGACTCCTCTCCTCCCCAGAAGAGCTACTTCCTGGCGGACAGTGACCACTTCCTTCCGCCCAGCTGCAGGCAAGGAGTCCACTGGGGCAGGTGACTTCCTGTCACAAAAGACAGGATGAGAGTCCCTCTGAGGCTGCGCTGAGCTCCTGGGGCTGCTCCTTTTATGGGGATCTGCAGGAGACTCGTGACCCCATCACGCCTAGACAAATGGGGCCCAGCTGTGGGGCCCTGGGATATTTTCCAGTAGCCTCATGTGTAGATATGACAGGACCTCGTCATGCCCAGGAGGTGAGAGGGAAGACAGAGGCCACGCCAGGAAGTTGAGAGGAGGCAGCCATGCATGGAAAACTTCCCGTGGCCATGTGGCTGGAGCCACCAAGCAGCATCGAGGCCCAACTTAACTAATTCTTAATTATTAGCACCCTATGTTAATAATGGGGACTTGGATTATGTCACTTGACAGGTGACAACACAGAGGGGCTGGATCCTGGCCCTGCCACTTCCCAGCGAAAGAGCTGGGAGCTCAGCAATGGTCCCTAAATCCCTGTTCTCCCTTGCCATGAGCTGCTACTTCCCCATCTCTCCACCACCTTCCATTCCAGGCAATGGCTAAAGTTCCCCCTCTTCACCACTGCCCACGCCTGAGATCTGGGAGGAGAGGAAAGCCAGCCCCTTCCTGTGGGCCGAGAGACTGGTAGGGGCTTAACAGTGGCATGAGCTCCCCGCCCCGGTCAGAGCTCGCCTGAGTGGTACCAGCCTTTCCCACTGTGCAGCCCCAGCACACATCTTCCCCAAGGCCCCAAGACAGCCCCGAGATGGCCCTGCAGTTGGCCTCCTTGCCTTCTCCCGGAAGCACAGAATGCGTGTGGGAGACACAGGTTGCCTGGCTTGCAGGGGACACCACGAAGCTCTATTTCCTGGCTCCGTGTCACCGGAACAGCATGGATGGGGCTGTGCCACCAGGACACAGGCAGTTTAGCTGAGGTCCCGCTGTCCTCCTCAGGCCACAGCCACACGGCCCAGAGACCTGAAGGCACCACCTCTTAACTGTTCCACTGTCTCCCAACAGCATCTCGCTGAGACTGAGCCTAGGACACATGAGCCTTCTGGAACAGGTGAGGCCCAAAAAGCCGCCCCGCAGTGTGTGCTCCATCATCCACCGCAGGCCAGGGTGGTGAAGGGCACCATGGGGAGAGCCTGGAGAGACCCACACCAACCTGGCTCTGCCCACTGTTAGCAGGTTCATGGGGATCAAGGGACCTGTGCAGGGTCAGTTTGCCCAATGGGAAGGTGGAGTGAGGGCACCTACCTCCCAGGAGACTGCAGGGTTTATACAATAGCGCAGGGCACACAGGAAGCACCGCTGGACTGTTCCGTACAGGGCCCTTGTGTTTCTGTATCTCCTGGGCCAAAACAAATTCTGCTCTGCGCACCCTCTGCTGGGACGGTCACACAGCAAACTGCCGTGGAAGACAGCGGTAGTTTTCCCTGTAGAGCACAGGGCAGTTTGGCCTGGGATCCAGTGTAATAAAAACAGTGCTGCTTCTTTGGTGAAGACCAGGCAGGTGCACCTGCAGCCTTGACAACAGGGTGCAGTCGCCCCGGGCTCAGGGCTTTCCAGCAGGGCTGCAAGCTCACCACAGGCACACGCTCACCTGGATGGCTCACTGGCACTGCTGGAGGACTCGGGAAGCAAGGGGACCCTGGCGACTGTGATGTTCATGCTGCTTGCTGTGCCAGTCGCAATGTATTCTTTTGAGTCTGAACATTCATTGTCAAGAAGTGTGGAAAACTCTCGAGAATTCTGGGTGGAGCTGTGGCCTCTTTTCTAAAGCTGTGGTTACTGTCACTTGCTTCCTACAGCAGCTAAAGCCAACAGGGATAATTCTCACCTCAGACATGGACATATAAAGATTAATTTTGTCTTGATCTTTTCTCTCATACTTAAAGGATATTAGAAACTGGGAACTTTTCAGTCATTCTGGCATCTTATAAGAACCAAAGTTTTACCTACAAATTGGGATCTTATGGTCATATGAAGCTGGTGACAAGTTTGTCCCATGAGCTTCTTGGGTCAATTCATGGAGAAATGAAGGCCTCTAGCAAGTCAGGTTTACATCTGGGATATCATTGCGGAAAGAGCCAGAAATCATCACCTGGCTCCCAATCCCAGCCCCATCCATCATCAATAGTTGTGCCACCTTCAGGAAGTTATTTACCTCCCTCCACCTCTGTTTCCTCAAGTGTAAAGTGGAGATGACCCTCTCACCATTCAATACTCGAGGATGCAATAATCGTATTAACTGAATATGTAACATTTCAAAATATCACTTTCTATCAAACAAGGAAACACACCCCTGCCTCAGCTGTGCACAGCATTTCTCCCTCACCTGTCCAATTACTTTTCTCTCCTTATGTGTGTAATGCCCATCCCTGAGTGCATCATTATCTGCAGTCAGAGAGTCTTCAAAAACAACCGCCGCCAATCCCTCCTCCCTGTGCACACTTGCCATCCCTCATGATGAGAGGAAGAGTTATTTTCTCCTCTCCTTGAATCTGGGCTGGCCCGGGTCCTCACTGTAACTGGAGTGTGGTGGCAGTGAAGTTCTGAGACTTCTGAGCCCCTATGAAGACTTAGAGCCGCTAGTCTTCCTTCCTGGAGCCCAGGCTAGACTACTCATGTTAAGAACCCACAAGCAGAGAGGCCCTGGGGAGAGGCCATCAGCTGTTCCATCCAAATCACAGCTAAAAGGAAGGACATGAAGGACTCCACCTAGCATCACATAGGCAGAAGAACCGCCCAGCTGAGCCCACCCAAATGCCAGGACCACAGTACAAGAGAGGAACTATGATTATTGTCTTCAGTTTCTAAGTTCTGGGTGTTTTGTTACACACAGAAATCATTTGATTCTTCTCATTAGGATGTCAGCTCAGGGATACAAGGATTGTGTCTCTTCTTCACTGTATCCCTGAGCCTAGCCTGATACCTGGCCCTTGGGAATTGCTCACCTATATTAATAGATGGTTAAAGCCATTCATTCAAGCAGCCATGGGCCTGGTTCACCATTGTATCTCCAGTTTCTAGGCAACAAAACTGCCACCCTTTTGTTGCTTAGCAACTACTTGTGTATGATCTTTACCTGGGATCATTTATTTCTGTTTAATAGAGGGCAATAATAGTGATATAAACAAGGAACACTCTCCACACCTGACCCCTCAACACTGGCTTCCAGTTGGTTTCGAGGGGGTTTGTCTGTATCCCTTGATCTCTCCCACCACCCCCAGCCTCTCTGGTTCACCAGCTCTGGGTCCCCAAAACAGGAAGACCTGAAGGTGGGTGGTTTCTGCTTTCCCTGACCCCATCTCCCATCTGCCAAGTGCTCTGGCTTGCAGGCCAGGGAGAGAGATGCCAGCCTCCTGCAGCAGCAGGTCCCTTATCTGTCCCCTTGTCACGGCTCTGCAGCCAGCCCCTTCTCCAGGCTGGGCCAGACAAGCTTGTACATTTGCACTTTTCCCAAGCAGTGTCCACTTTGGGAAGGGCAGCGGGGCCCAAGAACGGTCACCCCCTTTGACAAATGCCAGTGCTGACAAATGCTAGTGCTGGATTCTATTTACAAGCCCAGGGGACAGTGGGAAGAGCAAGAAGGTGCTCAGAGGCCAGTGGTTCCCCAACAACAGGAACTGGAGAGGGCATTGACCAGGTGGACATCTGCACATGGAAGGGGCAGTGTGCTCAGGACTGATGGCCTGTGGTGGGTGGCAGAGCCTCATTCTGCCAGTTTTCTGGCTGTGTCCCTTAGGCAGGTTAACTGACCTCCCTGGACCACGTGGGAATTGATACATCGACATATCTCATCTTGATGATTTTTACTGTCCTCTCCCCTTCTCTCCTGCTTCCCCACAACCCTTCCCATCATCTTCCCATTCCCTACTACTTCTCCTTTATTTTGCCCTTTAAATTATTTATATTTTGAGTTTCTCATATAAGAGAAAGCACCCACTATCTAACCTTCTGGGTCTGATTTATTCCACTTAGCATTATGGTCACTTGCTAATTATACAAATAACTTTCTAACTGAAATGTATTAATGAGCACGGTCTCGCTGAAGCCATTGGAGGCATCTGTCCTCCTCTCCAGCTCCAGGTCACTGTGTCTCCAGCTGGTCCTCCTGGCTCACTTGGGATCTGCAGTGTGAGTCACAACACCCGGGGCACCTTCTCCATGCCCGGCCATGCGCCTGATCCTCCTTCCACTTGGTCCACAGAAGTCATTGTCCCCACTCGCAGAGGGGAGACTGAGGCTGAGCGCTGGAAGGTCCCAAGGACAGCGAGTGGGTTATGCAACCTCAGGTCAGCTGTGAGGTGGCTTTGTGCTGACTCTTCACTGCCCTTGGAGTGAGCACCGCTGTTACTCTGCCTTGCAGATAAAGAAACTGAGGCTGGAGGAGAGGGAAGGGGAACAAGATGCCCCAGCCAGTCAGTGGTGGAGAAGCTGTTTTGCCAGATGTAGAACAACAGGAGGCAGGAGCACCAGGCCGGAAGCTACTGATCCAAGTGGTGCAACCTGCTCAGGAAGCTGCTGCCTTCCCCACTGCGCGTGTAGCATGCGAGGACTCTGTGGCCAGGTCACTGTGAAATGCGGTCACCTTCTGCCAGGAGGATGTTCCCTGGCATCGCCCTCCTCCATGGACCCCGGAGTCTGTGGGAAGATCTGGGCTTAAGGCAAGGATTTGTGTGCAGGGGCTTCCTTTGTAGGTTGTCTCTGGGAAAGGGTAAAGGAGGGCACAGTGTCACCTGCTCCCTGGGGCCTCTGGGATGTGAATTGTCCCTGGGCTGCCTGGACATTAGGCAAGGGCTTCTGCAGTCTGCACCCCCTCAGTCATCACCTATGGGTCACCCCAGGACAAGGACCCCCGGTACCTCTCTCCCTCTCTGCAAATGAGGCAGAGCAACTCCAATATCCCATAGCCAACCTCTCCAAGAGCTGTGGGTTCAGGCCATAGGGACCCCAAGGACACAGATGCCAGGGGATGGGGACACAGTGGCCACAGGGGTCAGCGTGCAGAGCTGGTCGGTCTGCTCTGTGCAGGATTTCGCTCAACCTGGGCGCCTCACCCTGCTCCTGAGACTACCAGGAGTGCTGCACCCTGCATCTCAGCCCCATGATGTCCCCCTTCTCCTGGCTCCATGGGGCATCCCAGGACCGGGCGTCCTTCTTACAGGGCCTCCATGTCCTGCTTTGTGAAATGAGCTGAGAGAGTGGAAAGCCACGATTCCATTTTCTTCCAATAGGTTGTGACCCAGAAGCCTTCAGTATGCAAACAGACCTAGCAGTAATCATCCAGCAGATTCCTCGATCCCGCATCTTCATGCACAGAAAACACTGGGCCGTGTGGGGATGGGCACTGAGTGCACATTGAGGGAACGTGAGCTGCTGGTGCTTTTTGGAAAGCAACACAATAGAAAATTTCCCAAGCTGTGTGGCCTTGGGCCCACTTCTAGAATTCCATCGTCGGGAAATGGAAGTGCAGCGGCAGTACATACACGAAGAATAAGGACGAAGGCTATCGACTGTGGCACATTGTATAACATCGAAACTCTGCGCACGACTCACGGGCCCCTCGGTCAGTAAGTGGCAGGGAATGACACATCCACAGTGCAGAAGAGCATGAATATAAAAAGAAGGACATGGGCCTGGGATTGCAACTTAAAGCCATGTCCAAGACACAGTAATCAAAAGTGTGCACGGCAGAATTAACACCATAGTACAAACCAGTTTTTGCAAAAGGAAGTAAAGCTTGTGTGTGTGTGTGTGTGAGTGAGCATAGAGGAAAATTGAGGGGAGTCCACATCAGATTATGACAGTTGGTCATAGCCCCTGAGTCTCAGTTTTCTTTCTTTTTTTTTTTGGTACCGGGGATCGAACTCAGGACCTTGCGCTTGCGAGGCAGGCGCCAGAACCACTGAGCTAAATCCCCAGTCCCTCATCTCAGTTTTCTTTAACAGGCCTTTACTCAAAGTTACAGAATTAAGTATTAAACCAAAAACCTTGAGGAGCTGCTGAATGGACCAGGGAGCTGGGGAAGGGGCGGCATCGGGCCCAGCGTCCCTCTCACACCCCCGGTGGCATTCTCCTGGGGGGCACAGTGACTGCAGGGCAGTGCCCCCACCTCCCCCTGCCCTGGGCCTCATCTGCGGCCGCCCGGCCAGTCCTCCTGGGCTGTCTCACTGTGACACGGCCCCTGCTGCCCCAGCCCTGACCCCCGCTCTCTGAGAGGTCAAAAGGCCACCATGAGATAACCCAGCTCCAGCCACCACTCCAGAGAAGTGAGGGAGGGGGGTTGCAGGAGGGACCCACCTTTCCCCCAGGCTGCCTATTTCCAGAAATTTCCGTCCTTCTAGGACCCTCCCATGATAACAGCCACTGGGAATTGAGCATTCATTGTGCGCCAGGCACGGTGCTAGCCCTTTGCATACTGTACTGTCCGCTCTGCTGTGAGACTATGGCCCGGTAAAGGTACTGGGTGCTGAAATGTCCTCTGGCATCCCTGGCCTCAGCTTGCCCATCTGTGAAACGGGCATGCTAAGAACAGTACTTTCCTCCCAGGGCTGGTGAGAGGCTTGAAAGTTTATAAGGCACACGAGCATTCTTGTAGCCTCTTATCTCTCTTATCTAAGTGTTCTTAGTTATAGCTTCATATTCTTTTTGCTGTATATATTCTCACACATCGCTGTCTACCTATGGAGATCTATAAATGCGTATACATTAGAACAGAGCCAGTTACTCTCGTCAGTAATTTGTCTTCAGAATGGAAGATAAGAGCCTGGTGTCGGATGCAGACTGGGCTTAGTTTAATCAGCTCCACAAACAACAATTAAGCCAGGGGCCACCCTGACTGACAGGCCGAGGTGGGGAAAGTGTCACCCAGTGCTACTGGTGCGGAGCTGGTGTCCGATGGGAAACCTTCCTGCACTCAGCTGCACCTGCGACGAATTTCTCTGATAAAGGATGATAGCACGGCCGGGGTGGGGTGGGCACTGTCTAGGGCTTCTGGGCTGCAGGGGTTGGCACCATAACAGAAACAAATATTATTTAGGAATGGGGTTACTTTACAAGCCCTGTCTTGCTTCATTGTTTCATCTTCCGGGTGATCTCAGGGGCCAGTGCTGTTTCAAATCTCATCTTTCGGGAAGAACAAGAGCTGGGGTGAAACCAGCAACGTTATGCAGAGCTGGACCTGTGGCTTCCCCCACGTGCCCAGCACTGTGCCATGCCTTGTGCTTTTGTTTTTTGTTTCTTCGGTGCATGTTGGTTACGCACAGGAACCCTGCTGCAGCATTTCCATGCACGTACGTGTGTACTTTGATCTTTCTGACCCCCCTTCCCTGGCCCCCCATTCCAATCCCCTTTCTCTTCTCTAATCATCTCTCTTCGTCTTTCATGTTGTTTTTCCCCCTAAATTCCACACATGCAAGAAAACACGAGATGCTTGCCTTTCTGCATCTGGCTTCTATCACTTAAAATAATGATCTCCAGTTTCACTCATGTTCCTACAAAGGCCCTGGTTTCATTTCCTTCTTTTAGGGCTGAGTACTACTCCACAGACGCCCTGGGCTGGTTGGACCACTTGGCTGTTGTGCAATGCTATGCGCTGCTCTGGCAAGGCTGCTATGGTGCTCATCCGATATTGGTAAAGAGCTGAGTAGTTCAAATCCCTCATTCAAGGTCTCCCTCCGGACAGCAAGTGGCAGAGCTGGGGAGCAAATCCAAGCCAGAGCGCCTCCTGCTCCTTTGCAGTTGCTGCTGCTTGAAGAACGCGGGCGCCCCCGTGTGGCCAAATGTCATCTCGCTTCAAAACAATTCAGACGGGGGCATGGCGGGCAAAGAGGGAGGATGGGGACATAGGCAGGGAGACCTCACTCTTCTCCTGTGGAGAAAGAAAGGAAACCTGCTGAGGAGAAACCGACTTAGTTCATTTCAGCATTCGTTAAGGTAATCATGGCCCTGGGTGTGGTGATGCACACCTGTAATCCCAGCACTCCAAGAGGCTGAGGCAGGAGGATTGCACGTTTGAACCCAGCCTGGGAGACTCCATGAGAAGCTGTCTCAAAATTTAAAAAAAACAAACTAAGGGTTAGGGAGGTAGCTCAGTGTGGAGGACCTGGGTTCAATTCCCAGCACCACCAAAAAAAAAGAGAAAAAATGAAAAACACAAATGTCCAACAAAAAAGATAGTTTATATCGATTCATTTACGTCGTGAAACACAAGAGGCCAATTAAACCAATGTCACAGCACATTCAGTGGTTTGGAAAGAAACTGTTCAAAAGGCTCCTGGAGAAGCAGACTGGAAACAATTCTGAAGACGTGATTCATCACTTTAGAAACAATCTACATTGCATACCCTTCAATTCATGTCTTACAGGCACATCTCATGGTTATACCTGCATGGCAGGATCAATTAGAGGCATGTTTGATCTTTTTGTTCTCATTTGCATTTTCTAAATATGATAAAGCTAAGTGTTTCACCTTTCCTTTGGAGAAAAATTGTCCTATAAAAAAATATTGTCCTGTAAAAAAGATTCTAAATTATTTTTATTATGCTTTTCTGAAAGAAAGTCCCCCCTTGAGGTCCAGTTTTCCCACCTAAATGACTCGATTGTGTTCCATCACTAACCACACCCCTCAGGTTTTGGGGTACCCAGGGGGAGAACCTGGAGCTCTGCCAGTGGAGGTCAAGGAGGTGGCTCATTTTGCCCCTCTCCTGAGAAAGGCAGAATGGCTTCCACCCATTTGACGGCTGAGCAAGTCCCTAGCCAGGCCTGCTTCCGGTTCCCAAGTCCTGCTTCTGGTTCCCAAAGCTACAGCTAAAATCCCTGAAAGTAGAGTCTTGGCCACCTCTGCTGGCTCTGGCAGGGCATGGACATCTCAGGAAACCCTTCCAGGCCTGAATCCATTTTCCAATCTGGGCCAGTGACTGCTGACATGACAGGTATTTCGATCCATGCACATAGCAGGCCTCATGTTGCTTTCTCTGAAATGGCTCGGTAACTTTCTTCTTGAATCCCACCTATGATGAGGTAGAAGGAAACAGCAATAGTTATCCTGTGTGCTACGAACCCTGGCCCCGTCCTTCTCTAACTGTCCTTGGGAACAGGAGGGATATGGTATATGGAGAAGGCGGTCAGAAAAAATTTGGAGAAAAGAGAAATTGAAAGCACCCAGGAAAACTCATGTATGCATTCTAAAATGTCCCCACATGGGATGGTGACATGTCCCTCTACCTGATATTTCCCAGGTGCTCTGCAAGCATGAAAGAAATCCAGCCCTTCCTCAAGCCTACCCCATCCCGCCTCACCCCAGGCCAACGTCAGCCCATGGCTCCAGCCAGCAGGACTCTGGCATCCACCTCTCTCCTAAAGGACCAGTTCTTCCCCAGAAGATTAGATTGGCTCTTGGCTACTCTGACCTGCCATAGGTAGATGCTGGACATTTGGGTTAGAAACCTGCTCCTATAACCCTGGGGCCCTGGGCAATGCCTTTTGCCCCTTCTTAGCTAAGAAGAAACAGATCAGAGAGGGGCAGAAATGCACTGAAGTTCACACAGCTGCCAAGAGGGATTCCAAGCCTCTGCCCCCAGGGTACCACCAGTCTACACCCTAACCCAGACCCAGGCTGGAGCTGTAAAAGGAAGCGGCTAGGATGGGGGCCAGTGTCATTTCAGACGTGTAGGGAAGTCCTGGTCCTGCCTCCTTCCCAGTCTCTCTGCCCACAGCTGTGCCCTGGCAGTGTGTCCCAGCTTCGAGACACTTAGAAAGGCTGGGGTGTGGACCACGGCAGAGTGCCCCAGTTCACCCATCCCTGAAGCCAAATCTGCATGCACACAAGCTCCCTGTGGGGTTCCAGCTCAGTGGCCTGGACACCCCAGGAAACACAGGCAGGATTCTCTCTGCTCCTCACCCTGTTGCACTGGAAATAAACTGGTGGTGGCTGTGGAGTCAGAGGGGCCAGGGTGTTGGGAGGCATCATCCTTACATTACCCTAGAGGCATGTACTGGGCTAGAACAAGCATTTAATCTAACACTGGCCACCCACACAGCCCTCGGCACAGCCACAGCTCGTGCCAAATGCCCCAGCTCCAAAGAGGTGGTGTTCCCGTCTCCCCAGTCTCCTTCATTGTCACCTCCTGAGCACACGTGGCTCTAACGGCTCTTCCTCCCCTGCAGGGCCCAGGCCCCTCCATCCATCCCGAGGAAGAGGGAGGAAGGGGGACAGAGAGGCAACGCGTTTACTCCAAGCCCTCAGTGTGTGCGTGTGTGCGTGTGTGTCTCCATCCCCCCCCCCGTCATACATGCAAATCTGACCCGTAACTCCATTTTACAGTTGAAGAATCTGAAGCTAAGAGCCTGGCCCTCATTGTGTGTTGTGAATCCCTGGGTGTCAAGCACCTCACACATGTGACCATAATGAGCACCGGGCAGATGTACATCGTTCCTGTCACCATTACCCCGGCAACACACCTGTGGCCAGAGCCAGGGCTTCCCTAAACCCCACGGTGTCCAGTTCTTTCTCTACAGAGGCATGCCAGGCACAGGGGTGGGCTGCCCCGGGGGAGGCTGGGACAGGGGTGGAAGAGCATTCCACGGGTCTCGGAGGCCCCCAGCCCCACTCCAGTTTCTGACCCCTCATCACCACGGTTCCTTGTTGGAGGCTGAAGGTTTCTGCTTCCCTGGTTCTGGGCCCGCTTTTCTGCCCAAGTAACCCAGAAATCTAAAGTTACACTCCTGGCTGCACAAGAGGAGAGCAAGAAGTGGGGAAAGCTTTTACTTCTGAGAATCACTCAGGAGTCACAGCGAGGGCAGGAGGAAAAGGAAGGGGCTTGTAGCAGAAGAGGAGGCCAGCCCCCCACTCTGCTCACCAAAAGCTAGGGAGATGCCCATCAACTGGGAAAGGGGACGACCCGACTACCCTCTTCAGATCCAGGCCAGACCCTGAGGCCTCAGATGCCACCCTCTAGGAGTTTTCTACATAAATAGTGGATAGCACCAAAGGTGTCAGTGGGTAGCCGGAATTTACATGGCAACAAGACCCCCGAAGCCCAGGGATGTGGGATAAAGCCACCTCCTCAACAAGGGACTCCAAGAACACAAACAAGTGTGATGACATAAAGTTGCTCTTCTCCTTGAATCTAGACTGACCTCAGTGACTAACATGACTAGTAGAATATGGCAGAAGTGACAGACGGGGACAGGAAAGGCTTGGTCATAAAAGGCCTTGGGCCTTTCCAACCAATTCTCCTCAAAACTTGCTGTGAGTCACCCATCTTATACGAAGTCTGGATGACCATGCTGTGAGGAAGCCCAAGCTTCATGAGGAGGTTCTGGAGAAGACAGCAATGGGTGGAGAGTGAGGGGCCACCAGGCCCTGGATAAACACTCAAAGAAGCCATCTTGGAAGAAGGTCCTACTGCCCTAGCGAACCCCAAGTGGGTCCAGAAGAAACCACCCAGCTAAACCCTTCTTGGATTCTTATCCTAGAAAACCATCACATTTAGGGGTAGCTTGTTACACAGCAACAGACAGATAAAACAAATTGCCCTGTATCTACTACTTTTGTAGTTTTACGGCCAGGGATTTAGCACAGTGGTTCCGCCGCCTGCCTCACAAGTGCAAGGTCCTGAGTTTGATCCCTGGTACCAAAAAAAAAAAAAAAAAAAAAGGAGGCTGTAGTTTTGTTGTAACAACATATTATCATTTACTTAAGATTTTCCTCCTTTAAATAGACTAAGTTCTTTATTATTTTTAGCCAAACATTTATCTTTGGGTCAAAACCATATGTTCTGCAGTAGTCCATGTCCCCTCCAAATTCCTATTTTGAAGTTCTGACCCCCAGAACCTCAGAATGTGCCAAGATTTGAGAATAGAGTCTGTAAGAGGTAATGAGGTTAAGTGGGGTCTTGGGATGGGGCCTTGATCCAATAGGACCGGCTTCCTGATAAGAAGAGGGGATTGAACTTTGCTGTCCTTTCCAGGGGACTGTCTTGGAGTAGCCAGCTGTGTTTATTTCTTATAATAAGCTTTCATTTTATTTTAGTGTTGGGGAAAAAAAAGAAACAATTAGAACACAGCTATGAGATAGCGCGAATGTCGTGTGAACTTGAAGTACCTTCTGCAAGCCAAGAAGAGGACTCTGAGAAGGGACCACCTGGAACACCTTGACTTTGAACTTCCGGTCTCAGAGTAGACAGAAAATATGTTTCTGTTATTTAACCAGTTAACAGTTTACCTGAGCATCACTTGGGGAGGTAACATTCAACCAGTCGATTCTGTATTGAATAAATTTGATAAAGTCATTTTTATACATCCTATTATATTATCTTATAAAAAATAACTTTAAAAAATGCAATATTTGGTCATCTTGTATTTAAGTAATTGAATTAAGTAAGTGGCTAAGCAACCCAGTCTCTGTCAGGCACAGCAAACTAAAATATTGTGAAACTGAAAACAAGTGCTAGCGGACACAAGCAGAAGGGAAACATAAAAACTTTTGCCCTCCTAATACTTTTCTTAGGCCCTGCAGTGCCTCCAGGGGCGAGCACTACACACTTTGAGATAAACTGTCTGTTCTCATCCACAAAACAAGGACATGGGATTCAGAGAGGCTTGGGAGAGGCAAGGTCATTTCAAAGTCATAGACTAGCTGGGTGTGGTGGCGCTGTCTTTAACGCCCGCTGAGACTGAGGCTGAGGTGGGAGGATTCCAAGTTCGAGCACACCCTGGGCAACTTAGTGGGACCCTGCCTCAAAATTGTAAATAAATACCTACAATGTACCAATAAAAGAATTTAATAAAAAAATTGTAAATAAATAAATACAGGACTAGGGGTGTCACTCAGTGCAAAGGCCCTGAGTTCAATCCCCAGTACCACAAGTTTTTTTAAAAAGATCACAGAGTGTTGACTGAAAGAGCTGGGATGAGAGCCCCAGCTTCCTGATGCTTAGGCCACCCACCCAAAGGGGCTCAGGAGACCCTAAGAAAGACCTCTTGGTGCAACTTTCTCTGCCATCATGAGGAACTTCAGCACTGAGCTGAGAGGATAATCTCTTAACACAAAGGTACAGCATTTCACTTAGAGTTAGAAGAGAGATCCTTAGTATGATCTCAGTCACTCATACTTTAGTATGAAGCTGGCTGTGTTTCTTCAGTGGGATCAGATCTAGGCCCACAGAGACGAGCTGGTGAGGACCGAGGCTGGAAGGGTGACAAGTGTCATGAAGGGCAGGGTCCCTGCAGTGGTCTGCGTTTGTGTACTCCACGCCCATACACTGCAACCCTACCCCTGAGGTGAAAGTATTAGCAGGTGACCAGGGCCCGGGGGTGTCCTCATGGATGGGACTGGTCCCTCGCACAACCTACAGAGACCCCTCACCCTCCCACCCTGTGAGGATGGAGCCCAAGTCACTGTCTAGGCACCAGGAGGCACCCTTGCCAGATGCTGCATCTGCAGACACCTTCATCTTGGATTTCCAACCTGCAGAGCTAGGAGAAAAACATTTCTGTTGTTTACAAGCCACCCAGTTTATAGGGTTTGTTTATTTTAACAGAAGCTTACCTAGGTCCCAATTCACATCTCCGCCTAGGGAGTCCCTGCCTCACAGACAAACAACTGGTGGGGTGAAGTCAGGTGCGCCACTACCAGCGAGGCAAACCCAGGGCTACTTCTGCTATCGTGATGTGCCTGAGCTCTCAGCATCTGAGAGGCTCCTCACACGGGTTCTCTCATCCCTCATGAACCTAGGCGGGAAGTCATCATTGCGCCCATCTCTCTGAGAAGCGACTCTGCCTAGGAGATGTGAAAAACCGTAACTCTGCCTGTGCTATTGTTCCCTTTGGCTACGGGGATCCTTCTCTTCTTTTACTCTGCATTGCCGTCTCCAAGAGGCCGTCTAGATTCCCTTTCCAAACATCCGGGAATTTCTTCCATCTCCAAGCCCCATGTTACTTGGGATTGATTTACCTTTTGCTGTTCAGATGCCGCTTATGCAACATAAGGTCAGCCACGCAAAGTGACACTCAGTACCTTGACCCAGATAAGGGGCTCCCAGGTGCCCCCAGATGTGGGGAGCACAGCTCATCCATGCAGAATCTGCCAGTTGCACTCACTCATTTAGCTGCGACTCTGTCTATGAAAAGGTCCTGGCTTCTCCCATTCACAGGTGAATGAGCATTCACTTGCGTGCAGCTCAGCGGAGGGTTTCACAGAAAAGCTGAGGTTCCCCAAGTCAGACCCTAGCCCAAGTGGAAGGAAACCCTCCCCCAAGCAGACCTGCTCCCCGAATCCACAGAGCACAGAGATAACAGGGAGGCAGCAGCCACCCTGCTGCTCTCACCACTGCCCTGTTTATCAGCCAGCCCCAGGGCCATCACTCATGGGACTCCAAAGTTTTCCACCCTCTTGACCAGTGCCCCCTCCCTACCTAAACTCTCCCATATCAACTGCATCCCCTCCTCTAGGTGTGAACGGGCTTCTCGCCCTTAGCCCATCTGCACCCAGATGGCAATAAACTCATTGCATGTTGCTTGAACTTCGTCTGCCTTAGTGGTCTCAATCATGCCTTGGTCTGACCTTACAAAAATAAAATATAAAAAGGGCTAAGGATGTAGCTTGGTGCAAAGGGCCTATGTTCAATCTCCAGTACCACAAAATAAAGGGGGGGGGTCTTAGTACAACACACTCCTTGTCTCGCCTCCCCACCTCTTCTGGGGTCTTTTCCCAAACAACTCTCACTCCACTCCCAGTCTCTGGATCTATTCCTGGGAGCATCCAGTCCAAGACATCTCCCAACTGAGATTGTGAGCCTTGACCTCTGCTAAGAGGCTTCCTGTGTGCGATGCTTGTGCGATGCAGGACAGGGCTGGCTTCAGTCAGGCCCACTGATGTAAGAGTGGAGTTTCCCATGCTCCTCAGGGCTGCCCGCCTCCAAAGCCCTCCTCTGGGGCATGGGCTCCATGCTCCTGTCCCCTAAGCTACAGGCAAACAGCAATCAGCTCTGACATCACAGGTCAGCTCTCTGCCTGGTCACCTCCCATTCTACCACACTAAAGATACCACAATTTGTGTGACAGGCACCCTTTCAAGTCCTATTCAAAGGGGAGCAGCTGTGGCCTGAGGAGTCTTTGGGGGGCAGAATGAGGGGGGTTGAACTGAAAACTTCCAGGATCTGGAGACCACTAAGTGACCCATTTGAAAAAAAAGTCCCTAAAAATGAAGAAAAGAAAACCAAATTGTCACCGAGTTTATAAAAGTGCCAGGCACAAAGAAAAGCAGCCCCAGCCCCAGCTGGCCCATGCCCAGGCCGTCCCCAGCCAGGACACATTTCCCTTGGCTGCTGGATTGTTTTATGGACTGCTTTTTGGAAAAGCAGTAGAATAAGGTTTTTGAAAATCACCATCAAATGCTTCCAAGAAAACGGTGAACCCCCAGCAGAGCGGGAGGTGGTGGTGTCGTCCCTCAGGGTGAGCCCCTGAGAGCCGGGGCAGCCTGGCCAGCGCAGGCAGCCAAGCCCAGGGCAGGGGAGGTCATCCAGCATCAACGCCAGCGATCCACCCTGGGCAGGGCTGCTCTGCAGGGCACACAAGTGGCACTTTCTCTCCGAGACTGCTGGGCACCGGCCCAGGAGAGAAGAGGGACTGTGTGCCTTGGTGGAGCTGCCGAGGAGGGCCCGGGAGATGGTTATCTTACAAGAAGGGTTTGAGCTCCCATCCTGGTGGAGGAGATGGCCAGGGAGGCACCACGGTTTCGGGTGGCTTGGAAACCTGAACCTTCAGCACCGAAGTCGCTGGGTCCTCCTGTTGAGAGAGAGATCTGGAGGAAGGAAGAGGGAAATGTGGGAAGGCTGCAAACCAGGGTCGCCGTACTTCCGGAGAGCAGTGAGCAGATGTAGGGGGGTGGGGGCTGAGGACAGAGCGCTGAGCACCGGGACACAGTCTCTCCTTCAAAGCTGTCACTGAACTGCCATCTTCCCATACCATGAGGAGGAAAATTAGGTAACGTCTGGAGCGCGCTTCAGCTGGTCCATTCATCACCACGAAATATGAGAAACAGACTCGGCGTGGGCAGGTCCCCTGGGCAAAGTACGGGTGTGCGGATCCTGGTGTATTAGGCGGCAGGCGCCACCTCCACTAAGAGGGGCCCCACAGGCCCAGCCCACCAGGAACTCTGCTCATCTCAGCACTGAAGGTCCTGCATCCCGGGAAACCTCTGCACACACATACACACATGCACAGCTCACCCCTGATCTTGTTGGGGACATTAGTGATTCAGTTGCCAAAAGTAGTCCTCCTCTCCTTTTAACCACAGGGCATGATGCCGAGCACTCTGTCCACGATATAGGACCATCAGAGACCGCCAAGATCCGTTCCCTACCCCCACCCTCCATCCTGTAGTCCTTTAGCTGCTCCCAGAACCGCATGCAGTTTACAGCCAAACAGTGACCTCCCCTGGAGAACGACTCTGGCTGAATCGAACCACTCCCCTAGAAACGGGGACCGCAGAGGGGTCACCGGCCTTGGTTTAAGGCCGTGGGTCTCAGCCCGAAGAGGACTTCGGGCGCTGTCCAGAGACATTTTTGGTCTCTCTGGAACACTACTGACCTCCAGTGGCAGAGCTCAGGGATGCTGCTGGACACCACAGCATCCAGGACAGCCCTGTGGGCAACAGCGCCAGGATGAAGAAACCCAGGTTCAGCGTGCGATTGCCTCCCCTGGTCACCGCAGGGACCGGTGGAAGTTTTCCTCTTATTCATGCTCATGAGGCACACTATCCTCCCACCATAGAAGCACAATTTGGACCAGGGCCATGGAAGCCAGCCCAAGATGTTTGAGAAGATCCTTGGGATGCTCGAAGGGACTAAACCTCATGTCCGATGTCAGGTTTGCAGAAACGGGAAATGGCAGAGGGATGTGAGAGTGATTTATGAAGGAAGTGCGCCAGGAGAAAGGGGGAGGAAGTCACCCCAGGTGAGACTGAAGCAAAGCCTGGGCTTTAGCCTGATCCTGCAGGGCGGCTCAGCAGTGTAAATTACAGCCCAGAGCCCATCCCAACTCTCCCCAGGGAAAGAAGCCAGGTTTCCACCTTCTTCTACTGGTCCATCGTTGGCTGAGGGTCGCCCCAGAAGGGTGCTAGTGTTGTGCACTGCTTCCCAGCTACATCAGCTCTCTGGTTTTGCAGGCAGAACAGCCTGAGGCCTAGGAGCAGACACCTCCAAAGACACCTGCAGGTCCCATGCAAGACGCAACACTGTACAGAAGCGGTAAAGGAAAGGGGATCCAGATGCAGCTTCAGCCCTGAAAATCTGCCAAGACCTTGGGCGAGCAAGTGAAAGAAAGCAAACAGCCCAGGTTGCCATTTCTGGTCTGCAAAGTGCTGGATCAGATCCACAGTCCCAACTTCCTAGGACCCAGCAGACAAGACAAGCACACCTGGCACCTTCTGTGAGTCAGAGGCCACAGCTCAGCTTCAGCGGGCATCTATCCACGCCAGGCGTTTTCAGGCTCCCCTCCCTGCCTGTGATTTATGTGTCTACAAAGGCCGCTCATTAAAAGAACATCTGTGTCTCCCATCCACTGGGCTCCACCCTCTCAGAGAGGTTTCTTCACTTTCCTGTGAGCAGCTCCTCTGAGAATGAAGCATCCCCAAAGGCCCTGAGCCACCAGAGGTCGAAGGGTAGGCGGGAACTTCCGGAAGTTCCTTCCAAAATTCACTGGGGCGGTGAGTTCTTTGCAGAAAGGATGGGTTGCTCCCGTTGGTTCATCCGGGGAGACCAAGACCCGAACTAAGTCCAAAGGTAGCACAGAGGCTCTTCTCTGGTGAGGTTGCCTTAGCGGCATTAGGGCGCGTATTGGTTCGCTAGGGCTGTGTTAATGAAATTCCAGGCTGGGTGCCTCACGTGGCACAGATCAGCGTCTCACCCTCTGGAGACAGAAGAGTGAGGTCAGGTGCCTGGGGGGCGGGTCCTTCTGAGGGCAGAGGGGATGCACGCGTCTCAGCCTGACCTCTGCCGGCGTCATCCGAGTCCACACCCCCCTCTTAGGACACTAGGCACGTAGGACTTAGAACCCACCCTGCTCTCAGAAGGTGTCATTGTCCATCTTAACAGATTTCACCGGCTTCTCCATGAGGTCACATCGAATGGACTGGGGTGTAGGATTTCAACCTATGAAGATTTGGGGAATACAATCCAACCCGAAGAGGGTGGCTTACAACAGGGCAGGCTGCCATCCTGTGATGTTAAGGACGGAAGGGGAAAGCCAAGTGTGATGACACACACCTGTAATCTGAGGCTGAGGCAGGAGGACTGCAAATTTGAAGCCAGCCTGGGGTAATTTAGCAGCTTAGTGAGACCCTGTCTCAAAATAAAAAAACAAAAAGCCTGGGAATGTAACTGAATATGAAGGCCCTGGGTTCCATTCCCAGTACATTAAAAAAAAAGATGATGATGGTGATGATGGTGATGATGGTGATGGTGATGATGGTGATGATGGTGATGATGGTGATGATGGTGATGATGGTGATGGTGGTGATGATGATGATGATGGTGATGATGGTGATGGTGATGGTGATGGTGGTGATGAGTGAAGGGAAATGGTCACAGGGTGGAGGAAGGAGGAGCGGGCAAGTGATTGGCCATGGTGACAATGAGCCAGCCTTGCACTCTTCCCGGGGCACTGAGTGTTGCCCAGCTGTCTGTGCACCTCTCCCTACCTGCTCACGCCTGCCCTTACCCTCCACTGACGTGGCACCCGCTTCCACGGCACCAGCTTAGCACAGACAAAACTGGAGGGAACCACAGCCACCCCAGGACTGCTCTGTCCCACAGCCTGGGGGCGCCGTCAAAAAAACAAGCTCCACCCCACTGTGTGACCTGGGGATGCGAGCAGGAACGTCCATGGCCTCTGCGTCCCGGAAGGATGGAGCCAGCAGGTGCACACTTCTCCCCTTCATGTCCAGGAGACCTTTTAGGGACGCATCTCACGGTGTCCTAGTCCTGCACACCATGCACAGATGCCTGTAGCAGTGGCCATGCCCTCTCCCTCCTGTCCTGACCCTTGCATGCAGCAAAATGTACGTGAACCCTTGCCTCAGGCTCGGCCTTCAGACTTGGGCTGAGACATTCTGTGCGCCTGCACTGAGGGAGGTGGAGTGGGCTTCTCCCTGGTGCCATAGGAACATGCAAAACTCCACAACGAGGACCGGGAGGCTGAGAAGAGCGGAGGGCCGGCAGGGGCCAGGCCACTGAGGGCGAGCTCTGGCCCCATCACCAGGGCTTGAGGGCACAGGCAACCCCAGCTCTGCAGAGCTGTGTCCAAAGTCCTATAAAGAAGCACCACTGTCCCTCCTGACCATGCCCAAGGGGCCACCCTGCCAGGGCATCATGTGTGACAGCATCGTCTGTGTAAGATGGATGCAAAGCTGTCGCAAAGCAGCAAGAGCCCCAGAGCTGTGCCCAGGGCTGGACACTCTGACGCTCACCTTGCACCGCACGACCTCAGGCTGGTCCCGGGGCCCTGTGCCCCTCATGGCATGTGTCCCCGCAGCGCTGGCATCCAAGGCCTGTGTCAGCTCAGTGCCCATGAGCCAGGTGCCTGCCTGGCCTGGCTACCAGTGGGTGTGTGGTCCCCATGCTGTCGGGGCACAGGGACTGAGAGGGCAGGCAAGAAGTGTCAGGGGCCGTTCTGGAAGCGGTCTCCACGGGTGTGACCGGTCTGTGCACTCTTCTTTTGCACGTCACATTTGAACAAGAAGTTTCAAGGCTAAATGAAGTCAAGTGACCTGCTACGGCCTCTGATGCTGGCGATGATGGTATGGTGATATCATTATGGGAGAAAGCAGAGGACTTCCTGTTTTACAATAAAACCCCAGGGACCTTGCCTAGGGCCCCTTTGACTTGCAACATCTGGAGCAAGAGCCCCAGGCTCCAATCCAGGGGCACTTTCAGGGGGCCCCTGCTGGGCCAGGTCCTCATCACTTGTCTTCCCTTCTGGAGGCCTAGCTGTCCAATGGAAAGGAATTACCTCTGCCTAATTCCAGATCCTGTTATAGTTCTCCATTGTACTGATGGGGAAACTGAGGCCATAGATGGTTCAACAAGCAGGCCCTCAAGCTTCCAGAAGGGCCACACTCTGTCATGCTGTCCCAGGCCAAATTGAGGAATAAAAATGACAACAGCACGGTGATTACGAGTGCAGTCTAAGCCCTTTCCGTGTCTTAGCTCATTTTGCCACGTGTATCCCCATTTTATAGAAATGGAAACTGAGGCACAGAGCATCCATGCTCCTAATTGCTGCTCTTCCGGCCAGGCCCCTGAGGCCGGGTGGGTGCTCCAATGCCTCCTGCCCCTCACTCGCTCCGCCTCCCCAACCCGTGCATTTAGCCAGGCTGGGTCCTGGCCAAGTCTCGGCTGTCACCGCGTTCCCATCTTTGATCACCAGTCAGCCCAGATGTTGGGCTGATCAAAGGCAGCTGCTGCCCTGACCCTCCCAGCACACACAGTTAGGGATGCAAGAGGGAGTCTGGAGGGACAGACACGTGCTGTGACATGGGGCCTTGCTGCCCAGGGCAGAGCCGGGCCCCTCCCCATTGCCCTGGGCCTCAGAAGGACCAGGGTCAGCCCAGGTCTCCAGAGCACGCTGGGCAGAGAAGCAGCGAGTGCGGCAGTAGAGCCAGGGCCCTGGCCCCCAACAAGTCAGGAAGCAGCATCTCCAAGGTGGACGAGGTGGACACAGAGGGCGCGAGAGCTTCCCCGGGGTACAAATCCCATCCTAAGCAGGACTCAGGCAGGGGCTCCACCCTGCTCTCTCACAGGCCCTCACGGGCTGAATTTTCTGTTTACAGTTAATTTAAAATCAGAGCATGAGATAGCATATCCAGGTTAGCTCGTGAGATTTTAATTTCACAATTAGGGTAGTGGGACAGAAAAGATGACAATTCATGCCTGTAAGAGCATAAACCAGGATATTTACAGCGCGTGGGTCAGTGGGGAAGCGTTTCCTTTTTTTCTTTTCTTCACTCATTCATACATTGATTCAATACCATCTATGGGCATGTTCTTAAATAATACTACCTAAGATCAAGTAAATGTTTATTGGATTCCCAAAATAGGCTTATCTCTGTGTGGAACCATTAATATGTTATTTTAGTCCCAAAAATGTTTAATTTGAATAAAATATAAAATAGTGTGCATTCTTGAGTACCACTTTCTAAAAGATACAGTGAGAGAGAGAGAGAGGGAGAGAGAGAGGGAGAGAACGAGAAGAGAACAAGACAAAAAGTGAGCGGAGATGCGTTCCCGGAGTCCACAGGCTGGCAGGTGGGACTCCCCCCACTTCCGGTCCTCAGTGTCCTCTCCCAAGGGCTGCACGCATGTGAGCGGGGTGTGGATGTAACCCGGTTCCCTCCTCAGAGACCCCACAACTGCAGCCCCTAAGCGGCCCCCAGATCACAGCGGTGGCCTTTGGAGCCCGGTCTGGAGTAAGTCTTCGCAGATGCCCTTTCCGACCTTCCCAGCCAGATGCGGAAACGGGGAAGAAGGGCCAGGGCTGCGTGCGCTGGAGTTGGGCCAGCCTGGCATTCAGGCCCCAGGCACTGAGTGTTCAGGAACTCGCCTGCCAGGTGTTGAACTTCACCATTATTAAAAATTAATGTTGCTGGAGATTTAGTTCAGTGGCGCCACCGCCTGCCTCGCAAGCGCAAGGTCCTGAGTTTGATCCCTGGTACCACAAAAAACAAAAAATTAATGCTGTAGCTTGTGAAGGGTGCAGCTCAGTGGCAGAGCACTTGCCTAGTTTGCCCAAGGCCCTGCGTTCAGTCCCTAGCACCACCAAAACGTTAAACTATATAAGCTTACAGTGAAATAAATTATATTAACAACAGGGAAATACGCAAAGCTCTTCACTTCCTAATCATCTCACTGCATTTTACTTTCTTCTGGCTGGTGGAAATTTGATAAAATAGAAATTTTACTACACACATCCTCCCAACTTCATATTCAAGGCCATAAGGCTTAAACAAATTGGCCAGGTGTATTTACACCAGGGGCATTGGTAATTGCTACATATCAGGATTTATTTATTTATTTATTTATTTATTTATTTGGTGGTGGTACTGGAGATTAAACTCGGGGCTTTAACACTGAGCCATATCCCCAGCATATTTATTTTTTATTTTCAGATAAGGTCTCGCCAAGTTCCCCAGGCTAGGCTTGAACTTGCAATCCTCGTGCCTCAGCCTCCCACAGTGCTAGGATTACAAGCATGCACCACTATGCCTCTCATCCTTGGCATATGAGCAGGATTTTTCCCAGAGAGCCATTGTTAAATATTTACCTACACACACCACAGTTGGAGCTGAAGTGACTTCTCCATGCCTGTCCTGAATTGCTGTCACTCTAGCCCTGGAAGAGCTCTGTGCCACCTCCCACCCTGGCCTCAGAACCAACAGGTACCAAGCCCTCCAGATAGGGCAAGAAATACAATGTACATTTCACGGGACAGATATGGGTCCTTTGATTCTCAGTGCAAGATGCAGGGATAGGATCCCATTCTGTTGATGCTGCAAGCTTTTTTAGAAAAACTGAATTGTCGAATAAAGACTGGATGTATTTAAAGTGTTCCCGTGTACTGCATGATGACTGTCACCATCTAATTACTGCACACACACTCTAGAGAAAGAGCCCAGCCCTGCCCTTGCTCCTGCACTGGGCCCATAGCTGGTACACAGTGCTAATGAGAATCAGGACTCGTTTACTGAGCACTTGCTGTTTTGTTTGTCAGGGTCTGGGCAGAGCACTTGAAGAGAATCATCTCTTTCAGTTGTATTTTTATTAGGGCCTGTTGCAGTACATAATGATCACATTCCTCCTGGGAAGCTGGTGCCTGCACACAGCACCTCTTCTTGCTTTCTTTTTTTTCTTTCTTTCTTTCTTTCATTCATTTCCCTTCTGCTCCCCTCCTCCCCTTCCTTCCTCTCTTGGTCCCCTCCCCATTTGCAAAAGATCTAGCCCCCTGTTTCCTATTATCTACCTTTTATTTTGCTCCTTAATTTATGTTCAGACATTCAAATGTGCTGAGGAAAACCACCCACTTTACCTTTCTATCTCCATGAATGACCAGCCTTGGGCTAAAAGAGCCAAGCAGCCACAATCCCCAGATGTGCTGATTTTCCTTCTCTCCCTGCACACTGCATCTGCCTGGCGTCTCCAAGCACTCTGATTCCCAGGTCACAAGAGCAGAGGTAGAAAGCCCCTGGTCAATGGTTTGGAACTTGAGAACCCAATCTGGCACCAGCAGCTGACTTCTCATGGTCCAAGAAGTTTGGGGTGACACCCAGCCCTTCACTCCCTGCCTGATGCGCAAACCCAGAGCTCTCAGGCGAACTCCGAACTCCTCCACAAGGTCCAGGGTCAGCTCTGATTGGACCTGTTAGGCTTTTTGTCTAGATGATCCCCAAGACCCTCTCAGGCTCCCAGGCGTGTTTGGGGGAAGGTGATTGGACCATGGGCCTCAGAGCTGGCCTGCTGTTAGGAGGTGGGTCTGGCCAGGAGAAGGGGTCGTGGAGGCGTGGCCTGGAGAGGCGTGTCTCTTCCCAGGCTCCTCCTCACTCTCCACTTCCGGTTCGCCACACTGAGGCCCTCTCCTCCGCCATTCCTCGCTGCCCAGCCGTCCTGCCTTGGAGCAGCCAAAACAAACCTCTCCTCCTTAAGTTGTGGGTGTCAGTTATTTTGTCCCAGGAACGAGGGAAGTAACTCGGGCAGGACCCAGGTTCACGTTTGCAGTCCGGTCTCTCGTGGCTGCCTCTGGTGTCCTCTTCGATCCTGCGACACAAACCATCTCAGGCCTTCCAGGACCGAGCGTCGCCACCTCTGCCCACACAAGCTGGGTCCCCTCTCCCGGGCCATGGCTCACCCTCCCCGGCGCGCTGCACAGGTCTGGCTTCCAGGCGCCTTCGGACTCCTGTCGTCCACCAGGGGACAAAGCGTCCGGACACCTGAGCATCCCGTCAGCTCTAGCGCTCACCCATCCAAATCCACTCAGATGCACGCAGGACATCCCTGGTCCCCCACCTGTCCCGTGAGCGTCACCTGTGCGGAGCTGGCCTTGGCCTTGCCAGTCCCATCACGAGGCTCCGTTTCCCTCTCTGCCCCGCCCGGAGAATGTGGGCAGCAGCTGCCCCAGACCCGATCCCCCAGTGCTTGCTCAGCGCTGATGGCACCCAGGCCTCCTGGCTGAGCTCCTCACCTGTGTGTCACCTGGGTGGCTTGGATGAAAGGACCGGGGATGACGCACTTAGCTACTAGCTCAGCATCCACTGGGCCTTTGGAGTTGTTACTCGCACATGCGTGGTGGTCTCATGGCTGGGGGGCTAGGGGCGGAGAGATGAATGGGGAATCCGAGGCGGCCCCAGCTGGGAGCTGGAGTCTCCGCGCCCGGCCCACTGGCCCCCAGAGCAGGAGACCAAAGCAGGGCTGATCAATCACCAGGACTTTAAAGGTTCCTTGGCTTTTGTACACTGTGTCCTCCTGATGTTTCTCTTAGCTACATGGCAACACCCGTTTGTTTAGAACTCGCAGCAAATACATCTTGGAGAGGACTTTGATCCCTGGCAGCTGTGTATGTGTGAGTGAGGCCGAGTCCCAGGGGCACAGAGGACATGGGAAAGAGGCAGGCTGCTCTGGTCTCTCTCATGCCCTTGGGCTGGGCTGGGCTGGGCTGGGCTGGGCTGGACAGGACACCCCACCCACCCCACCCCCAGGCCGCACCCCAGCTTTCTGCGCTTGGAGGCAGAATTGAGAGCAGAAGCCCAAACGCTAACCTCAGAGAGTTCTGGGTTCGAGTCCTGACTCTGCCACTAAAGTCGCTCAACCTCTCTGGGCATCACTTTGTTCATCTGTAAAATGGGCATCACAGGAGTTTTGAAGTCAGTAGCTTGTACAGGAGTAAATGGGATCATGCTCTGAAAGAGCATGAGATGAGGTAGGAGCCTAACTTTTTATTTATTTATTTTTATTTTTTTGGCTGTACTGGGGATTGGACCCAGGCCTTCCACACTAAGCTACATCCCCAGCCCTTTTTAAATGTTTTTTATCTGATCTTGAAACAGAATCTCACTAAGCTACTAAGTTGACTGGGTGGGACTCAATCTTGTGGTCCTCCTGCCTCAGCCTCCCCAATGCTGGGATTAAACACATGCTCTTTTGGGCCCCACTTGCTAACAAATCTCTGAACAAACATTTTGACTCTGCTTCTGAGAAAGGGAGAGGAACATTGTAATTTAAATGTTACATCAAAAAGCCAGGCATAGTGGCCTGAGCCTGTAATCTCAACACTCAGGAGGCTGAAGCAGGAGGATCACAAATTCAAGGCCAGCCTGGACTAGAAATGAAGACTCTCCAGAAAAGTCATGTTGCATGGAACTGTAACATAGCACTGTGTTTACAGTGTATTGGTGACCCCGCTACTGTCCGGCTGTGCAAGCTTTGGTGAGTTTCTGCCCCTTTCTGAGCCTCAGACTCCCCATCTGGACCATGGAAATCATAAATAGCTGCCTGGTGAAGAGGTTAATATACAAGTTAACTAAGGGAATACTTAGAACAGTATCTGGGACATTGTACCCACTCCATAAATATTACCTTCACTGTCATCCCACAAGGAGAGATGGTGGGATCCTTCCCTCAGTTTCCCCCACCTGGCACACAGGGAGTGCCCCCCCCAGTAATTCAGACACAGCATTGGGTGTGACTCTTTACACGGTAGGTGGAAGTTTTTTTCTGATCTCCTTGGGAATGTCCCCACTTTGTGGAGCAGAGTCCTTTATCCTGGCTTTGTGAGATGGTGGGAGAGGACAGAGCTTTGATTTTGTCCCTATTCCTCTCCCTTTAGCAGCAGGAACAGCAGGCCCAGGCATCCCAGAGGCCTTGACACCCACATTCCAGGAGACCCCCATCATGCTCATTCTGTCCCCACTGCCACCATCCCAGTCCAGGCCACGAAAACCCAACTCCATATAGTACTTTCCACCTTCATAATGAGACCCTGAGTTTGTCAAGGTGGTGCTGTGACTGCCTGGGAAACTACATTTTGCAGCATGTCTTCTTCAGCTAGTCATGTGACTGATTTCCAGCCAATGGTAAGCAGATGTGCACTATTCCCAGCATGCCTTTCAGCTCGAGAGACATGTGACTGCATTCCAGACAATGCTAAGCAGATATTGGGAGACACCTGGGAAACCCAGCCTAAAGAGCCCTTTGAAGGCATCTGACTGCCTGCAAGGATGTTCACTCATCCTCCTTTCCGTCTCCTTCTTGTCTGGAACATGGAGCTGCAGATTCCCCTTCCATTTTCAACAAACATGACCTTACCTCGTGATATGTAATGGCTCCCCCAGCTCCTGCCTTTGTGTCTCCATTCCAGACAGAAGAGGAAGCGAGGGGGGGGGGGGTGTCCATGAATTTTGTTGTATCCATCAACTATAGTATTTAATTTTTTTAAAATTTAAACAGCCCTTGATTGTTGATCATTTCCATGGCTTCATCTTTCCACTATTATAAACAACACATTGATTCACATTTTTGAAGTTTTTATACATGTGTTCAACTATCTCTGTAAGATAAGCTCCAAGAAACGACACTTCTGTGAAAAAAAACTCCTGATATGGCTTCCAAATCACGTTTCCAGAAAAACCATACCTCTTCATACCCGTTTATCAGGTAATAGCAGTGCTGTTTTCCAACACCTTCACCAATACGGATTTTAGTACATTCCTTTTTTTTTTTTTTAACCAAATGGGGAGCCATGGCCATGATGTGGATTCTTCTTAGCTTTATTTTTTTTATTTAACCAGGGATTGTTGCCAGCACACAGAAGCAGGGTCCAAAGGCCCCTTCGGCACACAGACAGCAGTGACTCCCAGCCAGGGGAACACTGATTTTCTCACAGTTCGGGAGGGAGGCTGAAGCCCAGGATCCCGGTGAGGCTCGGTTGGTTCCTCATGAAGTCTCTCTCCTGGCCAGCAGAGGGCCACCTTCTCGCTGTGTCCTCAAAGAAATGGGAGGAGGGCCTGGGATTTCCCTCCTTTTCTTTTTTTTTCTTTTTTTCTTTTTTTGTTTGTTTCTTTGTTTGTTTGTGGTGGTAGGGGTTGAATCCAGAGCCTTCACACTGAGCTACATTTCCAGCAGTTTTTGAGACAAAATCTCATTAAGTTGCTAAGTAGCCCAGGTTAGTCTTGAACTTGCAATCCTCCTGCCTCAGGCTCCCAGAGTGCCGGGATTAGACATGTGACACCTCTCCTGGCAACCTTGATGTTTTGCAGATGCTTTACTCCAACTGTGCTCCCTGGTCACACAGTGTCCTCCCCTGTGTGCATGCGTCCCTTTCTCTTCCTAGGAGGACCCGGTCACATTGAGTCAGGGCCAATCCTGACCCAGTGTGACCTCAGTGTAACCTGATTACACCTGCCAAGCCCTGTTCCTAAGCAAGGCCACGTTCACAGACACCGGGATCAGGACTTCCTTATTTCTTTTGGGTGAACGCCGCTCAACCCACCACACACAATTGAGGAAAGTACTCCATTTTGCAGATAACCAAACTGAGGCCGAGAGGTGCAGGGACTTCTCCAAGGTCACACAACTGGCCGGCAGCTGAAGCAGGGCTGGAACCTCGGTGTGAGCTGGTCTGCCAGTCTGCTGGGCCAGACAGTAGTGGGCCAACTCCTCAGACCAGTGCAGGGAGGCTGAGCAATTACCCTAAGGCCACACAGCTTCCAAGTGGAGCATCTGGATTCTGAACCCCAAATCCAACAGCCTCCCCTAAGCCCCAGTGATTCCTCCGGGTCGGGAGGCTGAGCTCCCCCTCTGGACCCTCCCTCTCAGCCCTGCATTGGTTCAGCCAGTGGCTCCGTCTCTGCCCATGGTGGGCCCCCTCTCCCTGCACTTATCCATGCCCTGTGGCTGCTGGAAGAAATGACCCCAAACTTGATGATATAAAACCAGGCCGCCAGGCATGGTGGTACACACCTGTCATCCCAGCACTGTGGGAGGCTGAGGCAGGAGGATCACAAATTCAAGCCCAGCCTGGGCAACTTAGGGACTTAGTGAGACCCTGTCTCAAAATAAAAACTAAAAAGGGCCGGGAATGTAGCTGAGTGTGAGACCCCTTCAGCTCCTGTCCCTTCCTGCCTGTCCAGTCAATCCCTTTGTAGATCCAGAAATATTTACCAACTACTGTACAGCAGGCGCTGTATTGAGCAGCGCCCTTCTGGTCGGAAAGCACGGGTCTGTCTCCTTCCATCCGTCTACTGTGCACAGCCAGGTTGGACACGTGGTCAAGATTCCTGGTTCCCCTGCTCTGCAGCGGCTGATCCACGGTTCTCTGCCTCCCCCTGCTGGTAATTACGTGGAATTGCAGGCAGCTTTTCTAACAGCGGAACAAAGTTGAGCTGGCTCAAGGCGTTCAAACCCAGTAAGGAAAAGGGAAAAAGAGATCTAGGGTAGTAAGTTGGTGTTTAGCAAAAGCACTGGGAGACAAAAACCTAAATCCACCTGAGGACATCAAGTTGACCAGGATCGTTTCACAAGCAGCTCCCCCGCTGTATGGTATACAATTCAGCGGTGGTGAACCTGTGGCACACGTGCTGCAGCGGGCTCTTTGTTATCATTGAAAGCTCTAAAAGATTCGCCATCGCTGATATAGATTGTAGGCTCCGACTGTCCACTAGTCCTGGCTGAGGGAGCTCAGGTAAGTCACATCGCCTCTCCGTGCCTGGTTTTGCCATCTGTATAATTGTCCCTGTATCTCTGGGTACCGTGGAGTTTAAATGAGTAGGTCGACCTCACCTTGCCCAGCACATTCTGCACAGCCCTGGTCTGTTTGATGAGTGATTTGTGATTTGTACTGTTTCCAGGTAGCTATGGTCCACTGCCAGAGCTTGAGGGGTCCCCAGCTGCCCACTGTTCAGCCCCCAGAAGGGCCCCTAGCACCCAGACCCAGCCCCCACCTGCCCAGGTGAGCCACAAGAGCTGCACGCAGATGAGGCGGAGGCTGCTGCCCACCCGATCTCCTGGGCCTCTCAAGGGCCCTGTGCAGGTGGCCAGGAAGGGGCTCTGCACAGTGATGGCATCAGGAGGTGACAGCCATCTCTCGCCTCCACCTGCCACCCTGACTTCCGGTCCCTGAAGACAGCCACAGGTAGAAGAGAGCAAGGGGAGCCCAGCTTGAACCCGGCCTCGATCTCTTCCGTGCGGTCTCAACCAAGCATCTTTTCTTCTGGGGCCTCAGTTTCCCTGTATGGGAATAGGTTGCTGCAGGAATCCTTCTGCATCTGAAAAATGTCCAAAAATTACTATCTCCATGCCTTTCTCAATGACATCTAAGTCCCCCAAAGCCACACGCTGCATTTTTTTTTTTTTTTTTTTGGTACTGGGGATCAAACTCAGGACCTTGCACTTGTGAGGCAGGCGGTGGAACCACTGAGCTAAATCCCCTGCCCCACACACTGCTTATTAATGACAAAGGGGAGAAGTGTACAGAGGAGAAACCTGGCCGACACTTCCTTAACTAAGTGACAAGGTTTCCAACCTCAATGAAGATAGTGAGACGCTGTGCGTCCTGACACGCTCGCTGTGGGTGACTCATCGTTCAGAGAACAGAAATCAAGTGCAGAAGCCTGCTGCCTTGGTGATTTCTAACGTGCCATTGTGATTGGTCCACATCTATAAACACGGGACTACTGCATCCCTTTGTCATTTAAAAAGATCTTTTAAAATATACTTAAGCCATATTTTAGGGTAGTTTTAAATTTACAGAAAAATTGTGAGAACATTACAGAAAGGTCCCCTGTACCCTTGACCCAGATTCCTTTATTATTAGCATTACTCTGGGGCAGTTGTCACAATTCATATGGCAATATTGACACACTATTATTCACTAACGACCACAGTTAGATTTCCTCATTTGGTACCTAACCTCCTCCTCTGTCCCAGGACCCCATATGACACTGAGTCCTCACATCTTAGGCTGCTCCTGGCTATGACAGTTTCTAATACTTTCCTTGGTTTTGGTGACCTTGACACATGTGTGTGTGTGTGTGTGTGTGTGTGTGTGTGTGTGTGTTTACTGGGGATTGAACCCAGGGCTTTCACACTGAGCTACATTCCCAATCCTCTCTTTGTTCTTTATTTTGAGGCAGGGTCTCGCTAAGTCACTAAGTTGCCCAAGCTAGTTTCAGACTTGAGATCCTCCTGCCTCAGCCTCCCAGAGTGCTTGGATTATAGGTGTGCACCGCTACACCTGGCAACCTTGGCAGTTTTAAGGAGCACTGGTCAGGCCTTGGAGGGTGCCCCTCCATCAGGGTTGGCCTACTGTTTTCTCACAATGAGACTGGGGTTGTGGGTCAGGTGAAGAAAAGTATCACTTCTCACACATCCAGTCGAGGGTGCCAGCTGTCCCTGGGGACCTCAGCCCTGACTGCCTGGCCGAGGGAGTGTGGGCGTCTCTCCAGTGTGAAGTCGCTGTCCTTCCTCGCTGTCAGATCCTGGTCTTTGCAAGGGGGTCACCATGCAGTCCAAGCTGAAGGTTGGGGATCTGTAGCATACTTCTGAGGTGAAGCATTATCACAAATCGATGGAAAGGGCAGGGAAGCAGCTTTGCCCTGGGAGCTGCAGAGGACCAGCCCTGCCCACCATGTGGCTTTAGGATTTCTGCCCTCTGGAGCTGAAGATGATCCGTGTTTAAGGCCACTCTGCCTGTGGCCGAGCCAGGGGGTGCTTGCTCCAGGTTGATAGTGGAAGAGACGGAAAGGGGGTGTTGAGGCGGAGATTTAAGAGGTGGGTTGATGGATTCCACAGAGGCTGAGTGAGGATGGGTCTCAGGGTGACCTCCGGTTCCTGGCTGGAACAGCTGGGGGGACATTGGTCCCATTCACTGGGACAGAGAGCAATGCTACATGGCGGGAACCCAAGGTTCCTGTGGATTCCTGCTTGCATCTCCTGCAGAACCTTTCAGAATCGCTCCCACGGCTGTTCCTCCCCGGGCCCTCTCTTGGGGACAAAACCTAACTTCTCGCAGCCTCGAGTTCAGCTAGTTGTGAAGCCCCCATGATGGGCTGGCCTGGACCTCCCTGGCTCTTTCACTCCCTGGCATCATCAGAGAAGCCTCAATCCGAATCCCTGCTTACTACGTGCCGGAGCGTGTGGCCCTGTATGGCCGTCCTTCCCTGGACATGTGGCGGCCACATTTCCCAGCCCCTGTGCTGGGAAGTGGGGTTCATAAACGGCATTCCATTTTCCTTCCATACCTTTAAAACACCTTATGATTTGTGAGTGTCTTTAGGGAAGGCTATATTTAGGTGAACATTTTAATAAAGGCAGTTCATGAAAATAATAAAAGTCTATGAAGCCAAGGCGGGCAGGGTAATCCCAGCATGCCCTCTTATTAGAGGGTAATACCTGGGAGCCACCTCGTAAAACCCACTCCAGCCCATCCAAACGGGGTCACGGGTGCAAGAACAACCCCCTCCTTGTCATTTAACTATAGACATAGCAATCCATAAAAATATCTGTTGAATAAATGAATGACCTTGAAACATGGTGACCCCGAAGCAATCTCCAGAAGTGAGGGGACATTTTTAAAAATTTTAACTGACACCTAATAAGTATACTTATTTATGGGGTACAGTGGGATGTTTCAATACTCTGTTAGTGTGTTATCATCAGATCGGGGTAACTGGCATTTAGCGTAAGTGCGTGTGTGTGCGCGCATGCACGCTGGTGAGATGGGGGAAAGGTACTCCTTGTTTTTTCTTTTCCCTACAGCTGCCCCAAGTGCCTCACACCTGGCCACAGCCACATCAGCCACCCCATGGCTGCTCCAGGAGACATTTGCTTTGGCGACAGCAAGCTCTGGTCACGGGTCCACCCTCCCCCCCAAACAATGGCTGACACTGTGCACATTGCTGACACATCATTGAGGAGGGGCCATCCTTCACCCCACTTCACTCCGCACACCCTGAGCCATCTCTTCTTCAGCTTGGCATCAGTGAGGTCCCTGTATGACCCCTGTCCTGGTGACGGATGTGCCTGTTCCAAGACATGTGCAGCCGTCCAGCTCTATAGCTCCATGGATGTCTCGAGTCCACAGAGCCTCATTGGCAATGGCCTCAATGAGACCCTAGTGCTTGCCTCCTTCTGCTGCCTAGTGTGATGCTTTGCAAAGATGGACCAGGCTCCTTTTGGCCACTTACAGTGGAGAGAACAGGCCACCTATCAGTAACCAACCAGGCTCCCGGCAGCCATCTCTGCAGGCTTGTTCTGTGGGCGGTGCACATGCGCCCTACCTCCTGGGTCCAGTGTGCAAGGCATGGGCTTCAGGGTGTGCATTTGGAGCATAGGAGCCAGGGAGGTTGCAGAAAGATACAAAAGTGGCCAAAAGCATGAAAATATTCTCCATTTCATTAGCCAATAGGGAAACATCAGTCAAAACTACAAGAGGGTATACCACTTTGTACCCACTAGGATGGCTATAATTTAAGAAGACCTAATAAAAATCTCAGTAGAGCTATGGGGAAATCAGAACCTTCATGTAATACTGGAAGAAATGTAAAATGTGCAGCCACTTTTGAAAATAATTCAGCTATTTCTAAAAAGGGTAGCATATGACCCAGCAACCTCCCTCCTAGAGATATACCCACAGGGAATAAAAACACGCTCCACACAAAAACTTGTACATGGATGTTCATAGCAACATTATTCGTAATGGCCACAACATAGAAAAAACCTAAATGTCCAGTGGATAAATGAAGTGTACTATGTCCATACATGCTATTTGATTCTGCAGGAAAAGGAGCGAACTGATTTGTGCTGCTACATGGGTGAAAACACCACATTAAGTGGAAGAAGCCAGTCACAAAAGACATGTCTTATACCATCTCTTGTGACAGAAACATAAAATGTCCAAAATAGATGTGTCAGGACAGAAGGTGGACTTGTAGTTGCTAGCAATTGGCAGGGAGCAATTGCCCAGGGACAAAACCCAGCAAATGTACTGAAGACTGTGGAGTTTTACACTTTCATGGGTGAACTGCACGGTATGCGAATTATATCTCAATGAAGCTATTAACAGCAATGACAAAGGAGGGTGAGGGGGGAAGGTGTCTCTAAGGTGAAGAAAATTGCAAAAGCCTGGGCAGGGTGTCCACTGTAGCCCAGGGTCTATAGGAAACAGGAAGTGCTGCTGTAAGGGGAGGAGATGGGCCGACTTCTTTTATTCTTGGTGACTCTGCCCCATCTAATAAAGGGTGCAGGGAGTGCTCAGAGAAGCAGCAGACCAATACCCCAGGCCTGTGCGATCTCTCTTCGAATCCGAGACGGTACAGAACCAACCCCACTTAACGGAGGAAGGCACAGGGGCTCACAGAGGTTAGTTCAACCAGGAACTCTTAGCTAGAAGGTCAACGGGCAGGAACAGGCCTAATGCTTGCAGGACTGGAATTGACCATGCGGTAGGGCCCTAAGCACCCCCCAGCTCAAATCTCAGATTCTTTCAGTCACATGATGTTGATAAAGTTGCTTCACTCGTTTGGTTCTCAGTTTATCCGCCTGCAAAATGGGGCTGTCCATTTCCAGTACGCATGTTCTAATATTTATGCAGCATGCTCAGTGATTGATTCATAATGCCTGGCAGACTGTAGGCCTCAGTTTCTCTAACTCTAAAAAGGAACAAGTATCCCTTATCTTGCCCCCGCTCTCTGGGCTGTTTTGGGATTCAAAATAAAATCGGGGACGGGACCAGAAAATGCCTTTTCCTAGGCGTTGGACATTAAAGATCCCTGCAATTACCCGATGATGTTGGGAACTGGCGCCCCCTGCTGAATTTTCTGCCCCATTGGCGTCTTTAGGAGCCGCCGAGGAACCTGCGCCTGCGCAGAACTCAGGCACTCGGCCTCTCCTCTCAGGGGTGTGACTTCCTCGAACTGCCGGGTTTGGGTCCGCCTACTTCCGGATGGGCGGGCCTTGGGGTGGGCCACGTGACTTTGTTCCGGCTCGCTAAAGATGGCGGCGCCCAGGGCAGCAGCGTGAAAGTTGCGGTAGGAAGACGCTGTCCCGCGGTGCTGACATAAAAAGCGGAGGGGGACCTTTCGCCATGTCGCGACTGATCGTGAAGAATCTCCCGAGTGGGGTGAGTGAATGGCCAGGACTTGGGATCTGAAAATGGGACCAGCTGGGAGCTGGTGGAAGAAAAAGGTGGCCGGAAAAAGTTGAGAGGTTTTTCGCTTTGGGGACTCCGAGAAGATCCAGACCCCAAAAGGGCTGGAACCTGGGTTTATCCCCATTTGACTGTTGGGGAGGACGGAATGTGGCTGCTAAAGGTCTCAGCTGACTTGTGGGGACCTGACTCAAATCTGACAGTTCTTTTAGGGAGATGTCAGCTCCTACCCTGACCCCATGCCCCGTTTCCACGGTCTCCTTATATTGCTCTGGCACTCGGGAATGCGTTGGGGAGGCACTTGGCTAGTATGTGCGGACCGGTGCGCGTTCCATTTCCCTCCCCCGTCTCCCTCAGGGAAAGTAAGAATACTGAGCGGGTGTGAAAGGCAATTTAAGTCATTTACCCAGTAAAGTAGGGAAGACTGCCCCAACCATGCTTTTCTGTTTCCTTAGAGACTACCACCGAACCTGACGTTGGACATTCAGTAAAAACATGAGTGAAGAAATAGAGGAATGTAGATGGCTGGGCGCAGTGTAGCGGTGTGAATCATCCTGTTTCACTGTAACTCTTCTTGGGTGGAGAGCCCCACCACTGGTGTGGCCACTGAGCTCCTGCCTCAAATCCATAATGAGCCATTTGGATGGCGGGGGTGTCTTCTGTACTCTTGGGGGCGTCCCCTTCCCTAGAAAAAGAACAAACGCAAAGCGATGTCGAGTCTATTAGTTTTTCTTTCTTCTTTTTACTTTGTCAGATAGGAGGGTTTTATGATACATGATTTTGAAAATTCAGACAGTACAATAGTGTGTAAAGTGAGAAGCAAAGTCTTGCTCCATTCTGCTCTCCATGTCTCACCAGGAGTAATGATCTTAAAGTAGTTCGTTTTTAGGACTCCTCGTAGGCATCTCTGGCCATTTCTTGGCCTCTTTAGCCCAGTGACTGTCTGCTGACTCTCCACTCTGAAAGATGAGGAGCTTAAATCATCTATTCCTCCCTTCCCTGTATTATTCTTTTTAATTCTTCTATCATTTACACTCAGTGGTGTGCTTTAAAAATATTTGTCATTGCTCCATTCACCAGCTTTCAACAGTGTCTCCTGATGCCACAGTTTGGTTGAGAATTTCAACTCAGCTCATCTTTTCCCTCCCAGTTTGTATTTCATTGTGCATCTCAGTATAGCTCCATCTTTCTATTGCTTGTCCTGTCTGGGGAATGAAACCATTAATAACAAAAACATGAACAGTAGCAGCCCTTGAAGAGGTTACTATTTGGCAACATTGAATCAGATGCTTTACATAAAGTAACTTATTTAACCCCCTCCTTAACCCTGAGTTAGCTTCCAGTCTTTCTATCATTTTAAAGGTAGAAAAATTGAAATACAGCCAGATAAACTCCTCTGCCTGAAGTCACACACAGTTGGTAATTCATATAGCAGGGATTGAATTGAGCAATCTGGTCCTAGAATTTGCATTCCTGCCCACTTTGCCTACCGTCTTTTGTAGCATAATTGCATGAACTTGTCTTAATTATTTTCCAGCAGGTAAAAAATTTTATTAATGAGGATTTGTGGTGTTGCTGACTTGTGGATAGAGGTGGACAAGACTTGGCTCCTGCATTTGTGAAGCTTGCAGGGTAGTGGAAGAGACAGACACCAGACTAAGGTGTAGGGATTGAAGTAGGAAGCACGTGCGGTGGGACCACAGCAGTGCTTTGTTACCTGACTCATCTGAGGGATCTAGCAAAGGCTTCCTGGAGGAGGTGATAAACTGAGTGTGAGGAGGACTTAGGAAGTCACTCAAAAGGTTCTGGTGGAGGAATGGCAGAATCAGACTTGAGTGAGGACTCTCCCATAATATAGGGACATGAATTCACTGGTTTTGTTTTTGTTTCAGTACTGGGTGTTGAACCCAGCTCCTTTGCCATAATCCACATCCCCAGCCCTTGTTTTATGTATTCATTTATTCATTTATTTATTCATTGTAGTACCAGGATTGAACCCAAGACCTTCACAGTGAGCTGTACCCTCAGAACTTTAAAAATTTTTATTACTAAATTGCCCAGGCTGGGCTCAAACTTGTGATCCTCTTGCTTCAGCCTCCCAGAGGGCTAGGACTACAGATAGGCAGGTGCTACCATGCTCGGCTTTGTTTTTAATTTTGAGACAGAAACTCACCAGGTCACTAAGTTTCCAGGGCTGGGTTTGAACTTATGATGATCCTCCTGCCTCAGCCTCCGCCAGGATTACAGCCATGCCACCACAGCCAGCTGAATTCAGTCTTTTATAGATCGGAGCTGAGTCACAGCCCTTGATTGTATAGACCTTGGGCAGAGCATTTGTTTCTGGAGTAAGTCTTTCATTTTCTCCTCTATAAAAATAGGTATGAAAAATTCCTAACCCAGCGACTGTGAGATTTCGATGACAGCGGAGTGGAGAAGCTGCCTCAGGGAGTTTCTCCATCTCGGGCTGCTGAAGCCTCTAGGTTCTTGCATTTTCAAACTCGTTTTGGCTGTTGGTGGGGCCCTGAGTGCCCCCGCAGCCTGCTTCCACACACTGTCTCCCAGCCTGCTCAGAAAACCCACTGAGGTGTAAGGCCGGCCCTGCTGGCGTGAGGATGGGAGAGCTAGCAGCCAGTTCTGCCTAGCGTGGGGGCCTCTTGTCCAAAATGTAATGGTATGGTTGTGGGGCTTGTCCGTTGCGGCCGTAACAAATCACCGTAATGCAAATGGGTTCGTACCATTCTGGAGGTCAGAACCCTGGAATCGAGGTTGGGGTAGGGCTGCTGTCCTTCTAGAAGCCGTAAGGGAGAGTCTGTACCTTTGTCTACTTTGCTCAGCTTCTAGGGCCACCTGCCCTCCTGGGCTCCTAGCCCCACCCTTCCCCTAATAATGTAGCATCTTCCAATTGTTGCCCTTTATTTTCATCCTGACATCTCTTTCTCAGCCTGACCCTCCTGACTGCCTTTTCTGGGATTCTTGTGATGCCATTAGTCCCACCTGGAAAATCCAGATCATGCCCCCCACTATGGGATTCTTCATCAGAAGAAAAGGCACAATCTTCCTTGCCTTATAATATGATGCCAACCACAGGTTCCAGGGATTAGGATGGGACATCTTTTGGGAAGCTCCAGTTAGCAAACACTTACCTAGCTCACCACGTTCACTGATTCATTTATTCTGACAAGCCTATGTTAGGTGTCCACAACCGTTAGGGGTTTACTGTGATTATGTCATTGGTCTCAGCCTCACAGCAGCCTGTAGGGAGGGAAACAAGCAAGAGGCCTGAAGAGTTTCATTTCCTCATCAGTGCAGTGGGTCGGAGCCTGCTCACGGGCACACTGTAAGTGTTGGGTGACAGCTGGGACCTGGTCTGTACTGGTTAGCTTCCCTGTAGCTGAGACACAATACCCAGTGACTTGAAGGAGGAAAGGTTGAATGTAGCTCACGGGTTCAAGACATTCAGTCCATGGTCTGCTGGTTCCAAGACAGAAACATCATGGCTGTGGGGCATACAGAGCAAAGCTGTTCTGTTTATGGTGTTTAGGAAGCAGAGCAGGGCAGCAGCCCTGGAGAGGAATAGGCAAGGGACAGACATTTTGCCAGGGTCACACTTCCATGACCCACCTAGACACACCCAGGAACTCGCTTCGCTAATCTGCTAGGCATTCTGTTCCTTAATCCCATGAAGCTGCCGAGTCAGGATGGACGGTCACAGCAGAAAAGCCCAGGGTGCCGCCTCCGCATCTCAGGTCACCCTGGACATCCTGGGGCTTCCAGGTTTTCAGCCCATTTTGCTCTTTTGCCCTGAGGATCCCCCAGCTCCTCCCTCGTGGCACCTCCTGTGTTTCAGATGAAGGAGGAGCGCTTCCGGCAGCTGTTTGCCGCCTTCGGCACCCTGACTGACTGCAGCCTAAAGTTCACCAAAGATGGCAAGTTCCGCAAGTTCGGCTTCATTGGCTTCAAGTCGGAGGTGGAGGCCCAGAGGGCGCTGAGCCATTTCAACAAGTGCTTCATTGACACGGCCCGCATCACAGTGAGTCGGGCGCACGAAGCTCGCCTTTGTTGCCTGTCCAGAGCGATGCCAGTGGTCTGTCCCTCCACACGTGGTCCCAACTCTGTCCTCTTCAGACTGTGTGGTCCCACGCTTTCATGTGTGTCCCATTCCCTGGGCGTTGTTAGGGCTGTTAGCCAGGCGTACCCCTGGGGTTACTCAGCAAGCAGAGGTGGGGCCCGAGAGCGCGTGTGGCACAGGCTCTCAGAGGACGCCTGGCAGCTGCGCTAGGACCACACTTTGGGAAGCACAGGCGTGGACCCTTAAGCTGCCCGAGTCCAGTGCCATCAGAGCTGTGGCAGGGCAGCACCGGGGACCTGAGGAGCAGCAGGCCTTCTGGTCAGGGAGGAGTCAGGCAGGCTTCCTGGAGGAGGGCGTCCCGCTCGGCTCCCTCATGTGCATTTAATGACGTGGTAAAGCATCTCTCATGCTTTGTCGACAAGGAAAAAACCAGACAGACAAGTGTACATCCATGATTGGATTCAGCACCTCCAGGTCTGTTGGTCGTTGGTCTCTGTGCATGACCTGCGGCAAGGGCTGCTGCTAGGGTTTTCACCAAGTTGCGTGACCCCTCTCTAGATGGCAGGAACTGGGTCGACTGTCTTGTAACTCCCACTGCACTCTTTTCCACTGTTTGGTTTGTGTGCCATGAGCACATCTCTGTACAGTTGCTTGGAAAGGCCACACTAAGGAGCAGAGCTAGATAGCTGTCTCTCTCCCTGCGAAAGTGGTTGGCCAGCGAGCGTCAGAGTGTCACTTGGGTGTCACTCAGAGTGGCTGAGGTGGCAGTGCCCGGCAGAGCCAGCCCTCCCAAAGCCTGCCTTTGAGAGTGCACTTCAGGGTTAGGGCCCGAGAAGTACATGGGCTTCATGCTCAGTGGTCTTCCAAGCCCCCACGGTCACCCTGCTTTCCCCATTGCCCTAAAACTGTTCTCTGGGGCCAGCCGAGCTTTGCCTCATGTGATCAGAATAACCTGGCACCTGTGGCCGGGTTCATGTCATGGCCATCTTTTGGTGTGGTCAAGTAAAAAGCTTGGACTCCCTATTCCTGAGACACCCTGCGGTCCTGTGTGCACCCTGTCCCGTGCTCCCTGGGTCACTCGGGGCAAGTTACTTTCTGTCTCTGTGCTTTGGTTTTCTGGTCTGGGAATGCGAGAGGAGGAGGCCCAGCATACCCACAGTGGACACTCGGAGAGCACTCAAGTCAGTGGCCACGGGAGGGTTCCTAAGAAGGGACTTAAAATGACTTTACAGGGACACAGCCAAGGCCCAGGGTGATAACATCCAATTTGCTTCCATTAACTCAAGTTAGTGGCAGCTGCCTGTCTATGAAGTCCAAGCCTCCCGATGCCGTGACAGCTGTAACAAGCACCCCGTTTTCCCTCTCAGGTGGAGTTCTGCAAGTCCTTTGGGGACCCGACAAAGCCCCGAGCCTGGAGCAAACATGCCCAGAAACCCAGCGAGCCCAAGAAGTCTCAGAAAGACTCTGCTTGCCCAGAAACTAAGAAAGTACGCAGGTGTCGCTCCCTTTCCACCCGGTGTCAGCAGGGTGGTCCCTCCCCAGGGCAGGGCAGGGCAGGGCAATCCCGGCTTCCTTTCCCTGTGTGACCCTCGCTGGCTGTGCCTTCTGCTTTTAGGAGAAGAAGAAAAGGGAGCCGAGTGAACTGGAGAAGGTGAGCGAGTGTCCCATTCACGGAGAGGGAGGGGCTGGCCAGGATGCTGGGCGCTGTGTCTGTGGTTTCTGTCTGCCTTCCACACCTGGCCCTCGGGTCCACTGGAGGTCGGGGGGCGCGAGCTCGGAGGATGCTCTTCCCCTCCTGAGAGTGAGGAAGGCCGAGCCTGTCTGAGCCGGCTCTGCCTCTTCTCTCTCCTCCCCCATCCCTGCGGCATCAGCTGAAGGAAGACACCGAGTTCCAGGAGTTCCTGTCAGTTCACCAGAAGAGGACGCAGGTGGCCACATGGGCCAACGATGCGCTGGACACTGAGCTCCCTAGAGGGAAGGGCAAGTCAGCCAGCGACTACCTGAACTTTGACTCTGACTCCGGGCAGGAGAGTGAGGAGGAGGAGGAGGAGGAGGAGGCAGCAGGGGAGGAGCTGGAAGGTGAGGCCGGTGCTCCATGCCAGGGTGTGTGCCTGGCCTGGCCTGTGCCTGCCATCGGGCTGACGGGCACCAGGGTGCCCTCTGTCACACCCAGGATGGGCAGGCCGGACACTGCCCTCGAACCCCCTCCAGTGGGCGATTACCGCAGGGACCTCCGCCCTGACTAATCTTGTCACTTGCTAGGTCAGTCAGTCTGTCACTCATCAGGCAACGCACAAATGTCCTCCTTTATACAAAGTGTACTGTATGCAAAGGGTACAGAGTAAGTAGCAAATTAGTAGAATGAGCAGGTTTGAAGACCTAATGTACAACATGAGGACAGTCGTTAGAACTAGTGTATTTACTCAGGATTTTTGCAAAACAAGTAGATTGCTACTCACTAGGTAGTAGGTGGCTGCCTCTACCACGGGGCAGAAACAGATTACTATACAAGGGACTAATTGCTTCCACTACGGTAACCATTGTATTGACAGTGTGTGTGACGTGTGTGCATTTTAATACAGTCATCTTTTCGAAAGAGATTAAATCAGCTGGGCACAGTGGCACATGCCTGTAAGCCTTGCACCCAGGATGCTGAGGCAGGAGGTTCATGAGTTCAAGGCTAGCCCGGGCTGCATTGAATTCACAGCCAGACTGGACTAAGTAGTAAGGCCCTATTTAAAATACAAATGAAGGGCCGGGGATTTAGCTTAGTGGTGCTGCCACCTGCCTCGCAAGCACAAGGTCCCAAGTTCGATCCCTGGTACCAAAAAAAAAAAATACAAATGAATGACTAAACAGTGGCCATAAAAGGACACAGAAAGGCTGGTGATGGGGAGCCATAGAGCTCTCGGTGCTCCTTATCGTATGATTTATTGGAGCCTCTGGGCACAAGCCCTGGTCATGCTGGGTGTGGCACCGAGGGCCACCTGGCCCCTGCTGTCCTATTTGCTGGTGAAGGTCGTGACCCTGGCCTTGCTGCTTTTCCAGGGGAGCAGGACCTCAAGCCCAAGGCAGCTGTGCAGAAGGAGCTGTCGGACATGGACTACCTGAAATCCAAGATGGTACAGGCTGGCTCAGTCTCTTCCCTGGAGGAGGAGAGTGAAGATGAAGCCATGAACTGTGATGAAGAGAGTGAGGCCAAAGAAGAGGAGGAAACAGAGCGCAGGGCGGCCAGCCCGGGACACAGGGCCCCACCTGAGCATGGGAGACCCCAGGACTCCAGAGCTGAGGTGCGTGTGCATCTTGGGGACAGAGGGACAGAGGGAGTATGGAACTGCCGACCGGAGTTGAGGGGCGGAGGTGAGCTAGTGAGGGCCAGGAGTGGGTCACCCTTCCTGTTCAGCGACACGGCAGACTGATGGGAATGGGCTCGTCACACAGAGTGGTAGATAAGATTAGTCGAGAGCTTGCTACCAGCCAGGCCTGGAACCCGCAGGTCCTTGTGTCTCATCACAGTCCTTGGGGCAGGTGTCCTTGTCCCATCTCACAGGTGAGGAAACCAAGCCCTGGAGAAGGGAATTGACTAACACAGGAAGGTCATGGCCGGGACGGAGCGGCGTCAGGACTCAGACCCGGGGCTGCCGGGCTCTGATGTGGGGATTATAAAGCTCATGTGACCATGGAGGACAGTCTCCTTATCTTCTTATCCCCCTTATCCCCCACCAGGAGCGCTTGGGCATACAGTTCAGGGTGGGCTTTGCTGGGAACTGAGTTCAAGTCAGAGCAGGTTTTGTCCCCATGGAGTTTCCAAGAACTTGGATTTTTTTAGAGCTACTTGGATTCCAGAATTACGGGGAAAGATCCTGAACCCAGAATCCCTATGAAATTATAATAGGGATTTAGCAGGACACTGGCACCTACCAAGGGCTAGGCAAGGTGTGTGGCACTGAGGTGTCCCTGCAGCAGTGGCAGCCGTGTCGCTGTACCTCAAGGCTCCTTCCCGACCCTTCTGGCCTTCCCAGAAGCCTGGGACCCAGCACCCTTTCCGGCCCTGAGCCATCCCAGTCCACCTGCTGCCTCGGCACCAGGGAGCTCACTGAGCCCTTTCTCTCTGTTCTCTGCAATCCCTCAGTCGGAGAAACCTACAAACCAGAAAGAGCCCACCACCTGCCACACCGTGAAGCTGCGGGGAGCCCCATTCAACGTCACAGAGGTATGTGCTCACCGGGGACACGGGCAGGAGCTAAGAATGTGATCAAGAAGAAGCCCAAGGCCAGAAAGGCTGCTAGATAACATCTCAGGCACGTTATTATCTTGTCATTGCAAGGAAGCAGGGACACCTGCATCAAGACTGGCTTCATTCACCCATGTCTACCCAGGGAATGGGCAGACTTTCTATAAAGGGGACAGGGACAGCTGGTGAATATTTAAAGCCTATGGTCAGTACAGTGTGTTGCACTTCCACTATCCAGCGCGTATAACACAAAAGCAGTTAGACATGGGTAAGCAAATGAGCATGGCTGTGTTCCAATAAAACTTTATGTGTAAAAACAGGCAGCAGGCCAGATCTGGCCCATGGGCTGTAGTTTGCTGACTCTGGGTCTAAACGAGCAGAGAACACTGAATTTCCCTTCTTTTGAAAGTCATAGAAGTTCAATAGAAATTCAAAACAATGTAGCTAAAGAAAAAGAATGTAAAAATCACCTGTAGCTGGGATGACTGTGTACATCGTCAGCCCCACCAAGTGGAGAGTCAGGCTGTAGCCAGAGAGGTTGCAGGTGCAATGGCCACAGATGTGACAGCCACCTGTGCCGGGCTAGGTCGCATGGATGACACCCACTCCTACAATGGGGCCTGTCTGAAACAGTTTTTTCTTCGCATACAAACATTGACCCCGTCTTTTTATTTTCATTTGATTTTTTGGTTTAATTTTTATTAGTATGTTTACAGTATGTAATAATTACATTGCCATGCGGAGTTGGTGCCTATATATAATACATCTTTTTGCATCCCTTCCCTTTCTGTTTTTAAAAAGCATTCCTGGGCTAGGGATTTAGCTCAGTGGCACCACGCCTGCCTCGCAAGTGCAAGGTTGTGAGTTCCATCCCCGGTACAAAAAAACAACATTCCTTCAAAGGAAGTGCTGCAAAACTTCTCTCCCCTCGTCCAGATCCGTTGTAAACATCTTTGAATACCAGTGTGCTCTGCCACGGCGGCATTTTTCATGCAGCATGCTCTTCCTCCCTCAGCCTACTCTTTGATGTATTTACCCAGGATAAATTGGAAGATGGGGGCTTTTTTTGCTATTAGAAGTACTGATAGGGGCCGGTGATTTAGCTCAGTAGTTTTGCTGCCTGCCTCGCAACTGCAGGGTCCCGAGTTCAATCCCTGGTACCAAAAAAAAAAAAAGAAGTACTGATGCAGTTCTTTGCAATCAGAGATCAGCAGACTGTTTTTGTAAAGACCAGCTAATAAATAAATATTTTAGGCTTTGTTAGCTGCATCATCTCTGTCATTCTTTTTCTTTTCTTGAAAGAGTGCTTTGACAGTGTGGCGAACCATTGGCCGTACAGAACCAGGCATGGGGGGGCAGTGGCCCACGGGCTGAAGTGTGCCAGCCCTTGCCCCAGGTGAATGGTACCTCAAGTACATGCATGTGCGTTTTTAAGGCACTGACACAGAATGTCACTTGTCCCCTGGGTCCTAATGTCCCCTTTCTCACCAGAGGGTTAGACTACTCATTTCCCCAAGCGCTGTGTATTAGCATTGCTTTGATATTTACCAATATGACAGGTGAAAACGCATCGCCTTTCAGTTTATATTTTAAATTACTCGTGAGATCTGCTATCCTTTCACATTTGTAGATACGGTGTTTGTCCTTGTTTGGAAAATACTGAGCCTTTTTTCTCTCAAAGTGTTCATCTCTTTCGATAATTTGTGCATTTACAACTATAGTACTTCTCAAAGTTCTGAGAAGCAGATGCTGGGATTTTGTAAGAGTAAATTGTCTGAATTTTGGATCAGAATCCTTTCAATACCAGCCATGCAGGAAGCCACATGTTTTACTTACAAAAAAAAAAAAAAGTTAAATACTTGGAAATGTAATGTCCAGAAGTTTGTGAATTTCCTCTATACAAACAATAACGGAAAAAATAATGGAAAAAAAATTTCTTTTATATATCAACCGAACAGATAAACTAGATATTCTGACAAATGTTGCTGGGGAGAGGGGGCTGAATGGACATTCTAATGAAAGTTTGGGAGCTTCTGTGAAAAGGAAATGTGAAATTTCACTGAAAGACTTAAGAACATTTACATAAATGGAAAGCCAGACTTCATTCCCAGAATATAAAAATTCTAGTTTTTAATTAGTGAAAGAATGGAGCAGTTTGATGAGCTCACACTCACGGTGTTTGCTAACCTGGCCGATGTAGAGAGCAGGCTGCGATGTGCGGCAAGAGAGGACCCTCCCCCTACGCAGTGCTGAAAAATTATTTTAAAGCTACAGCAGTTAGAACATTGTGGTTTAGGGAAAGGGTTGACAGGTTATTGGGCAAGCCAGATTATTCTGTAAATAGTGATGCAACAAGCAGTTACCTTTTTAAAGTTTTCATTTTGTTTTGTTTTGCTTTGCTTTTTGACCTGGAATGGAACTTGGGGTGTCCTGCTGGCTCGGTAGGTGTTCTACCCTGGGCGACACCCTCACCCACTAATGTTTTTGAAGAGAAACAAAAGAATGATGAACCCTTGTCTTACTTGTGGCTACAAATTTAAGGTGCATTAAGGATGGAAGGACCTTTTTAAGCAATTTGTAAAATTTGATAGCCTTAAGGAAAAAGATTGATTACATGCCAATTAAAACTTGTTAGGCACCAAATGTCATAAATAAAGATAAACTACAAGTATTTATAGCACAACAGTAAAAAACTCTTACTTCTTTAATTTATTCATTTATTTATTGATTGATATTTAAAAATTTTTTGTGTGTTTTGACGCAGGGTCTCCCTTTGTAGTTCAGCCTGGCTCTCAACTCACTATGTAGCCCAGGCTGGCCTCGAACCTGTGGCAATCCTCCTGCCTCAGCCTCCCAAGTGCTGGGATTACAGGCATACGCCACTATGCCCAGCTTTACTTTTTAAATTTACAGATAGACATTTATAAAGGACATACAAACCAGTAGAAAAATGGACAAAGGGAAGGAGGTTTTGCAAGGAAAATGAGTTCCCATGGTGAATACAGATGTTTGAATTGGCTCACAATTATTTTTTTAAAAGAACAATAAAAAAACCTAGGTGATCATGTTTTCCACATGCCAAATTGGCAAACATTTTCAACCTTTGATGCTAAATAAACCCTTCCTTGTGCTTTTGGCTCAGCCTTTGGGAGGGTGACTTGGAACTGTGAGGATCAGGAGTGTTCATGCCTGTGCCAAGCCACTCTCTACCCAAGACCACCAACATCTGAATGCACCAGTGCTTACAACAGCCTCCTTTTGTTGCCTGTTATTTATAACTTAATGTGTTCATTTATAGTCATTTCATTTATAAAAACAAAGAACTGGAAACAGCCTTTGAGCTCCATCACTAGGGAAGTGGCTCTGTCCATGATTCACAACAGGCCATGAACTGCCCCCTCGGGAACATGTGGCCATGTGTGGGGCATTTCTGGTTGTCACAGCTGTTGGGGTGGGGCATCCAGGGAGCAGAGGCCAGGGCACTGCCAGATACCTGTAGTGCATGATCAGCTCCACAACGAAGAACCGCCAAGCCCCAGTGTCAACAGTGCCACCACTGAGAAGCCCCGGGATAACTAAACTGTGACACTGAAGCAGTAAAGTACAGTGTGTCATTGCAGCAACGCACTGCTCTTAGAAGGTGCCTAAGAATGAGAAAACCCGAAGAACTCAGTAAGAAGTAAGGGTGTAGTTCTGGTCATGGAATTATGGATGTTTCTTGTTTCCTTATTTGCACTTTTCAGTGTCTGTTAGAATATCATATCCTGTGTGTTTTGCTTTTAAAAATGTTTTTAAGTCATACCCATGTCCAAAATGGGGAGTAGTTAAGAAAATCAGGACCCAAATACAATATTACTTCAGGTTTGGCACCATAAAGTACAGTAGGACAAAGAGATCTTCATGGTTTCATGAGAAGGCCAGATTTAATCCCCAGTAAATTTTTAAAACTTCTCAGAAGATAGAAGATGCCTTAAAATACTGATGGTGACATTCCTTTTTATATTTATATTGTTAATTTCTTTCAGAATTTTCCCAAGGTAATTTTATTTTGGAATGAAGAAAAGATGCATGTAATTTTAAAGGAAAGAAGAAAAACTCTAAAGGCTGAGATGCTTTGCAGTCTTTTCTGACTTGGAGATTTGCCCCATATCTTCTTTTTTTTGGTACCAGGGATCGAACTCAGGACCTTGCGCTTGCGAGGCAGGCGGCAGAACCACTGAGCTAAATCCCCAGCCCCTTGCCCCATATCTTCTTATTAGATTGCACTTTTAGCATTGAACTGATAATGGAGAAATTTTTCTTTTTCTTACAGAAAAATGTTACAGAATTCCTGGCTCCCCTGAAGCCAGTGGCCATTCGAATAGTGAGAAATGCTCATGGGAACAAAACAGGTAAGGTCTTGGGGATGTTTGGGCGGGAGAGAGCAGGCACCCCAACCTTTTTAGCCCCAGGGATTGGTTTCAGGGAAGACAGTTCCCCACTGGCCAGGCCAGGTTCAGGCTGACTCGAGGGGCACATAGCCTAGATGCCCCATGCACAGTTCATGGTAGGGTTCCAGCCCCTATGAGAGTCTAATGCCACCAGTGACCTGGCAGGAGGCGGGGCTCAGGTGGTAATGCCAGCTTCAAAGCTTCATTTCCTCCGCTGCCATCCACCTATGTGGCCTGGTCCCTAATAGCACACAATCCATGGTGCAGGGACTGGGGACTCCTGGGTCCAGATGTGCAGGTCAGAGATCTGGGCCACTTGTTTAAAGGAAAAGGTTTAAGGAGGACAACCTTTTTTTTCCCCTATGTGTGGTCCTCAGTTCTGTGGCTGTGATTAAACTGTTTAGGACTCGTCCCTGCCCCTGGCTGCCTGGCCTGCAGTGACAGGGTTTCACCTGTGTATCTCCCTGCCCCAGCTGCTTACCCGTAGGCTCCTGTTCCCTTAGATCAACACCCACAGGTCTGTGGTCTCCGGGCCAAGTCCATGGACAGCTGTGCTCATGGGTGGGGCTCTACCTTCCGGCCCATTGCGGTGCTATCCCCACTCCGCCCTTGGCAGGTGTCCCCCATTCTCTGAGGTGGGGATCCCGGGGGAACTGGGCACTTGCCCCCAGCCTGTTGCTCGCCAGCCCAGGGGATGCAGCAGCAGAATGGCCACGTCCAGACCGAGGCCGCAGAGTCTGGCACTGCAGGGTGGTGACGTCCTTGGCAGGAAGAGGCTGCTGGGCAGAGCAATGGAGGTTTCCCAGGCAGCACTTGAGGAAGAGTGTGCGTCAGGGTTTCTGGTCCCCTTCCTGTTCTGCACTCCTTCCCCGGCCCACTCACTGGGCTGACTCCTGCGAGTGGCCTTCCTGCTCTCTTTGTACACTCACTTGGATGCAGTGGGGAGCAGGAGAAAGATCCCAGTCTTCTGAGCTTGGGCAGAGGACACAGCCTCGGTGTCCGTGTCCCAGCAGTGGGCTGAGCCTGTGTCATCCTTGGGGGGAGTCAGAGCTAACACTGGGACAGTGCTGAGCACCGACGTGAGCCCTGTGAGAACCACTGTGAATGTCAGTGGTCCTGGTGCTGGTGGTCGTGGGGACCAGACAGGAAGCAGAAGGGAGCATGTTGGAGTTGCCCAGGCTGAGAGAGAACCATGTTGGGGCCGCTGCTGGAGAGCACTGGCATGGAGCAGCTCACTTTGAGGGTCACCAGCGTCCCTGCCGAGGAGCTGGGACAGGGCAGGCCAGGCCCTCGGGCCTTGGCAAGGGTGGGCTGTGGGCAGATCAGCATGGTCCCTGGCAGGTGGGGCGGCCTGGAGCAGGGCCTGCGGAGGCTCTGGCACTCCTGATGCAAGCTGGGCCCTGTGACTGGGGGGGGGGGGCGTGGAGGATGTTTATGGGGTGGATGAGGTGCGTGCGTGGGGGCCGAGGGAGAAGGGACCGCGAAGGAAGTGAAAACACCCTCGTGAAAGAGGCAGAAACCCCACGGGCTTTGGACCAGGTTCCAGCATTGCCACCACATAGCCCTATGACCCTGCATGTGTCACCTAACGCGCCCAGTGAGGGGGGGGCATGCGAGACCCAGCAACCCCTGTTTCTGCACAAGTCGGGCCTCAGGAGCTCGGGGAAAGGGTCTCAAAGGTGACTCCTGGCGCTGAGCTGGGCCCAGCGCTGCCACCGCAGGGGGAGAATGTGGTAGGTGGGAGGGGGCTGGGAGGAGGCCGAAGACCTGTGTCTCTGACTCCTGGGGCCCAGCGCCTTCAGCCACAAACCAGGCCTTGGGGTTTGAATGCGCCCTCCTGGGGGGCTGGGCTGGCCTAGGCAGCATCTGTTTGTTGTTGGAGATTTAGCAAAGACAGGGGCCCCCCACTGTGTACCCAGCACAGGGCGGGCATCCCTGTGACTCCCACGAGCGTCCCAGGTCTGCAGAGCTCACCTTCGCCGTCGTCCTCTCTCAGGGTACATCTTTGTGGATTTCAGCAGCGAAGAAGAAGTGAAGAAAGCGCTGAAATGCAACCGAGAGTACATGGGTAAGGAGCACCAAGTGGGAGTGGTCACAGAGCGTGTACGTGTTTGTTCCTGTGTGTGTGTGCATGTGTGTGCATGTGTGCATGCACTGAGCACTCTCTGCCAGGCACTGCTGTGGGCACCGGGAGTACAACAGTGAGCAAGGGGACCACAGTCCCTGCCCCTGCGGCTGCCACGGCAGGGAGATGGGCAGTGAGGAGTAAAGGAGCAGCCGCTGCATGGGGGGAAGCAGACACACGAGGCTCCCGAGGCCCGCAAGGGTGGAGACGGCACGTCTATAACAGGAGCACATCTGCTGTGGCCTGGCTGAGGGCTGACAGTCCCAGAGTTGGGTGGATGCGATCTCTGATCTATCCTTGGTCTGGAAGCGATTGGATCCTGCCGGTTTTCTCGGTATCAGCAGTTCAGGTGGGAGGTATCCTTGAGCTCCTGGGTGTGTGTGGGACACAGGTGATAGGTGAGCTACTTAAACACATGGACGCAGCGGCAGTTCAGCAGCAGGTGTAGTAGTTATCCAGGGTCAGGTTGTCCCTGAGACCCGTCCCTCGGCACAGCAACCACCAGTGCCAGAGATCGGGCCGCAGAACTCAGGACACGTCCCTGGGGTCTGGGGTGGCCCAGGTGGGCTCCCCTGGGTCACGGCTGCACCGCATGATGAGTGAGGTCCCTCTGTCCCCAGTCCGTCCTCGCTCACCTTGGCTGTGGCATCTGGAAGGTAGCATAGAAGAGCTGGACTCGCCGGCCAAGGTGTCTGTAGTTCGGGGGATCCCCAACCCCAGCCCTGACCCCTGCCCTCTCATAGGTGGGCGCTATATCGAGGTATTTAGGGAGAAGCAGGTCCCCATGGCCAAGGAGCCCCTGAAGAGCAGCACCAAAGCTTGGCAAGGCCGGATGCTCGGGGAGAACGAGGAGGAGGAGGACCTGGCCGACTCCGGGAGGCTCTTCGTGCGCAACCTGCCCTACACCAGCACTGAGGAGGACCTGGAGAAACTCTTCTCCACCTACGGTAGGCGGCCCCTCCAGGCCACCGAAGCCCAGCGGCAGATCCCCAGTGCCCAGACATGGGCCTCCGACACAGTCCTGGGCCCGGTCCTGGCCTCGGGCAGGGGCTCCTGACCTCCAGCCTGGCTCTCCTTTGTCCTGTCTGTCATAAGGGGCTCCCTGTCCCTGAGCTGCCACAGGCTCAGTGTTGTCTTCAGCCGTCCGAACTCAAACTCTGCACTTTTGCTCTCTCGACGCCAAGCTGCAGGGGTGGAGCCGTTTTCCTTGCTGGCCACATCCTCGCCTCTCCATGCCCCTGGCCAGGAAACCTCCACTGCCTAAAGTCTTCCTGTGCAGCCCAGCTGTCGGCAGTGGGGGCTGGTTCTGTGCTCGTCCCACTGTCATTCTCAGGCCGAGAACTTGGGTGCCTATAGCTCAGCTTGGTCACACCGGGTGCACGGGCGTCAAAGGGAAGGAACACGGGGGTCAGAGAGGGATGAGGGCTTGGCGCCCGAGAGGCCGTTCTGGGTGCTGGAGGGTCAGAGGGGCTGCTCGAGTGCAGAGGAGGGCCAAGAGGCCCCGAGTTGTGGGCGTGGTGCCCTGCATGGGACCTGCTGGCAGGCAAGGGGGCGTCATCTCCGTCTGGTGTCCACCCTCTCCTCACCAGCTTCTTCCACATGGGCTGAGGCCCCAGTTTCGGCTGCAGAGCTGGCCAGGGGGAGAGGCTTTGTCCGGAGATGCCAGGTGTCCACTGGGGAAGACAGAGCCAGAGGGGACGTGGCTGCTCCCTGGACCATACTTTGAGTGTGACGAGCTCCGCCTGGCACTTTCAGGGCACGGAGGACAGCAGGGGTGCAGGCACATCGCGTGTCACCGGTTAGCGCGTTCCACCCTGGCGGCCACTCTCCTGCCGCGGTTTAGTGAGAAGCCGATGCCTGTGCCTTCCCTGAGGCAGCCACCATGCACTGTAGGCGCCTCACCCTGCGCTCTCAGGACAGACAGCAGGGCATATCGGGTGACACCCTTGGCCTGGAGCTTGGTCACCCTGGGCCAAGCGGCCTCAGTGACCCCAGCAGCTGTCCCGTGCTCTTAGGGTCACCCCAATTCACAGGGGACTGATGTGTCTCCTGTCCTCAGGGCCCCTGTCAGAGCTGCACTTCCCCATCGACAGCCTGACCAAGAAGCCCAAGGGCTTTGCCTTCGTCACCTTCCTGTTCCCAGAGCATGCCGTGAAGGCCTACTCGGCGGTGGACGGGCAGGTGTTCCAGGTGAGGGGCTCGGGCGGCCGGAGGCCTTGGCTGTGTGTGCCTGCGTGCACGTGTCTGGGTTTTGGGCCTAACAACCCGCAGCAGCCTGCCAGGCTGCGACCTCCAGAGAGCTGCTGCGGGCTTACGGGTGCGACCTCCACAAGGGCGGGGTCTGTTCCCCTCGCTGCTGTGCGGTGCCTAGAACAGCACCTAGCACAGAGTGGGCCCTGAGGACTGGTTGAGTGAATAAACGTGATTTTTGCTGCCAGAAATACCTCCCTCGGTGAGCGAGGAGGGTGTCTGCCAGGCTTGGTGGTGCACGCCTTGTAATCCCAGCACTCTGGGAGGCTGAGGCAGGAGGATCACCAAGTTCAAGCCCAGCCTGGGCAATTTAGTGAGACCCTGTCTCAAAAATTTTAAAAGGGGAGCTGGTGGCTGGGTATGTAACCCAGTGTGAAGGCCATGAGTTCCATCCCCAGTACTGCCGAATAAAGAGAAAGAAAGGCATCTGCCATGGGCGAGGACAGTGACGGCTTAGGGTAGTGTGGGACGCTGTCCTCTTCCCGGTGTCCCCAGGGGAAGGGCTTAGCTCACCCAGATCCCCAGGCTGCCTGATCCCCAGGCTGCCTCGTCATACTTGGTCCTTTTCTTCTTCCTTTCTTTTGTGGTCTCCAGGCCACGAATTCTCACATGCATGGGGCGGGGCTGGGCCGCTGTAGGCGTTGCTCGGCCGCTGTAGGCGTTGCTCGCACAGTACAGGTTTCCTTCCCTCATCCTTACCACCCCAGGCAGCCTGGGAGCAGCCACACGGTCACCCTGCTGGCGTCCCCGCCCCGCAGTCCCAGTCCTCAGGGGCTTTCCTTTACCCCTCGCCCCACCCCTGCAGGGCAGGATGCTGCACGTGCTGCCATCCACCATCAGGAAGGAGGCCAGCGAGGAGGCGGGCGCCCCGGGATCATCTTACAAGAGGAAGAAGGACTCCAAGGACAAAGCCAACAGTGCCAGGTCCCTCTCAGCAGGCCGTGCCCTCTGAGCCCCTTTGCCCGGTCCTTTCACTGTCCACAGTGGGTTTAGTCCAGAGCCTCGGTGTCTATCTGTGAAATGGGGCAGGCGGTGCAGTGCCTCAGTTGTGCAGTGTCGTGTGGGACGAGCCCAGCCCAGAGACGGTGCTTGACACCTTAGGGCCAGCCAGGCCCGCTGTCTGTCCCAGCCTCAGGCCTGTGTACTTAGCCAGGACGCATGTGTTGGGGGAGGGAAGCCCGACCCGGAGCCGTAGCTTTTTCGCCTGAAAATCCCCGGTCCAGCCACCCCATGACCCCGCCTGCCTCTGTCCCTCAGCTCCCACAACTGGAACACGCTGTTTATGGGGCCGAACGCCGTGGCCGACGCCATCGCACGCAAGTACAATGCCACCAAGAGCCAAGTGTTTGACCACGTGAGTGGGGGCGTGTGCGCGCATGCGTGAGTGTATGCTTGTGCATACTGGGTCTCCACACATCCTATTTTCAAACGCACATATCAGGCAGTAGACGCCTGCCGATGACTCTCAGACCAGACCCGGGAGTGTTCCCAGCCAGGTGACGGAGGCGTCCTCCCCAGACACCCAGGGTCAGTGCTGTCAGAAGTGGAGCGCACGCCACCTCTGTGACTGAGTATCCCGGTGGCCGCGTTGCAAACAGGCAAAAAGAAACAGGCAAAATTATGAATGATTTTAATAATACGTTTTACTTAATATATCCAAAATATTACTTCAACATAGGGACAATGTTAAAAAAATTTCATTCTTTTTTTCATATTAAATCCAGGGTATCTTTCAAAGTCAGCACAGTGCTGATTTGAACTTGTCCCGTTTCCAGTGCGCTGTGGCTCTGTGGCTTGTGGCCTAAGTCTGGAGGAGGGGTGTAAGGGTACCGCAGTCCCCTCTGAGCCATAGCAGGCCATCAGTGCCGGGACAGGGAGGTCCCCACCTAGTGCCTTGTAACGGGGAAGACCCTGACCATGAACAGAGTGAAGAACAGTGACCTCCAGGGCAGCATAGGCAGCAAGGGTGGGCAGGCAGTCAGCAGGGCAACACAGGAGCAGGAACTGTGGGATGAGGGGCTGGGGATAGGAGCCCTCTGAGACCCACATCCTGAGCTCTGAGGGGACAGCAGGCTGAGCGGGCAGGGGCAGCAGAGATCCGCCACCTGGACAGAGAAGGCAGCGCGGGAAGGGGAATCTGCAGAGGGGACTGTGAAGTCCCGGATGTACTGTATATGTCACGGGGAGCCAGACCCACAGCGCCGCTGACCGAACCATTGCTCCTGAGCCTCCTCGGCGGCTGGTTGAGGAGGCAAGCAAATCAACTACCTGACAGGCCGCGAGCGTCTTCCTTTCCTCCTCCCACAGGAGACCAAGGGCAGTGTGGCGGTACGTGTGGCCCTGGGGGAGACCCAGCTGGTCCAGGAAGTGCGGCGCTTTCTCCTAGACAACGGGGTCTGCCTGGACTCCTTCAGCCAGGTGGGTGCTCGCTGCCCCTCCAGCAGGCTGCCATGGGAGCCTTATTTATTTCGGGGGAATCCTGCAGGCTGGGTCCTCATAAGTGTTCTACCCAAAGGACAGGGTACCCCAACTCCTGGGCTGCTCCAGGTTGAGCGCCTGGGCACCTCCTGCTTCCCACAGCCTTGGCAGCAGTAGGCAGGAAGAATCCCTGGGCACTGAGGCACCGGACTTGGTCATGGGAGGCCTGTCTGGGGTGTCCTGGGAGGTCCAGCTGGGGCCGTGGTGGGCCCTGTTGGATCTGTGTCTCACAGCGCAGGGGCTGGGATTAGACTCATGAGCCACTAAGCCGTGAGCTCCACCCGCCGAGAGCTGCCCCTCGTCCATGGAACCAGTGAGGCCGAACACCACTGGTCCATGCTGGTGCCAGGCTGAGGAGCCCCTCCTCTGGCCCACGCATGACCTCGACCCCGCCACCCCCCAACTCTGCAGGCCGCAGCAGAGCGAAGCAAGACGGTGATTCTGGCCAAGAACCTTCCAGCAGGCACCCTGGCAGCTGAGCTGCAGGAGACCTTCGGCCGTTTTGGCAGCCTGGGCCGCGTGCTGCTGCCCGAAGGTGGCGTCACAGCCATCGTGGAGTTCCTGGAGCCCCTGGAGGCCCGCAAGGCCTTCAGACACCTGGCCTATTCCAAGGTAGGGCTGCCGAGCCACAGCCTGTGATGGGCAAAGATGGAGGGGTGCTCCAGGCTCAGGGGTACAGGAGCTGCCGGGCTGAGGGAGCTCAGCCAGAACCCAGCATCTCTGTGTGATCCTGAGTATCCTCCTAGCTGCCAAGCACCTCGGAGAGCACGCATGGCTCCCACCAGCTCGGGCCTTCACTCCTAGCCTTCCCGTTCCTGGGCCACCTTGACATCATCCTTGCTGCCCTCGCTGCACTGTACCTCCAGGAGAGCAAAGGCAGCGCTGTTGCTGCACCTGTTTCCTTATTCTTGGATATAAGAAAGAGAAACAATAACAGTAGGTTAGTTTCCTGGGGCTGCCCTAACCAGTTACCATGAACTCAGCAGCCTGCAGCAGCACGAATGTCTTCTCCAGCCAGAGTCCTAAGCCGAGGCGTCTGTGGGCCAGGTTCCCCGAGGCTCTGGGCACAGTCTGTCCCCTGCCTCTTCCTGCTCCCGGTGGCTCCTGGTCCCCCTGGCCTGTTGCACCCTGAAGGCTCTGCCTCCCCTTCCCACATCCCCTTCTCCTCTGGGTCTAGCGTCCCTCTGGGTTTCTCTTAACAGAACACTTGGGATTTGCATCCCACCCTGATTGGGGTTGCCCCCCTTTTCGTCCTCTGCTACCTTGGGAAGAAACTCAGTCACCCAAACGCTCTTGCAGTTGTGAGCAACAGGGCAAGGGCAGACTGGACAAGGCTGTCTTTACGTTGACGGTGTCTGTTGCGCCTGCTCCTCCCCTCAGCATCGCTGTCCCCACTTTGCACGTGGAGCAGCCGAGGCCCAGTGGCCCCGAGCCACACAGCTAGAGTGCTGGAGCCAAGCGCCCGCCTGTCTCCCTCCTGTGCCCGTGTGTTTTCTTAAACGTAATGAACTTGTGAGGCCTGCGTGTGGTGTGGAATCTGAAGATTCTCAAAGGGCATAGTTGCCAGGGTTCCCTGCCACACGTCCTGCCGCTACACAGTTGCCTTCGGAGGCTGCTGATTTCAGTGTCTCGTTTAGGCTTTAAACACACCATGCGTGTACATGCATTGGGCCTCCCCCTTGAGCCCCAAGATCAGCACAGGCCTGGGTGTTTTTCTCAGGCTGTGGTCCTCCCCTGGCTCTAGGCCCTGATGAATCACAGTCCCGTCTGACCCTCGAGCTCTTCCTCTGCAAATGGGCCGAGGGCTGCAGTGAGGACCGCAATGTGGACACCCCTCTCTCCGCAGTTCCACCACGTGCCCCTCTATCTGGAGTGGGCTCCCATCAGCATCTTCTCCAGCACAGCCCCGCAGGAGAAAGCACCCCAGAATCCACCAGCAGAGCCTGCAGGAAAGGACAGGGCGGAGCCAGAGGCCGGTAAGAGCAGGTCTGAGCTCAGGGTACAGAGGGATGGAAGGGCGAGGGACAGTGCAACATTGTTCACCGGGCCCCCAGTTCAGGCCAGCAGGGCTGAGTCCCGCTGTGTCATGGAACATCAGAATATGGGTGCTGCATAAGGCAGCCAGTTTTTAGTTTGTCAGTTAGAGGTGATGAGGAAGAAAACCCTCAATCTGTTAAGAGGGATTCCAGGCAGAGCAAATGGAAACCACCTCTTTGATAGTTGGTCCAGGGGCCTGGAAATGACACTCTGGCGTCCTTACACAGCACCCCCTGGTGTCCGGTGGCTGCGAGGCAGGAAAGGAAAGAGCAGTGGCGCCATCCTTGGCATTTGAGGCAGGACAGTGGCTCCTGTCTGGACTGCTGTGCAAACGCCAGACCTTCCTCACCCTGGACCTCACCCAGCACATGTCAGCAGTGCCCTGATCACTCCCCTACAGTGCCAGGTGCCAGCTGGGGTGGCGTGGCCTGCAGAGAGAACCGCTGAGTCTGGGACCATGACTGTCTCGCAGTCAGAGCCTGGAGGAGGGTCGCCGTTCTTACCCAGGCACTAAGTTCTTAGCGTTAGTGACGGCTCCCCAACAGGGCTCCCTAATAAGCCCCGTCTGCTGTCTCCATTGTTCTCATGGATTTCTGAAAAACAAAAAGAACATGAAAAGAATGTTTTCACAGCAAAAAGATGGTGGAGAAGCAAAATTGTCAGAGGTGAGATCCAAATCGAGTGTGAGCCCTGTCCTTGTCCACCCGGCTGGTGCCGTCTCCTTGCGGGTGTCGGGCCCAGCCCGGCTGGTACAAGGCATCTGGGAACCGCGGGTCTGGAGGCCTTGTTCTCACGAGCAAGGAGAGCTCTTGGGCCACTTTGCTCTTTGACAGTCCAAAGTATCCCAAGCCATTGGGTCAGCAATGACTTAGTAGAACCCTAAGGCCCCCCCAGCCCTGTTTACGAGTCAGCTTCGGCCAGTTTGGGTGAGGATTTCTTTCAGACCCACTCGTGCTGCCATCAGGAAATTTTCTGTGTGATCCTGGTTTGTTCCTGATCAGCTGTGACCCCTCCCTTGGTTCTTGGTTCTTGGTTAGGTTCCTACCTTTGAACCTGCATAAGCTCCTGTGGCCCGGAATGAGTTGTTTGAAACACAGAGCTTGGCCAGGGTTTGGGGTCCGAAGACGAGCCTGGCAGGGGCCTCTTCTCCGCTGATGTGGCTGCTATTCCTAGGCAGCCACTTCCGCATGACCAAACACTCCTGTGGGCTCCCGGTGACTCCCCCATTTACTGTGTTGTGTTCTGCTGACACCTCGGCGTGTGTATTTACTGTTTGTTGTGCTTGTTTTGAATTCTTGTCACACCTGCCCATGTGGCTCGAGCTCCTGGCACACGTGAGGTTTACAGGTCTGGGGTCGTTAGCCAGCCTCAGAGCGCTCATGGTGGCGGCCACACCACCAGTCACCGTAACAGAAGCGGCTCCTGTTTTGCCGCCCCAAGAGCTCCTTGATTGTGTCTCTCACGCCTCTCACTTCCTGGAGTGGCAAAGCTTCTGAGTTCATTTGCACTCGAATGTTGCTGGCACTGCCCCACCTTTCCGACCGCAGTGCCTGGGAAGGTGCCAACCTGGAAGGGGCGCTGTGCCCATGGCGGGAGCAGCTTTGTGTCTTCATTCCATGGGGCTCAGGCACAGTCAACCCTGTCCTCCCTGGCTCTGTAACCAGGCGAGCGTCGCCTTTGGAGGCTCAGTTTTTGTGTCTAAAACGGGGCAACAGCCACATGGCTCCTGGGGGCCTCGGCGAGGGTGTGGGGAGATGCACCGTGCAAATCCCCTGTCCTCCCATGGGCTGGGAGCTGGGCAGCGGCCGCCAGAGTGCAGAGGTGACAGAGAGACCTCTTCCCTTTGTGGCGTCTGCCCCAGGAGCTGCCTCCTGGGGCTGGTGTGAGTGGGCGCAGGTGGGCCTGGGTGCAGACCCAACGTGAGGGGAGTCATCTCCAGGCCAGGGACTCAGGCCCTGGAGTCAGAGGGGCCGCTGGCCGGACGAGGGCGCAGCTGCCCGCCAGGTTTGGGCCCTGAAGTTGTGCGGGTGTGCGCTTAGGCCGACCCCCGCCAGCCTCGGGCCCCGCCTTAGCTTCCGTTGGCCCTGTTTGCTCCTTCCTGCGTGTCTCCTGCGTGGCCCCTCCCTGTCCCTGGTCCCCTCAGCCTGCCTCTTCGTCTGCTCCTCCCCACCCCTGCCTCCACACATGTCCCCTGATCCCACTCCCCTTGGTTCACGTTGTCACCGGCTCCGCAGGAGGGAGGGGCGGAGCTTCTCACCCCCTGCTCCCGGCACCTCCTTTTCTCCGTGCCAGCCTCCAGGGAGGGGGTTTCGTGTTTTATCTCCCCACAACCAAGACCCTCACCTCCAGATAAAGGGCTCAGCATGGGGGGAGCTCCGCAAAGCTGCTCGCCACTGATAACAGTCTCTGCTGCCAGCCCGGCCCGAGAGCCCGGCGAGGGGCGGGGGCGAAGCATTCTGCGGCCTGATTAGAATACGGCCCCATGTGGCGGTGCATGACTGGATTTGCCTGCGCCGGCCACAGACGGACACGCGGTCCCCTGCCGCTCCCAGCCCCCCACCGCGCGTCCCCCGCCCCAGCCCAGCCCTGCCTCCTCTCACTTCCCCCCCCCTCCTCCTGGGTCCTGGTGATTTGGTTGGCAAACATCTGTTTGAGTTTCACAATACCTTATTTTTCTCTCTCCTCTTTTGTCTCCCCACTTGGGGCCAGGAGCAGAAGTACTTTTTAAACAGACTTTTGGCTTCATCGCCTGGCGCTTGGCTGTGTTGCATCCCCCTGGACCCAGGCATGGACCACAGCAGGGCTGGCCGGGGCACTTGGGAAGCTCAGGGTGGCCGGCAGGGCCGTGGTTCCCTGGCCGAGGAGGTGTGGTGCTGGCTGAGGGAGGGGAAGGACAGCCTGAGTCCTCTGTCCCTTAGAGCTAGGGCTTCCCACCCTCTCCCCTCGGCCTTTTCAGCAAGGCTGGCAGGGCAGCTGGGGTGATGCGGAGAGTGAGGACAGGGTCGGTGACTTCCGTGGTGCTCACCGCAGGCCAGGCAGGTGCTGTCCTAAGGCCTGTGTGCTGTAGTCCTCGGGAGCATCCTCCAGGAGGCACTGTTGTCATTGTCCCCGATCCTGGATGGAGAAAAGGGAGCAGAGACAGGTTGAGAGTGAAATTAGGTGTTAAGCCCAAGCCTGAGCTCTTCCCTGAGATCCCGAGGCATCCAGCCGAGATCAGGCCTGAAGGAGAAGTCTGATCAGCCTCTCCTAAGCGCGGTGACTGTTCACAGCTGTGCTGCATGCCGCATGTTCGTTGTCCACGTGTTTCTGAAGCGTGAGCTCCGAGCCTGGTGCTGGGGGTGCAGCTGCCCCTGGTGTGCCTGGGGCCGGTCCTCAGGGGCTCCCTCGCCATCAGAGTGCCTCTTCCACTTCCAGCCTATTGGGTGGGGTGTTGGTCGACGCACTGGACCTTGGAGAAGCCGGGGAGCCCCAGGCTTGGCCAGCCACACACCCCAGGTCCTAGGCTCCCGCCATCCTCCCAGTCCCCGCTCCTGGGCTGGGGCTGAGGGTGCTGACCTGCCAGGGCAGGGACCCATCCATTCCTGGGGTGCTGACCCCAGCCATTGCTCAGCTCAGCTCTGTCACTAAAGCCAAGCGTCACCTCTCCCTGGGCCGGTGCTGGAACCATGCGGACAGGGTGCTGACCACTCCGGCCATGCTGAGGGCCTGGGGACAGTGGAGCAAGGGCATCAGTCTGCCAGAGGCAGGGAGCGGCTGATTTGTTACCACTGCTGCTATAAAAGCCACAGTGCCACTGTGTTGACACCAAGATTAAAAACTTTTCCCCCAAAAGCTGGATTTTTCAGCTTCTTGCTCTGAACTTCTGGCCACACAGAGCCAACCATGTGGCAGCCATCAGCCAGTGTCGAGGGAGGTGATGGCTGTGACCCTGTCACCATCATCCCTGACACTCCGTCTCCATAGAGACCCTTTCCCTCCCTGGGATCTGGGATTCCAGTGCGGCAGCCTCCAGCACGCCCCTCCAGCCCCGTGTCTGGGAGCCCGGCCTCTTTGGGTATGAAGGGGACAGAGCACTTGAGGTCCAGAGCGGAGATCTGATCGGCCTCCCTCCCATATCTCCGTGATGTCAGATGCCAAGGAGACCCTGTTGGGTGGGACTGTCACTCTGCCTGAAGGTCACTGTTTCCTTCTTGATCAGAGTCCTTATTTGGGACCTGAAGTCGGAGCTCTTTGCATAGCTTCGCCTCCTGTGGTTGGTAATGCTGTTTCCTGTACTTGGCTCTGAACATCGGCTTCTGAGTACAGATGGCCCCACCGCAGAGTCTCTCGGCTGGGGCGGAGCCTCTGTGGAGATTCCTCTTTTCGTCCTGCGGCCTGAGTCTGGGTTCTGGGCTCACCATGAAGGGTGACAGCTGCAAGTTCCACTGATGTCAAAGAGACAGCATTATCACTGTGGCTGTTTCCATTAGCCTTGAAAGGGTGTTTCATGCAAAGCAGTTGAAGCTCAATTAAACTTGAAAGCCCTGGGCTTGCCCGGAAAGGGCAGGGAGCCAGGGACATCTCCATGCCCATGAGAGGGTGTGGAACGATTTGAACACCAAGAAGCCCCCTTAGGTCGTGTGGCAGTTGGAACTATTGAGGCAAAGGTGGGTGGGGAGAAGCGGCTTGGCTCCATCAGCTTCCGGCCTTGTGACCTTCACGAGCTCCTGCCCAAAAGGTGTGCAGGGTGTGAGTCTTGGGGAGAGAGGTGGACACCTGCCTGGGGAGAATCACTGAGAGGCTGATTTCAGGGGGGCCATGGAGGGGGACCTGTCCCGCGGCCCTGACCCTGTGACCTGGGGAGATGAGGGGGTTGAACCAAACTGAGCACCTTGCCCTGAAGTGCCTCCCCAGAGGTCACCGTGCTGTCCTTCGCGCAGCCTTCCAGGCTTCTGTCCCATCCCCTGCGGGAGAGGTCCATGCTCAGCAGCCGGGCCATTCTGATCAGAGCCCTGCCCAGCCCCTTGCCCATGCTGCAGCTGCACACTTGTGTGCACACACGCGTGCGCGCCCCTCACTAGTGCACGGCTCCACTTTGGCTCTCCCTTCAGAGCAGACTGGTGCAAGGAGTGGGCGTGGCGGGTTGAAAGGAGGCTACCTGGAGCCTCATTCCACAGAAACCCCCAAGTCTTCAGGTGCGTCTCTCCCACAGTCCCTTGCGTGTGTCTGTGTGCACACAAGTGTTTTCTCAGAAACACTGTAGATCATGATTGCAATCGCATTGTGCTTTTTAAAAATTTATCTAAATTTTTATATTATGGGCTCTTGTTTGATGTCATTAAATGTCCCTCAGAAACATCCTTTTCAGTGCCAGCATGTTATAGGACACCGTTCCCTGGTGTCCCGTAGCCTTCCTAATCTGTGAATATGTCGTGTTTTTCCCACTTTACAATACTATATGTAATATAATTATGTGAATTTAATATATCACGTGTAGGTAAAACCACACCCTTCTGTACGTCCTCAAAGTAATGTGTAGTAGGGATTTTTCTTGAATCCTTTAGGCTTGAGGGGTAAAAGAATGTTCTGAGTTTTTCACCCATTCTGGAACTTTTAGTTTTCAGTTGCCTTTTAGTTTGAAATTTCACTAAGTGCTGGGGGAACAGTAACATTTTGCTAATGTTCATGGTTCAGGGGAACAGTTCACATGTACATTTATTTTGAAGTTCAAATAGTGTAGCCTCGGCCTACAAGGGACTCACTGTTTGGGTCTGTGTTTTATATCCCATGCCCTCTAAAGCGGGACAGATGGCAGAACGTGCTGTCTTGCGTCTGTCTCTCTTCTGTGTCCTCTTTCTCTCACCCACCCGCCCCTTCTCTCTTTCCTTCGCCCCTCACTGCGGTGCCTGTAGAGCAGGCCATATTTGATCCAGAAGATTCTGTGCCTTAAGCCTTTGGTTTTGGTAAGTTAGCCATCATTTAATGGGTGGATTTGTTTGTTTTTGTTGGGGGCCCAGTAGCTGACAGCGAGACCCCAGGAACTGGAAAGCCAGCAGAGGAAAGAGCGGCAGCCTCCACAACCAAGATGGAAGAAGAGGAAGAGCAGGAGGAAGAGGAGGAAAATGAGAGCCTTCCAGGGTGTACTCTGTTTATTAAAAACCTCAACTTCGACACCACAGAGGAGACGCTGAAGGAAGTGAGTGGGCTCTCGGGACAGGAGGAAGAGGGTGTGGGTGTCGGGGGAGCATCCAGACTAGGCCTGTGTTTCCTGGGAGATGTGCCCAGAGCCAGCCCAAGAGCATCCTGGGAGGTAAAGGCTCGGGAGCTGGGAGGCGCAGCCAGGATGACCACGTCCAGTTTCTCCCCATTCTGTGTCTGGAGACGGAGCTGCAGGGAGGCTGTGTCCCTGTCCTGAGGTTACGCACAGCCCATTAGCACTGTGGGGAAGGGCCTCACTCCCAGGACTTCTGTCCCAGCTGTTGTCTGAGTGTAGAGCCATGAACAATGTCCACCTGCCTGGGCCTGGCTTCCGCCTTCGCTCCTTCCTAATGGTGAGCCCTGGCCGATGCCGTTCCATGCCTCAGTTTCCCCACGTGTCGTGTGAAGATGCCGATGGAGTCATCTCACATCCAAGTCCTATATCTGGCTCTTGCCATCCAGGCTGCTGCTTGGCTCATGTGTTTATCAGGACCCCTGCTCCCCGTTTCCCATCGCACTTGTGTGCTTCCCTGGGCCCTGCGGGTGTTTGGTGCCGCAACCAGATCCACGTAGGTTTTGCTCTGGCTGGGCCCAAGCAAGAGAGACAGAAAAAGGACAGGGAAAGAGAGAATTTAATATGACTTCAATTAGGGTTTTTAAAAAGTCCTTTGGGGTTTAAGTGCAGGGGCCAGTGAGAGGCTGGGCCTGGTCGGTGGATACCACGCCTCCCATCAGCTTCCCTGGCCTGGACTGCACAGCCCTGTGACTGCTCCGTGCACCACCCACCACCTCTGGAGCCAAGGCCAGAAACCAGCCCCACAGTCTGTATGGGAGCCCTCGGGGCTATCCAGTCCCTTAGAGCAGGTGCCACTCGTCACCTCCAGGCTTGGCATCCCCAGGATCTCACTGTGGCAAATTTGGGGGTGCAGCCTTCCTTGCCTGCATAGTGTTGGAGCCTGGATCAGCAGCCCCAATATCCGGGTCCCCATCTCAGCCCAGCACTTCTGGGCCCTGTAACCCTGGGTAGGGGCCATCTCTGAACCCCTGAGCCTCAGTCTTTGCATCTGAAAAATGAGACGTAATAATGGAGGCTCCCCAGGCCCCTGAGAGAGTTAACCTTGCAGGGGGGTCAGTGTGGGGCCAGCCGCAGGGAGCCACTGGAACCCCTACCTCCCCATGCCCAAGGCAGGATGTGTGACCAGCGCCTGTACAGGTGGGCGGGTTCACCTGGAAAAGCAGGCGATGCATGTGAACATTCTTTCCCAGGTGTTTTCCAAAGCGGGGGCGGTGAGGAGCTGCTCTGTCTCCAAGAAGAAGAACAAAGAAGGTACGCTGCCTGAAATCTCAGAGAGAGGCATGCCAGAAGCTGTAGCCGTGGGAGGGGCTGGGAGCAGAGCTGAAAAGAGAAACTTCACAGCGGCATGAAATGCTGGGCAAAGGTGGATGAGGATGCATGGAATTTCACGTCCGAGGGGAAAAATACAATGAGTGACCTGTTTTTAGTGTCCCATGAACCCCCTCGCACACACACATGGAGGCACGCACGCACAATATCTGGTCAGAGGGGAAGGCAGCCAATAGCTAATAATGAGTCCCCTCCTTAGCCAGACTACTGTATATCTGAGATCCAGAAAGGAAGTGTGAGGCGGGCGTGGTGAGGAGTGCCTGTAATCCCAGCACTCGGGAGGGAGGGAGGCAGAGGCTGGAGGCCGAGGCAGAAGGATGGCTGCAAGTTCAAGGCCACCCTGGGCTGCATAGCAAGACCCTGTCTCAAAGAACAGGAGAGAAGAAAGAGAAAGACAGAGTAGGTGTGGCCAGTGGCAGGAATACCTGTAAAGAGGAAGCCTTGGATTTCTGTGTGTGTGTTCGCCAAATGGTCAAATGCATTAGGTGTGGAAGCAGGGCCTAGGTAGAGGTGTCGCGCTTGTCATGACGATGGTCCCCCCCCCCCCGCCCCGGGCAGAATCCTGTTGTAATTATCAGGTCATTCTGGTCAGCCAGCCTTGGGTCAACCATAGACCTCATTGGTGGAGTCCTTTGGATGCCTGGTCCTAAACGGAGCCACCGAGATCTTCTCAGGCTGGCAGAGGTTGCAAAGAGAAGAGAAAATGATGCAGAAACCTGGGTCCTGGGCTCACCTGTGGCCCTCCGGTGGGGTTTCTTTCCCTCTCACAGGTGCACTGCTGTCCATGGGCTTTGGATTTGTGGAGTACAGGAAGCCGGAGCACGCACAGAAAGCCCTCAGACAGCTCCAGGTAAAAGGGGCTCTCAGGGCTTGGCTTGGGGCTGCAGTGGTGTCTGAGTCCGTGTTGTCCTGGGCCTGTCACTTTCACCAGGTCTCGAGGGGACCGTTCTCAACTCTGATTCACTGAGCAGTCAGCCAGGTGGGGGGGGCAGTACATGCTAAGGGCCTGTGGCAGGGACGCTAAGGTAGGGATGAGGTTTGTGTGTTTGAGAAGCTGAAGAGGCCACTGTGAGGGGCAGAGTTGTAGGGCAAGGGATCAGGGCACAGGGCAAGCGATCTTAAAGGACTCTGGATTTCACCCTGAAGGCTGCAAGAAAGCAAGAGACCACAGGGGCCCGGAGCACCCTGGGGAGGGGCCTGACTTGAGCTTCAGGACCCTCTCCTGAGCTGCTGCATGGTGAGCAGGTGGGCAGAGCCCACCAGGAAACACTGGAGTTACTCAGGCAAGAGACAACGATGGCCTGGGCCGGGGTGCAGCCATGAAGCGGGAAGAAGGACAGAGGGGCGTTTGGAGAGGAAGCCCATGTTCTGTGCAGACCGCAGGGAAACGCCCTCCCGGCAGGCTGAGCATGAGCAGCACCCTCAGGGGCCGCTGGGCCTGGCTGGAGAGGGGGACCAAGGCTGTGCATGCTGACGCCCCATGGGCCTGGCAGGGGTAAACAGTGCTGTATTGTTCTGGGTTTTGTTGTTTTTCTAAAAAGCTTCAGAAATCTCACCTTGTAATTTGATACTGTGTACTCACTTAGCTGAAATTCACCTCTACCAGTTCAGGAGTCCTGACTTTCTCTTCGCTATATTTAAAGGTTTTGTGAAATTCCATTTATGCACATGCAGCAAGCTATGTACACGGCTGCCCGAGTGCACACCACCTCTAAGGCCCAGTACTTTCTGGGAGGTCTGAGGCGTTTCCAGTGGCCCTGAGCTAATGTGCCAGCTTTGCCTTGAGGGACTAGGCCAGAGCCCGGCCTAGGGGCAGCATGCTGTGATCTCGAATGTTTTTCCAAGGCCTGCAATGTCCACAGGCCAGACCTGAGAGGCGCCTGCCCCCTAAAATGCTCATAACCGATGGGGACCTCTGGGCCCCGCATGGTTCAAAGGCCGAGGCTCATTCGGCATGGGGATATCGGAAGGCTGGGTCTCTGCCCTCGGTGCCTGTCAGCCCACTCCCTTTGGAGGCCTTGAGGCAGGGCCATGCTGTGTGGGGGCTGGGGGTGCAGAAGAGTTTGAGGCCAGGGCTGAGCCTCACTCACTGTCTTACCTCTTAGGGTCACGTCGTGGACGGCCACAAGCTGGAGTTGCGGATCTCAGAACGAGCCACCAGGTGAGTCTCCCGCGCCTCCTGCCCGAGGTTGGCACTGGGCCCTTCTGACCTTGGCGCTGGCCGCCCTGCAGGGTGTCTCGGGTGCAGCGCCCCCACCCACTTAGGAGTCTCCCTCATTAAGGGCCCTATCGAAGTCGGTGTTTGCCAGCTCTGACCCCGAGTCCCTCCTGAACTGGGACCGTGCTAGTCCTTTGCATGAATTCTTTTTGCTTCGTTTTTCTGATACTCTTAGTCCACATTTGCAGTACATACTGTTCGTGTTCCTTGTGCCGAGTTCATACGAGGAAATCACACATCTTAGCTCATTTTCATCCCCTTTCCCTCCTCCCCTCCATGTCTTGATCCCTTCCCTTTTGCAAAAGATCTGTCTCCCTGTTTCCTGCCATCTTTTACTTGGCTCTTTATTTACACTTTGGGTTTCTCATGCAAGAGAAGCCATGTGATATTGAAGCTTGTGCGTCTAATTTATTTCACTTAACATTGTGGTCTCAAAATGCATCCATTTTCCTAAAGGTGACACATTTATCCTTCTTTATGGGAGAGTAGTACCCCATTGTATGTAAATATCACTTTTTCTTTGTCCATTCATCTGTTGACGGGCATATGGACCACTTCCAAAATTTAGCCCTTCTGAATTGTGCTGCTGTGAACGTGGGTGCGCATATATCACTGCAATCCGATGTCTAACTCTCTGGGGGAAGATACATGGAAGGGGAATAGCTGGGTTGAATTCTTTGCACACCCTTTTTATAGTGAAAGGAATAAGTGTAGGAGAAACAGGCAGTGAACACTCATCTCAGGGGTGGAAATAAACCCCAAAAGAGTTTCGCGACACTGCTGCTTCAGACGAACCCTAAGAAGCTGCAGCCCCCAGACATTTCGTTTCACGGAGCAGTCTTTCTGAGAGTGGGGGCCCGAGTAGGTGCAGGTAACTGGGAGGAGACGCAGCAGGTGTGAGGGGCGGCACAGGCCCGTCTGCCCAGGGCCACCTCCCCGCAGAGGGGCGTCCTAGAGCTTGGCTGTGCTCCTGTGTCCGCCTGCTTGTCATCCAAGCCACCCACACGCGAGGGGCTCCCACCACGGAGCACGCGCCCTGGGAGCCATTAGCCCCACCTTATTGTCACCTCCCTGCCTTGGGTGCCGAAATGACCGCTCCAGCAGTCCTGGAGCTGCCTTAAGATGTTTATTTGGTCATTTCCAGCAAACTGGCCGTTGTTGTGATCGTTGAGCAAATTAGCTGCCAACAGATGGACCAGGTGCAGCTGCTTTTCCTTCCTTCTCAGCGATTTTAACCCTGCCTGTGAGTCCGGCTCAGGGCAGCTCTGGGAGTTTTCATCCTTCGAGGTCTGCCCTGCTGAACACCCTGAGTGAGAAGAAGGCCTGGGTCGGGCTCTCTGGAGTCCTTTGGGGGCTCCTGGTTCTGATCCAGGAGCTGCATGACCTTGGGCAGGTGATGTGGCCTGTAGGGCAAAATGTGACCCCAAGGGGCTGTATGAAAAGCATGTGGCACATGCCGTGCCCCAAGCGCTCCACCAGGATGGTTACCTTCCTTGTGTGTCCCTTCTCAGAGCGGCCCGGAGCCAGCCCTGCCTGCTCCTGCCTCCTGACTGATGGTCTCAGACACTGTCATTGAGACCCAGTATCCGACACCTGCAACTTAAAGGAGATGTGAATTCTGGCTTCGGTTCAGTAGTCACAGGCCTTGCATGGTCGGCTGGCTCCAAGGCAGGACAGAGGGCACAGGGCCGTGGTGGCGGAAAAGCTGCTCACGGCACAGCAGGCAGGAAGCAGGGGCACCCAAGGAGGAGCCAGAAAGGGAGATGAGGCCTTGGGGTCCCAACCACAGTGACCGCCTCTTCAGCCAGGCCCCGCCTCTACACAACAGGTCACTCTCAACCCCATGACAGTCAGTGCCAGAGGTCTCGCCCAGAGTCCGGGAGACGTTAGGAGGACGTCTGCATAGAAACCACAACACTGGTGTCTGTGACATCGAGTCCTTGCTCAACAAATGCATATAGGAAGCCATAGTGCACCAGACTCTTCCTGGGCACCACACTGGCATCTGCTGGTGGCCTTCAAGTCTCAGAGCAGTGTTGTCGGACAGACACTTGCATGGCGACAGAAATTTTCCACACCCGAGCTCTGCAGGAGGGGGCAAGTGCCACTGTACTCGTTACCCCCTGCTGCTCAACAAGCCACGCCACACCACAGCCAGGACAGTAAAAGGCCACATCCTCACAGGTTCTGGGGCATGGAGTCCAGAGCAGCCCTGCTGGGGAGCTGACATGGCCTCTGGGAGGCTTAGAGGTGTCCCTGCATGGCCGCGGCTCACCCTGGGCCTGCTCAGAGTCCCGGTGACGTGACGCTGGCTTCCCTGGAGTGAGAGACCCAAGAGGGAGCAGGGAGGAAGAGCAGTGTCTCGAGTGAGCTGTGTCACAGTCGCACATGGTGGCTTCAGTTGCCCTGAATCGGGGTGGAGGGGCTCGGGGTCAGGAGGACCAGCTGGGAGTGGGGTGTTCACCGAGTTCATCCTAATTCAGACTGAAGCAGCCACCTGCAGCAGGGGCTGCTGTGTGGGACGGCACTGCCCCGGGCGACAGGACAGACGGGACAGGGAAGAGTGGTGGGAGGTGTGTGAACTGTAGGCGGAGTGAGTCCAGGAAAGGGACCAAGTCGGGGTGCATGCAGGGGCTGCTGAGCTGTGGAGATGGGGAGGCCTCTGAGGAGTCGGAGGAGGTTGAGAGGGCGGAGTCTCGACAGTCATAGTCACCACAGCGGCCGTGGGGACCGTTGCCCACCTGTGGGTACGGTGCCGAGTCCCCTCTCATGAAGTCTCTGCCACCCATTCCGCATCTGAGAAATCACACTCGGGGACGCTGAGGCACTTGCCCAAGGTGATGCAGAGTCTGGGGGTCAGCCTGGCTGGCGTTTGCGCCTCACTTGGTGCTACACGGCCTTTCTCGCTGCTCTGGCCCGCTGGGAGCAGCGGGAGGTGACAGGGGCCTGTTAGGGATGGCCCGGAACCCTGAGCTGAGAGTTTTTCCTGCCATGTGGCCCAGCTCTGCTCAGGGCCCCTCGGGGTCCTCAGGTAAAACAAAGCGTCCCAAACTTGGCCTTTGGGAACCATCCAATGTCTTTCAGAGAAGGAAACGGAGATTGGGTTTGGTGGGGAGCCATTCCTCCTCCATCCAGGTCCTTTCTGGTGGCAAGGACGGATGTGTGGGCCGGATGCCACAGCTGCTTTAGGGGAAGACAGTTCCCATTCGTGTCCCCTGGGGGGCACTGCCTTCCTCCTCTTGCATCGAGGCCTCTCCCACACATGCTGCTTGGTCCTTCACCTGAACGTCGGACAGGAGCTTCTGTTCTGCTAGGAAGGGGCTGGGTCAGTGTAGGGCAGCGGGAGCATGGGCACCTCCAGGAACCTGAGCCCCTTTCCCTCCTGCTCCAGGCCAGCCCTGACGTCTTCCCGGAAGAAGCAAGTCCCCAGGAAGCAGACAACCTCCAAGATCCTGGTGCGGAACATCCCCTTCCAAGCCAGCCTCCGCGAGATCCGGGAGCTATTCAGGTGAGATGCGCATGGGTCGGTCCACGGTGCAGGCGAGCAGCGGCTCAACTGCCCACTGTAGCCTCGCTGAGGATGGTGCCTGGCCTGGAAGGCTCCGCTGCAGGCCAGCACCATAACTTTCCAAGGTCATGTTCTGGCTGCCTTGGACTTATCTCAGAGAGCATTGGGCAGAAAAGTGAGACCAGCCAGGCTTTTCTTTCCCCTCCACATGCCGCAGGAGGGGCCAGAGCCTTGGCGCTAAAACTCTGCTCTCCCTGCAGCCTGTTTCAAATGGCCCTCGTCCGTTTGGTTGAAGGTGGTGCTGCTCCACCTTGGGCACCTTCAGGTCACCTGGTGACTTTGCCAAACATCCCTTTGCTGGAGGAGGGCATCTGATGGGCGAGAGCGCTGGGGGCCTGCATCCCTGTGGGCTCCCCGGGGCTGACCCTTCACCGTTCTGCATCCGGGTGCAGTGGTTCGGCCTCCGCTTGTCAATTTAATGTGAAGAGCAAGAGTAAAGTCTGGTGGAAAGGCCAGCTGCCGTCTTGCCTGGAAACTGCAGGTGCAGACGGAGTCCCAAGTTTGGGAGGTGGGAAAGAATTGTCTGTGTGCCGAATATGCCCTCTTCATTCTCCCTGTGTGGTTTAGAGACTGGGAAGCCATTCGGGGCCTTTGCTTCCTCCTCCTCCTCCTCCTCCTCCTCCTCCTCCTCCTCCTGCT
>NW_004624747.1:18790089-18886976 GCF_000247695.1 Heterocephalus glaber
TCCTCCTCCTCCTCCTCCTCCTCCTGCTCCTGCTTCTCCTCCTCCTCTTCCTCCTCCTGCTCCTCCTCCTCCTCCTCCTGGATGCTGCAGATCACGAGTCAGTGGCAGTTGCCCACAGACGTCAGTGAGAGCTGACGCAGAGGCATCGTCCCTGCCTGTGCCTGAGAAGCGGGTCTCAGCGAGGATCCTGGGTGTCCCACCCAGCAGGACCAGCCTGCAGAGACAGGGCATGGCCTGGGGGACACCGGTGGCCCATCGCCCTGCACCTGGGTAGATCAGGCAGAGGGGTCCTGAAGCCTCACCACAGTGAGGCGCATGTGGGGTGCGCCTGCACGTTTTAACCTGCCTCTGCTTTTTAAAAAGAGTCCAATTTAAGAACTGCCAGATCAGAACAAGCTTGCTAAGAACAGCGCATGTTGATCAGGAAATAATATCCCTCGGAAATGACAGTTTCTCTCAGTTCCGCAGTCTATTTAGGATGACACTTATCCTGGGAAACAAAAGAGCACAGGGGAAGGGAAGGCGCTTTGTTTGATCTGAGTATTATATTTATCTTTAGGAGACAGGGAATTAGTATCCACCGAGCATAATTACACGCAGCGTCGCTTCTCCCCGCCGTTGCTCTGACAAGTGTCCTCCTAGACCCTGCAAAGACGAGCCCTTCCTGGGGGGGGCTCTACCTTGCTTTTGTTGTTGGCTCCTGCTGGCAGTGTGGGGCAGTTTTGCGTGGCGGGCAGCAGGGGTCGCCATGAGCCTGCTCAGGGACCAAAGCTGGTCCAGGGATGCTCCAGACAAATTCAGACAAAGCCACTGGCCAGCAAAGGTCACCTGCAGGGGTGAGCTCAGGGTTTGGGGTACCTGGTCTGCTGCATTGTGTCAGGCAGGTTTTGTGGATCTGTGCCACCCTGTGTAGTAAATTAGCCCCCTGACAGCTCTCAGGTGTGCTAGGCTCTGTGTGAGTGTGCACCATTCACGTGGCCTTGTGTAGGAGGGACAGTGCTGTCCCTTTTGCCCCAAGGGAAACTGGAGCCTCAGGGGGTGAGCACCCGGCCTGGGGCCACACAGCTGAGCCAGGGTGTGGATTTCAGTCTGACTGAGTCTGGGGCCTGGACGCATCCTCTCTGCCACCCAGATCAGGAAGGTTCCATCGTGGTCCTTTGTGCCAGGCCCTGTGCTCGGCACTGGGCACGCCACTGTGTCAGGAGAGACCCAGGCCCCTCTCCACTGCCCAGAGGACCAGGGAGGGGACTGGAGCAGCCAGGGCAAGGTCCTGCCGGGATGCTGGGGAACAGGCAAAGGGCATTTCCTGGAGGGACCTTGGCTGGGGGTGCGAGGAGTCTCTCCTAGCCCTGGTCAGCATTTCCGGGCACTTCCCTGAGGCTCCAGCCTCCCACCAGACCCCAGTGATGGGCAGGTGCTGGAAGCACTGTGGTTGCAGGCCCGGGGTGGGTCCGGGAAGGTCAAGGGTCAGTCACCCTGTGGGAACTCAGGACAGGGATTCTTTTGTTCTCTGGGCCTCAGTTTCCCCTTGCATAAAACAGTTGTGCTGATGCTAACGCCAGCCTGCTCTGTGATTGTTGATGGTGGCACGACTGTGAACATTAGTTATCAGTGCTGTTATACACCGGGCCCTGTGAGGTGTCTCAGTGCAGAGTGGTTACCGCTGCCTCCCATTCACAGCCAAGAGACAGCTGGTTAACAGGTAGTAACTGGAGTCACACAGCGCCAAACCGGGGAGCCGGGGCCCAAACCCACACCGGACTCTGACCCCAGGCAGAACCGCATCTTCAGCAGCAGGGGAGTCCCTGAGCCTCTCCACAGCACTTCCATGGTTTTCCTCATCCCTGGCCATATCCTGGCCTCCCAAGCTGCCGCTTTCTAGGAAGGTTCTAGGAGCCAGGCTACCCCAGCAGCCGAGCAGCCAATAATACTCGTCTTTCCTGAACTGAAACCTCAGTACGTAGGTATAATTGCAGCGCTGGCACTTTATGATAAATGAGTGGATTTGGGGTTGCAGGTTGGGCGCTCATCTCTGAAAGGCTCGCCATCGCCGGTCTAGGACATGGTCAGCAAGGACCGTGACGGTCCAGCCCAGCCTATTTCTCTACCATGTAGAAGGCAGTGGGGGAGACATTCGAGGTGCCCCAGACTGCGAGTGTGCGTGTGTTTGCTGCCATGCTCGTTTTATTCCTCCTGATCCTGGCCGAGGGATGCCAGAGTGGAGCCAGGTGCGCACAGGAAAGAAGTGGCAGGGCCTCTGTCCTAGGCGGAGCTGAAGCACTGGTGGGACGGGGCTCATTCCACCCACACTGCATGCGGCAACCCTTCTTAGAGAGCCATGTGACAGCAGAGATGGCCTCCAGGCTCCCTCAGCTGAGCAGCCAGTGTCCCCGGGCAGCCGACAAAGCCGGGTTCCGGATGAGGATGCTGGAGACAGAGGCAAAGAACCGTTCCTGGAAGTACCTGGGCTCGCTCCGTGTCCTCTACAGTGGGCGACCTCACCCTGAGCCCCCCGGTTTCTGGAGGGCAGAGTCTCCTTCTGCAGATCCGGGGCCTGCATGGTCGCACAGGATTTCACACTCGGTTCAGTGTTCTGCCATCACCATCTTGAAATTCTTCCATGTTGGACCTGAGCCCTCTGGTTTTCAGTTGCCATAGCCCGGCCTGCAGACTAACAGGAAGGATCAGCGCCTTCGGGCCAGAGTGCAGCTCGGCAGTCTGCCAGCCTCGGTTCCCACACCCGGGGATAGGCAGCGGAAGGCTTGGCCTCAGGACGGGTGGACAGACTGCCGGGGACAGACTGGCATTGTCTCCTCTATGGCTTGAAAAGCTGAGCTCCCCAAGCCCGATCTGTCCTCTCTCCCTTTTGCCATCAGTGGCTTGGTCTCCCTGGGCGCTGGGTTAGGGCCACAGTGGACCCGAGTGGCCAGCGGCCTTGGTTGGTCTTGGTGGTTGGCTCCTCCTCGAGTGTCTCCAAGAAGGAATTGTGCATGGGGCTGTCACCAGGGCAGCGTGTGTCACGAGTGGGTTTCCAGTCTTACAAAGCCCAGAGTCTGTGGAGAGCCTGAGCCCAGTTACCGGGCCGTCCCTGGGTCCCTGGTTACCCGCTGATTACTGCAGAAGCAGAGCCCAGCCCTGGGACCTGGCCTTTCTGTGACTGCCTGAGGCCCACAGTGAGTCTGCAGCCTCAGTTTCCCTTCATACAGTGGTTTCCTTGCGGTGCCCTCCTTGTAGAGGGCTCTCAGGGTGTGCAAGGCCACCCCACTGAGGAGGGGCCACATCCCACAGGCGCTCCCCTCCCTTCCACCCCGGTGCCCAGTCCCGCATGACCTTGCACCCGCGTGGCCAGTTCGCAGCCCTGCAGCCCCTGGGTGTGGTTACCTGACCCACCCGGTATCGGGGCTGGGGTGGGTGAATTGTGCCCCCCCGCCGTGTGCCAAACATGGGGTCTGCATACAGCCCTGTGTTCCTTTTAGTTGTTAGCTTTTTCTTTTAGGTACTAGGGATGGAGCCTAGGGCCTCATGTGTGCCAGGCACGTTCCGCACTACCCAGCCACACCTCACCCCTTTCATTTGTTATTACTGGAGGGGTCTCGTTAAGTTGCCAAGGCAGGGCATCCTCCTGCTTCAGCTTCTCAGCTAGGCTTACCGGAAGGTCCCAGTGGGCCCAGTTCAGCCCAGTTTCTTTTTTTTTGGTACCGGGGATCGAACTTGGGACCTTGCAGTTGCAAGGCAGGCACCGGGCAGCCCAGTTTCTGACCTTGGAAAATGGCAGGGTCTCAGTCCATTGGGCTGGACTCCCTAACAGCTGCTCCCTCCAGGGGCACCGGGTGCGGACAGAGCACTGGTTCCCGCCTTGCCCCCTCCTCTGCCTCCCACCTCAGACTTGCCTAGGGCAGGGCTGGCCTTGGTCACCAACTGCCTCTGGCTTCTCCTCCCCTCTGCCCATTTCTTTCAAGTGCCCCATGCCCCTGTTGATGCCCTGGAACCCAGTGTTTGCCAGGCTGACCTCGAGGCAAGACTGTCCACACACAGAGGCCCCTGTGTCATGTGGTCATCAGACGTGTCGGGGAGTTGACAGCAGTGAGTGCAGTCACTAACTCTGCAGGACGGGCCCCGTCCCAGGTCTGCCGTGTCTAGCTGTGACCTTTGGCATGCTGCCTCCCCTCTCTGTGCCTAAGGATTCTCTGGAGAACAGAATCCACAGAGCGGTGTGAGGGTGAAGCATTGGGCAGGTGCCCTGTTGAATCGAGCCTTCCACTCCCACTCCCCGGCCAGGTGTCTTCTCCCCATTACCTCTGTACCCCGATGTGCCTCACAGCGGCCCCCGATCTGCTGTCCATGTGCTCTGTTCCTCCAGGCTGGAAGGTCGCGGCAGGCTGTCTACAGGTGCCTGGTAGACTGGCAGCTCAATCCCCGAGTGCCTGGACTCTGCATGAAGCCTCCCTTCACGGGACCCTGGAGTGGACAGACTGCGAGTGAGCACAGAGAGGCTCAGGAGTTTGCCAGGGTCACATAGCTCCCGCCCTAGAGCCCACTCCGTCCCCCAAAGCTCTCTCGAGGGCCCAGGATGGGGAGAACCACTGGCTCCAGACGAGGGTGCTTGCTCCTCTCAGCCCCGTGCCCAGTGCTGTCCCTCCGGCTGTTTTCTTCCTGAGCGGTGTGAAGCGCCTGCCGGGTGTGAAGCGCCTGCCGGGTGTGAATGGGCGAGTTCCCGGCAGGTGTCTGGAGGCTCTCACTGGTGCCCTGTGCGCCGCCTTGTGCCCAGGGCCCTCCGTCCCTGTCCTGCCCGCCAGCCTGTGTGTTTCCTCTCGTGGTGACGGCAACCGCAGAGGCAGGGCTGAGGACCGCCTGCTCGCCCAGTCCCACTTGTGCTGCGCCTGGGGTAGGGGTCCCCACCCATCACCCCCACCTGTCATCAGTGCCTGTCCATGGGCTGCAGCCCCAGCACCTGCTCCAGGCCCCCAGGGATGCACCGTGCCACGCTCAGGTTCTGCAGCGATTTGTGGAGCACCTGTGCTGGGGGCTGCGGGGCCGGAACAGGGACACAGGCCCTGGCTCGTGGCTCTCACATCCTGGTGGGGGAGTAAGCAGCCCTGCAGCTCGGATGTGACGCCGCACGAGGGGCAATGGCACCCAGGGCAGCTCCAGGGGCCCGGAGTCCAGAGCTGCCGGGACAAATTGCCTCGAACAGGGCGGCTCCCACCCGCAGAGACCGGTCCTCCCGGCCTGGAGGCTAGGAGTGCAAACACAGGGTGTGGGCAGGGCCGTGTCCCTCAGAGGCTCCTTCCTGCCCCGTGCAGCAGGAGGGTGCAGGCTGTCCTTGGTGTCCCGTGCCATGGTGGCATCCTGCCACTCATCAGGAGGGTGTCAGCCATTGGGTTTGGAGCCTGCACTGATCCAAGTGACCTCATCTCGCCCTGGTGACATCTGTGGAGGCCCCGTGTCTCAGTGGGCTGCACTCGGGGGTTCTGGATGGACACGAATTTGGGGCACCCTGCTGACCCAGCGCAGGGGCTCGGGAGGGGTGATCGGGGAAGATACACACAGGCTGAGCGGTCGTGGGCCATTGTGTCTCACCACCTCACGTCTGCAGAAACAGGCAGGAGGTGTGCCATGTGCCACATGGTGATAGACAGTGCACTGTTTGGCAGCCCAGCTCAAGATGCAGATGTCACCATTTGCCCCCCATTCTGCCATCACCATCCAGGAACCCTGCTCCTGAGTTGCACCATGCACAGTGTCACCGGCCGTGGACTCCGGGTAAACCGCATCCACACCCACCCTGTGTCCAGCTTCCCGGCTGAGCACTTCATGTGTGCGTCATCCATGGTTGTCTCCGTTCCTGTTGCTGGCTGGTACTGCATTGTGCGACTGTCATAGGCAGCACCCGCATCCGTCTCATTGGCCCGCATTCGGGCATTGTTCAGGTTCTGGGCTGTTGGGGATGCTGTCCCCGGGGACTGTCCTCAGGGCACCGCTGGGCACGCATTTCTGCAGGGCATGCAGCAGTAGAACCACGGGCCACGGGGGACAGCAGCAGGTGGGCTCCCCTCAGTCACCGCACAGGCGTGAGTGTCCCACCCCTCCACCTCCCCCACACTAAGTGTTCTCGTTCCCCATCTTTCTCTCCCACCTGTTTACCGGGATCCCCGTGGTTCCCTGAGTCTGGTTAATCTGTGCCTCCCTGGTAGCTAAGGAAGTCAGTCTTGGTACGTGGTGAGCCGTTTGGATGTGGTCTCTTGTAGAAGCCTGTTCGAGTCCTTTGGCCAGTTTTTTAAAATGGATTGTCTGGGGGTTTTTTGATTGATTTTCTTATTCTGTTTCTCACTGTTTATGTAATCCTGGGTCCCAGCCCTGTGGCGGTGGATATGGTGTGAGCTCTTTTCTCTCCCCCAGTTGACAGGCAGCTTCCCATCCTCTTCATCTTAATGCTGTCACTGTCGTTGTGGTAGTCCTGTCACTCTCCAGCCACCCGGCCACCTAGCAGCGCAGTCCGTCTGAACCGCTCCCCTGGCAACATGGGGAGGTCAGGGTGCGGCTTCCCCATGTGGAGACTCAGGTGGTCCAGCGCTGGTCACCTCCATGGCCCTGTTCCCCTCCACTGTGCAGCATGTGACGTCCGTGGAGGCTTGGGCTGTTCCTCCAAGGGTTCCTTCAGGCCTTGGCATCTTGTTGGGTCACATTTGTCCCAACTTGAGGGCTGAGTTGAGAGAAGAAACAGGATGACGCCTGAGTTTGGGTCCCACTGAGCCAGCAGGGTGATGAGCCCCGTCTGGGGACAGTGTCCGAGGGGCCCTTTGTGTTGCAGTGCCGCCACTCACTGTGTCCCCGTCCTTACGGTGTGTGCTTGGCTGCACTGTGGAGGTGCCCAGATGACACCCTCTGACCTGTGTGCCTCACCCAGCATGGGCCCCGCTGGCCAGGATGGCTTTGTGCTTGGGATTCCATCCGTTCCTCCACCCACACAAGACCCATGCATCAGCTGGCTTCCTAGTGCCACAGCCCTGAGTGGACACAGCCACAGTCACTTTCACACACCTCATCCTGTGTCAACGAGCTGCTCACCCTGTGCTTCAAGCCCCTGGCACAGGATCATGGCAGCGAAAGGCGGCGATGGCCACCTGGAAGGTGGGCACAGTCACAAGGCAGCCCTGCAGGTGGCTCAGGGAATAGCCCAAGGCGGAAGAAGATCTGGGTTCTCCCTGGGCTCTAGGGTTCCCAGCTGAGCAGAGTCCCAAGGTCCAAATCCAGGTGTCCCTGTGACCTCCTCTCAGCCAGCTGCACAAGGTCACTGGTACAGGAGGGAGAGACCCAGAATAGCCAGGTTCTGTCAGGTCAGATGATCGTGCTGGCCCGGGCATCAGAAGGCTGCAGAATCACAGTGAATGCGGCAGAGAGCCAAAGGTCTGCCGAGGGGACACAAACGCATGACCCTATACCTGTCACATGGCTGAAGTAAGAATGGGGCACGGTGCTGGCAAGGACGTGCAGAAAAGGCCTGAGGCCGGTGGGCACCTACACGGCACACCCGCCCTGAGACTGCCCAAGCCTGCGCTCGCTCCCTTGGGCATGGACACTGGAGATCCAACACTTCCACTCCACACGCCCATCACAGCTGACTGCGGACCATGGAGGGCGGAGGCCAGGCCACCAGAGGCGGGAAGCACTGATTCTCATAGATTATATTTGTATCCAGCGCCCAGAACAGGCAACCCAGCAGAGACCGAATGTGGGCTCCTAGTGGGGAAGCAGGGGATGAGACGGGGGAGATGCTACAGGGCCCCAGGCTGCTTTCCAAGGTGATGACAGTGAGCTAAAACTGACCGTGGTGAAGGTCATACGGGTCTGTGAATGCACTCAAACCGACCGAGTTGTGTACTTCAAATGGGCAAATTGTGGAAGTTGTGAATCGTATTTCGATAAAGCTGTTGGGAAAAAAAAGAAGAAAAAAACCCCTATACACAGATGTTCATAGCGGCTCTAAACACAACCACCAAAAATTATGAACAACCCACGTGTCTGGAGGAGCGTGTGGGAGAGCAGACTGAGGCACATCCACACTGTGGAATACTACTCAGCAGTGAAGAGGAGACCATGGAGTCACACTGCAGGCTGTGACCCTCCAGAGAATTGCCTGGATGGAGATGGCGAGTCCCAGAAGCTGCACACTGTGACCCTCTGGGGATGACGAGATTGGAGAGGTGGTGGACATGTGGCTGCCAGGGGGGAGTGAGATGGCCGGGGGCGCTGGGGGCACTCGGGGTCCCCGTGATGATGCTGGGCGGAGGGCAGACAGGGCCTCCCCGGTGCTTTCCTGCGAGAACCTCACTGGGTCTCTCTTGCATGTGCATTTGTAATTATCTCAAAATTAGGTTTTAAAAAATGGACACCCGGAACCCTAAAAGATGACAGTAGTGAGTTGCCCATCACCAGGAATAAGCAAGTGAAGTCTAGGGCAGCTGAGGCTAAGCATACTTGGGAAGGAATTCCTGGTGTCCTGAGAGGCCAGCGGAAGTGTGCTCGGCAGAGTCTGCGGGGCCGGGGGGAGAATGAGGCTGGGTGTCAGCCTGGGTGATCTGGCTCCTTGGTGAGAAGGAGGTTGACTCTCCCAGCACTGTCACCAGCCAAGGTGTGTGCACCAAGGAGAGGGAGACCCCCGGCTTTCAGATGCCCCGGACCCAGTTCCATGCTTTGTTACCTAAACCCAGGCTGATTGAACCAGGGAAGTAGCTCGGCCCCGTGAGGCTTTGCCCTCCTGGGACCTGTGTGTACCTGGCAGTGTAGTGTGTGAGCCTGGGCCTGTGTGGAAGGCGGGAGGACCGAGCCTCGGCTGTCTGAGGTGTGCAGGCTGCCTGGGTGTCAGAGTGGAGGCACCGTGCCTGGCTCCTGCCCGCCCTGCTCCTGGCAGCACTGATCTCAGCTCGATGTGACAATCACACCAGTCACAGGGTGCAGCCAGGGAGTCAGGGGATGGGCCTCTGTCCAGGCTCCATACTGCTCCCACTGTGTGAGCTCGGCCACTGCACGACCTCTCTGGGCCTCCATTTTTTGAATGAATCTAAAAGGGTTGGGCCAGGCCCCTCCCAGCGATAGCTTCTGCTTTCCCAGCCGCCAGCATGAACCAGTTGGTCATGGCAGCCTGCCGTTCTGTGGGGGAGGCGTGTGAGGCTGGCTGTTTGGGCCATGGAAAGTGGCGTTGTAACTGATTAGTGATGTGTGCTGCAGGGGCAGGCGGGAAGCAGCCCCAGGTGTCTGCCCTGGCTCTCTGATGGGACCTGCTCTGGACTAGGTGCCGGAGCTGCTGATCATGTCCTGGGACCTTGGGCAGTGGAGCCGGACGGCCTCGAAACCCCCGAGCAGCAGCTTCCGGCTGCTGGTCTGGAGCATTCTGGGACGGGCTTTCCATACACAGCTGTGCGTTGAGCAGGGCTCGAGGGTGGGGCGGGCATTTCCAGCATCACTCCTGGGCCAGGGCTGCTGTGGGGCCTGGGTTACGGGAAGAGATGTGGACCCCGGTGAGGAAGGGGCCAGCTGGGCTGGGGGTACAGATTCGCCTCACTGCAGACCCAAGGGTAGAGATGGGTCATTTGCGTCCTGTGGCCCTGGCTTGGGGGAACTCGGACTGAGGACCTGGCTCTCTGGGGCCCTCGTTTTGTGGACGGCAGGGTGGGCTGGTTGGCTATGAGGGCCGAGGGTGGGAGCTTGCTGGTGTCCTCCTGGCCCGGGATGGCTGTCCTGTCTGTGTCGCTCACACCTGGGGCCTCTAGAAGACACAGGGCTCTGCTAAGAGGCAGGGGAATAATGACCTCCCCTAGTCCTGCTGCTGAGCAGCTGTGTGCCCCTAGGAAAACCACCCTGCCTTTCTGACCCTCCCTGAGGAATCTGAGGGAAGGGAGCCCAACTCTTCTTCCCTTCCAAGGAGTCATTTCTACAGACCCTTCATAAAACTACGGGCATCACTGTGTTCCTTAATTGGGAGCGAGGTAGAAAAAGCCCTGTAAAAGAAAAGGCAGAGCTGGGCGCAGTGGCATGCACCTATAATCCCGGTACTTCAGGAGGCTGAGGCAGGAGAATCTCAAGTTCATGCCCAGCCTGGGCAATTTAGCAAGACCTTGTTTCAAAATATAAGAAGGGGCCCAGGGATTTAGCTCAGTGGTTCTGCCGCCTGCCTCACAAGCGCAAGGACCCAAGTTCGATCCCTGGTACCAAAATAAAAATATATATATATATATATATGAAGGGTGGGGCTTTAATTGTCAGTGCTGCAGAAAAGGAAAGAAAATAACAAGAGAGACCTCATAGTTCTTCTCCACAGTGACAATGTAAATATTTTTATTGTTACTTTATGTACAAATGTGGAACCCAAAATAAACTGACAGCTCACGCTGATGGTTCTGTTAGGACTATAAAAACCAACACACATTCTCAAGTTAAATACAAACAAAATTTAAAATCAATAAAATTCAAATTAACAACATTATTTCAGTGTGATGGATGATGTCGTTTTGCAGAAACTAAATTCCGATCGTGCGTTTTAATATTAGAAAGACGGCCTCGGATGAGATCCATAACCTGCCAGGTCCCCTCTCACTGGTAATTCTCACGTGAGGCGCCCGCTGGCATAAGTGAGGGCAGCCTGCAGGAGAGTGGTGCTGCTGCCCCGGGCGTAATTGGCCAGATCAGCAGGAGGAGACAGGCTTGTTTGAGGCCTGGCCAGGCTCTGTTTCCACACAGCCATCCCGATCGCTTAGCCACAGAAGCTAGCACTGTGGAGCCACTCCTGGAATCGAGGACTGCTTCACCGTGCGCCCTGGCAAATTGATCCCTCGTCACGGGCCGGGCCGGGTAAAGACAGGAGCAGCGGGAACTCAGTGTGCCAGGACACCTGGTGCCCATCTCTCTGGGAGGCTGAGGCAGGAGGATCGCGTGTTCAAGCCCAGCCTGGGTAATTTAGTGACTCAGTGAGAACCGGTCTCAAAATAGAGACTAGAGAAAGGGCTGGGCTGTAGCTCAGTGCGAAGGGCCTGGGAGCAGCCCCAGTTTATTTGCGCAGGTACATCGAGAGGCAGGCGGCCCCGACTTAAGACACCGCTGCCCACATTTTAGGGCCAGGACCCTTGTTGGGCCCGCTCGACCTCTACATCTTTTTTGCTGCCAAGCCCACCCATGGCTGAAATACTGCTGGGGGGCACCATTTACCCGTAGGGCCCACTGGTTCTGCTCCTCGGCTGCCACGGTTAAATGGAGCTTCTGTTGTTCTTCGAGTTCTGTTTTCCTGGGAACAGGATGTGGCCGGGAGCTCCTGTAGCAGGACCGCACTAGTCAAGCTGAGACAATGGTTGGTCAGTGCAGAGAAAGGAGCTGTTAAAGCTGGAGGCTGTGTGCTAGAGACGCCTGCTGTTCGCATAGTGACGCAGATCGACAACCTGTAGGGCCAGCAGCTTCTAGGGCTGTGCGGTGTTCACCCTGAACCTCCTAATGTGGCAGCCCTGGGAGTCCACCCAGCAAGTGTTTTGGAGTCTTGACTCCTCTAGCATTTGGATGTGTCCTTTAAACACCCTGGCTCAATCTGTGCACTTGTAAAATGAGGACCGCTGTAAATGCTTGCCAGGATTCAAAAAGATAACGCAAGTGAAGATGTTAGGAGTTGGTCATCGCCATGCTTCTCAAAGTGTGTGGCCTGGGGCCTTGGGTGCCCCAGGGACCAAGCAGCCGTGCTGTGAGGCAGCCCAAGTCTGGGAGAGGCAGCAGCGTCTGTCAGAGAGGGCGTGAGCTGCTATGTATGTTGGGTATGGCTTTCGGCCCAGGGCTACCATGAGAAATTACTGGGTCCCCAAAGGGTGCCACATCCCGAGAAAGTCCAGGGGCCCTGGCTGGCTCCGGTGGCCGTCAGCATTTGAAGTCACTTTCCTGAGACGTATGTGATCTGATGCTTCTCTCACGTTGCCGCATCTCTGGGGCTGTGGCCGGTGCCTGGTGCCACCCACTCTTCCCGCCCCTCTGTGCATCTCCTCCTATACAGTGCGTTTCCAGGCCCGAGTCCCAGCCCAGACGTGGGGCGGCACAAGAGCTCCCCAGATGGAAAGGTCGCCAAAGGGTGTCCCTGCCCCCAGGGATCCCGGCAAGGACGGGGACGGCCTCAGCCTGGGCCTTAGGGCTGGACACAGTCCCCGGCTGAGAAGCACCTCGAAGTTCTCGGTGCTGTGGGAGACGGGGCCAGAGGACTCGCCTGGGGCAGGCAGACAAGCAGAGTGCGGCATAGGGAAGACAGGCGGACCCGGGGCACGGGAGGCTTCTGTTTGGTTTCTTTGCTTTGTTTTTATTTTTGTTTTAGTTTTGCAGTACTGAGCACCTTTGCACTGAGCTACATCCCCAGCCCTTTTTTTTTTTTGAGACAGGGTGTCGCTGTGTAGTTCAGGCTGCCTTGAACTCTTATGTACCCCAGGCTGGCCTCACACTCATGGCGATCTTCCTGCTTCGGCCTCCCAAGTGCTGAGATTACAGGCATGCACCACCATACCCAGCTTTACATTTTTTAATCTTGAGAAAGGATCTCACTAAAACTACCAAATTGCCCAAGCTGTACTCACACGTGTGCTCCTCCTGCCTCAGCCTCCCAGAGGGCTGGGATCACAGGCGGTCACCACTTTATTGTGTGTTCCCCCATTTTGAACCCTTCTGTGTGCCTGGCTCACACCTGAGCTCTCTCGGACTCCCTCCCTTTTTCTCTGCCTACACACACACACATCTTTAGACATGTAGATGCATACTGAGAGATAGAGATATGACTAAGAGAAAGAATATAGCTGAGATTTTATATGGATATAAAATTGTGGGCCAGGGATGTAGCTCAGTGGTGCCATGCCTGCCTGGCAAACTCAAGGTCCTGAGTTCAATTTCCAGTACTGGGAAAAAAAATTGTTTCTTCTTCAAAAATTAAATTTAGTTGCACAGCTGAAACATAAATGTTTTCCTTATTGGAAAGCTCCCAGCCCAGGCACGTTTCCCTCCTCCACCCTCCCTAAATGTCTTTACTTACGCTGTCACTGTCGTGTCTGCTCGCTGTCCTGAATCGATTCAGAACTTTTACCTTTTATGGTCATTTTGACTTTGGGAAAGAGCCAGAAGTCGCGGTGCCATCCAGTGAGAAAAGAGAGTGCGGCCACACCGTGATGTTTTTACCAGCTGCCTTTGTGTCGGATGGCGCTCAGCAGCAGCATCCACCATGTTTTAGATCATACTTTGTAGAGACCCTCAGGAAAGGACTCCAGAGCCGCTTCAGAAAGTGGCCGGAAGAAGGGGCTAAGTACATTCAAAGCAAGGCGGTGTATTTTGAGGGCGATTCATGGAAATGTGTCTTTTGCTGTAGTGAATGGTTTTAATTTAGCATGCGCCGTATATTTCAGTCACAGCGCGTACATGCCGTGTTAAGGTGGCACGAGATGACTGCCTGCCTCTCCTCCCCGACTCTGCATGTGTCTGCACTGTTGGCCATTTGGGATGAGATGTGCTGCTGGGAGGTCTTGTGCCTTGACTCATGGCAGAAGTGGGGAGAACGCACCAGGAAGAGGGCTGAAGAAGGAAGCAGGGGCCGGTGGGATGGGGAGGCTGAGCTGAGCTCCCAGGTGCCCTGTGTCGAGGGTACCGAGCACAACACTGCCCGGTGGAGCTTCCTGCAGCAGGAGGGCATCCCCGCTGTCCAGCACAACAGCCACCAGTACTTGGAAGGGGGCTGGCATGACAGGGGCACTAGATTTTATTTAATTTAAAGAGCCTGCCTGTCTTAGTCACTTTCTCATTCTGGACAAAATCCCTGACACCCCCAAGTTAAAGGAGAAAGGTTTATTTTAGCTCACAGTCTGTAGAGATATCGATGTGTAGTTGGCTGGCTCCCTGGCAGAGGGACCTGGCAGAGATGGCGTGCTCAGGGCTTCGCAGCCGCAGCGGGAAGCAGGGCAGAGATGGAGGCAGAAGGAGGAATGTGTGCCCTCCAGGCCACGCCCACAGTGACCGCCTCTTCCCCCCAGGCTTCACCTCCCAGCGTCACACCCAGCTGTGGAGCCACTCATGGGCTTAGCCAGTGTCACATACTCACAATCCAGTCACTCCCAGAAGCCCTGCCTAGGAGCCCATGGGCCTTTTCAGGGGTACAGGATACGAAACTTAACACTAACACTGTGTTAGTCTGTTTTGCATTACTGCAACAGAATCCCTGAGGCTGAGTAGCTGATAAAGCTAAGAGGCTTATGTGGTTCATGGTTCTGGCGCTGGAGGGGCCAGAGCACAGTGAGGGCCACCTGGCTGCGTCACAGCATGGCAGAGAAGCGGTCAAGTCACTGGCCACATGAAGAAGGGACTCCTGGGAAGCAGCAGCAATCCCTTCCCGAGGTGCTGTCAGCATCACCAGCTCTCAGTGGGGAGCCAGCGCCCAGCACCGGCGTAGGGAGAAAGAGCCCAAAGCCAACTCCTTCCCGTGGTAAGGAAGGGCTGCCTGAAGGACAGCACAGACCTGGACCCTTTAGAACACCCTCTGACGGAATCGTTCCACTTCCAGACCTCTAGCCTCAGGAATTAATTGGAAATTTGGACACATTTTTATATGCAGCATCTTCCACGACGCGTTTATGACAGCGAAAGATTGGAAACCCTGTTTCAGTGGTGAGAGGGAGTGGGCTGAGGAAGCCACGGGAGGGGTCCAGGAAGACCTCAGCAAGGTCCGAGAGGTCGTCAGAGGCGGAACGCAGTCCTTCACCCTGACAGGAGGAGCCCGAGGCAGAGGAGACTCTCCAGGCCGCGCACGCACCAGGAAGACCTGGAGCGAACACCCAGGCCCACGTGGGGCGGCCGGGAAGGTGTTTCGTGAAGGACGCGGTTCAGAAGCGCGACCCTGTTCTCTTTTATGACCCCTTGGGAGTGGATCCCTGTGTCTCACTTCCCATCCCCCTGCGGCCTCCTCTCGGACCCCAGAGCCAGCCCCTTCCTGGCATCTCTGTGTGAAATGAAGCCGGACAGTGCTGCGCTTGGTGGAATCTTGCCCAGCGTCTCCTGTCATTTCAAACACTTTTGCTTACAGCATCTTTGCAATCTCTCCTAGCAAATCAATTGTGTTACATCTTTGGTGTGTTTGGTTTTTCATGGGATTGAACCCAGGGACACTCTACCACCGAGTTATATCCACAGCCTTTATTTTTTATTTTGAGTCAAGTTGGCCTCAAACTTGTGACCATCCTGCCTCAGCCTCCCAAGCACTCGAATTAGAGGTATGCGCCACTGCGCCCTGCATAATTTTTGCTCTTTAAAAATTTTTCTTCCTATTTCTAAAACTAACCCCATTCAGGCCAGTTTGAGAAAGTGAGCTAAGCAGGAGAAAGCCACCTGTATCTCCAACACAGAACAGCAAGCACTGTGCCCCTGCACATCCGCCTGCCCCTCTCCTCCCGCCACAGGCCCCTGTCTGCAGGCAGGAAGTCATATCCCTGTTTCCCGGATGCAGAGATGGCGGCGCAGGGGGCTTAAGTGAGTCGCCTGAGGTCTCATAGCCAGTTAAGTGGCAGAACCAAGGCTGAGCCCAGGTTCTATCCGAGTTCTTCCCCAGCTGGATAGGTGAGGTTTGTCATCACCCCAAACAGACGTCGCCCCTGTTCAGGCTCCTGAGAGCCTCTCGTCCTTCCAAGTGCTGCGCTTCACAGCCTCCTGACAGCTCGGCTCCCAAGCTGAGCCCCTCTTTTTGGAGTTTGCCTTGTAAAGTAGACATGGGTGATGCAGACATGCTAGTTCAGGACACAAGTGTCGCAGGCAAGCGGAATAACCTAAGTGTTCCCCGGAACAGGGATGAGGACACTTTCTGGGGGGGATGAGTGGGAAGAAAGGGAGACCCATCCAGAAGAGGTTTTCCTCCAGGCAGCACAACTGCGCCTCCCTGAGACAGTTATTCTCCGCTCCCTTCCATTTAAATAAAGAAGAATTATTAGCAGCTTTATTTCACACCAGCCTGGGCCACCACCTCAGCTTCTTTTCATATAGCCGAGGGGCAGCTTCAGCCCAGAGCAGTTTGTAAGTTGAAAACAAAGCTTCGGTGAATTTTTTTAAGCCCTAAACCTCTGGCTGGGGACAGTGTGTGGGGGCGGTGTTCAGAGGCGCCCTGGGCCCTCAAGTAAACGGATGTTTCATGCCCCCTCCCCGTCCCTTCCACCTGGACAAGCAGAGTGACCAGCCAGCAGCCGGCGACCAGGTTTAGGGGGCGCCACTGTCCCCTTCCCAGGGAACCTCGGGCAAGTGCTGCCCGAACACTTGGTGTCCCCAGGACTCATCTGTGCTTTCCTAAACAAGTTGTGCCAGCGTCGACTTCCCGGGGGAGAAACAGCCTGAGTTTGGGGGAAAGAGTCGGCTTGAAAACGGTCCAGCAGCCAGCTCAAGGGTGACCGGAAGGGGCTGTGAGGGTGAGAGGTGCCGAGGAAGCCGTCCGACATCCCGTGCGTGCCTGGACCTCCGTGCCGCTCCCCAGATGGCTGGGCAGAGAGAAGCCCACGGGTGGCTCCCTCCCGAGCGTCCTGCGGTGCTTCAGCACACCCCGGAGCCGGAGCCGGCGTCCCTGGGGGAAGCATCTCAGACTGGTGCTGAAGTCCCGGGTAGCCCCGCAAGGGGCCGGCCGTGTTCTTGGGCAAGTCTTCCGGGCCCATCCTATCGGTTTTTGTTTTCTCAGCTGGTCTCCCCGCAGTGGCCGTGCACATCCCCAAGCATCCCCCGCCACACTCGGGAGCCGGCGGGCTGCGGGAGAAGCCCAGCGCATCCCACTCATGAAAACTCCCTCATTTGTATCTCATTTTCGAGTTATTATCGAGCTGCCGGTTGTGAGAGTATTTTGACAGCAGCTGTCAGCAAGGTGCAAGCGGCTGCCATCGCCTCCGATTGGCTGAAGATACCAATGGCAGCAGGCTGAATAATGTTCCAGTCCACGCTGCCCCCGCCAGGGGGAGAGGAAAGGAAAACAGCGCAGGGAGGAAGGGGACCGGAGGAGGAAGGGAAAACATGGGCTCCCAGGCCCAGGACCTGCCTGGATCCCTGCATCGTTGGCATTTTCCCGACTCCCGCCAGAGAAGGCAGCCACAAAAGACTCAGATTGCGTCTCATGTTGTATTTAATTTATTTTATTTTAGTTGAGGTTTTGGGCAGCCGGGGGCGGGGGGGATGAGAGAGGATCCGTCCAAACAACCATTTAGGCTGTCAGAGTTCATTTATTGAATTAGCGAGGTTACCGCTCTCGGGTCCCAGCTGCCAGGGCTGCAGCCGCACAGCCAGAGGCTCCAGCACGAGCTGGTGAGTGGGCGGACCGGAACCAGGCGCCCCATCAATTACAGCCTCTGTTTCTCTCCCTCTTCCCCTCTGCTTAATTGAAGTGCAGTAGAATGCAAGTGTTTCCCTTTCTTCCTTGAAGACTCTTCTCGATCTGTAATATAAATCGTTCCACATGTGGCTGGGTTTTTTTTTCTTCCAGAGACTTGCATCCAGGCAGGGGAATAAATAATATTTTGTGTTCACTGCCTTTTATCTAAGCAGTTTAAAAATTCGTCATTGGTTTCCTTTTAAGTATGAAAAGAAAATGTCAGCGACACCAGAAGGCAGACGCTTGATGATGGGGAAGCAGGCGCGTTTCCGCCGTAAACCAGGACTGGCGGGGTGGTCGGAGTACAGCGCGCCGCGGGAGCACATCATCTTTGCGGACCAGGGAAGGGACGACCATGTGTCTTTGTTTCCTACCCCCAAAATTCCAAAATCAACTCAGACTTCCACCGTGGGAGTCAGAGTTCCCCTTACCTTGGGTTTCGGCTGCTGTGATCCAGTTTGGGGCTGGATTTTCCATGCCTGTCGGTGCCTGGAACCAGAGAGCCACCGTCTGGAGAGCATCTATAGCAGCGGTAATCAACCTGGGGTGCTAGTGCCTATCGGGGGACATCTGGCAATGTCGGAAGTCTTTTGGGGTTGGCACAACCCAGAGGGTGCTGCTGGCATGCCAGGGGCAGCCAGGGATCCCACTGGGCTGCGCGAGACAACAGCAGAGGTTGGGGGCGCTGGTCTGTAGGCAGAGGGTCTGATTTGAGCCTCCCAGTGTTTGTAAACAGAGAAGCAGCTGGCACGGGGGAGGACCTGGCCTGGCCCCTCGGGGCATTTCACAGGTGTGACTGCCACCCAGCAGGTGACAACCAAAAACAGCCCCCCCCCCGGCCCGTGTCCCGAGTAGCCCTCTGGGGGGCAGTGCTGCCCATCAGGAGCTGCTGCCTGGATTGATTTTGTCTTTCATGCTGACGCTGTGCCAGGTGCTAGCCTGAGTCCCCACATGTCCCTGATGTTGTGGAGCCACTGTCCCACAAGGGGACGTTCAGCGCACACAGGCAGGGAATGCTGACCCAGGAGAGGTCCCGGGCTACAGCTGAAGACGGGACTGGAACCCAGACTCTGCCAGTCACTGGTCCCTGAAGCCTCAGTGTCCTCATCCTTTAAGTGAGGGAACAGCTGCCCATCCTGCCACCTCCATGTTTCCTCAGTCTTAACCGTGCACATAAAAAGGATTGAAAAGGTAGCGTGAGCAGTGTGCAGTGGTGCCCGCCTATGATCCCAGCATTCCAGAAGGCTGAGGCAGGAGGATCACAAGTTCAAGCCCAGCTTGGGCAGCTCAGCAACTTAGCGAGACCGTGTCTCAAAGTAAGAAAGGGTTGGGAACATGGCTCAGTGAAGATCTGTGTAGCGCAGCATGCAGAGCACAAGAAAATGGCAGTCTTTCCCCTCCCTGGGAAGAACCTGAAACCATGCGGCCGGGGAAAGCAGTTTTCACGAACCTGCTGTCAACCGAGTGGGCGGCCCTGAGATGTGCGTTTTGATCAAGGTGTAGAAGCCAGGCTGGGTTTGGGATAAAACCTACAAAGTGTTGTGAAGCAGAATCACATACTCTCGGACTGACGGGGTGCTGCTGTTTCCGGCCTGGGTTAAGTCTTCAGACAAATTGTTACACAATGTCACCTCAGATGGGATCTTTTTAAAATGTTGAGTTTCTATGAAAAGCAGCTCGGTTCTTAAAACCAAAATGAGAGCCTTTGTCATGGACAAAAGCATGACTTACCCAGCTTTTAAGGATGATGTTTGCCCTTTAATTGGCAGCTGCTGCGTACTTCTGTCTGTTTATAGAGTATTCGTGTAACTTGCTGAAAAGAGAAAAACCTAGTTAACTCTGAAAAAGCATAGTGACAAAGGCCCCCCCAACTCAAACTCTCCGTAGCATTCTATGCCCACCCCTCCCTCCTTTTCTCCTCTTCTTCCTCTTCTCTCTCTCCCTCTTTTTCTCTACTTCTAAAGTTGAGAACCAGACCAGCTTCATCAGAAGGAGAGACGCTAAGGGCAGGGAGAGGGCGGGCTCCTCTTTGTGGCTCATTTGAGCTCTGCCAGAGGAACTGGGCACAGTAAGCAACTGGACGTGCCTGCACCAATGAATCTTTGTTATGGCGGCGAAATGGGAATTTCGTATCATCTTCTTATGTCACAAAATGTTACTCTTGTGATATTTCTGACCCCCAACCAGTTAAAACCATGAAGGTGCACCTCACTGCGGCTGTGCAGAAGCAGGCGTCCCCCTCAACACTGCCGGTGCAGACCTCCTGGGGTTCTTTGGGGAGCGGGGCTCCTCTCTGAATCTCCTGCTGTCACACAGGCACCTCTGTCCTTGGCACCGTGGCCCGCTCAGGCCTCCCTGCCCGTATCACTGGTGACTGCCACGTGCCCTGCTGGCCACTCCGGGCCCCTGAGCTTCCTCCTCCCTGTGCCTGACTCTATCTCTTCCAGACTCGCACATGCCCAGCTCCTTCTCAGGGTTCATGGTCTCCTCGACTGTCACCTCCTCAGAGAGGCCTCCCTTGGCCACCCTGTGTGAAACAGCACTGTCCCCTCCCTCTGCTCAGGACCGTCCTCACATGTGCAGCTCTCTGCCCTGTGTCTGTCTTCCCTGCAGAGAGGGTGCCACTTCTCCCCTGTGCCCTCGGTGCCCAGAACAGTGCTTGGCACATAGGAGGTGCATGTCATGGGCACTTGGGAAATGTTGGCCAAGTGAACGAATGAGGACATAGACGGAGCACTGGGAGTTGGGTGCCCACACGCTCATCCTTCATAGTCACCGTGTGACTTGCAGGGTCCACACCAGCCTAACAGCATTTGCCCCTGGACGCTTGGGTCCCCATCGAGGCCACAGTGCGGAAGCCCTTGGCAGACTCTGCAGACCCGTCGGTCTGGGTCGAGTGCCGGAGACAGGCTCCACACAGCCTTCCAGGCTTGCTCTTTGTCTCCCTAAAGCTCCCTTAAGGACTGACTCCTTAGAATACCCAGGTCCGTCCCTCGTGGAAACGGCAAAGCTGAGAGAGGGGGTATGAGTGTATGTGGAGGAAAACTTTTCTTTGGGTCCTAAAATAATTCAGAAATAGAAACTTTGTAGGAATTTGGTAAGAAATGATGAGTCCCCCAAGTTAACATTAAACCTGTTTCGTTATTCTGTGTATTCACATCCACTAGCTGTCTGTGAACTGCTTCAGCATAAGTCGCGGTACGTGGGGGCAGAGCTGATGTTTCCTCACCCCTAAATACTTAGGAGTGTTTTTCTTCCAGGGTGAGTGGTCCAATCTCAGCTGTTTGGGGGCGCTGAGGCACATGGATCACAAGTCCGAGGCCAGCCCGGGCAACTTAACAAGACCCTGTCTCAAAAAATAAAAAAGGATGGAAGTATCGCTCAGAGGTAGAGCACTTGCCTAGATATGCAAGGCCATAGGTTCCATCCCTAATTCTGCCCCCTACACAAGTATTTTTCTTAAAACAAAGACAGGCTGGGGATTTAGCTCAGTGGTTCTGGCGCCTGCCTTGCAAGTGCAAGGTCCCAAGTTCAATTCCTGGTACCAAAAAAAAAAAAACAAAGACAAGATTTTACTATCAGTACACCACAATCATCAAACCAGGCAATGTGGATATCGTGTTATCATTTAATCTATACATCTTATTCAGAATTTTGCCAGTTTTCTAAATAATGTCTTTTACAGAGAAAAAAAGCATAATCCTATTCAAGCATCGGTCCAGAGTCACACATTCCAGCTCATTTCTGCCTCTCCAGTTTCCTTTAGGTTTGGGGCCGTGGCCTGGATTTCTGAGTTGTCGCGGTCCCAAGAGCTCTGAACAGTCCTTCGGGCTGCTCCATGGATGTCCCCACGTGGGCTAGCCAGAAGTTTCCTCCTGGTTAGGCCAGGCTGTGACTTGGGTCAGTACCAGACTTGCCGTGGGGTCGGGATGTCAGCTATCTTTGATCACTTGGTTTAAGTTCTTTTGGGCAGGTTTTTCCACTCGGTTATTGTTTTTCTTTTTTGTAATTAGTGAATATCTGGGAGGAGACTTTGAGACTCTGGAAATACCCAGCGTCCAGGCCTCTTAGTTTTAGCGTCTGCTGCTGAGTCTTGGCTGAATTACTTACCACCGAGTTGGTTCCCAAACGGTGATTTTGTAACTCCGTCTATCCTCCTACACTTCCTGCGTGGTGTTCTCCTCCTGGGAGGGGCTTTTCTCCGTGCTGCACACACAGAGCACTTATTTTATTTTGCAGTGTGAACTCAGGGTTTTATCTAACAAGTCAGAAACCATCATTATCATTGTTAGTTTTGTCACTGAAATTCTCCCTGTCCCGCTGGTGGGAAGTGTGGACTGCATCCTTCCCCGCGCTTCATTGTTATTATTTTAAGCACGTCTTTAAGATTATCTCAGGCAGATATACCAGCGCCTCTTTTACTTTCTCAGCTCCACCCTGGCATCAGCTCGTTCTCCAAGGGGCCTGGGTTCTTACAGCGGTTGTTGGGACTCAGAGTCCCAGATGCGATGCTGATAATGTGCAAAAGAGCTTGTGAGCCTTGGCAGTTTGGGCTGAGTGACTGGGGTGGGGACCCTCCCCCGTGTGTAGAACAGGGAGGGCCTCTGCCCCCTTGACGCCAGTGGCAACTTGTACCCGATTGTGACAACCAGAAATGTCTCCAGACACTGCCAGAAGTCCTGGGGAATGGAGGTGGGGACCAGGGAAGATTTGCCCGGAATAGCTAGGCATAGCTGTGCACACCTGTAATCTCAGCACTTTGGGAGGCTGAGGCAGGAAGATCACAAATTCCAGCCCACCTTGGGCAACTTAGCTGGACCCTGTCTCAAGATAAAGAATAAAAAGTGGGAAGTAGCACAGTACAAAGGCCTTGGATTAATTCCCCAGTATAAAAGTGCTTGTTGAGAATCCAGCTCTCTTAAGAGACATTGCCAGGGGGAAATACAAATGTATACACACACAGGCAAATAGACTTTCATATCTGTGTCTCTATCTGTGTTAAAAGCCTGAGCTCACATTGACACCTCCGGTTCCGGCCCAGGCTTGTGTCACGGGCTCCGTCTGCCCTCCTTTTCCATCGTAGTCCTTTCCATCTCCAGCAGGGAGGACCCTGCTCCCATCGTCTGTCTGTTTCAGAATTTCTAGCCCACTGGTGGTAAGATTTTAAAGCTCACCTCTGTCCCTTTTCCCTTTCATTTTAAGATTGTTTTCCCTCACCACATGGACGCCTTATAAAAACAGATGCATTTCTAACATAGTTAAACGCATAAGGGAATTAGATGGCAAGTTCCAGTGAAACCAGGGGCAGCCATGTTTACCATCCTGGCCCTAGCACTATGCCTGACACATAGTAAGCACTCAACAATGTTCAGGTCTGCAGCTCCCCTGAAGGCCCACGCGTTAAAGGCTTGGTCCCCAGGCCATGATGCCATCGGGAGATGGGGGCCTGGGTGGGCCCGGTGGGAGGTTTGGGTCACGTGTCACCGAGGTGTGTCCTTGGAGGAGCTTGGGGGTCCCTGTTTTGCCCTCTCTTTCCTGCCATGAGGTGAGTAGCCTCAACTTCCATTTGTTTTCCCCAGCAGAAGGGAAAGCAGGGACAGATTCCATAAAAGCGGCTCTACTGGGGAGCACTAGGTTCACGCTGCACCTGGGGGCTGGTGACAGGCGCCTGGGTCCTCCATCTGAGCCATAGACAAGACGGCGTGGTGAGAAGGACAGAGATCGGGAAACGAGGCAGACTTTGGTTCATGAATGTCCAGCTCAGCCTGTGTGGGCTCGTAGCCACGACCCTGCCACCGCACCTGGACGCCCTCGGGTCCCCCATCCGTGACTCAGGAGGGAAAGTACCGAGCGCCCCATCGAGAGATGCTGGGCATGAAGGTGACCGGGCCTTGTGCTTGGGGGCTTGGGGTCCGATCACGTGGGCTCCGAGTTTGGGCAAGTTTGGGCCTCAGTTTCTGCGTTTGTGAAATGGGACTAATAATCAGCACTGCCTGCCTTGCGGTGTGAGTGTAATGGAAGTTAAATGGTAAACCCCAACTGTGGCTTTTGGTTTTGTTTTTGTTTTGCAATACTGGGGGTTGAATCCAAGGCCTCACACCACGCTACATCCCCAGCCTTTTTTTTTTAATTTTTTAAATTTATTTTGAGACAAGGTCTTGCTAAATTAGTATCATCCTAGCTGGGCTTCAACTCGTGACCCTCCTGCCTCACCCTCCCGAGTGCTGGGATTGCAGCTGTGCACCTCGCCCAGCTCTGGCTGTGGCTTTGAACGCTGCTGAGCATGCGTGAGCTTGCTTGGCAGTAGCGTAGCAATTGTAGAGTCCACCGGCACGGACTCAGGGATCGTTTCCCCTGCAGTATTTGCTCGGCCCTTATTTCCTAGCTCCTCGGCGAGCACTCAGCTAGTGGAGCCCAGAGCCGCCCTGGCCGTGGGCAGCTCGCCATCCGGGGCACTGTTTGTGCTGGACTCACCCCTCTCCCGTGTTCCTCCCTGGTCTCGCCACCCGCAGCCCAGCCATTACACCGAGCCACGTTACACCCAGCCACCACCAGGTCTCCAGCAGCCTCGGGCCTCCTGGAAATCTGGAAGTCCCTACACCATGTTATTTTAGGGAGGATGGCTCTCACCTTGTGCCTTTTCTGCTCTGCACGTCTCTCCCTCCCTCCCCCCTCCTCTGTACCTGGCTCCTTCCAGGGGCCTTAGACCCAGAGTTGGTCTTGAGCCAGCATCCCTGGGCTCACCTGAAAGATACATCCGGGAAGCTGCATTGCCTGGCGAGCACCTGCTTCCCGGAGATAGTGGAGGCTGGCAGGGTCCGAGGGTGAGCAGGTACCCCAGGCTCTGTGGAGCCCTGCGCGTCCCCCTTCCCTGGCCATCAGTCCCGCCCTCCCGTTGGGCCCCTCTTACTCCAGTCCCTGCTAAGCAGGATATACTGTCTCTGTCTCAAGACTTTGGATGGAAGCCTGGAGCTCCTTTAAAGGCAAACCTGCTGCTTCTTTGCCTCTGAGGGGGAAATTTTGCTAGAGTGCAAAACTGGTTAGGACAGTGCTTGTGTGCAGGGCCTGTCTTTGCACCTGCAGAGTGGCCAAGCCACCCAGTCCCCTCACACAGGCACAGTGACTTGCTCAGGCCACAGAGCCCGGGGCCTGGTTTCAGCCGGACAAGCGGTGTGTATTAGTCACTCTTATATTTTGTTGGAACAAAATTCCCAACACCTACAACTCAAAGGGGAGGTTTATTTAGCTCACAATTTCTAGCAGTTCAGTCCATGGTCAGCTGGCTCCAGGGCAGAAACGGCATGGCGGAAGGATCTGGTGGAGGAAAGCTGCTCACATCTTGGAGGCCAGGAAGCAGAGAGAAAGAGGAGGAGCCAGGGACAAGAATCCACCCTTGGAGCTTCATGACCAGTGACCACCACCAACCAGGCCTCACCTCCCCACAGCACTTTCAGCCATGAAGTCATCAATCAATGAGTCCACCGAGGAGTACAGGCCCCATGGTCCTACCGCCCTCCAAACGCAGGACTTCGGAGGAACTTCTTAGATCTAAAGCATAGCACGGTAGGGACAGAGAGCCCAGGACTCCCTAGGTGGTCTGGTCTCTGTCAGGGGTACAGGCAGTGGGGATTTCTTTCTTCTCAGCCTAGCCACGAAGCCCAGCACCAAGGGATCCCCGTATACTGGCCCTGCCCTGGCTTGTCCCCCTAGCCAAGAAGACAGGAGAACAGGATATGCCGGATCCAAGATGTGGATCCCAGAGGCCACAGGACTTGGTCCAGCTAGGGAGGGGCCTGGAGGGTCCTGGACAGAAGCTCAGGTAGGAGGAAAACAGCTGCGCAGAGCTGCCGTGGTGTGGACTGGTGCGCCAGGCCTGTCCCCATTCGTGCTGAAGGCTGTGCCCTTGTTCCCAGCATAGCTGAGACATCCCCTTCCCGACTTATTCCCAAGAGTGGGTGGGCACAGAAGCAACTCCTGATTCTCAGAAGGGAAGGATTTCTCCAGGGTCCTGAGGTCCAGGGCAGTGACTTCTCACACCTCCAGCAGAGGACCAGTGTTTTCTCTTCTGCCCTGGCCCAGTCTTATTTTTGCCCGCACAGGGCCCAAAAGAGGGAGGGAGGAGCCCATCAAAGGCTCACTCGTACGAGCTGTCATTTGAAGGAAAGACACTGCAGGCTTGGGATCCACAGGAAACAGACCTAGCGGCCAGCGGAGGCCACGGTTTGGGGTAGAGGGCCCTGCAGTTTTTCTAATTCACTTGTTTCCCTCCCGCAAAAGCAGATAAGTCGAACACTCCCACCCGGCTCTGGATAAAAAATGTTCTCAGCCCTCCTTCTCCCACACCAGGGCCCTCCTCTGGCTCCAGGAACTTAGATTATTTTTTGGAGGCGGGGACATCAAGCCACACGACGCTTGTCCTCCTTCCTTTCTTCCCATGACAGATGGTTAAATTATTCCGAGGGAACCTGAGCTCTGAGGCTAAATTACCACGACGGGCGTATCATGGCAACTGTACCTGTTTCGCCTTCTTCTATCCCTTTCCTTCCCAGCTGCAGTAGCGGCAGCGAACTCGGTACAGAGAAGTCCTCACAGGCGGGCAGCTCCTGCCTCCCTCCACAGAGCAGCGCCCCAGCCGGGCCGGGCCTCGTGTGTATAGCCAAGCAGATCGGGGTCTGGGGGTGCTTCGTGTGCAATGGGGGTGCCTGTGTGAGCAGGTGAGAAACTCCCTGAGCTTCGGGACTATGTGATGTTGTTGACAGCGGTGTTCTTAGAAGAGGCAAGACAGAGTGGGCTCTACTTCCCACGTCCCTGATTAGTACCCTCATTCATTCCTTTCTTGATCATTGAGCCCATGGTGTGGCCCTGCTGTCCTGGAGCTGCCACACAGGTGGGGAGTGGACAGCTAGTCAGGCAGCCACAGAAAGCAGTAGCAATTCATAGGCTGGTGAGGCCCGACCAGGCCTCTGGTACCTGGACGGTAGCTCGGTCAGGGGCCGAAAGCCTGCTGCCCGGAGGAGGATCACGTATGCAGCTGGGTCCATGGCTGAGCTCTGTGTAGTGAGTGTCCCGGGTGACATTTGAGCACAGCTGTAGTATTTGCTTGTTCTTTATCTGGCTTTCACACTTCCGGGGCCTCCTGTGTTTTAGCTGGTAGCCCTCACCACTGTTCCTGAGGCCTGAGTGGTGGACTGGAGGGAGTCACACTGCCAGTGAGCGTGAACCAGGAGCTACGTCCAAATGAAGAGGTCATCGGCCCAAGCCCCAAGCCCCCTCTCCGCTCACCCTCCAGCCTCCCATGAGGGGGTCTCGGTGGTGCCCTCCTTAGGGGTAAATGGAGCTGTAGTGGGAGTAGGAGGGGCCAGCGCAGGCTGAGAGTTCTCATGATAGAATCCTGATTCCACCTGAGCTCCCTGGCAGCCTAAGGGATAAGGGAAACAAGTGCTTTTGCTGGGAAACACATGGGGCAGGGTAGAAAATTGTCTCCTTGGCACCACACCCCTCAGAGGAAGGAATGAACTGCAACCCAGCTGCAGGTGAAAGGGAGCTGGCGTTTGAGATGTCAATGTTTCTTTTCCTCTTTAAAATATAATCTCATAAAATGTATGATAATTTTTATCAAAGTCACACATGTGGTGTAAAAGTGGATGGAATAAATGCTAAGTGTCCGTCTCTGCTCGGTTCTCCTGGAGACAGAGCTGAGAGGACACCTTCTTACTGGCAGCCACCCTGGGGAGCAGAGAGGTGGGCACAGAGGAGTTGAGGTCCACACGCAGGTACATACCAGGACTGCTGCTGTGCGCCCCGGGGTGGATGGGGAGGACATGGAAACGGAGCCGTCATGGTGCCGCCATCTGCGGTGGACCGGAGTTCTAGCACTGAGCTGTGTCCTCAGCAGCCAGTGTCTGTTTCACACCAGTGCCGACCCCTGCATGCGCGTTTGCACACACCCTACACATCTCCCGGGCCTCTATATGCTCGACAAGCACTCTGCACTGAGCCACCCCCTCAGCCTCCCATGGGGCCAGGGATTCTTCTTCCGGCCACTGCAGGCAGCCCATGCTGGGGGCAGCCTCAGTCAAGGCCACCCCGCTTCACAGCCCCCCGGGTACAGGCCGTGTGGCGAGTGGAGGGCAGAGGCCTGAGGAGGTGGCTGCAGGCACCCCTCATGACCGGGTGACTCGGGCCTTCCTCTCCCTCACAGTGAAGGAGAACCAAGTGGGCAGGCAAGGAGGGAGAGACACCTGGTTCTCAGGGAGAAGCAGTCAGGACTCTGGGTGGAGCAGGATGGAGACAGGGGCCGCATGACACCTGGGGGGGGGGCAGGATGGCGTGATCCGGAGCAGGGCTTCTCAGTTTCTGTAAAGAGCCGGAGAGAGCAGATCTTCTCCACTTGGCAGCACAAACACTGCCTTTCTGGCACACAGCAGCCACCGAAAAAATGGGCTGTTGCCAGCCAGTTACTTACTTGTGAATTTAGTTGGGGAAATCTGGCCCACAGGCCGTGTGTGGTTGCTGCCCCTGGTCTGAAAGCATCAGTCACCCTTTCCTCCTCTCTTCTTGTTAGGAAAACAGGAGTCGCTGTCCCGGTGCTGAAGGGCCTAAGAGAGCAGAGCTGGGCCTTGTGCTCAGTAGGTGCTTCCAAACTGCGCCCAGAGCCGATCCAGCCTCGGGTTCTGAGGACTGACCCTTGAGCCCTCATCCCAGGGCCACTGCTCGAGACCTCCCTCTGCCCCGGTGCATTTCGGCAGCTTCCCCTGGGCCTCGCTCCTCACCATCCCATCTTGTTGCTCAGGGTGGAGCAGAGGTGCTGCAGTGACAACAGCAGATGTGTATGCCCAGGGCAGGGGGCCACAGTGGGCTAGGCTCCCCCAAGCCACTCAGGACACAGCTTCAAGGTGGCAGAGGAGGGGTGAGCTGTAGAACCCTGATCAGCTTCTGCCCAATCCATAGGCCAGGGCTGGTCACATGGCTCTGCTGACTCCGCCCACCCACAGGGCTGGGACTGGGGTGCCGTGGACATTTGGAGAGCAGGTCTCAGACCCGTACACAGTGGGCCCTGACCACAGGTGGGCACTGGGGTGGCAGGCAGGGTCTTTCTCCCCAGCGGACAGCACAGGGAACTGTCCTTTGTGGAGTTGGAGAGGTTGAGGCAGGCAGAACATCCCAGTGGCCACCGGGGCAGCCCCACGGGGTAAGGGGCCGGTGGGTTGGAGATGCCAGCACAGTCTGGGCGTTTTGCTGGGTGGGCTGGGAGTGCCTTCCCCTCCCTTGCCCCAGCTGCAGAGTGGGCTGGGTCCTGTGACCACAGAGATGTCATGACACCTGTGGGGGGGGCTGCCCCCCCGCCCTCCCTGCCCCACATGCAGCCTCTGTGTTCGTTCTGCCCTTCATTCATCTGTTGGTTCGCCCACTCCCTGGTTCCTGCACTCATGTCCACTTCGCTTCTCGGTGCTCCCAGTGGGCCCGTCTCTGCGCTAAGCACCTCGGGCCCACCCTCATTCCATCGTTACCAGGACTCAGTGGCATGTGGGGGCCGTGGTGCCATTTCACAGACAGGCAAGTGGAGGCAGAGGGGAGGTGAGAGCTGCTGCACCCCCGGGGTTCCCGCCTCTTCTTTCCAGTCTCCATTGGGCCCTCCGAGCTTGGACTGCAAACTCAGCCCCCCTGCTGAAGGCGCAGCTCACCCCTGGGGCTGCAGACACTGCATCTGGGCCTCTGTTTGTCAGGTGCTCGAATCCAGCCAGAGAAACCCAGTCTCGTTTTAATGATCTCCCACCCACCCCAAAGTGTTCGTGGGAGAAAGCTATGTCCACTCCTTGGTTTTCCCACCCCCCAAATCCTGTCTGGCCCTAGTTGGGCTTTCTTGATGGAGAAAAGAGCCCCCACCCACAGACACCAGCAGCGGCTCCACCCTGGCTTTCCAATGTGCACACCCAGCCCCCCAGCTCTGGGACCAGCCCACCAGGAGCTGAGCCTCCAAGGTGCCCTCTCCCTCCCACGCCCCAACCAGCCATGGACCTGACTGAGGTAGAGCCCACGCCTCACCCAGTCCCAGGCGTAATTGAATTGAGGCCTCTGTTGGTTTGTTTGGCCCCGAACAAATGGTCCATCTCACAGATCCATCTCACCCTTTCCTCGCACCTTAAAGCTCACCAGCATCCTGAGCTCAGGTTGTTTTATTGTTGTTTTGTTTCCCAGACTTTTAACAATAACGTTTGTCCCAGCAGAGGTGAGTGGCTGTCCTCTCCCCGGGAGCTGGCAGCCTCTGCAGCATGAATCACTGCAGCTCACGGCTGCCTGTCCCCGGCCTGCCCTCGAGGCCTTCAAGGCCGCCTCCCTGGAGCGTGGTGCCTGCGGCTCACAAAGGCTTCTCTGCTGCTGTCCTCCCTGGGTGGCAGCAGGCCTGGCCCTCGCTGGCATCCCGGAGTTGAGGCTGTTCGGTTCTGTGAGGCAGGACTTCAGACTGTACCCCGCTTGACTGGAAAAGTGGGCACTCCTGTGACCCATCGGTCCTGGGACTTCAGGGGTTTCCTGCCTGGACACAGGGGAGCTCCTGCCCGGGGCCCGGGGAGTGTCTGAGGTGGCTTTCCAGTGGAGTGGTGATTGGAAGTCTCTCCTAATGGCAGGTGTCAGAAGAAGCTTCTAGAAGGCTGAGCTTTTCAGAGCTGCCCTCCTACCTGTCATCTCCTGGGCCTCTTTTCACTCCCTCCGGCTTCCCAGTGACAGACAGGCTCCCACCAGAGGCTGAGGAGTGAGTTCGAGGGCAGAAGTCACTCACTGTGCCTCCCATCAGTGGCTTTGTCACCTCTGTGGTAAAGCATCAGCTCTCTGAAAATACAGACCAGTCAGTGGAACTTTTCCTTCAGTACACAGTGCCTCGAGGGACACAGAGCCCAGGCTGCACCCCAGGGGTGTCAGTGGGAACTAGTAAGGGTGGCTGCTGTTTGCCCCGTGCCAGGTGTCCCTGCACTGCGGACTTTTCCAGCTGTCACAGTGTCACCTCAGCCACCTGGCCTCCCTGTTCCCTGGCAAGGAGGGTCTAGATTGTCGGAGCTTCGTACCTTTACAGGAGACGTTAGGGTGGGCCGTGACTAGCTAGAAAAGCAGGACTGACGCAGAGCGACTCAAGGTAATCTGAGTTCAGGAAATGGGGCCTTCATTAAGGGTTTGAGCATTGAAGTGGCTCCCAAAGAAATGAAACTGATAGAAATGTTTGGGTTTTGGGTTTGCTTTGAGATGGGATCTTGCTAAGTTGTCCAGGCTGGCCTCAACCACTGTATCTTCCTGCCTCAGCCTCCTGAGCAGAAATGGTTCAGTGGCAAGGGAGTCTCCCTCCTCAGCACCCATGCTCACCCGGGGCTGTGGGCCCAGCTACCTGCTCTATTTAGCAGGGAGCTCACCCTATTTTCTCCTCCTGCCACCCCACCAATGTGACTCCCACCGCAGCCTCCCAAGTTCCTGCAGAGTGGCGGTGATGGAAGGTGAGAAGCAGGTTTCGTGCCGTTGTAACATCCTGGGTTCTTGCAGTTTCCCGAGTTGCTGTGGAGATGTCAGGTGGGAAAGGTAGAGACCACTGCAAGCAAGCTGCATGGCAGGTTAATTCCTTAACCAGTTTCAGGCTCACCACAAAGAGCCTGGGTCTTTTTCTCCTCTCCCTCTCTCTCTCATTTTTGTCCTTCCTCCTTGCAGGCATTGCCTGTGTGGAGGATAACGACCCCAAAGGGTGTTAAATTGGCTCTGAATGTCCACCTCTGGCTGGCCACACTCTTGTAACGATTTCATTAGCCTGAATTATCCACTTTATTTTCTTGTAATGGGATTAGCTGTACTCGAGGCAGCTGAAGACCAGAGGGGGCAAGTGCGGGGAGGATGTCCGCTGTGGATTTCATTAACTCACTGGCGGAGGGCGGGGCTGACCGGAAGTGCGCCCCCATCCTCCTCGGTGTAAAGGAAGCAAGACACCGGCCATTCCAGTGGTGTGCTGGGCCAGGCGAAGGCAGGGGCACACGGGCCTGGCTGAGGGGTGGTTCCTTAGGGACCGTTTCTTCCAGTTGTCTTGTGAAACTAGTAGGATGTGTGTGTAAGATGGAGAGGGGCTGCCTGGGTGACAGGGTCAGTCCCGGCCTCTTCAGCGCCGGTCACTCTGTCATCGAAGCTCTGCTGGACACAGCTGCAGCTTGTAATGCTAAGGGCGCCGATGAACACAGATTCTGCACACGCAGTTCCTGATACAGGCCCAGGGTGGGGGCCGAGTCCCACTTCACAGGTGATAAAACCGAGCCTCAGAAAGGTGGCAGCAGGTGCACATCCGACTCCAGATTCAGGGGCCGTGGGTGCTGCTATAGCTCCGCCCCCACCATCAGAACTGAACCCTTCTGCAGAAGCCACCCACTTGGTGCCATCCCTGATGAACTAAAGGTGTCTCCTGACGTGAAAGACAAGGCATCAGAGTGCACCTGGGACCTCCTTGGTACCGTGCCCGGCACACCGTGCGTCTCAAATAATACAAGGGGTGGCCCCAAAAAGTACCTGTTGGCAGTGAGTTGGCAGAGCAGGGAAGAAAATACTAGAATTTTCATTTCTGTCTAGATTGTATTCCATCCTTTAAGTTTTTCTAATTTTTAAACAATTCAAGATATACTTAGTAAAGCAGCAGTATGTGCGCATACTGTTTATAATTAAAGGTGCACGTGTATTGGGAATATGTGTTTAACACTGTTTAACCGGGGTATGCACTGACCTAAGAGGGAAAAGCAGAGAACCAGCGGCTTACAGTCGGCACCCTCAGAGGCTAGAGCCAGGCCTGTCCTGTTCTTTCCAGCTCAGGGCTCGGTGCCTGCATACATGGGGCCCGTGGAAGCCTTTGCCAGGTGCATGCAGGCTCCACAGGCCTGGTCAGCAGTCTCTTTATGATCCCACCTACACTTTAGAGAGAGAACGGTGAGGGCGGCCAGTTCAGTGTAGGCGTAGCCACCGTGTCCCCGCCAGGGACAGACGCTGCCTAGGAATCCCAGTGGCAGGAGTCCATAGATAGAGTCCCTGAGAAGCCACATCCTCTGAACACAAGCATGGGGAGGGTGGCAGGCTGCAGGTGGCAGGGGGATGAGGTCACAGAGGTCCGAGAAGTAGAGAGGAAAAGGATTCCTCAGTGGGATCTCTTAGGCCCAAATCAGAATGGAACTCAAACAAGGACGTGGCACACAACACCTGCCATATTTGGTGCCACTGTGTTGAAAATGTTTTGGTTTTGTTGCCAGTGTGGTAAAATATTAAAAGAACCTGGATATAGGCTGCCTCTGAAGGGGAGGAGGTGCCAGTCCTGGGCCCACAGTTAGCCTGGATGACCAAGCCAGGCTGAGGGGTCCCCACCAGCCCTGGGGAGCAGTGGCCCCCAACCTTGAGCAGCCTCAGGCTCTCCTGTTGCAGTCCCCTGGGGTTGGGGCGAGACCATCTCTCTGAGGCTGAGGCCAGCTGCCCTCCTCTCTCACTGCTCCGTCCTGCTCTCGGTTACCGGTCCAGTGTGCACATGACTGTCCCAGGGTCACCCGGCCCTAGCCCAGCAGCCTCCACTTTCTGCACCAGCTTGCCCGCGCCAGCACCTCTGCAGCGAGGCCACAGGCCCCATCCATAAGGTGTCCCTAGCTTGGATTCCGAGGTACCATTTAACTGCTCGGCGCCAGGTCTTCTCATCTAGAAAACGAGAGGGTCACCCTCGCCTGGCAAGGGCCCCATGAAAAGCTATTGAAAAGCTAAATGCCTCCTCTGCACCTCTTCCCTCACTTCCTCGGAAACCAGGCCGTTTTTCTGCTTCCAAGAGGCCAAATGAAAGGGAGTAGCACGCTGCAGGCGATCGGGTAACCTTTCTACATCCACTCTCCCCGGGCTGAGCAGCGAGTAATTGGAAAAGTTCAGCGTAAAAGCCACTCTTTAAAAGAGCGAGCTCCGGAACAAAGAGTGGAGGCTTCACACCACAGTGTGGCTCCAGCAGCTGAGCGGAGTGGACTCGAGCCTGCAGTTTGTCCACACTCGTCCATCCACACCACCCGGGGCAGGGGTGCAAACGTGGATCCGCTCTGATGCCCCATGCAGGTGTCTGCCCCTCGGCCAGGGCGTCCGCAGAGCCCCATGTCTTCCCTTCCCTACCAGGCAGGGCACAGCTCTGAAGCAGGGTCAAGGGCCAAGCCTTCTTGCTTGCTGGGATTTAGGCACTGCAACCGAAGGAGTAAACAGGGGTGCTTTGAAGGGGTGCCCAAGTGCTAAACACCCCCCGTAAAACAGGCAGTCAGATTACAAAAGAGCGTCACCCTAAGGAATAGACTGGAGGTTCTGCCCAGGTGTGCCCCCTCCACAACAGCAGGTCACAGGGGACGGGGACCTGACCCTTACACCCGTAGGGAGGATTCTGGGATTAAGTGGTCTGGAGGGTTTTCTAGGTATCGGGCCAGTTCCAGAATAAAGACCCTGCCATCCTGGAGTATGCTTTCTGTTTGCAGCAAAGGATGAGGAGATAAATAAGCAGATAGCAGTGCACACAGTAGTCAGCCATGACAGTGTGGCTGGTGGGCAGAGGAGGCAACATTAAGTATGGTGGCCACTAATGGCGTCTTGAGGCAGCATTTGAGGTGAAAATTGCATGACAAGAAGGAGATGATGATGATGGGGTTATCCAGGTAAAGAGGGTGCCTGGTCATGGGAAAAGCAAGTGCAAAGGCCCTGGGGTAGGTGTGCTTTTGGTGGAATCAGGGACCAAGGAGAAAACCAGCATGGGTTCTCCATAGTAAGAGAGGAGGGGCAGGGTGTGAGTTAAACTTGGAGAGCAGGACAGGCAGGCATCCGACCAGGCACAGCCTTCAGTGCCAAGTAAGAAGTTTGGAAGTGACACCAAGGATGGGAAAGACCATAGAGTGTTCCTCAACATGGGAGCAGTGATGACCGACGTGTGCAGGACTCTGTGTAGAGTAGTGGCCCCTGGAGCCCACTGTGAGAGAGAGGGTGCCAGGCGCATGCGTGACAGCAGGAGTCCCCCGGCACAGCGCTGTGGTGGGTGATGACAAGTGTGGATCCTGGGCCTGGGGCAGCAGTCACTAGTGGAGTCTCTGGGTCCAAGGGCAGCAGCCTCTGTTCCCCAGCTGTCACAGCAGGCGTGTGCAGCCTGCGAGCCCATGCAGGCCTGGATGGCTGGTAGTGCAGCCCCGCAGGTGACTGACACATGCTGTTTTGACACATGCTGTGGTTTTCAGCCCTGTTTTTCCTGCCTCGATTGCATGGTGCTCACACACGGACTCTGTGGGTGACGACAGTGCTTAGGGGAGGGCGCTCAGCAGTGCTGAGCCTTCTGTGCCTGTCACTCACAGTCAGCAGGCTCCAAACCTGCGTGTATCAGGCATTGCACGCACTTGTGCAAATGCAGCGATCATCGCTGATAGCATTCCAAGCCGCACACAGGTGTGCCTGCAGACAGGTGTTTCTTGTTATTAAGCAGATGTGTATGTTTTCTTGTTTAATTTATATGCAGCCCAAAACAATCCCGCTTCCCTCCGTGTAGTCCAGGCAAGCCCAGAGGTCGGACTCCATGCCTTAGGGGATTGCAAGAGGCACCCTGGGAGCAGTGGCACTGGAGACTTTGGTCTGTCCACACCCCAGAGAAGGTGAGAAACTGAGGTGCTACTCCAGTCCCCAGCCTCCCTTGCTGTGGCTGTCCCTGTTGGAGACTGGTTCGTCTCTAAGTCTAGCTGGCCGGTCTCTCCCCCTTGCCTCAACCGGGACCCTTAGCTGTAAGGACAAGGGCCACTTAACAGGACATCTGCTGCCCACTGAGCATATCCGGTGGGTCCCCAAATTCACTGGTGCACCCCTTTTTGGATTCCTCAGGGGAGTGGTGAGCAAGGGTCAGAAACTGCAGACCCCATCCGTTGTGATAGGAGGCTTTACCCAGAGTCCTGTGCTGTGTCTGAGCAGAGCTGCGCTGGCTGCCATTGAGGAGGAGACGTCTCCTCCCTCCCGCATGGCTGTCCCCAGCCGGGCCAGGGTCCTGGGACCTGAGTTGAAGGCTGACCCGCCATCCACTTTCCCTCAGCACCTTGCACACTTGGGGCCTTTGCTTGGTGACTCTTAAGGAGGCAGAGGCATGGATTGGGGGGCAGACTGCTCGCCCCAAGCGCAGCATGGCCGGTCACCACCCTGGGACCTTTGGGCATAGCACTGAGCCCCCTGTGGTAGAGAACGACTCCCCAGATGACCATGGGGAAGTAGGAATGACAGTGTTAAGGTCCCGAGGGTCAAAAGAGTTCTCATCCACCAGGTGCCTCACACTCAGCCAGGCGCAGAGCATGGTGGCCCCTGGGACCTGCGCATGCAGAAACATGTTGGAAATGTGGTGCTGGCGGTATAGCGGGAGGCTTTTTAATGCCAAGAGGCTTAGCCATTTCCTCTACCTCCAGAAGGAGCGGGAGCCAGTAGTTACTCTGACCGCAAAACCACCCTTCATCTTGTTCAGATCTCGCCGTTGCTCCTACTCCAGGTCCCTTGGGTGGCAGCACGATTTTTCCTCAGCAGTGCCTGAGCTCGGGCAGGGAGAAGTCTTGCCAACAAACTTCCCAAGGGACGAAGCTGGCCTGGGATCCTGGTCCTTCCAGCAGATCCAAAAGGTGACAGGACTTCCATCCTGGAAACCGGCTCCTCAGGCTGTCCTTGGGCCATGGCTTCACTTGGGAGGGAGAGAGGGGGACCGGGAGGCTGTCCCTTTGCAGTGGCAGCCCTGGCCTGCACAGACAGGCCATCCCCACCCACCACAGACCCACACACGCACAGGGCACGCGCCTCGTGTCCGCCTCTGGGGCTGTGTGCAAACATGCTTTGCAAACCCGGTGTGTTTACCGGGGCTGGGTGTAATTGGCTCATCTCCCTCCTCACCTCAATGCCCCACACACCCCTCCGCCCACACCTCGGAAGAAATTAGCAATGTGACATCCAGTCGTCATGGAAAACCCAGAAGGCACCCCCAGTCCTGTGCATCGCCGGCGCGGTGCAGGGGGTGGGATGCGGGGCGGGGAGTAATTGGTGAACCTGAGGTGAATGAAATAATTGGAAAAGTGAGGTGTTAGTTTGTCACCGAGTGCGAGCGTGGTGGGGGAAGGAAGGAGGGCCGTGTTTAAAAGCCTGGTATGTCCTCTTTATTCACAGCTTCTGATACAGTAATTGCTATTTTGTGGTTTCTATTATCTACGCAGTGGGGAGCGTGCGTGTCTGCGTCCCCCAGCTCCCCCAGCATGAGGCTGGGCCAGGAGCAGTCCCCGAGGGCCTGGCTTCCTTCCTCGCCAGGGATGGCGGCCCTGCCCTGCCTCACCCCCCCCGGCCCTCACTCCCCCGGGAGACAGGGCTCATGCAAAACTCCCTTCAAAAGCCGCTCTTAAAAATGGCTCACTGGACCTTGCTGGCAGATAAGGCCTTCATAATGGCTGGTATTTATACATCGCTTATCTCCAAGGAGCTAAAGGTACTTCATCGATTTTTTTTCTCTCCATCCTTTTTTTCTTTCCCCCTTTTTAATTCTCTTCCGATATCTCCTTGCGATGGCTGGGTGGACCTCATGTGACTCCACATAGTCTCACAACCACCCGAGGACCTTTGCTGCCAGCATTGTCCCCAGCCCCAGGAGAGCTCACCTGGGCTTTGAGTCCTCAGGCCGTGGACTGGGGTGGGCACTTTGCATCTCTGGCCCTTGGTTTTCTCCTATCGGACACAGCAGTGGTGATGCTACACTCCCCCAGTTGTTGTTATATCTGGAAATGCTGTATCCCAGAGATCGGTCACCTGGAAGGCACTCCTTGCTGGGTGGGGTGATGGCAACAGTGTTGGTGTCCTGAATCCCTGCTGTACATTTTGGGAAGTGGCCATAGGTGGCTGGAAGTTCCTTGCCAAATCTAACCCTAATCCTCCAGCTCCTTCTTAGCCAGTGCAGGCTCAAGTCCCCTCTCTGTCTCTCTCTGTCTCATCTCTCTCTCATTAAAAGGAAGGAGCCTGCTACCTGTATCCATCGTCCTAAAGCTGCCTGTGGCTTTTGTTTGCCGTGCACCTGTCTGTCTACAAGCCCCAGATGTGACCTCCCAGGTAGCCCCCACACACTCCCCATCCTTGCCCGAGGCCTCTGGTGGATCCAGTGTCCTTGTGGCATGGCTCCCCCTGCCAAGCTCTCACATGCCACTTCTGCAGGCCATGGAAGCCTGGCTCCTTCAGCTTCCTCACCAGCTTCTTTCTCCACCTTTTAATTATTTTCTTCGCCTTTCTCCAGACCCTCAGCTGCTTACCATGCACAGAGCATCCGCAGCTTGCAGTGTGCTGCAGAGGCAGGAATTAACCTCAACAGTCTCTCTCTCCCCCTCTCTCTGTCTCTCCCTCCGACACATATACACACCCACACACACACAGCATGGCTCACCAGTACCCAGGGCTGAGAAACCCGGGCAGAGTGTGTTGAGCCTGTCACAGACGGAAGAGCAGCTTCCTGTAGACAGAAGTAGGGGTTGCCTGCAGCTGGGTGAAGGGCCTGGGGCTCAGTCTCCCTCCCTTTGCCCTGTGGTCCTGGTCACCCTGGATCCCCAGAGTCTGCACAGGGCTCTCCTAGCCATCCCCAGCATGGCCTCCCGCTTCCCCAGACCTGGCCAAGCCTTGGGAAAAGGAGGCTCAGCTCCAGAAAGTGACTCATCCCCACCCAGGGGGCAGAAGGGCATTGAAACAGGTGGCAGAAAGCAAGCTCAGGCCTGGATTCCCTTTCAAACACTGCCACTTTCTAGCAAGAGCCAGCTGCTGCCCCAAGAGACAGTTTCTCCTTCTGTAAAATGGGGATGTTGAGACTTAGGGCCAGTATCATCTGTGCCATTTGCATTTGCCCCATGGCCTGTTCATTTAACCCTCACCCTCTTCCTCTAGGGGCGGTGGAATCTACTCATGGCTGTGTCTACCTTCAGGCCTTCTGTTTGCTTGCTTGTCTATTGCAAAAATATCTCTAGGCATCCATGCAGGGCCAGGGTGCCGGGCTCCTTGCTGCAGACCCAGCGGTGAGCAATACAGATGTGGTTTCTACTACTTGGAGCTGAGTCCCAGCCCGGGGGAAGGCAGGGAAGTTAAACAAGCACTGGCCCCAGTGTCGGGTTCATGGCACCATGAGCCATGACATTGCAGAGGGTAGCACCAGCGCTGCGCAGGGAGGTGGGAAAGTCGGCTCCGAGCTAGCAGCAGAGGTGGGCATGGGGCCCGGGGAGGGCTGGGAGTGGACAGAGGGGACCAGCAGCCCTGAGGTGCCCGGGCTCCCTGAGAGCTTGGAGCCAAAGACCATGAACCTGAGTGAACCAGCAGGAAAACCTGTCCGTCCATCACAGCTTCCCTGCCCCAGCAGAGGACCTCGTGGGGGGAACGCAAGGTCGCCGCGTGTCTGTCATGGATGTGTTGGCCTTTAGGTGGCAGAAGAAAGCAGCGTTTGCAGACCGGGCTTCTGTCGCTTTCCACCCCTCACCTCCTCAAGCCGCCTGCCCGGCCTTGGTCCCCAACCCCGGCCTCTCTCGGCTGGGAGACCCCTGGGGCTGGCTCTGCTCCTTCCCCTCCTCGGAGGCTGGCCCTGCTGCCTGCGCCTTCCCAGTCTCACACGGGAGGCTCAGGGAGGGGAGCGGAGCTGCCGGGGAGAGCTCTAAGGAGACGTGCAGATTCATTTTGAGGATTCATAATGCTGCATCCCCACTCCATCCTGCCTGCAGAAATTGGGCTGCCAGATGCCTGGTCATGCTGGCAGGGCTGGGGGTTAACACCTCGGATTTAGCTTATATCATTTCACGAGAGCTTACAGCCCTTACTGTGTTTCTTACCCAATCGGCCCCTGGCCCCGAAGCATCCTAGACCGAAGTGTGCATGTGTGTACACCCAGGCGGCCGCAAGTGTGTGTAGGTTTTCAAATAAAGTAATACCTCTCTTCAGATGCCATGCACATTAAATATTTATCGGCAGCAATTTGTGCGTATAGATTTGATAAATGGACATTAGGAAGGGGCTGGGGGGTGGGCAGCAAGACGAGAGAGCCAGGCAGGCCCTGAGAAAGCACAGCCCTTTGTGCCAGCGTCGCTGGGAGGTTGAGCACGGTGGAGAGGAGAGGGGCCTGGGGCGGTCTGGGCCATGTTCCCCTGTGTGGCCCCTATTGGGAGGAGCGGGTCTCTTTTCCTCTCTGGGGCACAGCTTGAGAGGAAGGGGCCGTGTGTCATTGGAGCACTGAGCCCCAAAGGCACCTCTAGGTCCAAGGCCCTGGGTCAGGGAAAAGGGCCCTTGCCACCTGCCCAGCCCCGAGAGGATTCGCCAGGTGCCCACCGGATGTGGAGGTGGCTTGGAAAGGTCAGGAGACCCCACTGAACCCCTGTCCAACCCAGAGCCTCCATAGCCCAGCAGCATGGATCCAAGGCAGGGTTCCCCTGGCAAAAGTCACCCCCACAGGGCCAAGGAGGGCAGGGCCTCCAGCTCCTGACAGAGGATCCAAAATTTTCCATCAGCATCTCCAACCCGCTGTCCCCTCCAGGCCAGGAACTGAGAGGGGGCTGCTCAGTTCGGGGGGGGGGGGCTGACACGAGAGAGAGTGTGTGTATGTGTGTGTGTGTGTGTGTGTGTGTGTACATACGCGCCTGCGCGCACTTCTCCTTTGTAACCCGAAGGAATAGATTAGCTCGTGGGAATCAGTCTTGCAGGCCCCAGTTCTTCAACTCCTGTGTTTGTCTTTTGTTTCTAGCACCTTCGGGGAGCTGAAGACGGTCCGTTTGCCGAAGAAGATGACAGGGACAGGCGCACACAGAGGGTTCGGCTTCGTGGACTTCCTCACGAAGCAGGATGCAAAGGTGAGAGGCAGCTGCTCCGCCCCCCCCCACCCGACCCGCTTCTCCTTCTCCTTCCTGTCCCTTTGTGGGAGCAGCAGGGCGTCGCCACCCCCACCGTGTTTGTCTTTGTTCCCTGACCCTGCAAAATTTGCACTATGACATCCGTGGAAGGGGAGGGATAAGCGCTGGCGTTTGTGTTTGGAGGGAGGGGCAGTGTCTGGGCTCCCCTTCCTGGCTATGCACCTGCCAGGGCTCCCCAGGGCTCTCCATCAGAGGAAACTGCTGTCCAGGTGGCCCCCAGGCCTGGGCGGCATGGGAAATGCTGTGTGGAAGAGCACATGTGAAGGAGGGGAAAGGCGCCCAGAAAGCAGCATGTGGGAGCTGCCGCCTTCCCCTCCCCCCATCCCATCGCGGGGCTCTGTCCATGCTGGTCACCCGGAGCAGCCTAGGTGGAGGTGGACACTGCTGTGCACAAGCACTCGCACAAATACTCTGCCAACATCCTGGAGGCAAAGAACGCCTCTGGGTTTTCAATCGAGGCAGCTGCTCTGCTTTTGGGCCCAGGGCCAGGTCACTTCTACCAGGATGCTGGGTCCTGCCCGGCTGGCATGGGCATCCTTCAGGGCCTGTGTCACTGCCCTCTTAGCCCCAGGCTCAGACGGTCAGGACCCGGTGGAGAGGTGGGCATGGGGCCGTCACCTCGCCCTCCCTCTGCAAGCTCTGTGCAAGCTCTGTGGCCTTGCTCTGCTGCCCTCGGCCGTGCTCTGGGCTCCCTCCCTGACCAGGAACCTTCAGAAGAGCAGGAGGCCACAGAGTGAAGCCATGTGGGGCAGAACCCGCACCACCACTGATAGGTATTCCGAGAGGCTGGGGGTGCATGCAGGGCCTCTGTCGTCTCTTTCACGTCCCAGCTCCCACGTGAGTTGAAGGAGGGAGAAATGGAGGGCAGTGTCCTCTGCTGACCTGAGAAACACCTCTCTCCAAGCCTGGTGCCTGGCTGGTCAGTGACGCGCAAACTCTGAATCCAGGCTGCCTGTGTCTGGATTCCAGTGCCACCTCTTACCGACCGTGTGGTCTTGGGCAAGGGACTCGCTTTCTGCATGCCTCAGTTTCCCCCCTTGTGAGCTAGTCGTGGTAAGGTATGGGTGTGGCATCCCCTGGCCCTTGTGCACTCTGGCTGTTGACCTTGAGGTTGCTCAGTGGCGGATGCTGCAGGAGTAGGGAGCACAGGCCCTTCCAGGAGCTCGGTGTCAGGGTTGATGTGGCACCTGGGCCTGGAGGGAGGGCCCCGTGTGATGTCCACCCTGGACACCATGTGTCCCTGTACGTCATGACATCTCTGCTCCTTGGGTTCTTTGCATGTAGCAGCCCCGGCTGCACTGGGCACCTGTACAAGGAGGGTTACTTCCTGAGCCGGCACAGCTCTCTCTGGTGATTTGTGCATGTGGCAGCTCCTCTTCCTCCATCCTCTCTTTGCCTCTGTGCCCAGCTCAGGGAGGGAAAGGGCATCTGAGGACAGCAAGGGCTCAGCCCACAGCCCTGGCGTCTGGCACATCTGCGCCTCGCCTCTGCCAGTGGCCATTTCTGGCCCCGCCTTCCTGCAGCAACTTTTCCCTCCCGGGCACCAGGGCCAGGACCCTTTGTGCCCACAGTGCAGAGCAAGCAAGCCAGGCTTCCAGAAAATCTGACCCCAGCCATGGCAAGCATCTCCTTGCAGAGTTCTCTGCTGTTTTTGCCCTCAGGGAAGCTGCCACACTCATCCCTCCACTCTTCCTGGTCAGTCTGAGTGGAGTGGGGAGTGCTGTCCACTGATACACACAACCGTGCACTCTCTGTGCCCAGGCACAAACTGAGTATTGGGCTTCCAGAGGGACAGCAGTCTGCAGAGCGCTGGGAGGAGGTACCTCCAGGGCTCACCTGTTCCTGAGCCCCTGGAATCTGCCCCAGGGTCCTGCGTGGTCCCTTCCACACACATCACCTCTGCCCCTCTGCAGCACCTGGAGTCGGGCAGGAGGTTTGCACAGGGTCTCCCTTCCCGATCCCTTGGGGCATCTGCTGAGCTCAGCTTAGCTGCAGCAGAGCCGGGGACCTGATGGGAAGCCCAGCCCCAGGCTGGTACCAAGATACTGTGGCAACCTGGGGTGGGACCGGCCCATCTGCGCTCATCACAGGTGCTGGTGCCCGGAGCCTGGCTCTCGGAAAGCCAGATCGATGAGTTGGCACATTTTCCCAACCCTAGGACATTTTGTCAGCCCCTGATGTTCCGAGAAGTAAATGTCAGTCCCTGTGAAAGTGCTGGTGTTATCTAAACCTCCAGGTGTGATGATCCGGCATTTCTCCCAGATCTCGCCTGGGGGGAGCAGGAGGCGGAGGTCAGCAGGGAAGGAGAGCCGGTATCCAGGAAGTCAGGGGCTCACACACGTCCTGAATGCAGCGGTCCTCCAGGCCACAGCAGTGTCTCTCTCTGAAAGGCAGCGTCTCTGAATGGATGAAACCATCAGCTTCCGAAATCCCGTCCTGGGCAGGGACAGCGCTGGACATTTGGGTGCATTAGTGTCACTCCTCACCATGCCCTAAGGACAGGTGCTGGGGACTGTTTGGAAGTCAGGCACACTGAGGCACAAAGGCTGGAGGTCACTTGCTCAAGGTCCTGCAGCCAGCAGTTGGCAGCTGGGAGCAGTCAGGGTCCTCCCTCCTCTCGTTCACTGGTTCACTTAAACCAGGTGCCGCACTGTCCCTGCAGCCTCCCCTCTCACCACTGACAGGGCCCGCCCATTAAAGATGCTCCTCGGGAAGGCCCAGAGGCCCTCCCTGAACGCAGGTCTCAGGAGGGCAGCGTCCTGGACAGAACAGGGCCCCTCGGGTCCAAAGAGGCGTGTGGCCTTCACTAAGAGGCACAGTTCCTCCAGGCTCCCCGTCCCCCACACCCAGCCTCTTACCTCCTACCTGGGCAGGTGTGCTGCACTCCCCTGGCTAGGTATGCCCATCCCTATTGGCTGAGCAGCTACCAATGGCCACTGGGATTCCATTTCAAGCCACCCCTTCCTCCCCCTTCACCCGGAGCAGGCTGAGCTCACGATGGGAGAAAGGAAGGGCCTCACACAGAAGGGGAAGGACGCAGGAGCGGGCGCGCAGTCCAGAAACCAGAACGTTCATTTTTCCCGTGTACCGTGCCTTTAATTTCTTCCTCCCCGAGCCGCCGTGTGCCTTTGTACTTTTGCAGTGCAGCTGTTTTTATTTGCCGCCACTGCTGTTGTTTTAAAAGGTCTATTTTCACATGGAATGTTATCCAATTAGCAGAGCAATGTGTTGGCTTAAATAAACACTTGGGGGGAGCCGGTAGTGGGGAGAAGCGATGGCGGCTGGCATTGGCAGGCGGCTCTTCTCACTCTGGTAAACAACCGCAGCTTTAATTGCAGGGTCGCTCACTGCAGCTCGAGTCTCCATCCTCATTTCTCACTTGTCCACCAGGCTGGGGGTGGCCGCAGGGAGTGACGTGGACCTGCGTCCCAGCCCAGTTCGGGCATTGCTGAGTACCATCAGGGCTCGTGTTGTGCCACTCAAGGGTGCTGGCCACACCCCACGGGTCTGCACCCAGGGCACCCATGAGACCTGCCGGGCAGTGTTGGTGACAAGGGGACCCAACAGCCTCCTCCACAATCATGCACAGGGAAGTGTCTGTCCACTTGTGGTGGTGTGTGCTCAGCATGCGTCTAGGTGTCTGAGTGTGTGGGAGGGAAGACAAGAGCCATTGTCCCCGGGGACCCATGGGAACACAGGGCCTAGAGGGCACGTTGCCCTGAGGAAGGAGGAGCTGGGCGCAGGGCAGTGCCGTGCTGGGGTCACTGCAGCCTGTGATGTCAGAGCTGCCTCCTCCCTGACGAAGGAGTGTGGCTGGGACCTGGAGTCCCTGAGGCCCCTGGGACGCGTTCTTACAGCGTCACCCTTGGGCCTGCTGTGAAGGTTAAAGAGACAGACACAGGAAGCCCGTGGGCTTGCAGACCCTCTGGGCCCCCGTGGGTCCCGAGCTGGGTGTGGTTGCTCTGTGGGCCCCAGAATATGAACTGGAAGCAAAGCCAGGAATTAGGGTTTTGTCCCCACTTTTCTGTCCAGGTGTGTGTGTGTTCTGTGTTAAATTCACACCCATGTTCTCATGCTGGGCTTTCGCCAAGTTCCTATCATCACAGCCCAGAGGTAAAAGAAATGTGTTTGATTATGGAGCTGGTATTCCAAGGCAAGGACTCAGACTCAGACAACTCAGTTACAGGCTGAAACCCAGGATCAGGTTCAATGAGCCCAGGCCACACAGCTTCGTCACTGAGGTGTGGGCAGGGCCAGGACATGGCTCCCTGAAGACCTGTCTGGCCACTCGGAGACAAAAGTAGGGAAGATTTGGGTTTGTGCGTCCTGCTTTCTCAGATGTATCAGGCAATCAATAGGACTTACCAAGGAAAGGTGGAAGTCCCAACCAGATACCTCTCTCCTGTCAGCTGCATTAAAATATCTAACCACCAGTGGAACAAGAGTAGGAGCCAGGACCCTGCCCCGGGAGATCACACAGCACCCCCGTCCTGCAGTGGAGAAAGTGGGAGCTGAGAAGTTCCTCACCAGGTCACATAGCCAGGCACCAGAGTGTCACCAGGCCACCTGCCTGTCGCCTCATGGCTTCCTGCCTTGTACCCTGGCCTGAGCCCTCTTTCCCCACTGGCGATCCTGCCTGTGCCAGGGGTGTGGGAACCTCGAAGGTGTCCTGTTCTCTCGTCCCCTAGGGCAGCACTTGGCTCAGAGCAGGGGACAGCAGGTCCCAAGGGGCCGTGAGTTGAATGAGGCGGAGCTGAGGAAGGGAGGGGAAGGAGAGAACCCACGGCCTGGATGTGGGCCGAGCTTTAGGGGCCTTGCTCCCAACTCCGCGGTGTGGTTGCCCAGAAGGGACTCGGAGACTAAGCCAGGGCCCACAGAGGGTCCCTGTTAGCAGAGAGCTCGACTTAACCATAGGTCGGACGCCTGCATCGCAGGTGGCTCGCCCATCTCCGCCTCAGGCGCTGTGGGACCAATCGGGAGGACAGGGGCACATAGCGCTCGCCATCCATCCATGTCTGGGAGGCTGAGCTTCCCCCCAGAAGGCTCTGGCCTCTTTTTCTGGACCATCTGGGAACAGGGGAGGACCTGGGCCTCAGTAGCACTGGCAGGACCCAAGTCCCCTGTCCCCGTGTTCAGTGGCCCTGCTCCCGCCACGTGGGCCTTCTTGGCTGACTCAGAACCTGCTGACTCACGGCCAAGGGTACCTATAGTTCGGGGCAGGTCTGTCTCCCCGTGTTCAGATGCGTTCGCCGTCTGCCAGAGACGCAGCCCCTGCACACCGGGCGGCTCCCCAGGGAGCAAGAGGGGTCCAGAGAGAGGCCGTCCTCGACTCTGCCCAACAGCCGTGGCCTCGCTCAGTTCATCGCAGTCCCTGGGGCCAGGAGCACTGCCAAGGGCCCAGAGCGGCTTTTGTTGCTGGGACAAAGCTGCTGTCTCCAGGGAGCTGTGGAAAGGTCAGCCCGGTGCTGCGCTGGCCGCCTTCCACTGCCCGCCTGGCCTTGAAAGACGGCCACCAGGCCCGGTCCCAGTCCAGCCTGCATTGTCATCCCCACGCCACTCAGAAGACCTCCTTCTGGGGAACCCAGAGCAGGCAGCACAAGGCCAGGCCTCGCCAGACCTGTGCGCCATTGCTCCAGTCAGAGATCAGGAAGCCAGATGTCCGCGCAGCCGGGCCAGAGACTGGACAGTGGGACAGCCCTGGAGGCCATTGAGAGCCACTGCCCAGGGCCCTGATCAGGGTCTGGCCTTCAAATGTGCTGCCCGAGGCAGGGAACCCACCTGCGCCCCATCAGGGCAGAAGGACTCGGGCACCATCAGAGCAAGCGTTCTCGTTCAAGGGAAGAGAGGTTTACAGAGGAGTAAATGACTCTGAAGGACTCACCAGAGACCAGCGACAGCGGGGAAATCTCACCTCCCTTAGGGAAGAGTCCCCGCCTCTCCTCCCTGCATCTGACCCCTGCCTCCTGTTCTCTTCCCCTGGGTAGAAAGCACAGGGAGTCCTGGGCATTGGCTCCTAAGCATAGAAAATGGGGGTGGCCAGCATCGCCCATCAGGGAGAGGGGACAGGGAGAGGCCTCCAGGGCTAGCTGGCTTCTCTTCAGTGTTCTCTTTGCCAACCACAGGTCTCCAGAGTTCTTCTGGACAGGGGGCTTCCCCAGCAGGCCAGCAGGGGCCTTGCTGTGTGGTCTCTGGAAGCTGGCAGCAAGGGCCCGATCCTGCATGCGGAGTGCAGGGCCAGTCCAGGATGTGTGCCGCGACCTGAAGGTCAGGTGGCCCCGGGCTGCGCCCTCTGACAGTCACACTCCTGTCCTCATTGTCTTCCTGAACTTCGTGCGGGGGCGGGATGGGAGCTGTGGCAGGATGGCTAAGCCAGGCCACCCTGGCTGGCCACTCCGGCCCGGGGCCAGGTGTACTGGCTCAGGGACAGCCCTGGCTGCAGCCTGTGTATGAGGACAGAGCCTTCCCTGGGCTTCCAGCAGGACCCTTGTGGGGCCAACTGGAAATGGACCATCTGAAGGCTGAAAAGGAAAGAAGGAGGGAAGTTGACCTGCGTATGTGCCGTGGCTGGTGCCTCTGCTTTCCCCTTGTTGAAATGGGAGAATGATGCTCGCTCTCAGGAGTAAGTGGAGATCCTGTGCTTGGATTCTGTGAACCACAATCAAGAATCCATGCCTTTGATATCCAGAAAGGAGCAGCGTTTGGAGAGGTGCCAAGGTCCAGGACACGGAATCCCCCGAGGGGAGCAGGGGAGGTGGCATCTTGGGGTCGGACACAGATCGGAAGCTGCTAGCAGAGGGTCCACTCTTCCCTCTCTGTGCCTGGAGCCTTCGTCCCCACAGCGTGTCCCTGTAACGGCCGAAAGCCCTCGGGGTCAGGACTGTGTCTTCTGCTCCTCACCCCTCCCCTGCCCCCTAGGATCCCTCAACTACAGCAAGCTCCCATTACACCTTCTTAATGAAATGCAATTACTCTGGATTATCCGAAGCCAACTTTAGCCTCAAATCACTGTCCTCACACCGCTTGCGACAGTTTGAGGCCGCCGACAGTTTGAGGCCACCGCGGCAGTGGGCGCTCGAGAACGCAACCTGATTTCCTGTTATGCTGGGGGCCTGGAACGAGGAAGAGTGATTCTGCTATTTTTGGAGAACCCCATACTGTGTTCTAACTGCAAACACAAAGGAGGTTTTGGGTCCCAGCTACCATTGTTCCTGCTCTCTGGCTGCTAACGAAAAGTCAGGCGTGCATTGTCATCATCGTCATAGTAATAGCAGCCAACATTTCCTGAGGCTTCTGACACATGGCACGGTGTGCTCAGCCTGAGAATAAACAGTTCACTGAATCCCTCCCATCTTTAGCTGCTGCCGCTCTTTTACACATGAAGAAGCCAAGGCTCAGAGATGTTAAGCAACTTGCTGAAGGTCACATAGCTTTTAAGTGGTGGCACTGGGATCTGAACCGAAGTAGCCAGCTGCAGAGCCTGCACTCTGTGTGCTGCTATGCCCTCCCACCTCTGAGCATGGAAAGTCCTTCCGGGCAAATGAAATACAAGCGAGCTTTGCCAAAGAGATGGCATTTGCCAGGGGCAATGTCAGAGGGGGCCGGGTCGGGCAGATCGTCCACCAGATGCAGCCTCCTGGCTGCCCCTCCCTGCTGGGTCCCGGGGACACAGCTCCTCAGGCCCTGGTGCCAGCTGGAATACTCCCCTCACCAGACTCCCCAGTGCCTCTCCCATCTCAAAGCCCCACTCCCCCAGTCAGACCATTCCCCTGCCTCGCCAGCTGAGAGCCCGTGTGTTCAGAGCTCTGAATGGGCCATTTCAACACGGAGTCCAGATGCAACTTTATATCTGCCTGAAAAAAGATGCAGAGCCTGTGCTGGCAGAGAGAGAAGGTTTTAAATGAAAGTTAAAAAAAGAGAAAGAGAAAGTTCCCTGCACCTGGCCCTTCTCTCGGCACAACAGCGCGGAGGAGGATGAAGCGGCCCTGCAGCCTGGCCACCTGTGTGGTTTTAAACATGGCTTCCTGCTCCTCCTCCCATCCTTCTGGATTCCATTTTCACTGCAGAGACACCGAGTACCGCTCTCCTGCACTCACTTCCAGTCCCACCCATGGCACCCTGACCAGGAGGACTTGCCCAAGGTCACCACTTTACCGCTGTGACAGAGCGCCCCAGACCTCGTGACTTCAACAACAGATCTGTCCTTCCTGGCACTCCCAGAGGCTAGGGGCCAGCAGGGCTGGCTCCCCCGGGGGAATTCCCCAGCCGGCTCTCCTGGCTTCTGGTGGCAGCTGGCAATCGTAGGTGTCCTTGTGCAGTCTCATCACTCCGGTGTCCCCCTCTGTCCCCACACAGCCCCCTGGAGTCACCAGCCCCGTTGGGTGAGGGCCACCTGCCACCCTGTGCCCTCATCCCGCCTTCTGCCTCCCACAGTCACTTGTTTCCAATACGGTCACATCCTGAGGTCCTGGGGTGAGACAGCACAGCCATAACCGTTGTCTCCAGCAAGGCCGAGTGGTTGGTTCCATCCAGGCTGGGCCTCTGGTTATATGGCGCCACTGGACTCCACAGAAGCAAGAGGGACAAACCCGCCCGTCCCCTCCTGGTCCTGTGGCCACTGTTACCACCCAGAGGCAGAGCTGAGGCTCTCTGGAGCCCTGGGGCTTTAAGCTGACTGCCTGGCTGGGGCCTCTGCTGACAGACAGAATGCAAGTGTGTCGAGTCAGATGAGAACAGAGCAAGGAGGAGCGCTGGCACCTGAGGAGCACTTGTGTCCCTGTACAGAGTTTAAAACAAGCAGAGGGGACCGGCCAGAGGCTGGAAGGGTGAAAGGCAGGGGGAGGGAGGGACAGGACAAGCAAGGAGGCCACAGGGCAGAGGAGGAGACAGAGCCTCGGGCTGGGGCGAGAGAGTGGCCGCGTGACACTGAGGGCCCGTGTGTCTGTCCTGCTGTGGCCGGGGCTGCTGACAGGCAGGTGGAGTTGGCCTGCTAATGGGGTCGCCCCTGGCAGACAGGAAGCAACGTGGGAAATGAGGTGGCCGCCCAGCCCTGGTGCCAGTTACGGCCCGGCAGCAGTGACCGTGTGGACTGCTCAGTCACTTGCAGCTCTGTCCCTGGAAACACAACCCACTAATTAGATAGAGGTGCACGACCGCACCCCAACCCCTCGCCGGGGATCCAGTGTGACAGGGCCAGCGCCCAGGCCCTGAGTCTGAGACTCCGGGAAGCAGAGTCCCCTGTCCTGTTTCACTGACCCACTCCCGTTTTTCTTGTCCCCCACAGCGAGCCTTCAATGCCCTGTGTCACAGCACCCACTTGTACGGCCGGAGGCTGGTCCTGGAGTGGGCGGACTCTGAGGTGACCCTGCAGACCCTGCGGCGAAAGACAGCTGAGCACTTCCACGGTAGGAGCAGCGTCGGGGGCCTGGGGGATGGCAGGAGGGCCGGGCCCCCCATGAGCACTGCCTGGAGTCCCGAGCGCTGGTCCTGTGCTGGGCACCTTCTTCTCACTCTGCCTCAGGTGGCCATGTCACCTGGACCTCGGGCAGGCGCATGAGAGCATGTGTTGTCCCCACACTCGCTCCTGCCAGGGTTCTGAGGCCCTGACTCGAGCCCCCGGCCCTGCTGTGTCCATACACAGTCTCTGTCCCGGTCCCGGTCTGCTCTGTGTCACCCGGGATGGCAGGGCTGTCCCCAGGCACCACTCTCACCAATTTCAGTCCTCTCTGTCCCCATTCCACCTTCCCACGTTCCCCTCCCTGTCCCTGGGCCATGCACTTCCTGCCAGGGCCCTGTGCTCACGGGCCTGGCTCCACCTCCCACACGCGTGGTGGCACCTCGTGACCTTACTATTGCTCAGTGACTGGAGGATCCTAAGCATCCGCCGTGTCCTTGTGCTGGGGGCACTGCGGGGATGGAGCTGGCTGCAGGCCTCCAGGACGAGGGTGCTAGGGGACTCTGTGTCATCGGGTGGCCTGGGCCGGCAGGGCCAGCAGAGAGTCCTGAGAGCCCAGTGCATCTGAGGAGCAGGGAGCCTGCGGGCTGGGGCTGAGAGCCAGAGAGAAGGGCGGTGACCCCAGAGGGCTCAGTGCAGTGGGTCCCACGGCCCCGTGGCCACTGCCTTCCTCTGTATGGCCGTCCCTGGGGTCTCAGGTGCCTGTATTGTCGTCTGTGCCACCCCACGGGGCACTGAGGGCAGGGTGTCACTGGGGCTATCTGCTCCTGAGTCCCCTTCATACTCATGCACGTGGGGAGAACCCGGAGCCGGGAGTGACCATTGTCTCACCAGGCTCCGAGGCCAGGCTCCCAGAGCAGGGGCAGAAAAGCAGAGCCTCTGACCCACAGAGCCTCGAAACAGACTCCACCTGCCCTGCTCTTTTTCTTGCCACGCTGTCGTCTGGGGGCCACATGGTGCTCATCCTTGTCAGCCATCTGTTCATCTCAGCCCCCGTGTCCCGCACAGTCTGACACCACATGGGCCAGGCCCTCCGTCCACGGCTGGAAAGAGTTGAGGCGGGGGGAACTTGAGACCAGGAGAGCATAGGCTGAGTATACAGCCGCAAGCCCACAACTCAATACACCCCCAAATCCTGACCCACAGAAAGCCTGTCCTTATTGACAGGCATTGACAGCCCCACATGCCCCGTCGGCAGTGTTTGTGTAAGGGCTCTCCCTGGAGTGCTCGCAGCACTTCTGCCCGGGTGGAGAGGAGCCCCTTCAATAAATCGAGCACCACAGGCAGCGTGGGAGGACCCGGCCTGAAGCCTGTCTGTTCCATGTCGGGTAGCTGGAGTCCCTGTGGGGAGCAGTGAGACAGAGCAGGTGCCCCACGAATGCCCCTTCTGCCACCACACCTGGGCTGTCCAGAATGGACCTTGGGGCTCCTACGCTCCTGGCCAGGCCTCTTCCCTCAGTGCCCTTTCCCTGTGGTGAAAACTACCCAGCTCATTTGTGTCAAAATCTGCATTGTTCGAAGCTCCCCGGGCCCTGGCAGATGCCGAGGGCAGTGGGATCCGTGCCCAGCACCTCTGCTCTGGCTTTGGCCTGATCTCTGCCAAGAAGGCACTCAGGTCTCAGGCGGAGGCCACCGAGTGGCAGCCACAACAAAAGACCCCTGTGGGACCAGGGCCACGGCAGAAGGCAGCGTCTGAGCCTTCTCAGGCCTGGCAGCAAGCTTGCCAGTGCCACTGCAGCCTTCGAGCCCTTCCTGGGGACAGTGAGGGTGGCCGAGCAGGTAGACAGCAGCCAGCATGGGGCCCCCTGAGGCTGCCCTGCCCCATGAGGGCTCACCTGACAGGCCTCCCTCAGGCTCTGGGGATATGACACCTGTGGCATCCAGGGGTAAACCCAGTCACCATCCTGTTTTAACTGACAAGGAGAGTGCCGCACAGAGAGGACAGGTGGCTTGCTCAGGGGCAGCCAGCCACCAACAGAGTCAGGACTCAGCCCTGGGCTTGGCTGTCCTGCTGGCCGTGTGTCTGGCTGCCCGTGTGTGCAGCCACCACCTCCCAAACCTGTCCTACAGCCTCAGCTTTGTCACCTGTACAGTGGGTGTGGGGTACCCACCTCCCCGGGGGATTGTGGGGCTCGAAGGGGTGGCTGCCTGTGAAGGAAGTGACAAGAGTGAGCATCAGGGTACATGACATGTGACAGCTGTGATCTTATCATCGCCCCCAAGGTGCCAGTTCTGCCTCTTGCCCTGGGCTGCCAAGAGCTCTCTGAGCCCTGCCCGCATCGGGTCGTGCATGTGCGTGCATGTGCATGCATGCATGTGTGTGTGTATGTGTGTGCATGTGTGGAGGTGCCAGGCACAGGTGCTCAGGACAGGGTGTCTGTGACTGGCTCCAGATGTCACCTGTCTCCTGCATCTCAGGCCAGCGCCACAGAGCCCGGCACACAGTAGGAACTTAATTAGTGCACAGTGGTATGGCTGTCAACACCACCAATGCGTTCTGCTCTGCCTTCCAAGCCCGGGGCTGCCCCAGACTGCTTCCCGAGACCAAGAGAAGCCACTCGGAGGCCCAGCTCCTCCCTGCCCTGGCCCGGGGTGGCCTCCTCAGCTGGTCCCTGCACTGCGGCCCCATCCTAGATCCCCTTGCAGGTCCGTGCTTGAAAAGCACCTGTCAAATTGAGCAGCGGAGGGCAGATCTTACATTGAACGTCCTCGTGAAAGTCGCCTGAGTAGGCAGGGACCTTGACCCCAGGCGGGTGCTTCGAGGAAGGAATAGCAAGCCAGACGCTCTCCCCAAACCACTCTCACTTCTCCCCATCCTCTTCTTCCCTCCACCCTCTGCCTCCCTCCCCACTTCCCTCCCCAGCCAAGAATCAGATTTCTCATCCTGCTCGCTCACGGCCCCGTCGTAGGTGAAGTGCTATTCTTCAGCGCCTTGCATGTGGGATTGTGAACAGAGAGCATGCGGAGGGAAGAAAGACACGAGTCGGCCACTAGCTGCGTCCTTTTCTTCCTGAGCGTGTTACAAAGCAGCAGGGTCGCGGCGCCGAGAAGCTTTCAGGGCCCGGCAGGCCGCTGTACCTGCTCACGCAGCCAGGGAACATAATGGCATGGAAGAAATCTGCCCGCACAGCCCTCTGTCTTAAGCGCTCACAGCCAGGGAGGCCGGGCAAACAGGCTTTTATTTGGCTGGGAGCGTGGCTCTGCTTCCTCGTGTTGTCTTATTCCAGCTGGGGAGCACTGATGGGCTGTGGTTAACATTGGTACCTTTCACCTCTGGAGCCGGGAGCCCGGACATGACCAGAATGGCAAGTGGCTGGTGGTGGCGCCGTCCTCCGCCCACCTGTGCCAGGATCCGAGAGCAGTGGAGAGGCTGGACTCACGCAGACAGGGTCTGACCCAGTCACTTGCTGGCCTCTGCCCAAGCCGGCGCCCAGCCTGTCCAGAGCAGGGAAGGAGCCCGAGTGCCCAAGCCCTCACCCCGGCCGCCAGCCCCCCTCACCTCCAGGGCTTGGCCAGAGTCAGAGACAGGGCTTCCTCTTCCCGAGCCCCTCTTCTACTTCCCACACACCCTTTGGATGTGTCAGCCTGCCGTCATGTGTTCATATGCAGTTAAGACCCCTCGTCCCTCAAACTTGAGCCTCCAGGAACAAGGTCCCCTGTACGTGCCCTGCAAGGAGCACAGAGCGGGTGCACAGCGACGGTGGAGGACTGGATGAACAACAGTAAGCCCAGTGCTCAGGGTGGCCAGTGTTAGTTGAGCATCTAATATGTTCTAGGCACTGGGCAAGTGCTGACTCCAGTCACTTTCCCTGGTAGACGAGGACACCAGGGCTCAGGAAGGGTTAGTTAGAGGCATAGCCAGTGCCAGGGTCCTGCTTGGTTGGAAGCCAGTTCTCTCCCCTTGTGTCTGAAGGCACTGCTGATCTGGAAAAGAGGGTGCAAAGTACATTCTCAGTAAAGATCGAGTCAGGCAGAGGGGAAAGAATGGGGAGACAGCTTTGTCAGGGACCTACTGCATGCAGGGAGTGAAAAACTGGATTTCTTTTCAGCCGTCCGCTTCCTGGAGAGAGGAGCTATTCCTGTTGTTAAGAAGCACATCTGAGACCCAGAGAGATGTAGTGACTGGCCTATTCATACATAGCTCGGGACCCTGCAGAACAGCTAACCCTGCTACCCCCTGGTCCTGCACAGAGCAAGGGTGAAGGCCCTCGGTCCTATGGGGTGGCTACCCTTTATTTTACCCAGGTGTCCCAGGTGGCTGATTCCTCCCACCATGATGATTCTAGGGATAGGATAATGCAAGATGCTCTTTAGGGAAAGAGAGGAGAGATTTCCAACGTGCTAGTTGTATGAAGTCTCTCCCCAGGGAGTCATCATTTCTCTGTTAACCAGCTGAATCTCTGGGGGAAGCATCCCAGGAAGAGGGAATGATAGGTGCAAAGATCCAGGGGCACAACCTCATTCAAACCAGGCCTTGGCAGCTGGAAAACAGGTCCAAGGAGGAGAATGGTAGAAGCCAGACTGGAGGGGCCAGCAGGGCTCCATACTCAGCTGTGGGGCCTGTCTGGCCTGGCAGGAAGCCTAGATTTCTTTCAAGATGGAGCGAGTAGGTCCTAGAAGGCTGAAGGAGGGGTGTACTGAGGCCAGATAGACACCGGCAGATCTCATCTCTGCTGCTGTGTGGGGCTTGCGTCTTGAGGGTGCAAGAAGGGGTTAGTAGGCGCGTTGTCACCGTCCCAGCGCTTGGGGGCTGGAGGTGGAGAGCCTTTGGGGAAAGGGGGAATCCAGTAGACTTGGTTCCGGGGTGGGGGGCAGGAGAGAAAGTGGGGCTGGCAGCCAGGCCTGTGACAGGGTGACAGGTGGGGGCCGAGTTGTGGACGCGCTGGTTCCGAGGCGCCTGTCAGGACGGGCCGTGGTGTCAGGCAGATAGATCTATGAGTTTCAAGCTCAGGGGCAGAGTCTAGGCTGAGATATAAATTTGGAAGCCATCAGCATAGAGATGATATTTAAAGCCAGCAACAGTTCACACGCACACATACACGCTCCGTAACTTAATCATCCGTTGGACGGCACATTTTCAAAAGACCGGGACAAGGAGAGCCGGTGATCCCCGCGCCAGCCCTTGCAAATGGGGCTCCTTGATCTTGGCTGTGGAAACATAATGATCGAGCTTTAAAAACCACAGGCTGGAAAGTTCAGGCAAGGATGTGAAGTCACAGAATTTATCATTCAAGATCTCCCTGCCGGTGCTCCTCGCAGTCACCTGGAAACCGAGGTTTTCTGCCAGCTCCCGTTTCGGTCCCTCGCCTGGGCCCCTGGGTGCCTCTTGCACCCTCAGTTGTGGCAGCCCATTGAGGTGTGCAAGGGAGAGTGTCCGGGAGTGCTGGAAAACAAGGGTCCCCCCGAGAAAGGCTACGGCCACCGGTGGGCATGGGGAGATGAGCAGGACGTGTTTTGTCGCTGTTCTGTATTTTTTTATTTTAAGACAAGGTCTCACCAAGTTACTAGGCTGGAGCCTCCCACCTGAGCCTCCTGCGTGCTGGGATCACAGGTGTGGGCCACCTCTCCCACCACGGGTTCTCCTCTTTCCCTGGCTCCTGGCTGCATCAGTGGGCAGCACCCAGAGAGTCTGACATTGGCCAGGAGACCCACTCCTTCCCGTGCGCCCCTGGCCCCCACAGCTGGTACAAGTAGAATCGAGAGAGGGAAAATAAAAAGCAGAACTGTTTTGGTCACGGCAGCTCCTAGCCAGGATGGGGAGAGGCAGCTTCCGACAGCCGGATGCTTCTCCCGGCAGAGGTGCTCTGGGAGCTCGGACCCAAGCCTAGCCGGAGCAGGAGTCCCCAGCAGCCCTTCCGCACCCCACCAGAGCCTCGCTGGGTGGTGTTTGGGAAATATTTCCCGGCGCTTCGACAATATCCTGCACACTCACGGCCCGTCCCCCGGGAGCGGCTGTCCGTGTGGGGAAGGCACTTGCTCCCAATCCAGCTAAATTGTTATTGACTTGTGTTCTCTGCGTTCTGCAAACATTTCACTCAGCCGTTGCCAGCAAGGCCAGGGATCCCTGCTAGGGCTAACGGGGAAGCCAGCTGTGCTGGGCCATCGCTCCTGCTCCTCCTCATCGATCACGGAATTAAACTGACAGGAGGTGGATTGCAGAGCGCCCAGGAGGGGCAGGGGCCCAGCCATGATTGGAGAAGGCTCCAGGGGCCTAAGGACAGGGCTGTGCCAGTGGTCAGGGATGGCCAGACTTCCTGGTCGGGAGAAAGGCCTGGAAAACAGGCAGGGCTTTTGTGACTGGTACACAACCCCGAGTGAGACTAGCTGGACATGATGGCCAGAGGAGAGAGAACAGGGCAGAGGCCACCGGGTGAGCCAGGAGCCAGGAGCAGCCGAAGCTTTGTGTTGCCTGCACAATATGAAAATGGCCAGACACTATAGTGCATGCCCGTAATCCCAGCTGCTCAGAAGGCTGAGGCAGAAGGATCACAAGTTAGATGCCAGCCTGGGCAACTTAGCAAGAGCCTGTCTCAAAGTGAAAAACAAATTTTAAAGGTGTGGGAGTGTAGCTCAGTGGGAGAACCCGCCTGGCATCCGTAAGCCCCTGAGTTCAATCTCCACCCCCACAAAAAAAGATATGAAAACAAAAGTGTTTTAAATTAATCACTCCTGTTTTACTGTTGGAAGATTTGGCCTGAAAATCAAGATTCTGCCATCTCTTAAGACATCGGGGCTCCCCTGAACCCCCATCCCACCCACTCCCCACCCCCCACAGCAGCGGGGCCTTCGGAGCACCTGCCTGTTTCTGCCAAGTGGAAACAGGTTTCCTGTTTGCTGCAGGTTGCAGCCCTCCCCGGCCCCTGCGGGCCCTGCACACACAGATCCTGTGCAGACCTCGGGGGGCCCCAGCCCCGTGAGGAAATGTCCCCAAGTCCCCCTCAACTCCACCTCCACCCAGGGCCTGCGCCAGGAGGAAACCAGCGTGGCAGGGACACCGTCCACCCCGCCATGGCCCTTTGCCTTTCCCCTGCCGAGAGTCCCCTCTGACAGGTCTGCGGGTCTCCCAGCTACGTGACTATGCAGACAAAGGCAGGACCAGGCCAGGGCACCTTCGCCCGCCCTGTACATGGGGCATGCCCGGCCCGTCCAACCATGCAGACCTGGCACACACACAGCATGCCCAGGGCAAGATCAGTGCACCAGCCTGCACCATGGTCGTGTGCTCTCAGGGACCCAGACCCTCTGCAGCTGGGTTAACAATAGCAGCCATCATGGTGACCTGATACTCAGTGCCCGCCCAGGCTGCCTGCACCCCAGCCTGTGGCGTAGGCTCCGGGCCTCAGTGGTTTGCTTCTGGCAGATTCTGCCGGGCACTGGGTAATTGACCTCTGGCCTTCAAGGAGCCTGTGGATGTAGTGTGGGTGCTGCCAGGAGCCCCAGTGTGTTCTCCACCTCTCCTGCTGCATCCTTCCTTCCAAAGCAGGGCTGAATGGCCATCTGCCACTGCCACACCAGTGGCCTTGGGCTCGTCTGTAGGGGAAGCCGGCCACCCTTTGTGCCAGGCCCCACACGGAGAGGCTGCCACGGTCACATGACTTCCCAGAGCCCTAGAACAGCCACTTCCTGGGCTGAAAACTGGGTCAGTGATGTCACCAGCTCCTGGGACTGGGACTGGGAGAATCTACACCCGCCCCGCTGCGCAGAGCCAGAGGTGCCTGGAGACACGTCCCTGTTTTGTGTCCCCAGCCCTAGGATGAGTAGCTGTGTTTTCCGTTTGCTGAGCCCTGTTCCTCTTCTGGGGCAGCCTCGAGGAGCCCTGATTTCACTCTCCACGTTAGCTCAGCACCCTGAGAGCCAGGCCCTGGGCTGCCCACCCTTGGGCCCTGTGTCACCAGATCCTCTGCTGGGCACCACTTCCCGGTCCCTGTTGGTGCACAAGTAACTGGGGAGTGCAGAGGCCCTGGAGTGTACATCACCCCAGTTCCACCGCCCCGAGCCCCAGTGTGCCCCCCCCAGCCGCTGCACTTTGTCCTTGGGGGTTTTGGTCCCCAGGAGACCAACAGTGCCACCGTGGTCCCAGTCAGCAGATCAGAGCTGGGAGTCTGGAGTGAAGCTCTGCACCAAGTCTGGGAGGCAGCAGAGGCGGGTGGGTCACTGAGTCCTGAGTGCTGGCTCCGGGGACAGACTGTGCCCTTGGTTCCTGAGCACCAGCTGTGAACTGCGCTGGGCAAGGGCCTGTCAGGGAGCTTGAGGGCTCTGCCCAGGGGGACGGCAAGATGGAGTCTGGGGCAGGGCAACCCGTCAGGGCACCCGAGCCCCCCTCAGCACTCACGCCATGTTCTCCAGTGGAATCGCAGGTGGCTGGTGACCCCTGGGATTGGTGGCAGCTGTTGGAGCAGAGGGAGCCCCCAGAGGGCCACACTGCTGATGCCAGGCCCTGCTGGCCCATCTCGGGGACTCCGGGACAGGCAGGCAACACCGCGCCAGCCTAGCTCCCGTCTCCAGGCACAGCGAGGACACAGGCAGCAGTGACAGCCAGGCAGGCAGAGACAGGCTGGCGTGCAGGTGTGCACAGCGCAGCAACCGGGGAGCAGGCTCTGGGCACAGCACCCACGTGTCGATGCCAAAACTGATTTCCTTTCTCACAGCACGTCATGTGGATGCCCTCACGGGCCACCAGGGAGACCCTGTGTCATCCATGTGGTCCCCCTTGGCCCCGGGTCTGGTGTCACTGCCCTGATTTAGAAAGCAGAGTAGTGGCACCCTATGCTGAGTGTCCACTGTGTGCCAGGCACGGGCTTTCAGCCTGACAGTCACCCTGTTTTCTTTTTTTTTTGAAATGAGGTCTTATGATAAGGTCCAGACTATCCTTAAACTTGCAGTCGTCCTGCCTCAGCCTCCTGAGCAGCTGGGATTACAGGCGTGCACACCTTAAACATCCTAGGCAGTGGGCGCTGTAAATGCCATTGTCATTCAGTAGCGGCAGACCCAACCCAGAGAGGTGAAACTACTTGCGCGAGGTCTCCCAGCCTGAAGCAGCAGGGCTCGTCTGGAGGCCCCGCCCGGCCCAGCCCCGTCCCCTCCCTGGCTGTCAGGCCACCTCTTCTTAGGACCTGTCTCAGACCCTTTTCAGACCCCAGTTTCCCTTCCTCAGCACTGCCTCCCTCCCAATCCAAACCCTGAGCAGGAGCAGCGCTGCCTCTGGTCCCGGACAGCCGCGGCCCCGCCCGCCTTTCTCTCCATCCGCCTGGGCCTCAGGCGCTGCAGGGCGTCCTCGCCAGCCAGGGAGGGGAGCGACTCAGGCTGGCATTCTGTCAAGGAATTCATTGAAAAATAAAATCATTAGGTGGGAACTCCAGAAGTGCAGACTCGGTGGTTGGAGGTTGGGGGCTGGGGGCAGGACTAGGGGGCTGTTGGGGGCGGCTGAGCTTTTGGCGAGTTAACTTCCCGGGTATTGATGTTTGGTGACATTCATTTGTTGTTTATCTTCGGGTGCAGCTGTAACACTGAAAGAAAATGCACAGCTTGTTTCATTTATTTATTTTACACCTTTCTCCGGTTGTGCATTCTGTTTGTTTGGTGAAGCCCACCGAGGCTTTTGATGTCGGGGAACTGGGACGTTGGCAGCTGTTCTGGGTGGTCGGGGTGCTGCACACACAAGCGGGCCTGCAGGGCGCCGGGGTCTGAGGTGGGGGGAGCTGGATCCTGGTGCATCCGGGGGGGGGGGGGGGGGGTGGGACCATCCTGAACCCTGGCTTTGGACTGGAGACTGCGGGGCTCCTGCCGGGGGCAGTAGGAGTGGACCCGGTGCTTCCTTCACCCCAAGTGCTCCCCTGCAGGGCACCTGGCTCCCCACTGAGCTTCTTTGAAGCCGGGGTGGCAGAGAGGAAGCTGAGGCCCTCAGGCAGGGTCAGAGGGTGGGGGTGGGGCTGGTGTCCAGGCCGAGTAGGACAGTGGGTCTGGCCACCGGGCCGGAAGCAGCGAAGCCCAGCTCCAGGGCAGCGGGGAGCCCAGCTGGTGCTAAGGTGGAGAGGGGTCAGGGTGCTGGGTGCCACCAAGCGGTCCCCACAGCTCTATGCCAAAGGGCAGTTGCCACCACGGTGGAGCGAGGGCCTGGGGTGGAAGTCTGTTGGACACTGATTTGGTCACGCTGTCACCGGCAGGAAGCTGCCCTGATCGTCCAACAGAGGAGCAAGCGCCTCCCTGTCACCAGGCTCGTCCTCCCTTGGGCTGCAGATGTCTGGGGCCTTCGTCCTACAGGGGGCTGAGCTGCTCTTGTTGGCGGCCATGTCTGCCGTGGGAGGAGGGGAAACGTCTCTCAGCCTCATCTCTGCTTCTGTTTGTCCTTCAGCAGCGTGAACCCCTGACCCTCAGCTCTCCCTGTCCTTCCATCAGTCACTCAGCAACACTGAGCATCCACCGCGTGCCAGGCACTGTTCTAGGCTTGGAGATAGGGCAGGGACCTATCGATGAGGGTCAATGGGCCTGCCCTGCTGGGCAGAGAGGTCAAGAGTGAAACAGCCAGGTGGGGTCTGTGCCAGGCAAGTGCTCTACCACTGAGCCGCACGCCGGCCCTTGGTGACTTTTACTTTGAGACAGGGTCTCCCTGTGTGGCCCAGGCTGGCTCGAGTTCGAACATCCTCCTGCCTCCACCTCCCAAGCAGCTGGAATTATAAGTGTGCACCACCAGGCCCTGCTCGGATCTGGTTGAGAGCACAGCCACCTTAGCAAATGGGGAGAGAACTCACCCCTGGCCAGCCCTGGGCTCGGGCTGCAGGAAGACCAGCCCAGCCAGCGCTGAAAGCAGGCACTGCCATCTTGGTGTCAGCAACCGGGAGGGGTGGGCAGGGCCGGGCAGCAGGCCCTATTTTGTTGCCCTTCTAGCTCCAAAGCCCTATTTTGTTGACCTAGCTGCCAGCATTTGTCACCTGCCTGCAAATGCAATTTCCAGAGCCCATTGTGCGCCTCTGGGCCTCCGATTATGAGTGGGCTGTGCAGGAGGGAAGGCAAGGCCACCCTCCCCCCGCCGCTAACAATGATGGGTGCGGCCGCTGCCCCTCTCACTGCTATGCTCCCCCAGCCCGGCTCCCTCTCCTGTGCCCAGGCCTCCTCGCCAGCCCTCTGGTGCCAGGCAGAGAAGAGGGCACCACAGGAAAAGAGGGGAGGAGCAGGGTGTGGTACGCACGCCTGTGATCCCAGTACTCAGGAGGCTGAGGCAGGAGGATTGCTGCGAGTTCCAGGCCAGCCTGGGCCACACAGCAGAACTCTGCTCAAAAAGAAAAAACAGACAGAGAATGAAAAGGAGAGACCCAGCTCTGGGTCCCTCCTCTGGAGGGGATGGTCTCAGCTGGGAGGAGCAGGGCCCCAGAGAAGGGGAGAGGCTGACCGGAAGCTGCGTGGAGGAGGTGGGAAGGGGCAGGGTCTCGGCAACTCCGGGAGGGGTGAGACTGCAGGACCCAGGTCACCCTGCTGGGCAGGGAGGGCGGAGAGGAGGCAGTGCCGCCTACAGGAAGCACTGACCGGGCTCCACAGAGGGGCAGGACCGGACCCCACCCCGCGGGGAGGGACAGCCGGCATCTCCTGCCAGCCCCGTGAGGGAGTGACCAGACCACCGCAGAGGGACTGGGCCAGGCAGCCTGGAGCCCCGGGGACCGGCGCGCCTCACGGCCTCAGGCTCTTCTCTGGGGGTGACTTGGGCTTCAGTCCTGGCCCCGCCGCTTCCTGGCTGGGCAGCCTTGGACCCACCTGTCCACTCCCTAACCCACACAGGTGGGCACAGCACCTGCCAGTGGGCTCGAGGGAGGAGGCAGGCCACACACGGGGACACTCAGTCCGTGGAGATGGGGCCTGGGAGGTCCACATCTGTGTTGCTCAGCCCACTGTGCCCTTTCATACTCCCTGCTTTCTTCCCAGTGTGCACCTGAGTCCCGTTCTCACCCCATCTCCACCCAGAAAACTCCTCTACTTTCATCAAAGCCCAAGTCAAATAGCCCCTCTTCTCCCAAACTACTCCTACTTGTTAGCCCTTTGCTCCTCTGGGCATTTTGGGCTCAGCCCCTGTTTCCCTAGCATGTATTTAGCTCCTACTGTTTACCAGCCACTTACTACACCCTTAGAGTCCTAGCCTCCAAGGAAGCAGGACCAGCTTTTGCTTGTTTCTTTAACCCCTGGCCGTGCTGGGCTCAGCCTCAGGCCTATGGGGAGGATGGAGTCTGCTGGAGTCCACCCTCCCTCTTGGGGCACCCTGTCCTCGGGGGTGCAGGTGGAGGGAGCCGGCTGGCAGAGGGAGGAGAGGCTGGAGGCTGACGCATGCTTCTCTGTTTTCCCCTCCTTCCTCTCGGACTGCCCCATCGCTGCCCCTTGCCATCTGGGCCCCCGCAGAGCCCCCAAAGAAGAAGCAGTCTGCAGTGTTGGATGGGATCCTGGGGCAGCTGGAGGACAGCGAGAGCGATGGCGAGGAGCAGACCCTTCAGCTGTGAGCTGGAACCGCCAGGGTACGTGGCTGTGGGCCCTGGGGCAGGGGAGCCGCTCTGGCTCCTGTGGCCAGGGCTGGGTGGCTGGGTGGGAGCCCAGGGTTGAAGGGGACACCAGCCTCCATCCAGCAGCTGACGCCTGGGCACCCTGACTGCAGGTGACTCCTCAGAGCCCAGCTCATCCCGAACCCCCTGGACCCCGGTCCTCCTGGCTCCCCAGCTCTTGCTCCCTGAGACCTCCGTGAGAAACAGACCAGCGACCCAGAGCCGTGCAGCGCCAAGTCTCACATCCCACCAAGCCGCCCACGTCCGTCCTGAGGACGAGGCCTCTGTCCTGCACGTCCTGGTCACAGGGACCACGAGCTTGCTTCTGTCACCCCAGGGCACTAAGCAGCTCCAGCACCAGGCCAACTGGCCCTGCCCAGCTGGGATGCAGTGGGGGCCATGCCACACTCAGAATAGGGGCCGTGGACACACCGAGGGTCTCGCCCCAGACAGCAGTGTCCCCAGCCTGTCCCTGGCCAGGAGCAGGGCGGCACAGCCCAAGGCCAGGTGACACAGAGGAGGGGCCACGGCCCTCAGCCTCAGCCCACATCCCCAGGCGGCCGTTCCAGCCATGTGTACCGGATGGTTGCTGGGCCGTTCCTGGGTTCCTGGGCTGCAGCCCGGCAGTGACGCCCGCCCAGCCAGAGCGGCTGGAGAGTGGCGAGTCAGTCCAGTAAACCCGGATGTGCACCTGCACTTGTGGCCTCCTTCATGTGGGACCCAAAGGGACTGACCTCCGAAGGAGGCCCTGGCCCTGCCGCCTTCCTGCCTGAAACAGTCCCTGCATTTCTGTCCCTGCGAGGCTCCGGTCCCGGGCAGCTCTCGGTGAGGCCCAGCCCCCAGCCGGGCTGCATGGTGCCACAGGTCACCCCAGGTCACCCTGACTCGCCCCTGAGAATTGGCAGTGAGTGACAGAGACCCAGAGTGGCTGTGCCCAGCTCCCCAGGGAGACACCCCGCAGACATCATAGTGGCCATGGCGGGGTTGGGCTGGGGACCAGGCTCCCGAGGGCCGTGGGTCTGGGGGCGGCAGGGCTGGGCACCCACCTGCTGTGCCTGCCATTTGCACTGGGCGGCGGCGGCTCCTGCTTAAGCCCCGGTGCGTGTGGTTTGCACTCCTGTCCCCACCCTCAGCGGCAGGGCACAGCCTCGTGGTCACCAAAAATAAGTGAGAGCCCTGTGGGCCTGACACAGACCAGGACAGACAGAGGCTCCCAGGCCCTCGCCCAGCAGGGCCCTCGTCCCCAGCTGCTGGGCATCACGGGCCTGCTGACAGGTCCGGTCCAGCCTGGCTTCGGGATGCTGCACCGCTCGGTGGCCTGGAGCCAGGCCAAGTGACCCCTCCTGCATCGTCGGTCTCCTCCTCATCCACAGAGGCACCATGAGGCCAGAGAGCTTCGGGCGCCTGTCCTGGGTCACGGGTGCCTGTCCTGGGTCACACAGCGTGGTCGGGATACGAATCGCTGTCTGACCACAGACAGAGCAGCAGGGAGGCCGGGCACAGAAGCGCTTGGCTGAAGGAGGAACTGGGGCGGGCGCTGCCCCCACTCACCAGCCTGGTCCAGACTTGGCTGGGGTGAGGAGGCCAGGAGGGCCGCGTCCCCTCCAGCCTGTTCCAGTTCACATCTAGAGTGTCCCCAAGGGCTCCCGTGTTGACAGCTGCATCCCAGGGGTGCTGGCGTCCCGAGGGGATTCATCCACAGAGCAGCTCGGGGCCGGGCCCTGCTGGAGGAGGTGTCCCCAGGGCACCTCTGTGAGGCGTCTCCCTCCCCTTGCGCTCTGCTGCCATGGGTGAGCAGCTGTCCTCTCTTGTCCCCACCACACTTTTCCTGCCCCCACGGAAAGGGAGCCAAATAGGCCTCTCCTTGCTGACGATGGGGCCAGGTATTTTGGGCCAGCAGAGGACGTGTGACCAATGAACCCCTCCACCTGGCCTCTGCGCTGCCGTCCTGGGGTTCACAAATAGCCCCAGGGTCCCTGTCACGCCTCCTGCCACCCCGCGGCAGGCTCCGAGCTTCACAGGCAGCCACCGGCCTGTGGCTGAAGCCATGATGTGGGTCGAGTCTGCCCGTAGTTGAAGCCGTCAAGGCCTCCTCTGTGCACCAGGGCCTGCCCCTTCGCAGCGCTCAGGCCTCCCCCGCAGGTCCCCACCGTGGGGCCTTCGCACGAGCTCTGTGCCGCTCCTGGGGTCCCGGCTCCTCGTCTCTCCTGTGTGGTTCCTCTCGTTTCCCCCGTGAGGTCTGAGTACAGATTCACCCGAGCTGAGTCCCCTGAGCAGTTCAGCTGTCCCTGTCCCCAGGCCCAGTTCCTTCAGTCACTGCTCTGAGTGACAGAGCAGGGACACTGGGAAGGCAGTTGGGGGGGGGGGTGCATCCAGCAGGCTGTGGGCTGAGTCGCCAGACTTGCCATGGCAGCAAAAGGGTGACCATCGGTTGCTGTTGCACAGGGAGCCTTCCGGGGCACCAGTGGTCCAGGCACCCAGAGGACATGGGGGAGATCCCGGAAGTGACGCCCGGAGGCCCAGCTGGGCAGGGCGATGGCCAGGAGCAAGCTGCGGCAGTAAATGTCGTCAGGTGCAGAAGGCAAGGTCAGCCACTGGTCAGGGAGTCAGGGGAGCTGTGACAGGGTTGCACTAGAGCAAGTGCCTGGAGAGCCAGTGAGACCCGGGGACATGGGGGATAGGGGGGGCTGACACGAGGCCACCACTCAAGTGCTCAGCAAAGGGGCTCGGGTGGGAGCAGGGTGCTGTTTCCTGTTTCTCCCCACCCCCACCCCACCCGTGCCCACCTGGGGCTGGTGGAGCAGCCAGGACACCCCACCCATCCCTCATGCCCTCCAGTGTGGGGGACCGTAGCAGCCTGCTGTTGTCCCCAACCTCTGGCCTCCTGCTCTTCTGACCCCCAGAGGAGTCAGCACCATAGGAGGCCCACGCGGCAAAGGGGGGGACCCAGAAGGAAGGCCTGCTTGCTGGGACAGCAGGGTAGGGCAGCGGGTGGCACCCTGCATGGTCTGTGCACATGGGGTGCCGGAGGATGAGGCCTCGGAAGCCCTGCCAGTGGATTGAGGGGGAGTGACCTTGGCAGGAGCCAGGCAGAAGCCAGGGGAGAACCTCTACACCCTGAGATCTTCTAAAGCTAAGCAGATCTTAGGGGGAGAGGCCTGGCAGGGCTGCATGTGTGGTGAGTGCCCACCAGGAGTTCCCATGTGAGCACTGTAGCAGGCTGCGTGCAGAGGTCCCAGGGCCAGCAGGGCAGTGTTACCTGGTCCATACCTGGCTGCTAGGACAGGAGTGCCCGGCGTCGCTGTGTCTGCCCGGCCTTTCCCTGTGGGTCCTGCTCGGGGGAGGGCAGGGCAGGGCCCACTGTTCACAGTGGCCAAACTGCCCTCTCCGAGGCCCACTCGGGGCGGGGAGCAGATCCACAGTTGACAGGAGGGCCCTGGGCGTGAGCAGCCCCCCTCCCTCCCGAGCTCTGCCTCCTTCCGCTGAAATGAGCTACATCCTCATCCTCCAGTGGGCTCCAGCCCCAGCGGCCCCTGTGTGCGGGCACCCGGGTGTGAGGACAGCAGCCCAGGTGGGCCCCCGCATGTCTCCTTGGGGCACTGGTTCCTAGCTGGCTGGCCCCAGGGTCTGTCCCAGGCTTCAAGACCCCGGTGCAGGCACGAGCATCTCCAGCAGCCCAGGCGTCCCACATCCTCCCTGCCCTCCGGCGCCTCCCTGGAGATTGCCTTTTTGTCTTTTGTGCAGGCCCCGCTCCTCTGTCCAGGCAGCGGCTGGGACAGGATTAGCTGGGGCCGGCTCGCAGGCTTTGGTGAACAGAGCCCAGCTCGGCTTCAACATCTAATTCAATTTGTTCTGCCGAGATTGAAATATGAAATGGTTGCCAGTCAAACGTTCAAGGGACGGGGGAGGGAGGGAGGCCTGATGAAATTTAAATTTTAATGAAAATGACTTTAACCGTTTGCTGTACCTTGGGGGAGCGGAGCGCCCTCCCGTCCTGGGAAGAGAGCGGGTCAGGGCTCCGTCCTCCTCCCGCCTCTCCCTCTCTGGGGCCACTTTCATGGTAAGTGTCCTCCATTTGTCTTGGCCGTGGAAATGGCTGCTTCTGCAAGCCCCGTATGGGACACGCCAGCTCGCCGAGACAGTCCAGTGACCCAGCAGAGCGGCGGCCAGGCCTGGTGCATCCCTCTGTGAAGAGTGGTCCCCCTTGCTCCTCCCAGAAGCTTACTGGATGCGTAGAAACAGCATCTCCAAGAGCGGCCGACATGCCCAAGAGCAGGGTGTGCAAGGGGCCAGGGCTGCGCCGGTTCCCTGGGCAGGACGGGGTGGGCAGCAGGGCCACCATCCCGCTCAGCCTGGCCCTGGGACTGGGAGTGGAGCACACTGCATCTGTTGTCATCAAGGTGGCTCAGACCAGGGCGGTAGCAGTGGGGGGCCGGGGGGGGGGCCGGGGTGGCCAGAGCCTGGAGAGGAAAGGGGGTCCCCGGGGCACCTGAAGGTTCAGCTGAAGGGTGCATAGGGCCCGGTCTGGGACTGCAGCGAGCAGAGCAGTCAGCTGCCAATGTCTGGGGCAGCTCAGAGCCTCCGGGCTCCCGACGCTGTGTGCAGGTGATCGGCAGCGGGTGTGTGTCTCAGCGAAGGGGAGGGGCAGACGGAGGACAAAGTGGGAAAGTGTCCTTTTGCCTTTAAGAAATCCAAGAGGCCCTGTGGAGACTCAGCCTCTAGAGACAGCCAGGAAACCCTAGCACAGCTCAGTAGTTTCAAGGTTAGGGCCAGGGATTTAGCTCAATGGTGCCGCCGCCTGCCTCATAAGGGCAAGGTCCTGAGTTCGATCCCCAGTACCCAAAAAAAAGTTTCGAGGTTTGTTGTTACTGTTGTTTGTCGTTTTGTTTGTGGCACCAGGGATGGAACCGGGGCCAGGTGCTTGCTAGGCAAGCGCTCCACCACCGAGCTGCATTGCAGCACTGAGTTCATTGAGGCCACTTTCAGATAACTCCAAATGCTTTTGGCCACAGAACCCCATTTCCAAACAAAAGTCTGATGCAAACCCAGCATAAAAACCAGAGAAAGCAAGAACTACTGCATTCACGGTTGGGTTATAGGGCCTGACCCTCCCACATTCATCCCCCCACTCAGTACCTGAGGAGTGTAAAAACCATCCCTAGGAGCAGGAGCCTGGACCCAAGGTGGGGGAGATGATTTTAAGGGCCCAGGGGCTTTTTTAATTTATGATTTTACTTTTGCATGCTTGCCACAACCACAGATCCATAACTACCTCATCCAGCCTGTGGTGTGCCAGGCTATAAGGAAAGAGTTGGTATAAAGAAAAATATTAAGTGTATGAATTTAATAAAACAAAAGTAATAAAGAATTGACATGAATGATTCAAAGCACAGGTCAGCAAAGTGCTGGCCCTGGGCAGACCAGCGGCTGTCCGTTTGTATAAGTAAAGTTTTATTGGAACACAGCCATGCCCACTGGTTTCCATATTGTCTGCAGCAGGTTGCTGTGCGTGGCAGAGGTGAGCAGTTACCGCAGAAGGCATATGGCCACAGAGCCTAAAATAGGTACCAGGTAGTGCATCAAGTGTGCCAGCTCCTGCCAAATCCCATTAATTTTGTCAGGTCAAAGAGCCAGACCAGAGAGCTCAAGTGGCATCTGCGAGGTCACACTGTGGCAAAACTCCCCGCTCTATCTCACTGCTTTGCTGTGTCTCAGGGACCCTTTGTCCGGTAACAGCACAGTGCGGAGCCAGCTCTGCTCCTTACCCACCGTGTGACCCTGAGCAAGCCCTTTGAACCTGTGAACCGAGACCGCAGCACCCCAGCACCCCAGGGTTGGAGGGATGGAGCAGATCAAGATGAGCCCAGGGCTTGGAAAGCAGGCTGCTCCACAGCGCTGCACAGCCTCAGCTGTCACCACCGGGGCCCCCTGGAAAGCCAGTGCCCCCCACACCCTGCCAGGTTCTCCTCACCCCCAACACCCGGGAGGCTTGAATGCCCCAGCCCTGCCCCAGGCTGGGGTCTTCTGGACCAATGACAAAGTAAAAGAGACCCTTCGATTTCATCACAGCATCGCCAGGAGCCAGGGCCGCCTTCCCCTCCAGCTTCCCTAGTGAACCCACTTCCCTTGATCGCTTCCCTCGTGAAGACAATGCTGGCCTTGGGCTCGAGCCAACAGCCAGCACTTTCTGGTTTGCAGATTTCTGGATGGCAGCTGCTCCTGCCTTCCCTGGGAACTGTCCCCCATCCTGGTGCCCCACGGGCTCCAGATGACAATATCACTGCCACCCTGTGCAGCAGCAGCTCACAAAGCGGTTCATACAGTCACTCAGTTAAGTCCTGGTGGAGTCACAGGCAAGGGCTGGCAGCCCCATTGCCCAGGAGGAAACTGAGGCTGAGGAAATGAACTGAGTCGCCCATGGCTAATGTCCCAGGAAGGAGTGGCCCCTTCTTCCCCTTTAGCCTTGTGGACAAAGGGAGTTGGCTCAATGGGGGGCGGGGGGCGGGGGGAGGCCTGGCAGGAAACACCCGCAAGTCCCAAAGCTGTTGGGTATGGGGCTGGATAGTTGGGGTCCAGACCCCCGGCATCTCCCCTCCCCACGATTGTGTCTTGATGCTCAGCTCTCGCATTAGCCTCTCCTTGCAGGAGTTATGAGTGGTGAGATGTCCTGTGGCCCCTGAACCACAAGCCCATGTCTTCCCTTGGGGCTCAACCAGAGAGCAGCAGCAAGCTGAGGACGGACACCAACCGTCTCTCCTTCCCAGGAGACAGGCATAGAACCAGGTTCATCCTGCTGCCAGGACACACCCAGACATCGGGGTCCACAAGAGGATGGGGTGGGGTTCTGTCCCAGCTGACAGCTGGGATCTCCTTGCCCACCCTGCACCTTCACCAGCAGCCATTGCCTTCCCCAGCCCTCCCAGGACACTTCCTGGACATTCTCACAGGGTCCTGCCTACATCCTTTTGGCCAGGCCATAGGCACATGGCTGACCCTAACTGCAAGGGATGCTGGGAAGTAGGGTCTTCCTCCTGGAGCCTGCAGGTCCCACAACACCCGGAGCTCCTGGTTGACCAAAGCAGGAGGGTGCCGGTACAGACCAAAGCTTCTGCCGCGATGTGTGGAGGCTTCTGCCCAGGCTCCTCCAGGGTATTTTCAAGGTCAGCTTATCTGCCCTGATGGCCACTTTTTGGGCTGACTTGAGAATTTCACCTCCATAAGCACATGATAAATTCTAAATATCTGATGTGTTCATTAGTTGTCTCGTTGGCTTTGTTGTTGTTGTTATTTTGATACTGAGTGCTGAACCTGGGGCCCTTGCACTGAGCAACATCCCCATCATTTCTTTTAGACAGAGTCTCGATAAGTTGCTAAGTTCTCCAGGTGGGACTCAAACTTGGAATCTTCCTACCTCAGCCTCCCAGAGTGCTGGGATCACAGCTGTGCGCCACCATGCCCAGTGTATTTGTCAGATCTTAACCCAAGGAAGGGCCCACCCCCAGCCCCTGAGTGTTAGCTGTCCATGAAAACCCTATTCAAGGAGACAAAATGGCACTTTTAGGTCCCCATGCGGCTCACAGCAACCATTCTGGGTCCCTTTCCCTCATCAAGTCACCACCTCTGGCTGGAGACCAGTGGGCTCACAGGCTGGAGACATGGCCTGAGAACAGGGGACTGCCACCCCAAACATCAGGGAGGGCTTCCCGGAAAAAGTGGGCGTCACTTGAGTCCCAGTAGGACTGGTCCGAGGACAGCAGGGAGCCCTGGAAGGTCCAACATGGCACAGGGAACCGGGTGACCTCTGCTGGGCAGCGTGAGAGCCACAGGGGCTATCGTTGTGCTGCCACCCGCAGGAGGGACCCAGCCTTGCCCAGTGCTGGGCTGAAGAGGATTCAGTCCGGGAGCTTAAGTGGTCAGCACACAGAATCTAGAAACCTGCCTGACCAGGCCCCATTTCAGCCATGAGCACCATTTAGATTGCAAGAGACAGAGCAGAGGCTGGCATTTGTTTGTTTTCACACAGAAGCCTGAGAGCTAGCACCTGCACCTAAAGACCAAACCCAGCCACACACCAGGCTGTTGTGGAAGGGATGGCACTGTTGTCCCCACTGGACAGAGGAGCAAATGGAGGCTCAGACACCAAAGGTCACAGGGCTATTCATGGAGGGGACAGGAGACTTCAGCTTCCCTTGCTCTGCCCGCAGCAGAGCAAACAGACAAAGCGAAGGAGCAGTGTTATTCAGAGGCGTGGGCAGGGATCCACATGGGACTCTGGTGGGGTTGGGGGAAAATCCTGATTCCCGGGCTGACTGAAGCCGGGTGCTGTGGTGTGTGCCTTTCATCTCAGCTACTTGGAAGCTGAGGCAGGAGGATCATGAGTTCAAGGCCAGCCTAAGCATCATAACTAGGCCCTATCTTAAATAAACACTGCAACTGCCAGATGTCTTTTTTAAAACAACAGGAGTCAGGCATGGTGGCACACACCTGTGATCCCAGCATGAGAGAGGCTGAGGCAGGAGGATCACCATGAATTTGAGGCCAGCCTGGGCAACTGAGTGACTTAGTGAGACCTTGTTTCAAAATAAAAATAGAAAGGGCTGGGATGTAGCTCAGTGTGAAGATCCTGGGTTCAATCCCTAATACTGCAAAAAAATAAAAAGCCATGGATGTTGAGGTACAAAGGGGTGAAAAATGGCCTATGAGCACATCTCCCACCTCCTCTTACACATACCTCACATCCAGCCCCCTCTGGAGGCTCCATGGAGCACAGCCCCATCTGCTGCCTGGGGACCACTTCCTGTCACCCTGTCACCCAGGACGACTCCCTCTTCCATCTCCCTGCCTCTCCCCCAAAACTGCCGCCTGTTTGTCCTCCAGTCCAGACCCCCTTCCGTTCAGGCCACCCCTGGCCTCTGTGACACGCTGCCCCCCAGCGCTGTGGCCCGAGGGCTCCGCCACCCAGCTGTGACCCCTTCAAGGGCAGGGACGTGGTCTGGTCCCCCAGGCACCTGCAGGGCACTTGCTGGCATTTGGGTAACCCCTGCCAGCCCCTGGAGAAACGAGACATCCCGAGGCTTTCGATGCTGAAACCAATGCTAGCACAGCCTCCGGGATTGCTCTTGGTCCCCTGTGCCTCTTTGCGTCTCCTCCCCACTCTGGCCCAGCCCTCCCTGATTGCCAAGGCCATGAGGGCCACTCACTGACACCCTACTCAGACCAGTGGTGCTGCCTGCAGTTTCAAAGTAGCCCCGGGGCTCCCGAGCGGCGGATCCAGTTCATTCCAATGCCCTGGCTAGGTTGTTTCAAACTCCATTTTCCCTGGGAAAACTTTGAATTTGGAAGTAGGAGATTTGGATTCGGCCTCATTTCTCTGCGTTCTGGTTCCTCTCCAGTCCCCCAGGGCCTCGCTGCCTTCACCCAGGAGCCCTAAATCAGGGACGGGCAGGGCTGCTGCACCCTCATTTCTGGGGGAGACGAGAAACCAGCTCATTCCTGCTGCAGAGGTCCCGGGTTTAACTCACCAGTGTCTCCAAAGCAGTCCCAATTCCTCACTATCTTGTTTGGTTTGGGTTGCGTTGGGTTTTTTTGGTTTTTGTTTTTGTTTTTTTTCTGAGACAGTAATTTAGGCTGGCCTTACATTTGTGACCCTCCTGCCTCAGCCTCCTGAGTGCTGGGATCACAGGCCTGCACCACCACTTCCAGTTAGTACACAGGGAACTTGGGAGAGTCTGCACATCCCCAGTGCCTCTCCCCACCCCTGCTGAACTGCAACAGCTTTTGAAATGAAGAGGGGTGTGGGATGCGGTACAGGCAGCCTCGGTGTTTTCTGGGGTGACCATCAAGTATTCATTCTGATGGCTTCTTTCGGGACAGCCTCGGCTTGTGGAGCAAAAGCCACCTGGCCCACAAGAGGAGATTGTGGCCAAGAAACTCCTGAGGGTGAGAGCGGAAGCTTTGATCTTTAACCCGGAAGCACAACTGGAGAACTGCCCCGCAACCCAGACACTGCTCCTTCTTTCTGGACCCCTGCACCTGCTTCTTCCCCTGAAGATGGGCAGAACCGGCCGCTCCCTTCTGGGAGCTCCCAGGGCCAGGGGGCAGGTGCTGAGCCAGCCCCGAGTACCCACCTAGTCTTGCTCATCGCTGCCCTACGCCAGCACACGAGAGTGGGCCGAGGGGACAGGTCCGGGCCCCTGGAGGCTCGTCCCCAAGCGCCCAGACACAGTGACACACTGGTGCCACGTGACGGGGGGGCGGGGCACAGCCCCCGTGGGTCACAGTGGGGCTGATTCAGAGGAGCCGATGAGAAAGAAAGAGGAGGCCGCAGGAAGAAGAGTTCCGGACAGTGGGAGGAGCTCGTGCCAGGGGCCGTGGGGGAGCGGGGAGCGTGCACCCCCAGCCCGTCCCCTGCTGCAGGGCACGGAGCGCTGCCAGCCAGGGGCGGCTCCCAGGACACCGCGCCGCCCCTATCTGAGGACCGAGGCCATGCGTCAGGCGGGCTGCCCAGGTCCGCATCCTCGCCGGCCTCCTCCTGAGGCAGGAAGCGGTCACGTGGCGACCGGCTGGGGTTTCAGTGAATCTGCTTATGAATATCAATCAGGCCCGGTAATTCACAGTAAGTGGGATCCAGATTGACTAATAAGCAAGGCTTTCACCCCAAACTGGGTCCGGGAAAAAGAGTGGCAGCGGCCAGCAGGTGCCGGTGCGATGTGACCAGAATTAGAAAAGCTGACGGCAGAGCCGAGGGTGACAGGGTGGCCATGCTCCCTCCCCTGCCTGCCTGGGGTGGAGTGGGGGCCACGAGGTAGCTCGGGGAGCGGGGTCCTCGGGCACAGGCTTGGGGCCCCAACTGGAGTAGAGCAGCCAGAGGGGGCTGCAGCCCTGGCCCCTCGGGCGACCACAGCTGTGGGGCCCACCTGGCCATCACGGGGAGGTGGGTCCCCAGGCTACCAACTTGAGGGACAGGAGCCTCACTACCGCGGACACGCAGCATCCTGCCCCCCACAGAAGAACCCGAGAGACTAGGGCTCAGAGGATGACACAGCCCTACGGCCCGGGTCCTGACAGGCACCACCCTTGTAGAGAGCCAAGTTCAAGGGCCCAGCGACCAGGTATGGGATCCACACCATGGACCCCTGGGTACTGCTATTTCCCATGTGTACAGTGGAGAAACTGAGGCCCAGGCTGGAGTCATACAGCTCGGCAGAGGCGGGTGTAATGTTCCTGCTGGGTCCTGACCTCCAACCCCGGCAGACAGCTGGAGGCCTGGGAGAGAGGCCAGCACATTTGTCCACTCAGCAGTGCCGACTGCAGTCGGCAGCCCTTCCCTGCCCAGTCTGGGTCCCAGGACACGAGTGGACACAGCGCCTGCCCCAGAAGCCCAGGCTGGCGTGCAGGCTGTGCAGGCACTCACAGGGGGTGGAGGGTGCTGAGCTTGGGGCGCATGGGGGCTATGGCAGCCTGAGTGTGAGTGAACGTGTGTTCACACGTGAGGGGTCGGGACACCATGCATATGCTGCTCTGTGGTCGCTTCACCTTCCAGAGCCCACGTGCCCCAAACAAGTCACCAAGGAGTGCAGGCAGGAGTGGGGCCGGAGTCGGGGTCCCAGGACCTTGCCCCTGGGGGACAGCGGCAGGCTGCGTCACCTGAGGAGGGAAACAAGTCGTCTACCTTTGGCTTGGACAAACCATGTTGGTGTCAGCAGCCCAGCCAGGACGCCTGAGGACCGGGAGTCCTGGCTGACCGGCTGGATCAAGCCCAGGGTGACCCTGCAGAATGTGACCGTGGCATTTGGACTGAGCCGAGGCCAGTGATTTGGGTCCATGGTCAGGCTGGGGCAGATCATGGTTGCCCTGCCTCAGTTTCCCTACCCATCTCACAGTGGCACCTCCAGTACCCTGTGGAAACAGCCCAGGAGGCCCACGTGATCTCGGAAGCAGTGATCCTGTTCTGAGCCTGTCCTGTGGGAGAAATCCAGCCACCATCGCCACCCCAGCGGCAGACACTGCTGTCTGTCCCTCTTCTGGACAGGGACAGGGCCACAGAGAGGAGTCCCAGCTGTCCAAGACAGCTGCCAGGTCCCGAGTCTGCAAAGCATTGGTTCGGCCACAGGGGGCAGGCTCGCTGCATGGAGCGTGCACACAGTAAGTGCTCAATAAACTCGGCCACGTGGCAGGGCTTTTCCTGGTGTCGTCTGCATCCCTGCCTGGCTCCCATCGATCTACACAGATGCTGGGTCAGCTCAAAATTCCCCGGGCTGAACTGCAAAGGTGGCGGTACTCGGGGCCCGTGGGGAGTGGAGGAGCCGATCTGCACTGCCGCTAAGGTGGATCTGCATCTCCAGGCAGCCTGGTGGACGCTGTACAGGAAGGGACCATGCTGGAGGGTGAGGCCCCAGCGCCCCTCTGCATCCAGCTGCAGGTTTGGCAGCCGCTGGCGAGGGCTGGGAGCTCTGAGGCCCAGCACTGCCTCCCGGGACATACTCCACACTAGGTAGTTTCTCATTTTCCCCTTGAGTAGTTTCACAGCGCAGTTAAACCCGCAGCAGTGGCTCACAGGATGGAGACCCAGGCCGGGGAAGGAGGCGGGGCGGGGGGTCAGGGATCGCGTGCGCCCCTCTGCCTGCCCTGCCCCCACACGGACAAACTGCTCCACGCCCAGGCTGAGCTCAGGGCAGGCAGGGACTGACAAACGCAGCCCTGGCCCAGCAGCCAAGGTGCGCACTGGGCAAATACAGAAACGCACACAGCTCAGGGACCCCACTTGGGGACCAGTATTTTGCAAACAGAGCAGGAAACTGCACAAAGACACTTTGTTCTGGCTCCTTATCTTTTAAAGCAGAAATTTGCCCCCTGGTTCGTTTCCCTAAAACTCCATTCAGCTGCAGGTGTCTGTCCTTGTTGGGATTCTCTTAGGCAACCCCTTCGTGAGCGCCTGAAGTGCTGCTATCCACACCCTCCCTGGCCCCCCAGCTTGCTCGCTCTGAGCCCACTGAGGCTCAGAGAGGTTTGGCACCTGGCCCGGGGCCACACAGCTCACACAGGCAGGGCTGGGCTTCCCAGTCTGGCTCCAAAGCCAGTGCTCACTCCAGAGGATGCTCTGGTGGGAGAGCCAGAAGGAGAGATGGTGGCCACTTGGGGACAGTGGCAGTTTACCTGCGGCCTCTCCGGGCCCCTGTGCAGCTGGCTGTCAAGCAGCATACGCAGGAGGGAGAGACTTCCCGGCAGGTCTCCCTGGGAGGGCAGTCATGGAGGGGCAGGGCCACCATGCGCAGCACCTCCGGGTGCCACCTGGGGTTGACCTGGCCACCCAGGCTGGGGCCTCGGGTTGCCCAAGGGCCAAAAAGGGGCCAAGACCAGCAGTGTCCTCCACCTCTGCCCACACTCCAGCCTGAGGATAACTAACAATGGCCACAGTCTTTTCTTTTGTGCAGTGCTGGGGATGGAACCCAGGGCACGAGGGCAGGGCCTGCTGAGCCCCAGCACCTGGCTCAGCCTCTGAGGAAAGGCACATGGTGACTGTGGTGGACAGCCCTGCATCTCCCTCCCTCCTCCTCCCACCCCCACTTTGCAGACGGGAACACTGAGGCCAGGACAGAGCACCACGCCGCTCGTGGGCCGAGAGGGCCTAGTGTCCTTGCCTCCAGGGACCCCAGCCAGCCCTTCAGGGGCACCAGCCCCACAGGCCTGTCCTCCACCGAGGTCAGGAGGTCAGCTCTGGCAGCCAATGCCTTTTCAGACAAGTAGAAATGGGGAACAAACCAAGGCGGAAGCTGTAGCTCGGGCTGGACTGGCCTTGGAGCCAGGGCTGCAGAGGGAGCGTGGTGGACTCGAGTCTGGGTCTGCAGGGCACCGTTGGCCATGGCGGCGGCTTCGTTAGAATGCAGCCCGGAGATGGCGCTTCTCTCTGATGGCTGCGAGTGATTGACACTTACAAATTACCCAGCCGAAAGTGTCGAGTCTTTGACCCCTGAGTAACATCTTTGGCAAGCCTGAGATTTGCCAGCATTTTGTCATCTAATTACTACAAATCCCTTGAAAATTCACTGGCTGGTGAATTTTTAATGCGGGGCAATTTCAATGTGATGCATGGCCCAGATGGGTTCTTGATTTCTCACCTTTCCTTCTCTTCTTCTCTCTCTCTTCCTCTCTCGGCCTCTCTTTGCTTAACTTTTTTTTTTTCTTTAAATCTCCAAAACTTGAATGTGCTCACAGGGGCAGGCCCACCCTAGCTTTTGGGAGAAGCTGGGATGGGCTGCATGGTCTTCGCCCCTGATCCTCTTCGGGCTGTGTTGCTGGACAGGTGCCTGCAGACCTGGTCACCGAGTGTACATGCCTTCTCCTCCTCAGCAGCGCTGACCAACCGGCCTCCTCCAGCACTCACCTTCCGGTTGGTCCCGCTCTGCAGGCGAGCAGGCTGGTGGCTACCTGCAAGGTTGGCTGCATCCACTCTGAACAAGTGCTTCCTGCAGTATTGCTGTTATTCTTCCCTCTTCTTCCTGAGGCCCTCGGGGAATGACATCCAGCCAGGCAGGGAAAAGATGGTGCCTTAGGGAGCAGAGCTGAAGCTGCATGTTCGGCCCCAAGTATTTGCACCTTGCACATGAGATGGACTCCTGCCTTCACTGACCGGAAACCGGAAGTCAGCTCAGGTGCCACGTGGACTCCTGGAAGGGACTCAACTCTTAGCCCAAAGGAAGTCAGACCTCCCAGGCACTGGGGGCTTCTTTCCCCAGGAGCCAAATTATCCCCAGACCTCAAGTTGGAAGTGGCTCATGAGTGAGAAACGTGGGTTGCATTCTCTGAAAAGTTCCCTTCCCCATCCCGTGTGAGTTTAAGGTACTTCTTATTCCTCATTTTTCACCTTTTCTATGTATACTGGGTTTTTGTTTTGTTTTGTTTTTTTTAGTACAGGAGATTGAACCCAGGGCCTTCGCACTGAACTATATCCTCAGCCCTTTTTATTTTTTATTTTGAGACAGCATCTCAGTAAGTTGCTAAGTTGCCTGGGCTGGGCTTGAGTCTGCCATCCTCCTGTCTCAGCCTCCCAGAGTGCTGGGTGTGCAGTCAGGGGCCACTGCACCCGGTTAAGGATTTTTATTTCTAAATACAAACACAAGATGCCTTCTGAACTTTGTACCCACAACAGTGCTCCTGAGGACGTTTTCCTTAGCAACACAACAGAGGAGAGCCGGGGTCCTGGCCTCTGCTGCTTGTGGTATAGATGAGTCTCGCCTGCCACCTACGCCTGCCCCCACCAGTCCCCTCCTACTCAGGGGAGCAGGCTTTGCTTTTCAACCCCATTTCTGGTTACACATGTACATGGCTGATAAAATATTCCTCTTCACCCCCTGTCCCCATGGGACCCGCTGTCTTACGGGAAAAAGGTTTATATGACAGCGACCCCAGCAGACTGTGTGCCGCCTAGAAACTGTGAGGGGTGTCTCTCTCCCTCCCTCCCTTCCTCTCTCTCCCTCCCTCTCCCTCCCTTCCTCTCTCTGTCTCTCTCTCCCTCCCTCCCTCTCTCTCTCTGTCCCTCCCTTCCGTTCTCTCTGTCCCTCCCTCCCTCACTCTCCCTCCCTCCCTCTCTCTCTCTCCCTCCCTTTCTCTGTCTGTCTCACTCTCCCTCCCCTTCTCTCTCTGTCTCTCTCTCCCTCCCCTTCTCTCTCTGTCTCTCTCTCCCTCCCTTTCTCTCTCTCCCTCCCTTTCTCTCTCTCTCCCTCCCTTTCTCTCTCTCTCTCTCTCTCTCTCTCTCTCTGTCCCTCCCTTCCGCTCTCTCTCTCCTGGTTTTAATAAAGTCCTTGCAGAGACACAGAAAGCTTAGGCTTCCTCCTGGGCTCCGAGGTTGCTGAGGTTACTTGCCCCCAGAGGAAGATGCTACCCAGGACTGGACTGTGCCCTCCCTGGGCCCCCCCTGGGGCCCTCAGCCCCGCAAAGGCATCTTCTGCCTCTGCAGAGTGGGTCTGCAGTGGCCCCGAAGGTCCCAGATGTCGGATGCTGGGGCTGGGACTGCGCTGCACCTGGAGACCCCCCAGTGGGAAGCCACCCAGAAGTGGCCTGGCTGGGCCAGCAGGAAGACCCATCTCCAACGCAAGGATGAGCTCCAGACGCACAGTGTTCCGGACCGAAAAGTCTGCGGGGGACAGAGTGGAAGAGCGAAGGCCCTGTGCATGAAAGAGCATCAAGTAGGGTCCAGAATGGGGCATGGGAGGCTGAAGCAGGAGGATCACAGTTCATGCCCAACCTGGGCAACTTAATGATTACAAGACTCTGTCTCAAAATACAAAACTAAAAAAGGGCTGGGGATGTAGCTCAGTGAGAAGGCCCTGGGTTCAATTCCCAGTACTGTCAAACAACAACAACAACAAAAATAAATAAATAAATAAATATAAATAACACAGTGTCAAGAGGATGAGAATAAGTCACTTCTGGCAGGTCGGAGAAGGTGGTGTTGGACGCAAGCATCATAGGGGGCGACTCTTAGAAGGACGGCATCCAGGTGGCACCCACCAGGGTGAGGACGGCCCACCTCGGTGGTCTCCCCACGTGCCTCGAGTACCCTGTGCAGGGCAGGGCAGGGCTGCTTTGAGGCTGAGCCTGATTCAGGTCAAGGTCCCCATGCCATTCTGTGTAAGGGGCAGCCCGATCCGCTGGGCTGGCAAGGCCAGGTCCCAGTGGGAAGAAGCCATCCAGACCCAAGATAAGACAGCCAAGGCGAGGGCGAGGTCCAGGACCTCAACAGTGCTGCCTGTTGACGGCTCGTGTCCCCGGGAAAAGAGGAAGCAGAACAGCTGGTGGCAAAATGTGAGCTCTTTACTTACTGGTTTATGTTTTGCCATGCTTTGCTATTCCTGTTTTTCTTTCCTTATTCTTTTGTGTGTGTCTGTGTGTGTGTGTTTGTGAACACACGTGTGTGTTGCCTGGAAATCGTGGGGAAGGTATTTAGGAGGCTGAGGCAGGAGGATCACCAAATTTGAGGCCAACCTGGGTAACTTATCCAGACCCTGTCTCAAAATATTACCAAGGAGGACTGGTGTGTTGCTCAGTGGTGTGGTGCTTGTCTAGCACGTGTGAGGTCCTGGGCTTGATCTCCATCCAGCACACACACACACACACAGCACAGAGATAGGGAAGGGTTTGGGGATGTCATGCTGCCTGGGTCTAAGGAAGAGGCTGGGGAGGCATTTAGGTACATTACGGCACCTAGGGAGGGTCTGCCATGCCCTGAAATAGCAGACCCTGTGGGCTTTCTGGTTGTTTCCAATTTTCTTTGCCTATGTTGCCTTCACAGGCCTTGCTTTCACAGGCCCTGTGGCAGGTTGGGGTGTCTGGGACAGAGTTCTAGACACAGGCATGAGGAGAAATCTGCTAGAAGTTTTCCAGGAGATTTTTTGTTTTCCTAATTTAAAAAAGGAAAGAAAATAAAATCACAAACTCTCCCCCTTTCCATTTCTTTCTTCTGCCTTTAACTCAGATGTGATGTCTGCAGCTGCAGCAGCTATTTTGCCACCTTGAGGGGAAGGCCAAAGGAGTCACAAAGTTGTATGAGCTACTTAATCTACACCAGCCGCCTCTCTCCAGAGTTCTCATTATATAAGAAGAATGGCTCCCACCCATTTAAGGCATAGTTAGTTGGCTTTTCCATTACTTGCTCTCAAAAGTGTTCTTGACCTGATCTATGGAATAAAGAGTTGGGGCTGGGAAGGGGTGAATAACAATATAGGTGAGTGTTAGTTCTAAAGCAGCAGCCCTAAGGTTGTGGGATGGAAAAAAGGAAAAAGATTATAAGGTGGATAGGGAGAGGCCTCTTGGATGGTAAAGTGAATCTGCTTCAACTCCACTTTCATTGGAAAGGAACCAAGATAGACATGGATTTTTTTAAAGGTTTTTTTGAAACAGGGTCTCACTATGTAGCCCAGGCTGGCCTCCAACTCAATCCTCCTGCCTCAGCCTCTCAAGAGCTGGACTACAGGTGTGCACCACCACACCAGGCCTACCTGCTCGGTATGTTCTGTCCTGGGTGCTGGAATCACCAACAGCCAAGGAGTTATCGTGATAAAAGACAGACATCGGGCAGCTGTCCAGGGAGAATAAACATTCTGGCCGCCACGTTCTCTGCTAGGACGTGCTTCGGGCTGCCTCTCCATCAGGACGCGGTCCTTCAGCATCCGGACAGTTCCAGGTGTGGCCTCGACCCTCAGGATCGCAGTGGTGGGACATTTCCGGGCGGGACGTTGTCCCATGGCCGGGGTGAGGCCCGGTGTGTTCCTGACGCACAGGAAGGGTCGGCATCTACACCCCCACCACCGGAAGTCGGGTTTGGGACCTCAGGTGCAGGGAGAAACCGAAGACAGTGCACAGAAAAGACGGACGGGGAGGTCAGGCGAGCATGGCCATCGAGGCTTGGGGGAGCAGACGCGTGAACAGAGCGACCAGGCAGCGTGACCGCCACTGCGGGGAGGACCTGGCGGACACTGGGAGAGGGGCAGGCGCAGGGCTCAGTAGGCTGCGTGGGACGAGGTCGCCAGCGTCCACTGGCCGCTAGGGGACGAGGGCACGGAAATCACTAAGCTTCGGGATTGCCTAGCTCTGAGAAATCTCAAGAAACCAGAGTACTCAGCCCTTCTGCAAGCGGCCCCGCCCAGACCACAAGCTCCCCCAGTAGCACAGCGGCCACGCCTCTGCCCAACTGCTAACCGGTGCTCAGCTAGAGAGGAAGGGCTCCCACAGTGACTGGAAGGCAGGCTGAACAGACGCCAACTGATTGTGCCCAAGCTGCTCAGCTGGTGCGCGGTAAAAACTCATGCAGGAGCAGGTGCTGGACATCATCTGTGCAGGGAGGCTGAGCCAGAATGTGTGTAATTCCAGGACTGTGGGAGGCTGAGGCAGGAGAAGCCCAGCCTGAGCAACTAAGTGACTTAGCGAGAACTGGAATCAAAGTAAAAAAAATTAAACAGGGCTGTGGATGTAGCCCAGGGCAGAGGTCTTCGATTCAATTTCAGTGCTGGGGCGGGGGTGGGGGGCGGTGAAAGGGGAAAAAACGACTTTCTGCGAGAGTCCCTGTTTAGTTAGGCCAGCAGGGGGCGCTGGCGAAAGCACGCGGGCAGGGCAGGGCAGGGAGAGGCTGGGTGTCCCTCCCAGGCTCCCGTCCCTGCCTTCCGCAGAGCCCAGGGGCTCGACCAACCTCTCTAGCGGGTGTCTTTACAGGGTGTGATCAAAAATAAGGTGACTGCTGCTGCCGAGTGCCGTCCAACTGGGAAAGACAGTCTTGTCAAGACCCCACGGTGGGGCCTTGTCCGCGGATGACGGGATAAGCGTGCCAGAGGAAAGGGAGAACTGCGAGGGCGGCTGCAATCTTTTCTTGTAATACATTTTCTTTAAAAATTTAAACATGCACTGTATCTTTTGCTCCCATCTAGTACCTATCGATATTTACCATTTTAGAAATCAAAAGGACATTTCCAAACACTTCATGAAGGGCTGGAGTTGTAGATCAGTGTGAAGCACTTACCTAGCATGTGCGAGGCTGGGAATTAATTCATTTAAAAAGCAACAACAATAAAGTCAACATGAACACTTTCACAGAAAGCGAAGAACATTTTCCTAGAAGTGTAGTAGGAAGAGCGGCACCTTGGTGTATTTTTGCAAATCGCCACAGTGTCTGGCTTCATGAAAACCCCTGGCCCCCAGGCCTGCTCCTGCGTCCCGTTGGACACCTTCTGGCCTTCTGATGCGGAGTCCAGAGAAAATCACAGCCCTCCCGAGAGCCCTCTGCACTGTTACTGTCTTCATTTCTTAGGTGGTGAGACAGGCCCAGAGAGGCACAGTGACTTATCCAAGGTCACACAGCAGGATGAGGCCAGCTCTGCCTGGAACAACTGAGAGCAGCATGTGCCAACCTCTCCCTCCTCCACCTGAGACGCCCAGCAGACCCAGGCACCACACTTCGAAACCTGAAAACTCGGAGAGCTCTTCCTGTTTACCCTGCATTGTTTGTTCTGAGCATACAGATACATTCATTTAATTTCCCCCACAACCCACAATCCATAACTGTGCCCCTTTTACAGATGAAGGAAAAGATTCAGAGAGGTTAAGGAACTTGCCTTAGGCTGCAGTTAGGAAGGGGCAGTGCCAGTGAGGAACTCGGGGAGCTCAGTGTGTGTGGGTACGTTTTTAAAGTCATGGTATTTGCATGGAAAACTCTGGAAAAATGGATTCTAACTCATGAGCTGTGGTCACTTACAGGATTAAGAAAATATATGGAAGCTTACTTGCTAAATTTTTTCTTGTAATGGTTGAAAGTAAATCAGAAAAATAAAATAGAGTTTTGTTTTGCTTTGAGACAGGGTCCCGCTATATAGCCCAGGCTGGCCTCAAACTCACAGCCATCCACCTGCCTCAGCACCCCCAGTATGTCATCACACCTGGCTAACAGAATTTTTAAAAAAATAAGTCTATAATCCTTTGTTGATTTGTGGAGCAGGCCCAGGGTGTGTGCCGTGTGTGCGCATGCGTGCGAGTGTGTACCTATTTATCAGACGGGGCGGTTCCCGAAAAGCCACAGGCTGGGGGCCGTTTCCCGGCCTGGGCACAGGGCCCTGCAGAGCCAGGCAATGCTGGGGAATGACAGGTTGTTCACAATGGTGCTGGCTCCCCGAAGCCCTCCAAGTGTGCACCCCACGAGGGGGACCACGGGGCGCCCCCGGAAGATCTGCAGGTGCCTCCCGCCTCTGGAGTCCGCGGCTGGGGCCTCCCTCCGCCCCCGCTCGTGCTCATCCTCCCGCTTGAACAGTCCCCCCCCCCCCGAGTTCACAAGCCGGGAGATTCTCATTTTCACCCGCAGACAGCCTGTCTGTCGGAGAGCTGGGAGCCGCCTTCTATTTTTTTCTTTTCCTGCATGATAATTTTCCCCCCTTTTTTTGTAGCTAAAAATCACCCAGGCTTGTCCAGACGAGAGGGCAGAAAATTATTCGGTGAAAGAGAAGGGAAGATAATTTCTCTGGGTCACAGACGTTCTCACTTGTCATCTGTCGGCAGGAGGAGACTCGAGGAGGGAGGAGGGAGGGCGTTTGCGGGACGGGAATGAGAACCGAATCCATCACTGTCCGGAGCCTCCCCGGGGGGACACAGCCGGGGAGGGCGTGGGGGGCAGGAGGGCCTCGCTCTGTATGGACCCCTGCCCCGGGCTCCCGGCCGACAGGCCCACTTCCCCTGGGCCTCAGTTTCCCCGTTGAGAAAACAGGGACCGCGGCTCCTCCTCCTCTCCTCCTCCTCCTCCTCCTCCTCCTCCCCCCCCCCCCTGCAACTGCCAGCCCTGCAGCACACTCAGGAGATGACATGGAGACGTGCGGACAGCTGGACCCCTGGAGCAAGGGGTGCGGGGGGAGCAGGACTGGGAGCCACTGAGGCAGAGGAAGCCTGCAGGGTGTGGAACAAGCCAGGGCTGGGGCCCATCGCAGCCCTGTCCAAGCCTCAGTTTTCCCATCTGTAAACCGGGGCTAGGAAAGCCACCTGTTTCATCGGATTCATTTTGAGGATGAAGCGACAATTACACACGGTGCGTCTGGGACGGTAACCACCAACGGCACCAGCGACAGAAGTGAGCGAGTGACGGGGGCCAACTCACAGTCCCCCATGCTGTCACCCGAAACTAGACCGGGCTGGAACTCTCAGCAATCCTCCTGTCTTAGCCTCCTGAGCGCTGGGATTACAGGGCGCACCACCACACCCGGCTTCAGCATGTAGAGTCAGGCAGTGGGTGGAATCCTAGCTCTGCACCCACGGCCTGCACTGGGTAAGTCACTTGACCTCCTTGGGCCTCAGTTTCCCCATCTGCAGAAAGCAGCTAGCAAACCCCATCTGGTTGCTGGGAGGATTAGAAATGCCATGTGGAACCTGCCCAAGATGGGGTGACCACAGGTCCTCCACATTCTGTCCACTAAGCACAGGGTGGGATTTCGCTTTGGCAGCCAGGTGGGTGCTGCTGCCATTTCTCAGCTCCACCATGGTGGCCTAGCTGGGAGAGCAGCATAGACAACTGGTCAACAAGGGTGCGCCAGCCCCCACACTGCTTTATAAAAATGAGTGCAGGCCACCTCTGGCCCGTGGGGCGCACCTGGTGGAACCCTGGGCTGATAGCGCAAAGCTGTGAGGCCTGAGGCTGGGGTTGGGGTCCCGAAGTTGCATTCTTTACCCAACTCGCCCCGTCCAGCCACCACCAGATGCCCTTCACAACCTGTCCCTTGTACACATATCTGCTGTCACTCCCTGCTGCCCACTGCTCCCTGCTGGGCTCTATGGTCTTCCAACACCTTGTTCCCTGATGTTTTCTCTGGTGGGAATGCTTTTATTCTTAGCCTGGCTGGTCAGTTTGGAGTTGACCTTCAAGAGTTGGCCTTCAAGAGTTGGCTCCAATACTGGTTTGAGATTTTCAAAGAACTTCGAGAGCACTCCCTAAAGCAAGACAGCAAGTATATAGCACACATCACTCATGCTCTTTTCCTGTTCTGAGGCAGACATTACTAATCAATCTGGCACTCTTTCCTGCCTTAGGCACCCGTTAAATCACACAGAGTTGCTTTTGAGATAAATGCTAATTGCCATGAATGCTAAAAAGAAAGGAAAGCTAGGCTGTAATCAGAGCACTCTGGAAGGCTGAGGCAGGAGGGTGGCAAATTTGAGCCCAGTGACTTAGTGATTGTATTAAGATTTTGTCTCAAAATTTAAAAATGTTTAAGATGGGGTGAGGTGGTGTGGGATGTAGCTCATTGTGAAGCCCTTGGGTCCCCAGTACCAAAAAAGAAAGGAAGAAAGGAAGGTCAAGAAAAAGAAGGGGAAAAGAAAAGAAAGAGAAGAGCTCCTCTAGTGCTGGCTTCTTTTCCTGGCCAGAGAAGTCTGAGGTCTGAGATGACCATGAGGCCATCCCTGTCACAGTACCAGCTACTTGCTAAGAGCCCCTTCCATGGGAGCTCCCATGGTTCCTGGATCCCACTCGGCTCCTGGTGACCCCTTCTAGAAGGTGTGAACCCAGTGCAAAAGCCTGCCTGTTGCACATCCTGACAGGAGCTTCTGGGTGGTTAGATATCAGCCAAGATCCCCAAAATTCAAGGTCCCGTCTGTCCAAGGAGGAAGGATGCAGGTCCTCTCGTGGTGGGGATGTGCAAGAGGCAGGTGAGCTACTCTCCCCTGGCTGTCCAGGGCTCCCTGTTTTAAACATGTCAACACCCCTCCTCTGACTTGTCTTCATTTTTCCCAGCTTGTCATACCTGCCTGTCACAGGGCCTTTGCACCTGCTGTAACTGCTGCCTGAAATGGCTGTCCCTGCCCTCTTCACCTAACTGAGGTAGACTCAGCCTGCAGCTGAGGTAGACTCTCAACTGAGGTGTATGACAGGTCCAGGGGGAAGATGGATGTAATACAAAACCAGGGTGAGGCTGTATCAATCAGCTCCTGCTACAACAGTGCTGCAAAACAAACTGCCCCGCACTCGGCAGTTCCATGCCATAAGCCTGAAGTGTTCCCTGGCCAGCCTCTGCATCATGGCTCTCGGCTTTGACTGGGCGTCTCTCCAGCCAGTGGCAAGTAGTGGGATGGGTGGTAACTCTGCTGACCCAGGCTGGCTGCGCTCCCATGTCTGAAGGTAGCTGGAGGCCAATGGTCTACAATGGCCTCTGCCAGGAAGTTTTGGCTCCTCTCCACACCGTTGCTCATCCTAAAGCAGGCCCTCTGAGCGTCGCTCTCAAGGTGAGAGCTGAGGGTGTGGAGGCTGAAAGGTCTCTTGAGGTCTGAACTCAATTAGCTCGGGGCACTTCCGCAAAGTTCTACTGACCAAAGCAAGCCAGGGGCCAGCCCAGACTCAAGGGGTACGAGACAGGTGCCACGTCTCTATGGGAGGGGCTGTAGGATCCACCCTTCTGTGGGAGGGGCATTAGGCCCCACCCCCATGGGGAGGGGCTGTAGGCTCCACCTTCTGTGGGAGGGGTTGTAGACTCTTCCTTTCTGTATCCACAGTAAGAAGCGGTGCCGGAACCTCAGTGGCCTTCCTGAACATCAGCGACAGGGAGGCTGGGAGGATACCCTCGGCTTTGGGCTGCCCCAGAACTGACTGCAGGGGGCACGATGCCTCCGCCTGGCCCCTGGGAGCCCCCTCTACCCTCCTCCCCCGAGCTGCCGCGAGGAGAGGAGGCAGCGTTCTTCCTCCCAAAGTTTAATTAAGTGATCTGCCGCCACGGGGTTAATCCTGTTATCACTGCCCGGAGCTGACCGCAGGGGAAACCGCGGGCCCGTGTAAAATGTCAGCTGTCTGGAAGGCCTGGTGGGCCACTGAAAGCCACTGGAATTTGGGGGGAGGCAGGGGGTGGGACGGAAGCCAGAGCCCCCACAGGGGCAGGACATCCGCTTTCCAGACGGCACACAAAGGGGCTGAGCCGGGCTTCAATCCCCTCCCAGGAGGGGGTGGGGGTCTGCTGAGAAACTTCTGGCTTGGATGGACTTTGCTTTGGCCGAGGCCCATCAGGCCACCGCAAAATTCCAGAGCAGAAGCCTCGGAAGGCTCACATTCCCTCCTCTTCTGCACTCTCACTGGGAAGAGGTGGAGCCTTCCTGGTCCAGGGCGCACGTTTGGGGGCTTGGGCTTGGATTCTATATCAGTCATACCTTGTGTGGCTTCAGGCAGATGATTTAACCTCCCTGGGGCTCCGTTTCCTCATCCGCACAATAGGTGGTAATGCCCATCTTCCAGGGTCCCCAGAAAGATGCACGAAAGTGCCTAGCAGACCTCTGCATGGAGCGGGCGCTGCCTCCTGTCATTAATACACTGCATACCCAGAATGATAGTCTTTGTGTCCCCTGTGGCCAAGGACTCCTTGGGACCCTCTTAAACCAGGGCCACTCCGGCCATCCCCCGAGGGGAAGCAGAACACGGGCTGAGTGACCGCACAGGCAACCTGGGGCATGGCAGGCACCGTGGAACCTCTTCACACATGGCCCATTATTCATTCGTCAACAAGCAGTTGTTAATGCAATTTTTCCTCATCTATTAATGCATGAGGGACGACTGGATGATTCCTTCTTGCTCGAATCCATTTCTGTATCTGTCCTGGGGAAACTGAAATCGAAGCAGAAAAGGCTGGGGTTTGGGTGCTGGACTTCCCAGCTGGGGAAGCAGGCCAGCCGCTTCCCCCTGGGAACCCACCTCGATTTTCCCATCTGCCAAGTGGGAACGGTGTCCTGTGCTTCCCTCCAGGGGCCTGGGAGGATGGCAGAGCTGTGCGCTGTTGTCCGGCAGACAGCCACCCCCAGAGCCCGGGAGGAGGCAGGTCTACCCTCTGCCACCGTGGTCTGGAGGAGTCATGCAGAAATGGCAGCCCCACAGCACTCCATAAAATCCAAGTGGCCGTTAAGTTGGACTTCCGAGTGAACGGGAGTAATTAGCGTGCTTCCCACAGAGTAAAACCCAAATGTCAGACAATGCTGGGCCATTAAAGCGTTCTCTGCTCAGCTGCCACCCTCCTGCCCTGCTTAGGTGGTCCCCACCCCCTGCTGACCTTCGAAAGGCGGAGGACAGCAAAGCAGGAGGACCAGGGATGGGCTTTATGTTCTGCTGGGCCGGGACCAGCATCCCTGAGCTCATGTGCTTCATCCAGTGCCCAAGAGGGAGGGTTGTAGGAAGGATTCGTGTGGTCCTGTCTCTAGCAGGGGCACCTGACCAAAGTGCTAGCTCTTGCTGAGGACTGGGTGAATCAGCATACTGTGTGTGCTGTCCGAAGAGAGGGCTGGAGCAGGGGAGGCAGATGAGGCTCCTAAGGCACGAACTTGAAGGAAGATTCTCACCTTAAAGCTGCGCAAGTATCCACCTGGCCTCGCTGAAAATCCGGCCAGGTGCTGTGGAGCACATCTGCAATTCCAGCTACTCACTAGGCTGAGCCAGGAGGATCACAGGTCTGAGGCCACTTTGGGAGATCTAAAGGAGCCTGTCTCAAAATAAAAAATGTAGAAGGTCTGAGCTACAGCTCAGTGCTGGAGCGCTTGCCTAGCATGCATCAACCCCTGGGTTCAATCCCCAGTGCTGGAAAAAAACAAAACCAAACTCTGGAAACCAGTGAGACAATGATCACTCAGGAAAGCCGTGGACACCCTGACACTCCGAGGGGAGGTGGAAGGTCATGGTTCTGAGACTGATCTTGTGTTTGTGGAGACAGAACTGAGTTCAAATCCTAGGGCTGCCACACAAAACTGTGACTTTGGGCACGTTGGCTCGCTTCTCTGCCCCTCACTTCCTCATCTTTCCCACATGCCCAGTGAGAACCCCTCATAGGGCTGCTGGGACATTTGCTGGCATCATGTGCAAGGACTTGGTACAGAGTAGGTGCCTGATAGGGCTGCCCCCCTCCCGACTCATGTTGAGGCTTTCTCCCCAGTGGGACGCTGTTGGGGGGTGACTTCTCAGAGGTGAGGTCTGCCAGGTGGTGCTTTGGTAGAGTTGCTAGAAAGCCTGGCACCTCCCTAGGTCCTGGGCTGATGCTCCTGCCAAGTAACACCACCCACCATGAGGCCCTCATGGAGCCCAGTAGGCGGACCTGCAGGGGTGGGAGCTCAGTAAACCTCTTTTCTTTAAACCATCCAGCCTTGGGCATTCTGTTACAGCCACACCAAGCAGACCAAAACAGTGCTCCAGAAAAAGTGATCACTGTGACATCCTGGAGAGCACTTGAAGTAGTTTCCTGAAGGTGCTGGAGATGGGATGTCTCCTCGTCTCTGCTTTGTGGTCCCATCCAGATACTCTGATGATTCTGGTTTTGTTGTTTATGACACAGGGTCTTGCTATGTAGTTCAGCGGGCCTTGAACTGTGTATCCCAGGCTGGCCTTGGACTTCTGGTGATCTTCCTGCTTCAGCCTCCTGAGTTCCAGGATTACAGGCATGTGGCACCATCCCCAGCTACCTTGATGACTCTAATTCTCATGGAGGGCATAGTACAATCAGTGATTAATATCTAAGGTGGATTCATTTCATTTATTTACAATGAGCAGATGAATCCACATCTAAGGGATCTTTGGATCCAAAGTGTGATAAAATAGGCTGTACATAGTGTATCCCATTCCATAAATTGGCCTAAACAGCTAAAAGAAAAATCACATGTGACACAGAGCCATCCATCAGGAGGTGTGATGACCAAGCTGACTTTGAAAGCCACACCTGGCTAGGTCTGGTTCCACCACCAGGGTGTGGCTTACAGCACCCACTTTCCTTGTCTGTCTGCAGAATGGCCACTAACACTGACGAAGCCCTAACTTTGACATTCACTGGGTAGAACTAGTATTTATTTACAGACCCCCTGAAGTCTGAAAGACCAATATTGGGATGATTAGTCTCTAGGTGTGTGGCAGGGGGAGCTGTCCAGAGGGAAGGCAGATTGGCAGCTTTCAGAAGTGGAGGCCATGCTAGGATGAGGGAAGGATGGGTGATTCCACCACAAGCCTGAGTGTAAATAATGTTATGAAGGTCGGCCACTGGGGTCTCCCAGGAAAGAAAAAATCTGCTCTCACTTTTAAGGGGGGAGGGAGGCTTTTTCCATTTGGGGACTCTTGAGGGATCCAGCCATGGGTCTTTTTGCCTTTTCCACAGTCTCTTGCTACACATTCAACACCATTTTCTGAAAAGTATTCCAACCCCTCATTCATTCCTGGATAGTCATGTGACCAAGATTTGACCAATCAGAATATTCCAGCCCCTGAACTACACTGATTGGTTCTAGGATGGGCACATGACCAAGCTGTTGGGATTGGTGGAGAGGAGCGAGGCAGGGGACAGCAAAGGACTGCAGGAAAGATCATGCGGGGGGGGGGGGGTCTGATAATCAGGTCTACACCTGAGGAGCAGAAGCTGGCCAAGAGAGAGAGACACCCATTTCAGCCCCTGGATCCAGCTGCACCTGAAGCCATCCACTCTTGGATTTGCATTTCTTTTTGCTTAATTCATTGTGAGTTGAGTTTCCCTGTGGCCACCTAAAAAGCCCTGTAGGACACACACCTCAGGACCATTTGCATTTTCCCCCAGGGGACACCTTCTTCCCATCAGCACAGGATGCCGGTGTCAGGCACCAGTGTCCAAGATGTAACATCAGACAGGCCCCGCCACTCCCTCCCTGCCTCCCCAAGCTCCTGTCAAGTCTCAAACCTCAGTTTTCTCACTGTAAAATGAGGCTAGTCACATCCTCCTGGTGGCACAGACACAGTGCGCAGAAGCCTTTAGACTTTGCAAGTGCCGCTCCCTCCACCCGGAGTGCCCTTCCTCCCCTCTCTGCTGCCTCCCATCTCCTCATGGTTCAGGACAGGCCCTTCGCCAGGGCTACTCCTCCACCCTTGTTGACTGAGTTGCTCCCTGAAGTCATCCTGCCCTTGCTGGCTCTTGTCACAGACTCTGTGTCATCATGCATGATAATGGTTGCTGTCTGCCTCCCACCCTAGAATGTGAGGTCCAAGTGGGCAGAGAAGGGCTGGGCTCCGATCACCACAGTGTCCCTGTGCCTCTCGTCCCTTACTGCTGTTGGGCTGGCTTCCAATCACAGTGTCTGGGGGCGTGGCAGCTCCGTGACTTGGCCAAAGAGAAGGCAGGCTCTGAAGTCCCCAGAGGTGATCATTCCGACAAGAGTCCTCGTGCCTTACTCCACCTTAAACCAGGGGCAAGAAGAGCCAGCCTCCTTGGTCAGCCTGAGCACACAGACGGCAGGTCTGTGTCCATTAGCCAGGGAAAGCTCACTGTTCCCTGGGTCTGGGAGGGAGGCAGCAGTGGCCCCCAGGTGGAGAAGGAACCTTCAAAGAACCCTGGGCAGGATGAGCTTAAAAATACAGAGAAATGGGGCCGGGGATTTAGCTCAGTGGTTTCGCCACCTGCTGCGCAAACGCAAGGACCTGAGTTCGATCCCTGGTAACAAAAAAAAGAAAAAAAAGTTCAGGAAAAATACAGAGAAATTCTGGGCTGTTGTGGACCTCAGGGTGAACATACCTGCGTTTGATAGCTGTGTGGCTTTGGGCAAGCTTGGTCCTTCTCCGAGCCTCGTTTTTCTAATTCAATGGAGACCGTTTTCTGTGGTCCCCAGCACAGGGAGCGGACAGACAGGGTGGGCCCTGGCCCACTGCCTCACTTGCTGTCTTGTGCCCAGTTTGCTTGGCAGTAGGATGAGGCAGTGAGGAATCTGACTCCCGAGGAGGTTGGGAGGCTCCATTTGATGACAAGAGCAGCATCTGAGCCGGGATGTAACACGCACTCTCAGGGCCGCCGGATGCTAGTTCCGCCTTCCTATGATGAGAAGCAATTTAGCATAAGGTGTGAGCTGGCTTATGGCCAGCAGTGCATGGGGGCCGATCCGTCCCTCTCTGTTCTGCTCTGTGCCCTGGCTGGGCCCGCTAGCTGACCCGCCCCAATTAGGTGACTCTTGTGTTAATATTGACACACAAAGGCGCCAGCTGGTGGCCTCTGACCTCTTCTCACTTGGGATCGCAGGCTGACTTGGGCCCCAGCCCTCAGCTCTGAGAGCAGGACTCATAATCTCCTTTGACACCAAAAGGAGTTGAACTCCCCTGGCCTTTGCTCCCGGCCGCCCTGGCTTCCAGTATTTCCAGGGCCTGACGGGGGTCCTGTTGCTCACAGTATGGGAGGCGGCCCACATGGGCCGGGGTGGCCACCGGGAGAAGGAACGGGGCAGGGCAGGGCGGCAGAGGGCTTTGGCTGGAGAAGGCTCCCTGGCTTCCGAGTGAAGAGGGTTTGCAGTTGCCCAGGGAAGAGAGGAAAGCGGCTAGAACCAGATGCCGGCAGGGGGTGGAGCTGGCGGAGACCTGGGAATGTGGAATGTGTAGGCCTCACTGAGGGACACTGGAGGGGCGTGGCAAGGAGAGTCGCAGGCTGATGTCTCTTTTCAAACACACGCAACTCACGGGTTTGTCCCAAGTTACTTGGGGCTCACGAGGAAGGGGTTCAAGGGCCTCCCCCATGGTGCCCTCCTCTGTGCCTGGAATTCAGCACCTCTGCCTGCTGTCTCCACCCCAATCCAGCACCAGCCTCAGCCTGCCTGGCCCCCAGCACTGAGCTCAGGAAACAGACCCTGAACCCGGGTGATGCCCAGGAAGGGTTGCCATAACAACAGATGTGATGTTGAACAGAAAGGGGGAGTCTCGCTGACCAGAACCCGGTCCACGGCTTCCCGGGAGAAGGGGGCACAAGCTGTAAACTGTCCTTGGACCTGTCACTGGGGACTTGGCTCTGGACAGCCCACCAAAAGCAAGGTTTTTAGCGGCTGTGACTGTGACAGGGATGCCACGCCACTAGCTGGCCTCCTAACAGAGCTTCCTGGCCCCTCCAGCTCTCTGGGCGGTGCCTTCCAGGGCAGCCCCTTTTGGGTGGCAGACGGCTTCCAAGTTCCACGTGAGGCTTCCCTCTCCTGCGCTGCTGTGCATGGAAGTGGAGCGAAAGGCCTGGGGTCACAGGTGGGAGTGAGGAAGGATGAAAGAAACGTCAACAGGACAAAGGTCAAGGTCGAGGACTCCTGGTTATGGCTCTGGCTCCGCCACTCACTGGCTGTGTGACGTTGAGCCAGTAACTTACCCTCTCTGGGCCTCATTTTTCTCATCTGCAAATCAGGATGGATGGCACTGGCACTCAGCTTATCGGCTTGCGGCGAGGACTAAATGAGAGAATGCATGCTACCTCTTAGAGCAGTTCCTAGGAGAGCATAAGCGCTCAATTCCCTTGACCTCTTCCCTTCACCAGAATCACCTCTTCAGGGGAAGAGAGAGCCACACATTTCCGGGCACAGAGACCCAAGAAATGAGAGGATGCAGAAAAATGTAAGAGTGCAGGCCTTGGAATCGGGTATTTGGGGAATGAGAAAGAAGGGTGCTTTTCAAGTGTAATCTGCAGTGGGCAGTGAGCTTCCGGGAGCAGCAAGCAGGTCTGTCTGATTTACCTCAGTTTCCTCCAAAACCTGGTGGCACGGGCCAGGTACAAACTCTCACTTCCAGTCTGAAGATGGGATTGACTGTAAGGGGCGCCCTCTGTTTAACGATGCATTTCTAGCCAATAAAAGTGGGTGTGGATAGGAAATATATCCCAGTTTCCAAACACTGAAAAGAAAAAAAAATAGTCGATCTTACAATGGGGTAAATAGAATAGGTCTCAGGAAGTGGTACTCGACTCTGTGAATGAATGAATGCATGAATGAATGCATGATCTTGGGAAACACGCAAGTATGGACAGGAAAAGTGAGGGAAGGGACACACGTGACTGCGTATTGTATCTAGGCTTCCCGGAAGAGCTGGCCTGCAGGCAGTGGGGGAGGTGTGTTGTTAAATTAGGCAGCTGTGCGAGCCCACCGGGCGTCACCTCCAGTCATGAAAGATGTCCTAACTATTCAGGGAGGTGGTGGCTGCTACCTCTGCTCACAGGAGCCCAGGCCGGACCAGACTAGAATGACATGGGGCCCAGGACACAGCACTGGGGACACAATGGCCTGGGTCCTCATCCCAGTTGTGCTGCTCTCTGGCAGGGCAGCTCTGAGCCATGACTTAGCCCCTCCGAGATCGGCTCCTTCACCCAGGAAGGCAGAGGGCAGTAGGGCTCTGAGGCCAGGCATGCACGGAATCTGCCATGTAGAAAGTGCTTCCTACAGAGTGACCTCATAATGGATGGGACCTGGTTTCTCTTTTTGGAAAGTTTTGGAAGCTAAAGGCCACCTGCTTGGAGGTAGGAGACAGGCCGGGCTGACTGCCAAATTCTCCTTCCAGACGGGAATGGAGGGCTTTGAGCTGCTGGGTGAGTCACTGCCACCTGTGACCGGTCTGGGCTGAACCACGTGAACTTGTGGGGCCCAGTGCAAGCTGAGGGCATGGGGTCCACTCCTGGGCACCCTCAGGACCTCCCAGCAGTCACAGCTCCCGACACACTCCTGGTGACACTAGGAAAGGAAACCACACACTTCGGTCCCCCTCGGACTGGGACACACCCAGCCTGATTGTGCCCATGTTAGAGATGTGGAAACGGAGGCACAGAGGACAGACAATGGTGGTACAGCCTCTACAGGCCCCTGTACCCTGAGATCTGGGGGACCTCCCTGCTGGCCTGTCCTTCAGAAGGTGAGACTCCAGCAGCGCCCGATGGGGTTAACCCGGATGCAGAGGCTGGGCAGAGGGATTTACACCCCACGTGGCCCCGCCTTCCCACTGCTCCCACTTCCTGTGGCAGGCTGGGCAGGGCCTGGCCAACTTGCTCCCGGGGCCAGGGGCCAAGAGTTAACGTCAGGAGGCAGCTCGGGAGAGTCTGAGAGCAAAAGGACATGTCAAATCAATCATATTTAAACAAAAGCCTCTCCCGCCCAAGGGCCCTTTTAAAAGCTGCTTATTTAATTAAAAGTCCCATTTTCCATATTTATGGCCCTTATTCAGTTAAATATTAACCGCTGGGGCCAGGGCTGGTGTGTGCTTTGTGAGCGTGTGCAGGGAGGTTCATTACCACGGCCAGGATTTATCAGAGGTGGCGCAGGCAGGCAGCGCGATCAATGCCCGGCCTGGACAAACACGTGCGGGCGGGCGGCTCTGACGGGCGGGGACCTGGTTCTCTTCCTCTCTGTCTCTCTCGCTTCCATGTTCTAGGGATCAGTCCTAGCCGGACACAGAGACACCAAGAGACACGGACGCGGTGGGAGACCCAGGGAGATGCAGACCCAGCGAGAGCTGGAGACAGTGACGCTGAGAGACCTTGAGTCGGCAAGTGCTAGCGAGACCCTGTGTCTGGCTGAGTCTCCGTGAGGACCCGGACGTACTTCCTGAGGCCCACGGAAGCTGCAAATGTTGGGTCCCTTGCTGAGAAGTCATTGAGGTTCCAGGCCCCACCTTCCCACAGCCCTGGGCTGTGAAGGCGCACACTGTCTCTCCCGGGCGGGCGGGATGGCGGGGCGGCACACAAAGGGGCATGGGAAGGTCCCCCCTGCCCCTAGTTTGCTGGGGAGTTGGGCAAAGAGAGGAAAAAGGGGAAAACCAGTGTCTCGGACGGGTTAGAGCCCACCCTGCAGAGGGGCAGGGAGTCCCAACTCTGTAACTGCCTCTGTCATTTACGCGGGCTCCCTCTCCTTCATGCTGCCTCAGTTTCCCCATCTGTGAGATGGGGATAATGATAGACTCTCCCATGGGGGATTAAATGATGTAATTTTCATAAATAACACTCTGTGTGATCCCAGCCGGGCCATGGCAAAGGCCTCAAAGCCCCCTGGGCTGGCGTGGCTTCCACTCTGATCTTGACCGTGGGCCAGTCTCCCCGGTGGCCTGGCAGGGGTGACGGCTCCAGTGTGGATGTGGCCATTGTGTCTCCAGAACCAGGGGGCACTAGGGCAGGGGCCAGACCAGTGCAGCTATCTGGGATGGCATCTCCTATACCACACACCTGTACGCATGTGACCAGGCACGTACACACACATGCACACGCAGGCACATGGGCACATGGAAACACACACCCCGCCACACGTGCCCACGCCCCGCCATGCCTCTCCATCCGCATCCATCAGGGGCTCGCTTTCTCCCACCACTCCTCCTCCCTGCCCACAAAAGAAGAAAAAATCCTAAAAAGCCAGATTAGAACTTCACACACACATCGCCGGGAAAAATCTATGTCTCATTTTCATATCTAGCAGAATAAAATGACACCAGAGCCCTCCAGCAAGCCCCTAGAGGGGGCCGCGTGTCTGCGGAAGATGAAGGGCGGTAGGGGGAGACCCCTTTCCCAGGGGGCGAGGCCTCGGGCCTAGGGAGGAGAGGTGGGGAGGAAATCGATCAGGCCACTTTTCCCTGGGGTTGGAGCCTGCTCGTGTCCTGGGAAAGCCAAGGGGCTTGCATGGCAGGTAGAGAGAGGGAGAGAGAGAGGAGGAATAGAATCCCAGGGCTGGTGGTGTGAGCGAGGGAGAGAGAGAGAGAGAGAGAGGGAGAGAGGGAGAGAGAGAGAGAGGGAGAGAGGGAGAGACACCAGGTTATCAGAGAAGTGTGAAGACAATAATACAATCTGACATTTCTGAAACAAGACCCCCCGGTTGCCATGGCAACGTCTCCTGTGGGAGCAGCTCCCAGGAGACGGCTCCGAGATGTACTATAAATGATGTTTGATTAGAATTTAAATCATTTAGGCAGAGAGAAGATAGGCCTTTTGTCAGCAAGGGGACCTGGGGGTGGGGCCCGGGCTGTGGCGGGGGAGGGGGCGCAGTGAGCCAGGGCCTGGAGCGCCAGCCGGGCCGGGCCAGGGGCTGCGAGGTCGCCCGCCCGGGGTTGATTACTCCTGCCCCCGCGTCCTTCCCTGCACAGTAACCTTTCTCCGCTGGCCACAGGGACTTGGAGGGCAGGGGAGGGCAGGCCCAGGGGTCGGGCGGGCGTGGGGAGCGGGAGAGAGATGGGGGAGAGAAGGACAGGTGAGGGGAGAAAGAGAAGAGAGAGGGAGAGGGGAAGAGACGTGAGGAGCAGAGCACGAGAGAGGCAGAGAGAAGAGAGATCAAGAAAGAGACTGAGACACAGACGGTGGACAGAGAGGGAGGAGGGGAGGGAGGGAGAGAGAGGGAGAAAGAGAGGGAGGGAG
>NW_004624747.1:18890339-18951300 GCF_000247695.1 Heterocephalus glaber
CCTCTGAATTCCCATTTGCCATGTGACCTAATATTTCCCAGCTTCCAAGGGTCAGGCCACAGACAGTGTCAGGAGCTCTTATTCCACATTGTCCCTGGGTCAGCCCCTCACCAGGTAGAGGGTACTCATCAGTGGCTGGTGCTGCTCCCTCCTGGACTCCATGAGACAATTCTGGAAACATCTTCTTCATTCCTCAGTGGGGTCTGGAGACAGGGAGTCTCTATCGTCCTAGCCGCAACCTCACCAATGAGCCTTTACATTGACACAGAGACCACTGTCACGTAAGTTATCTGCACCAAGTCAACCTCAGCTTTCAGGGCGACCCAAACTAAGACACTGTTCAGTGGATGTCAGCTGTTACACTGGTGGGGCTGAGTGTGACAGACACCTGATGCAAAGTGGCTGAAGTAAAAGTTACTCATTTTCTCATCTAGGACTTCAGGCACAGTTGGATCCAGGTCCTCAAGCAATATCACTGAAGATTTTCCTCCTTTGAAGTCCCAGCTATGCCTTCTCTGCATTGCCTTCATCCTTGGGGAGCCTCTGCTCAGACATTGACGAAGATGGCCCCCAGCTACTGCAAGCAGCAACTAAAATGAGAGCACCCTTCACCCAGGTATCTTTGGTCCTTAGCTCTGACTGGCTTTTCTTGGGTCATGTGCTTATGCCTGAACCAGTCACCATAGAGACAGGGGATGTAGGAATCTCATTGGCCTGCCCTGGGTCACTTCCTATCCCAGGAGCTGGGGGTGGAAGCAGCTCATGGAAGACATGTGATCCAGAGAGAGTAAGCTGTGGTTCTCCTAAAGAAAATTGGGAGCACTTTTAACATGAGAAAGAGTAAAGGAAAAAGCACAGAGCTCCTCTATAAGTCAGATCATCACATCCTGTTAATTTTAGGTAAATGTCTCCCAAGGATGGGAGACAAGATGGCGCCCAGCGGGTAGGGGTCTGGAGCTCAGAGGAGGGGAAGCCAGGCGTGGTGCCAGTCAGCACTGCCAGCCCATCCTGGCTGGAGGGAATTCTCAGGATCAGAAATCTGCAGTCTGAGAACTTGTCTGTATTCTTGCAATTTCTATTTTCTTTGCCACAAAGCTGAGGGAAAGCCAAAAGGAAATAAATTTCCTTTCAAAAAAATGCCAGCTTGTCTCTACCATATAAAATAGCATGTGAAGAGAGAAAACACCTTTTGTTGAGGCTTGAGGAGAAGGAAGTGAGGGACTGGTGGTAAGGAGAATAGATGGGAGCTTCCCCTCCTCTCAGGAAAGAGGCAAAACTGAAGTGGAGGGTGGATCCCTTATGCAGGAGCTGGGCCAGGGCAGGGGAGTGGTGAGAATTTGGGAACCACACAGATCTGGATGTGAGTCCCAAACCTGCCACCTTCTAGTGGTGCAGCTTGGGTTGGGTGTGTCTTATAAGTGCTCAGAGCCTCAGTTTTCCTCTCTGTGAAATGGAGGTAATAAAGCACTTTCTAGTGTGCCTTCTGTGAAGATGCCATTAGTCATTAGCCTGGTGTGCTGGGCACATCAGAGTGTTAGCTCCTCTTATTAGGGTGGCTAATTCTTACCGTTTGCTTGTACTTGTCAACTGCTGTAGCCCTGAGTCACAGGGGAAGCACATTCCCACTTTGCTCTTTATCACAGGGCGAGTGTGTAGATGGCACAGGGACCCGTATGCTGTATGAGTCTCCTCCTGCTGCTGTAACAAGTGACCACAAACTCGGTAGCTTAAAACAGCACATGTTTATTCTCTGACAGTTCCCGAGGTCAGAAGTCCTCAAGTCAAGGTGTCAGCAGGGATGGTGCCCACTGAGGACCCGAGGGAAGAATCTGTTTTCTCATCTTTTCCAGATGCTAGAGGTGCCCACATTCCTGGGCTCGAACTTACGACCCTTCTGGCTCAGCCTCCCAGAGTGCTGAAAGATGTCAGAAGCTAGAAGACTACCTCTGGCTTGGGCTCACAACTTCCCCTGCGTTCTGTGGAGCAAAGCAAGCCCTAAAGCCGGCCAGTTTCATTCGGTGGGAAAGTAGACTCCACCTCTTGATGGGGGATGTTCCGAGGCATCATGGGTGACCTACTATGTGCCAGGCACTGAGCTGGGGGCTTTAGTTCATCATCTCGCTTACTCCTCATGGTGCCCTTTGAGGTAAGCAATTTCTGGATCCCTGTAAGACTTACAGATGAAGGTACTGATGCTCATAGAGTTGTAGTCACTTGCCCGAGGTCACACAGCTCATGAGTAGCAGAGCTGGGTCTTAGCCCCAGGGCCATGAGCTGTGGCACTTTGTGCACTGTGAGTGTACCTGGGCCTCCACAGATTCCATGTCACTTCATCCCATTGTCCAAACCCAATCCGAAGCCTCTGTCAACAACCCTGGACCAGGGTCCATCTCCTTGGGGACCGAGAGTGTCCCCAGCAGGGACTCTGTCTCGAGGAGTTGGAAGCCTTTCCCTTCCCTTCCCAGGAATCTGGGAAGTGGGCTCACCACTTGCCCCTTCCTTCCTGCTATGGAGGAAGGACAGGGGGACCGCTCCCCTCAGGAAGAGGGGCCCAGTGGTCCTATGTGCTGATTCTTCCCCAAAGGTTCCACAAATCCAGATTTTGCTTGAAGGTAAACTTTGCTGAGGTTTAAACATGGTTGCAGTTCAGATTAAAGACAGAAAAGGGGAAGATGAGATCAGCAAGTCTGCAGCCTCTGCTCCCGTTCAACCCTTCCTGGCACAGCGAGCAAACTGAGGCCCGAGAGAGGAGCAGCTCTTCAGAGAAGGTCACTCGGCTAGCTGAAGGGAGCAGGGCCTGCAGGGAGGAACAGCCACTGCAGCTCCACTTTTACTCGGGGAGCTGAAGGCTGCGACCATTCTCAGAATTCTCCATCGGGGTCCCCAGAGAGCCCCTTCCCTCCCCTCTACCGTGGTGACAGAAGGCCAGGAATTGGAGGGAAGGTAAGCAGCCAAGTTTATTGTTTGCAGTTCTGGAGGCTGTGACGCCCAGGCTCAAGGTGCTGGTACATTTGGTCTGCTGTGGCTACTTCCTGGTCCGTGAAGAGTGTCTTCCGGCTGTGTCCTCCACAATGGCACAGGTAGCCCTCTGGGCCTCTTTTATGAGGGCTCTGGCCTCCTTCAAGGCGGCTCTGCCCTCACGACCTCGCGCCCAAGGCCCCGCCTCTGGAAGCCATCATATAGGGCCTGGCGCCAACATTTACGTGGGGCTCTGACATTGCATGGGGCGGGGCTTGAACATTCAGATGGTGTGGGTGGGATTGGAGAAGAAAGGGTCAGTCAGGGACTGACTGAGGACTCTCTTCTCCTTTTAGGGACCCTGCCTGGTGACTAAATGACATTTCTCCAACCACTCTGGGAGGCTGAGGCAGGAGGATCCCGAGTTCAAGCCCAGCTTAGGCATCTTAGTGACTCAGTGAAACCCTGTCTCCAACCAGAAATAATAAGTAAAATAACAAAGGGCTGGGAGTGTGAAGGCCCTGGGGTCAATCCCCAGTACTGAAAGAGAGAGAGAGAGAGAGAGAGAGAGAGAGAGAGAGAGAGAGAGAGAGAGAGAGAAAGGAGGGAGGGAGGGAAGAAAAGGAAAAAAAAGAAAAGAAAGAAAAGAAGCCGCATCTTCTGTGAGTAAGAATTGCATTTAAAATAAAAGCAAGCTCCCGGGCTACCCGCTCGGGTCCTCTCCTGGCCCTCAGCAGCTTTTCTATCAACAAATATCTTCCTATTTAATTAAAAAAAAGCCAAGCTTCCTGCCTCGGTACGGGGGACAGCTGGGTTGGAACTTCGCGACCTGGGAAAGCCACCTCTCTGAGCCTCGGTCTCCTTGTCTATGGACTGCGAAACAGTGAGTCTCAGAGAGATTCAAAGAAGACACCACCGATGGATGAAGTCCTCCACGAGGTCAGTGTACACAGAAAGAGCTCAGTCAGGGTGGGAGTGGAAGGGACGCAGTGCATTTTACTATCATTGTTGGTGGTGCTGCTTTTTGATACTGCACCGCTGCTGTGGGTTAAATGGTGCCTGCCCTCCAAGAAGAGATACACAATATCGAGTCCCACCTCTGGGCACCTCTCAGCGTGGCCCTCTTTGGAAATGGGGTCTTTGCAGATGTAATTAAGGACCTCAAGGTGGAATCATGATCATCTGGATTTAGCCAGAACTCTGAATCCAGTGGTGGAGTCCTTATAAAACGCAGAAAAGGAGGAGGCTCGCGAAGGTGTGGGTGGAGCCAGGAGGCCCGAAAGTTGGAAGAGAACAGGAAGAACCTCCCACCCCCACCCCCAGAGCCTCCAGAGACAGCACGGCCCTACTTGGCTTCCGACTTCCGGCTCTAGAACTGTGAGGGTGCAAGTTTCCGTTGTTTTTAGCTGCCTGGTTTGTGGTGGCTTCTTACAGCAGCCACTCCTCAGCGGGCACCAAGCTGGGCAGGGAAGCCGCAGGGTGAGGAAGGTGCCGCCGCCCGCCCCCCCCCCCCCGTGTTCCCCTAGACACGGTGTCCCTGAAAGCAGGGCTCTGTCCGGTGAGCCTTTGCAGGGGACATCTGGTCATAATGCACACAGGTGTCCTTGGGTCCACCAAGCCCAGAGATGCCTTCTCCAAGTGGCCACGCCTCCATCGCCCTCCCGTGAGACCTGGGAGCTGGGTGTCCAGGCCTCACGTGATGGTGGCATTCCCAGAGTGCCACACCCACAGCTCCCTCACTCCCAGATCCCAGGGACACAGACCTGCCCAGGGACAATGACAGGGTTGCTGCTTACAGAGCAGGTCAGTGCCTCGGTCGGGACCTCAGCCAGGCTGGGGCTCTGGTGCCATCATTCCCTAGCTGTGTGGCCTTAGGCAAGTCACTTACTCCCTTGTGTCCCTGTCCCCTCACTGCTAAATTGGAGACAATGACCATCTTGATCCGGATGGTTCTTCATGGTGAGGCTGCCCTGGATGGAGTGGGGTGTTCACCAGCATCCTGGGCCTCTACCTGCCCCAGAGGTGATGACCAGAATGTCCCCAGACATGGCCAGACCTCTCAAGGAAGCTCAGTTGCCCTCAGTTGGGAAGCAGTGCCTGAACCACCCTCAAGTAGCCCACGGTGTCGCCTGGGCCACCTGCCTCTCTCCGTGGCACCTCCAATGCGGCCCCCCCAGCACCGAGTGAAGCCTTCTAGTGCCGCTGGTCTGCAGCAGCCTGTACAGGAGAAAGGGCACTGGAGGGGGAGTCAGGGCCTCGGGCCGCCCTCCAACTGCAAAGGTAACACTGCCATGGTCTCCAGCTCGGCATCACTGCTTTCTACAAGGGCAGGTAGTCCCCACACTGGGCCCAGGCCGGGACTGAGCAGGAGGTGGATGTCGAGGGTGACCAAGAGCCTGTGGTCACCCCACCCAGTGCAGGACTCAGCTCTGCTCCAGAGCTCTCCTCAGCTGCCAGAGGCCTGCAGTCGGCACTGCACCAGCCCAGTCCTGTGCCCAGGGGCTGGGGGCTCTTTGCCTTCCCAGCTCAGTTTTCCCCACTGTCCCCAGGTGAGCTCATTGCCCAGCCCAGGCCTGGGAGCTCAGCAGTCCCTGGTTGCTGCCAGCTCTGACATTCTAGGGTTTTATGATTTGGGAGAAACTGGATTTGACCGGGGGCATGTTGGAATGGGTGTAATAAACCATGCTGTCCTGGGTTTTACAGCCTCCTCTGGCACTGCTGGCAGCGCGTTTTAAAGGCTCCCACCTGTAAAGGGAAAGGGGGCCCTGGCTCTTTCTCCAGTTTGGGTCCTCAGCGAGCAGGCGGGAGCGTCTCCACCCAGCTCTGTGGCTGGTCCGGACAGGGCCTGCACTGCGAAGACAGCAGGACAGGGGAGGCGATCATCATGGGATCCAGACGGGGGTGGGCAGCAATCAGGTGATGCTCTGGAGACAGCGACATTTAAACTCAGGGTAAGCTGCGTGTGGTGGCACACACCTGTCATTCCAACAGCCTGGGAGGCTGAAGCAGGAGCATGGAAAGTCCTAGCACTGCCCGGGCAACTTAGTGACTTAGGAAGACCCTGTCTCATCAATCAATCAATCATCGATCAGATGGGCTGGGGATGTAGCTCAGTGCAGAATCCCTGGGTTCGGTCCCTACCACCATTAAAGAAAAGGGGAGTGGGGAGAGGAGGGAGAGGAGGAAGAGCCCAAGGAATGGTGTCTCAGGCGGAGGGGACACAGCAAACACCAAGAGCACCAGCACCGCCGGAGGGGAAGGCGCACATGTGAGGTGAGGGCAGAGGGCGGGCAGCAGGGAGGACGCGAACTGTGACTCCCTAGGGCGGGAGGCTGGAGTCCCAGCAGCATGAAGACGAGCCTTGGGGCACCCAGGCGATGAAAACCAGCCTCCATTTTCGGGATAAGGGGCTTGCCCAAGGCCGCAGTGCCTGTCACCTCAGTTTGGAATTCAGGAACTGTCCTCTTGAGCAGAAGGCCGACCTAGCAAGGGCACTGGGAATTAACGCAGGACCGAGTGGGACAGAAAGGCGACAAGCAGCCCCACAGAGCGAGGCTCTCAGCCCTATGTGAGACCAGACGGCTGCCACCTGGCTGGGCCATGCCACCCCAAGGCAGTGACTGAGGAGGGGGCAGGCCCGGGCCGGTTTCCATGGAGACCGGATTCCAGTTTGGGGTCAGGACAGAGGGGAAGGGGAGCTGTCCCCTAGCTCTCCATGGACGTCCCAGTTTCCGGGTCTCCTCTCTTCCACAAGCTCTGCTGTCCCCAAGGAGCCACCCCTGAGCCCAGCAGCACCCCATTCCTTCCACTATTTTCTTCATTTACTTCTTCAGCTTTTCGGAGAGGTATAATTGACAAACAAAAGTTGTCTCTATTTAGGCTGCGTGACGTGGTGATTTGATATGCTGTGGAAAGACGACCACAGTCAGACTTGTTCTTTCCATCACCACCCTGGGAGAGGGAGCTGCGATGCCTGGTTGTGTGTTCTGATTTCATCTGGGGAAGCTGCGTCTTCCTCGAGAGGAGGCCTGTGGTTCCGGGGTGCTCCCGGCACTGCCACTCCCAGCCTCGACACCGCCAACTCCATCTCACGTTCCAGCGCCTGACACTGTTGTAGCAGCGGCTCCATGCTGATACCAAGCTTGCTCCTTCCGCAGTCACCTGAGAAGGGTGGTCGGGGAGAGAAGGAAATAAAAGAGGGAGCAAAAGAAGAATGGAGGAAGGGAAAAATGGAGGGAGGGAAGGAAGCAAGGAGGGGATGTGGGTACGTGGATGGCCCTCCTCACCCAGCCGGAGAATACCTGCCCGCACTTCAGGGCCATTCAATGTGGTGCCTCTTTCCTGGCGTCTCCCCAGCAGCTGCAAGGGGAAATGAAGGCCAGATGGGAATCTGGGACTGATGTCTTGGTTCCCGCTTTGCACTGACTCATAGGGTGTCCTAGGCCGAGCAAGCCCCCTCCCCTCCTGGGCTTCACAGTCTCCATTTCCACCTTTAGGAGAGTGGGCTTGATGGACTTAGGAGCTTCTCTCGTCTGGACGGACACTTTTTGTGCTCTGAAAAGGAGCTCCCAGTGCTGAGTGGTCCTCTCTCCCTGGCATCTCGCCTTTCTCAAATTCTTCTCTTCTCACTCTGCCCACCACCCAGTGTGTGCTCTTGGGGACACTGGAACTCAGGGTTCAGCTTTGGTCTTGTGTCTCAAGCCAGACCAATGATAGGACTTTGCCTGGAGCTCTTCCGAACGAAGCTTTCTTTCTGCTGAGTAATGAAGCTGATGGTATGAAGCTGTCCTACACCCATGACAGGAGCAGTTGCCTGAGACTGATGGCCATCAGAGGAGAACAGAGCCAAGAGACGCTGAGAGAGCAGATGCCTGGAAAGCTCATCTGAGCCCCTGGATCCAGCCATACCTGAAGCCAGTGCCATGCCCTGGACTTTGCAGTTACTCGCGCCTGTGAATACAGCAGGAAGACAAGTTGAGTCTTAACAAATACAAAAATGAAAAGAAAGGAAAGAAGAAGAAAGAAATGAGAACAGACATTGAAAAGAGTAAGCAGAGAATAGTGTCTCCCTTAGGGCCTCGGCCAGGAGTCGACACAGCTGGTGCCTTGATTTAGAACTTGGGCTTTCCAGAACCATGCGAGCATAAATTTCTATAATTTTAGGCCACCCAGTGTGTTCTTTGCATGGCGGCTCTAGGAAATGGGCCCAGGGAGAGAAGGCCTGGCAAGGTACACAGGCGTGCTAGTGTCAGACTCCTCCTCTGCCTGAAGAGACAGGAACTGGGGGTGTGCCAGGCTGTGACACAACTCTGTGTCCCCTTACTGTGGATGTGTGTCACTAGCACCCCCTCCGGCACCTCAGTTATTTCCATGGAAGCTGTGGAGGAACCTGTGTCCGTCACTAAGAGTATACTGAGTGCCTGCTCAGCACCAAGCCCCGGTGAGCATGCTGGGGACGGTGTGTCTGTCACTCCTCACCTGGAAGGTCAGAGCTGTTGTCACACCCACTTCGCGGGTTGAAAGCTCAAGTTCTCAAAGGATTGATGCATCAAGGGGAGGGACAGTGAGAGCTACGGCATGGTGATGCAGAGAGCCTGCACGTCCAGAGTCCAGCTGGGACAGACAGAAGCCTGGGAGCTATGGATCCCTGTCCACGCATTTCACCTTCCTAACAAACCTACCAGTGGCCCCCTGAGCTTCTCCGCACTTTACAGACAAGGAAATGGAAGTAAAAAGTTGCAAAGTGCTTGCCAACATTGGGCTGCGCTCACCCCAGCAGAGCCGCCTGTCACTTCCTGAAGACCCCTGTGCTAGGCTGCTCCGTAGCCTCACCCACTCCGGGTCAGCAGAACGTGTCTTGACCACCTCATACTGAATATTTAAAGAATACCTAAGAGACAGCTGCATCTGAAGGGACACTGGCTCTGGGCTGCCTTCGCCCGTATTTGCGTTTGGATGCTCTCCCTGTCTTCCCCACCTGGCTGCCTGAGGGTGTGGAGCACATGCGACTGATCCTGGATCTCCATCCATAGCACAGGGCCTGGCACATGCGACATGGCCCAGTGGCCCAGAAAAGTTTGGAAGACACAGTTGTTGCACAAGCTCAGTCTCTGGTCCTGGACCCTGGAGGGCCGAATGCTGGGTTGACGCCCTCCTTCCCGGAGAGGGGCTGCCGAGCACCCTGATGGTCCCATATATCACCCAGTATAAAGGGACCCACTTGCAGGACTATCATCCATCAACGCCACCACTGCTGCCCGAGTGAGGGCCACCGTGAGGCCCCTGACAGTGCCCCACACAGCCCCTCCCCCAGCTGTCCCCTCCCCACATGGGTAGGGATGCGAGATCTGATTGTGTGAGTGGACTCTCACAGCCCTGGCTGTCCTTGCTCAGAGCGGGAGGGGTGGCAGACAGAAAGCAGGTGACAGTAGGACATTTATAGTTCGATGGGCCAATAGAGGAGTCGGGTGGAGGCTGGCGGGGCAGCAGACAGGCCAGTGCTGTTGATGGTACTTAGGGTCGATGGGATCTGGACGGGTCTGAGACAGATGGCAGGGGAGGTGACAGGCCACGCTAGAGGTCCCTGGTCCACAGACAGAGGACAGCTGGACAGCACCACACATCTGGCATAGATGGGGGAGGCATGGGGAAGGTGGCATCAGGAGCAGCTTGGGCAGCAACTGGGGACAGGACCAGGCCCCGGGTCGCATTCCTTCCCTCTCTCCTTGTCTCCTGTCGTCTCCTCGTCTTTGTTTCCTTTGTCTCTTCCTCTAGTCTGTGCTTCACTCTGTCCTCGCATCCTTTGCCTTCCCTTCCTTTCTCCTCTCTCCTTTCCCCTCCCTCTTCCTCTTCCCTTTCCTTTTTGTCTCTTTGTCTCTCTGTTTCCTTCCCTCCCTCCTTCCCCATCCCTCTCTCCCTCTGTTTTTCTCAGGCAGGTCTGTACCTTGTCTCTGAGTCCCTCGCTCCCCTCCCCTCCTCTGTAGACACACACGACAGCGGGCATTTCTTGGGCACACTATGTCCAGGCCACTGTCTGGAGCTCTTCCTTACACTGGCACCCATTCACCACTCAGTCCTCACACACCTCCAGGGGACCAATGAGGGCTTTACTTGCATTCACCCCGATCCATGTGCCAGCTCTCCAGTACCCAAGCAGGCTGTGCTGTCAATAGGAATATTGGTGAGGATAAAAATAATTCATTGGGAATTTCCTCTATGCTAAGTGCTTTTATGTTTATCATCTCCAGAAATCGTCTGAGCACACTCTGAGAAGCAGGTATGATTGTATCCACTTGGAAGATGGGGAAACTGGAGCTCAGAAGTTAAATGTCTTGATCATGGTTCCACAGAGGCAAGATCAAGAGCAGGGCTGGAAACAAGGCCTTTCTGAACTGCACCAGTCTGGGCCTCTCCACGAGAGAGCCTGGGACACCCAGCCAGAGCAGGGACATGGATCCACACGGCATCCCTCCCTGGGGACCTGGCTCAGGGGCCAGCTCCACCCCTGTCTTGCCCTCTGTGTCACTCCTCTGTCTCTCTCTCCCCTTCTTTCCGGCTCTCACCCCCTCTCTTGCCTCTCAATAGCTCTCCTCTTCTTTCTGCACTCTCTTCCACCCCTTCTCTAGCCTTCTCATGCCCCTCATGCTGGCTTAGCTATAGACCCCATCATGCACCAAAGGCTGATGCCTTCCCATCATTATGGCAACTCAAGATCACGATACTTTGATTGTGACCCACACATAGTTCTTCTCTAATAAAATCCCTAAAACAGAGTACTTGATATCCCTTCTTCTCTGAGAACTTCCCATTCCCTCATCCTCTAATAGGGAAGGCCTCTGGCAGCCATGTTGGTGTCATGTGACCCTGCCTCTCAGGCTGATTCGATTGAGGATGGTCACTTGACCCAAGGTGGGCCAATCAGATCCTCTCTCATAGAAATATGGGAATTGAAGATCTAATCTTTTTTCATTTAAAAAAATGTTTAAACATTATTTGTCACATCAAATAGTTTTATTATTTTTAGAGTACATAAATATACATGCTAATTATAAAAAATGCTGAGCAATACATAAAACTAGAAGGAAGATGATAAAGACACCTCAAATCCCACCCCCCTTATTTTGATGTGTTGGCCATATTTTGTTGACCATACTCGCATGCCTGTCTGTCTGTGTAAAAACACACCTCCATCTAATTTCACATAAATCTAATTTGAAATGAACAGGCTCATATCATACGTGATGGCTGTAATATAGTCAACTTTTTTCTTATGAAAAACTCGTTTTCCTTTCCCTCTGTTCCCACTCTTCTACTCTCCTTTTTTCTTACTCGCTCTCTCTCTCACCCTCACCCCAGCATACTAACCCTATAACCAGTTCATAATCCGCCGGGTATCCCTCTGTAACAAGCTGAGTAGTGGGTCCCCCCAAAAATGTTCAAGCAACCTTGAGTGTTACCTTATATGAAAGAAGGGATTTGAAAACAGGAGTAAATGCAGGGCCTTGTATGAGGAGTTTATCTGCATTATCTGAGTGGTCTTAACACTTGGTAAGAGGTGAGGTCTTACTGGGTCGCTCAGCTGGCCCCAAACTCCTGGGCTCAGGGATTCTGTGACCTCAGACTCCCGGGTGGCTGAGACAGGTACATGCCATCGGACACAGCTGCAAGGTCCCAACTTCAGCACAAGCCTTAGAAGAGAGGTGCAGGAAGCATGCGTGCTGGGGAAGAAGCCTTGTACAGACAGAAGAGCAGACACGAGGAATGCAGCCAGGAGCCCCAAAGCAGCCAGGCAGCCTTAACAGCAGGCAGAGGCGAGGGCCAGGTTCTTGCCTGGAGCCAGCCCTGCCAGCATCTTGACTTTAACCCCACAAGACCGATTTTCGATTTCTAATCTCAGAGCTCTAAGAGAATCCATTTGTGTCATTTTCAGCTGCTAACTACACATGCATTTTTCACAGCAATTACAGACAAAAAAGAAAACAGATTTTGGTGCCAGAGGTGGGATGCTGCAATAATGAATACCTAAAAAGGGGGAAGTGGCTTTGGAATTTGGGTGGAATTTGGAAGAATTTGATGGCACATAATAGAAAAGGCCTGGATGGCCTTAAACGGACTGTTGGTAGAAATGTGGGTGTTAGGGGTATTTTTGGAAGGCTCAGGCGTTGTGGAGAAAGACAGTGTAGCTCATCTCTGGGAATGCCTGAGTCATCATTCATGGACAGTTGGTTGAAATTCTATGTGGAAGATGCTGCTGCTGAAGACTCAGGAGAAATGAGGAACATGTGTTTTGGAAAGTAGAGGAGGGGGATCCTTGTCTCACGGAGGAAGAAAGCAGGAATTGTATCCTGTAGTTACCTGGAAAGCAGAACTGCAAGAGATGAGCTGTGTATTTCAGCTGAGATTTCTCCACAAGGTGTCAGAAGCATGGCCTGGTCTCTCGATGGCGCTGTGGTCCAGTGTGGGAGAAGGGAGATGGGTGCAGCCAGGAATCAGGAGGCAGGAAGGAACAGGACTTGAAGATCTGGGGGAATCTCTGCCTGTCCAGACTGCGGTGCGTGCCACGGTCAGTTCACTGTCAGGGAGGAGGGATGTCCTGGGAGGAGAGCCAAGGGCGTGGCGGAAGGCATCCTCCTAATGCTCCAGAAGGACCACGGGTCACAGTATCAGTCACACAGAGGGCTGGCCATGTGAAGGGATGTGCGAGGGACGTACTGATATCCTCACCTGTCAGAGCAGGAACCAGAATCAGACGCAGACCCTGGGAGGGACCCCTTGTCCGATGTAGGGAATCCCTATGATCATCATGGGAAATTCACAAGGCTTCCGAGACCACGGGTTAGCAGAAACACTGCTACCTGGGTTAAAAAAGGATGGAGAGAGGACAGAGTGAATGAAGACCATTACTCACACTCCTTCCAGGCCCTATCCAGACCCGATCACTGCACTATGTTGTCTGTTCTGATCGGGGATGTATAAACTCAGCGTCCACAGGGTGGCCACAGCCCGTCCTTTGCAGGTCTGAGTGGTGGCGGCGATAAGCACGGAGAAGCCCAGGGTGAGAGACAGACAGACAGGGAAGACAGAAGAGAGGGCTCTGTGCATGGGGACCCTGAAGGGGTCCCAAGGCCCAGTTCTCCTCCTGTCCCTGGGACTCCTTCTCCCCATGCCCAAGTGTCTGCCTTCTCCCTTTGCAAGGTTCTCTTCTAAGGGAAGGGGGGTTGGGGACAGATCTTAGAGATCTGCACTGGCTGGAGCTATGTTCAGGTGGTGTCAGCTTCTGTCTGTCCCTCCCGGGAAAGCCCTGGGCTTTGGGGGGCTGTCTCCCCCTCTGCAATTGCTCCTCTGCCAACCTCCCTACCTTTGGGTTTCCCCCTTGCCAGTCACATAAGGTTGCCCCATGACATAAGGGTTTTTTTGTTTTTTGTTTTTGGTACTGGGGATCGAACTTGGGTCCTTGCGCTTGTGCAGCAGGCGGCGAAACCACTGAGCTAAATCCCCAGCCCTTTTTTAGTTTTTTTTGTTTTGTTTTGTTTTTTTGTTTGTTTGTTTGTTTTTGAGGTAAGGTTTATCAGAGCACTGGGTGACCTTGGGCCAGACGCTTAACCTCTCTGGCTTTAATTTCTTCATTTATGAAATGGGAATTATAATAATGCATGTCTTATGAGATTGCTGTGAGGGTCAGTTAACTAACAGTACGTTTTAAAAGTGCTTAACACAGTATTTGGCAGAGTAAAGGCTCAATAAATATTCGCTATAAAAACAATAACAACAATAATAATAATGTTCAGTAATAGGCCAAGGACTGGGTCACCACATCACTCCTGCCTGATGCCCTCATTTATAGCTGCCAATCTTTCAAAAGTTCTTATTACAGTGGGAAAAGTGGTGCATGCCTATAATCCCTGCTGCTCAGGAGCTGAGGCAGGGGGGTCAAGAGTTGGAGCCTAGCCTGGCTAATGCAATGACTTAGGGAGATCCTGTCTCAAAATAAAAAATTAGAAAGGAATTGGGTATCAGTTCAGTGCAAAGGCCCTAGGTTCAGTCCTGAGTACTGAAAAAAAAAGTTCTTATTGAGCCTGAATCCCAGCTACTGGGGAGGCTGAAGCAGGTGGATTGCAAGCTTGAGGCCAGTCTGGGCAACTTAGCAAGACTATCTGAAAAGCAGGGGCATGCGGCTTGGCTCACTGGTAGAGTACCTCTAGCTTTCATCCTCAGTACCACAAAAAAAAAGTTCTTGTTAAACAGTGGCAAGGGGTTAAAAATCATCCAATGCATGTTTAACCCCCAAGCCACTTTAGAAATCAAAGAGAAGACTCTCAGGCCCTTCCGGGTCACAGCAATAAGGCAGGTGAGGATTGAGGGCTAGAATCGGCTCTTTCCACCAGCTTAGAGCTTCCTGTCCCTTCAAATCAGTGACTCCAGCTCTTCACTGCTGATTAAACCCTCCCAGGAGATCTGAAAGAAGGCCAGAGCCAGTTGAGTCCAAATGCCCATGGGGGAGGCCAGGCTGGGGTATTTTCTAAAGCTGCCCTGTTAGGTCGGGTTGCCAGAGAAAATATAGGACACCAGGCTAAGTTTGAATTTCAGATAGACAGTGAATCAATTTGTTAGTATAACCATGTTGCACATTTTGCATAGGATATATACTTGTTGTTGTTTGGGGGTTTTTTGGCACTGGGGATCGAACTCGGGTCCTTGCGCTTGCTCAGCAGGCGGTGAAACCACTGAGCTGAATCTCCTGCCCGCATAGGATATATACTTACACCAAAAATGTGCTGTCCACACTCTCATCACTTTTGCAGGATGTCAAGGCAAAGGGTTCTCAGAATGCCCAGGGCCATGGGCAGACATCCTGCCTCTGCCACACCCAAGTTGGCCCCTTTGGAATGGCCGTTCCACCTTCCCCCCAGCTTCAGTGTGCCCTGCACATCACCCCTCTTGTTAGAACTTGCTGGAGTTTGGTTTATTTGCTCTGGGGCTGAACTCCACCAGGCCAGGGAGCAGCCCTGTCTCGTCCCCCAGTGTATCTCAATTCGACACCCCAGACACGAGAAACACCCAATATGCATGGTCAGGAAAAGTAAACGGCACAGTCCCAGGGAGGCGGCAGATCCATCTCCCGGTCTGAGTCCCTTCGATGGATAAGTCAATACATCTTTGTTGCTCCACCATCAGGCACTGTTCAGCCCCACTGCCTTCCCTGGGAGCAGGTTAGAAATGCAGAGTCCCAGGCATCCCGCGTCTATAGAATCCATCTCTCCTCGGTGAGTAATTGGGCACACGTCCCCAAGCCTCAGTTTCCACTGCTGGAAAATAAAAGGTGGAGGAGCCTTTACCGCCTCCCCCAGCACATGGGTACAAGGGGCGAACGCGGGTTCACTGTTTGCAGGCTGCATCATGGCTGTGGCCGTGGGCCTGGGGTTATAACACAGGGTGCGTCCTCCACCTCCTTCCTGGCAAGCCCTCTTGCTCTGTGCCCTTGTCTGCTCTGAGTCCCTAAATTCAACCCGACTTTATATTACTTCCTCGGCTTCCACCCACCTACCCCTTCTGTTTCGAGTAGCAGGCAGAGCCTCCAGGCGCCATGCGTTTCTGCGGCTTGAAACAAGCGTTTGGCCGGTCTGTCTGTCGGCGGGAGGTAGGGGTGTGGGCTGCCTCGAGGCGAGGGGGCGGATTCAAGCAGGCTCGGGTCCCCTGCGCTTGGTTTTGTCTCGTTGCAAATGTGTCGTTTGATGCAGGCCTGATCAAACACGTCCCTGAGCTGGGAGAAGTGGGGCTGGAGAGCGGAATTAACATTTTTCTCTCCGCCTAGCCTGAGAGAGTCCCAGCTCTCCTCCACGAGGCCTCGAGGGATGGCATCCAATTATAGATGGACCTCAAAGTCCGGTGTCCGCCTTCACGCCACACGGCTCGGGGGTTTCCAGAGGAGTGAGCCTACATCCATTAATGTTCTTCAACGTCCTGGGCAGTGTGCTGGGTGCTTTGCAAACATTTTTATGGGGTTACTAGGGGAATAAAAATGAAACACAGGGTTAATGCATTTTCTGAAATCGAAAATTCCATCAACTGTAGCTTTTTCCCTCGATTGAATATCAGCCACATTAAATGTATAAGTCGACTATGTCCTGGCTACTTGAGGGGTAGTCCACGGATGCGCAATATCCACGTCACCTGAGAACTCCGTGATTCCCATGGCGGACAGACTGGGTCTGCATTTTACCAGCACCCCTGGGGAGATGTGTGTTGTGTGCACACTGAAGCATGAGGAGCAATGGTAACAAAGCTCACTTTGATTTCACCATCTTTAAAATACAGAGGGGGATATAAACGTTTTAGAATCAAACACATAGAGACATTTTAATTTTAGATTTGGAACTTGGGTCTCAGAGAGGCAAAGTTACTTGCCCAAGGTCACACAGCTTAGAAGAGCCAGATGATAGCTTAGATCTCCTAGCGCCTTGCTGCCTGGAGCTTGAGTCGAAGGGATTAGAAGAGACAGCGCAGAGGAAAGGATGGGAGAAGTTAGTTGCTGTGCTCCACTCCTCTGATGGAGGATGGCATCGTCACCAGTGATAATCAATACACAGTTTCTGACGTCCAGTGAAGACCAGGTGTGCTCCCCCTGTCGCCCTGAGAGACACCTTGCCAACCAACATGGCTGTGAATATTCCCACATTTTACAAAAGATCCTGCAGGACTTTACTCTTAAAGCCATCGACATGTTACATGGTCACCACCACACGTGCCCTGATGATCTGCATGGAGGAGGAGCTTCCTGCTGGCCAGCCAGGGTCGTGTCTGCGTCGCTCCCCCAGAGAGGCTCCGACACATGGCCTCAATTAGCAGCTGTCCCTTCCCAGCATGTCACCAGGTCCCTGCACTCCATGTGGCACTTGTCTTTGGCTGAGATGCTGCTGCCCACTTGCTGGCTGTTCTGTAATCTGTCTTCCCTTACTGGAATGTCAGCCCCTTACGGGCAGGGATCCTGTCTGCATGGTTCACCGATGGATCTCCAGAGCCTGGAGAGGCCCTGGTACACAGTAGGTGCTCAGTGGATATTCGTTAAATCAATGGATGACTGGGGGTGGATGGATGGGTGGCAGATGGTTGATGGATGGATGGATTGATGGATGGATGGGTGGATGGATGATAGATGGATGGTAATTTATGTATGAATGGGTGGATGATGGGATGATGGATGGACGGACGGATGGATGGATGGATGGATGGTTGAATTTTAGACAGCCAGAGGGTTTGGGAAGGGCTTACTTTCCTTTTCTAGACTTTGAAGCTCCAAAGAAAACTCTCCAGTGAAAATAAAACCACTTTAGAACATGATTCCCATCAAAACTGAAAAAGTCTCATCCTGAAAGAAGACAGTTTAAAAACAAAACTAGCATTTACCTGGCAATAATGACTCGTCTCTGACCTTTAAGCAAATAAGGTTATTTAGAAAATCAAAACACCACGATCATCACTTCCTCCTTTCCTGGCTCTGTGTTCATCCCCTGTGGGACTCTGGGGCCCCCCTGTGATTGAGGGGGGGACCCTGAGCCTTCTCTCCACAGGCTGTGGCTAGCTTGAGGGGAGCCTAGATGCTCAGCGACCAGGCTTGCACTCTCTCTGAGCAGGTCTGGGAGCATCCTCCTGTGTGCAAACGACAGAAAAACTTCCGGTCTTCCAGGTGGGAATTGCCTGGGACCAGGGACAATGGCTTGGTGAGCAGAGCCCTGGGTACATCCTTGGCCAAGCACCTCTGTTTGGGGACCGTCCTGCCGGTCTATCTTGGCAGCCTTGTCTGACCCCCAGGAATGGTTTGTCTGGGACACAAAGGATTGGTGTCACCAGTGGTCCCATTTGTGTCCAACCTGATCTCCTTAGGATTATCTTTGGCCATGTCCTTAGCCTCAGCCCTGCAGCCTATTCCTAATCCCCCGCGCTGCCCACAGAGCTGCCACTTCTCTCTCCATCTCTCTCTCTCTATCTCTCTCCCCCTTCTTCCCTCCTCCCTCTGGCATCCTCCCTTCTCTGTCCCATTTTCCTCTGCAATTACTTGCTACAGGAAGTAGCAATAACAACATCCCAAACTCCCAGCGAGGTGGGCTCCACCAGGTGGCAGTCTCAAGGATGAGATGCAGCCCCCTTCCCTCTGCTCTGAGGACAGGTGTGGCTGCAGGGCCTGCCAGTGTCCCTGCTCATCTGCAGATGGTGCTGAGGATGGTGGCCAGGGTCCCCGCATCAACGACAGGGCAGACTGGAGCCTGACCATGCAGAACATAAGACCTAGAACTGGACCCAGGCTTGAGTCTCCCCCAGCTTAGCAGATGTGAGTCCAGGCAAATGACTGGGCCTTCAGGACCCTCTCTCTCTTCTGTGGAACCGAATAAAGATGCCCGTGTTCTAAGGCTGCGGGGACTCCATGGAAGGGGCTGGGCTGCTCTTCCAAAGGGGGTTGTGGAGAAGTGAAGGGAGGGGAGGTGGGAGGGTGCAGGTAGCTGGCCTCACCTGGTGACAAAGACCCGTTGCTCTCAGGAGCCCAAGGATGCTGGCAAGATGAGCAGATGGCCCCCAGGCTGGGGTGTTTTCTCCCCTCGAGGGCGGCACAGCAGTCCTCTGAGGCTAGATTCGCCAAGAGGCTCCATCCTCTGTAGGGACTGGGATGCAGGCTCAAGGGTGCTGGTTCCAGCTGACTTGTGGGTCTCCGGACTGGGAACTTCAGTCCCTCTCCTCCACATCAGAGAGTGCAGAGAAACCCTGTGGCTGCGGGTGAAAGGTGCTCTGCACACACTGGGAAGTGCTTCGAAATGTGGGCAAACACTATGCAAACTGTAGAGTGCTACGCAAGCCTGGACGGACACTGTGAAATTGAAACCCATTGGCTCTGGTCCCTGACTGACCCAAGTGCCCTGAAACAGTGGCCTTGGTTTTCCCAGCTCAGCATATGGAACGGAGAGGGCGGAGCTCCTGTGGTGGGAGGCCAGGAGGGAGGGCAGGGCACCAGGCGCCTGGGTCCAGGTTGGCTGGACAGGGTGGCTGCATCCCCAGGCCCTGTGCACCGCATGCCTCCCAGTCCAGGCCCAGGTCAGCCAGTCCTGAACTGGTGTTTCTCGAAGTGTTTCTAGGGAGGACTCCTTGACCTGGGGTCTCTGCAGTTCTCTGGTGTTTGTCTTTTTTTTTTTGGTACTGGGATCTAACTCGGGACCTGGAACCACTGAGCTAAATCCCCAGCCCTTGGTGATTTGTCTTTTGATATGCAGATTTCTGATGTCTCCAGAGCCACCCACTCTGGGTGGAACCTGGGAACTGTACAGTAAGCACCCTCTCCCCACTCCGGACCCTTTCCTGAGGTCTAAGGAGCCTCTGTCCATGGTGCCAAGTGATCCAGATGCCGCCTGGATGATGAACTGAAGGAGTGAAGCCTGTGCAGACCCAGGCTCCTCATCTGTGACCTGGGAAGGACGGCCATCCCAGGCTGCTGTCTGTCCTTGGAGGCAACTTAAACTTTGGTCCTTCTGAGGACAGAGCAAACCAAGCAGGGAGACTCTTAGATTAGGAAGGGTCAGAGGGCCGTGTGTGTGTGTGTGTGTGTGTGTGTGTGTGTGTGTGTGTGTGTGTGTGTCAGAGACAGAGAGACAGACAGAGTCCCATTCCTAAGCACCACAGAATTCAAGCTGCAGCCAGAGTAGCTAGTAATGCTCTGTGCACCTGGGCCCCCCAAAGGCCTGACTTCCTGCCCCCAAACTGTCTGCCTGAGTTGGGGGTTCCCCCAAAGCAGACCCCGAGTCCAAGTCCAAGTCTGAGGTGCAGGTAATTTATCTGGGGGGAGGGCGTGGGCAAGACAAGGGTAAACCAGCCTTGTCTGGGTTAGTGAGCAGCTTCCTGCTGTGGGGACCCCTGAGCAGCCGCGGGGACCCTGCCTGGGATGGTCCCACCAAGGGCACAGGTGCTGGGGAGTTTCTCCCCCAACTCCCACCACAGATCTCCCAAAGCTTCTGTCTGCCCTGGGCACCTTGGAGAAAGTGCTCGAGCAGAAAGGCAGGCAGTGCAGGCATGGTGGGCCTGGGGCTGGGGACACCAGGACAGCAGCAGGTAGAGGCTGAGCTCCGCAGGGCCTCCTGGTCATGCCTGCTGATGTCTGAAAACCCACCCTGCACCACTGCAGCTCGGTCACGCCTGGCGGGTGTGAGGTCCCAAGTTTCATGCCCTGCACTGCAGGACAGAACAACAAAGCCCAGCCCATTCCCAACCTCCAAGTCTTCTCTGTCCACCCTCCCTGCCACTGTCCCTTTAAAAAGTAGTGAGGATTTGAACCATTTTAAGGGCTTTAAGTGATATGTGCTGGACACAACTGTAGGGAGGAAGGTCAGATGGAAAAAAGGAAGGGAGGGAGGGAGGGCCCCCAGGACCCCCAGTTGCAGATGGGGCTGTCACATTCATTATCTCATTAAAACCAGCACCAGGAGTCTATGCAGTAGAGAACATCCTCTGAGTTTTCTAATAACAAAGAAACAGAGGCCCAGAGAGGTGAAGTCATCTGCCCAAAGTCACACAGCAAAGCATGTGCTCTTTCTCACCTCTCCACGGCCCCCTCTTCACCTCCGCTGATTTTGCAGGTGAATATTGTCAGCTGTCACCTAGATCCTGCTGCTCAGGTCATCCCCTGGAGGTACACAGTACCAGCATCCCCCAGATTGTCCAGAATGTAGATTCTCAGGCTCCAGACCTACTGCATCAGAATCTGCATTTGAGCAAGATACCGGGACATCGGTGTGTATGGTCAAGGCTGAGAAGCACCGGCTTAGACAAACCCGGAGACCAAGACAGCATCTTCCTCAAACTTCGCTAAGATTCCAAGAGAGTTCTTTCCTGGCCCATGGCAATTGCTGAAAAATAAAGCAAGTAATAAACACTGTTGGCCAAGCCTAGGTCTGTGCACCTGACGGGGAGGTGATTAGCCAGGAATCGAGCAAGCATGTGCACCTGGCAGCCTTCGGTCACCCCAATGTCCACCAAGCCCCAGCACGATGCACTGTGTCTTACGGACATGGATTTGTGGGTCACTGGCTCAGGGGTGGGTAGAGCGCTGGGTGCATTGGGGGAGATCATCAAGCAACTGTAACTGTCATTGCATGAATAGTAGGTGAGACATGGTCGGGACACAGGGTGTGGAGAGGTGGGTGCTGCCTAGGAGCCCAGGGCTGCTGAGAGGACTATGCAGAGATGGCAAGGAGCCAGGGGAAGCGGCTCAGCCTAGGGCTGGGATCAGGGCTCAGACTGTGTCCAGGGACAGGGCTCAGGAAATTACGTGGTCAAAGCTCAGGCTGTGAGCAGGATCATGGCTCAGGTTATAACTCAGATAATCTGTGACTGTGCTCAGGGCTTGGCCTGTTACAAGAATCGGAGCTCAGACTGATGGATCAGAAGTCAGTCTGCAACTGGGATCAGGGCTCAGTCTGCAACTGGGATCAGGGCTCAGTCTGCAATTGGGATCAGGGCTCAGTCAGGGCTTCTTTGGGGCCAGGACCGAGGTTCAGCCTTGAGCAGGCCCAGGCCTCCCCTGTGGCCCATCAGGACCCACCTGCCTGACTGTTTGGGGGCTGAATCTCGAAGTGACCCAGAGCACCCACCTCGGGCCCACCCTCAGTGGCCGGGACCCCGGCCTGCCTCACTGCCCAGGGATGGGAGTCCCTCCCTTGCCCATAGCCTCAGGTGAGCCTGGCCGAGCCTGACATGGCCATGGGCACCGAGGGCCCCAGGCTCCGCCCCCTCCCGCGCCTGCTGCCACCTCCCTCCCGCTGCCGCCAGCTGCCGGCTCCGTCTGCTCTCGCTCTCTCCCCCTCTCTGCCTTAGAGACAGCTATAAGTCTCCCGTGAAATATATACAGTGTAAATATATAAAAAGCTTGTGCCTGCCTGCTGCTTATGTATTCATGAAATAGTAAATAAATTTTATGGGATAATTTGAAGGCTGCCAGGAAGCCGAGAGATGAAAACGAAGGCCTAATGAGATGGAGTATCAGGGCGGCACACGCACAATCGATCCACCGCTGCCTGGCCCGAGCCGAGACTGCCCGTCTCCCGTGCCCCAGGGCCACGCTGATGAGACTTCGAGGGCTTCCGGGGCTCATAAAGCATGGGCGGCCACAGCGCGGGGGAGGCCCAGCGGGGGCTAACAGCCTCCTTCCGGGAGACCTGGGGCCGAGCAGATGCAGGCTGGGTCTGTTCCTAGCCCTGCCGGGCCTTGTTGTGTGACCTTGAGCCTGTCATGTCCCACTGTATGCCTCAGTTTCTCCACGTGCGTGCTGCTGCTCTGACGGTCATCTCTCAGCCTCCGGCCTCTGTCCTTCCCCTGCCGGTATGTCCTACAGTACCAACGAGAAGCTTATTTTATGCTCACTGGGCTTGGATCACTCTCCACTTAACTCCCACTTCCTCTGAGCAGGGCTCCGCCTGTGTTGTTAGTTCTGAATTAGCCTGGTCCCTGGCAGGAGTGGGCAGAGATCTGGTTCCTCAGAAATATGCACTGATTGGATGAATAATGGGATGGATGGATGGAGGGAGGGAGGGATGGATGGAGGGAGGGATGGAGGGATGGATGGGAGGAAAATTGAGAACAGATCCAATCCCAAACCCTACTCCCCCCACCTTGGTCCAAGCCACCATCTTCTTGCGCTTTGACCACTGCAGCCGCCTCCCCTCTGGTCTCCAGCCCCACCAGGGCCCCTACAGTGAGCAGAGAGCTCCTACTAAAGCAACAAATCAGACTGAGACCTGCTTTTGCTCCAAATTCTCCCACAGCTCAGTCAGAGTCCTTCCTGTGTCACACCAGGCTCTATATGATCAGCCAGGAGCCCCTCTGGCCACCCCACCCTACTACCCACTACTCCCTCCCTGTACTGCAGCTGCTACTGGCCTCGCTGTTCACCACAGGGCCTTTGCACTGGCTCTTTCCATCTGCCTGGCTATCTTCAGAGCAAATGCCTCACCTTCTTCAAATCTCTGCTGCGATCCTGTTTTCTCTCGAGGCTGCCCTGACCCCCTATAAAAACGTAGCCAGTTTTGTCTGGTGCGTTCCCCCAAGCACTTAGTTCCTAACTGGTTATAACCCTTGGTCTTTGGCTTCTGCCTGTGAGAATGTGAGCTCCGGCAGGCCAGAGGTTTTGTTGTTTGCTCAGGGCTGAGCCTCCCCACACCATGTGGCACTCAGCAGACCCTCGGTCTATAGTGATTGGTTAGTTGAATGAATGAATGAAGGAATGGACAGATGGATGGATGACCAGGGACCTCCCAAGGCCAACTTCATTCACCTTCGAGAGGCTCTCGGCCTGAGCGCCAGGGGTGGGCAGTTGTGGGAGTGGGGGAGGGGCAGGAAGGCATGTGCCCAGACAGCAGTGTCACCTGACAAGCTGTCACCCGACATTTGGGATCTCACTCAGGGCACAGCAGTCAGCCGGGGACCGGCTCTGCCACCTGCTAGCTGAGGGGCCTTTGGGAGTCTACCCTGAGCCTCAGGTTTCTTTTCTGCAAAATGGGAGCAGTGAGTCTCACGTCCATGAGAATTATGGAATTATCCTACGGAGGAAGGAAAAGAGGTCATGGGAAGCCCTCGGCATGGTGCAGGCAGTGAGAAGGAAGGGACATAGGGTGGCATTCGTTACCTCCACGGGATGTTGCTGGGATTTGATGAGATGCTGCATGGCTCACACATGCAGCAGGTGAGGGACAGGTTCTGCTCTCAGGCATTTATTTACATGAGACACACAGGTAAATAAGTGGGAGGGAGGTGCATTATCTGTTGGAAACAAAATGCCAAGCTCTAGGCCTGGCACAAAGTGAGTGCTCAGTTAGTGTCCCTAGAATGGTATAAAATGAGGGCCATCGCCTTCTCCCCACCTCTGCCTGGATCCCCTCCCTGCAGAGCACGTCTGGGTCACACCTGTGGCTTCTGACCCCATGCTGCCCAGTTCCCCGCGAAGCTGCTTGCTTGTTGCCAATGTGATTTTCCCCATTCATGCAGAGACATGAGCTCATTACACATGGTCTCACTTTGCCGGAAATAGGTCAGCTCCGGAAATCAAACATTGTGCTCGAGGGCTTTTGCACCCCGTCAGTGCTTCTCTCGCCTCCTCTCCTCTTCCTCCTGGTGCTGTCCTCCCCTGCCCCTGTCCCCCTGCCGGCTCCCCTGGAGAGACGTATGTGCAGCTGGGAGGGATGAGCAGCAGGACTTTGTCCTTATTGCCCTGAGAAACTTTACCAGCAAGCCCTTTGGGCCCACCGGGAGGAGCAGATCCTGGTCTCAGCCTGCATCCTCCACTGCTCCTCCTTCTGCAGGGAGAAGCTGGGATATCTCCTGTCCAGCTCCAACCTCCCGAAGGCAGAACAAGCAAAGAACCAAGAGGGCGAGAAAGCAAATCAGGAGCCACAGGCATCCTGGGGCTCGCCACCTGCTTGCATGGGCAACCTTGCATGAGGGACTCTTCCTCTCTGAGCCTCAGTTTCCCCATCTGCAACATGGGCATGAGATGGGCCAGCCTTAGCTAGCGGGGTCAGGATTAAAATCTGGGCAAGTGCTTAGCAGGTCTTAAGTGCTCGGAGTCTTTCGCCACTGCCAAGCCTCTGCTGGCCTTTCCCTCCCTGCTGGGACTGCACATGCTTGTCCCTCTGCCACCCCCCCCCACTTCTGGGTCTGGGGAAGCCCCGCACACCCCACGTCTAGTGGTGGCGTCAGGCTGTCTGCGGGGGACCTTGCCTGCACTCCTGACTGAGCCCTGCGTGCCTGGTTCCTCTGTGGACTCCCACAGGGTTCCTCAAAAGATGGGGCATCCCCAAAAACAAGGTGGGAGGGTGGCTGGTTTGGGAGGCAGGCTCTGGAGCAGCATGGCGTCTCGTCAGCTGGCACAAAGAGGAGGGTGCAGCTGCCTCAGCGAGACTAAGCCAGGCCCAAATCTTGCCATTGCCACCTCCTGCCTCTGCATTCTTGCCTTTAGGAAAAATAAACAGGAGAACCTATATCACTGGACTCTGGACGCCACTGCAGGAAGCAGTATGGCAAGAACTCAAAAAACTAAAACTAAAAAAAAAAAAAGAACTAAAACTAGAAATTCCACTGGACCCAGCTAAACCTCTCTATTTTCCTGAAAGAGGTAAAGACAACGTACTGTAGTATATATGCATACCCATGCTTGTAGCGGGACAATTCATAATAGCTGAACTGCGGAAATAGTCTAGAAGCCCATCAACGGATGAATGAATGAAGAAAATGGGTACATATACACAATGGAGTATTATGCAGACATAAAGAAGGACACCTTTGAGTCATCTGTAGGAAAATGGGTGGATCTTGAGACTATAACGTTAAGTGAAATAAGTCAGACACAGGAAGTTAAATATCACATGGTTTCTCTTTTATGAAAAACCTAAAATATCAATAAATTAATGAGTAAAATAAAAGAGAGGTGGTAGAAAATAGGAGTAGGCTTTTTGGAGATGGAGAAAGATTGAAAATGATCAAGATGATGTATATATAGTATATCATATATACTATATACATATATAGCAATTCCCCAAACAAGTACAATTACTATGGGTCACATGACAATAGACCTCTAAGCCACAGAATCCAACCCCAGCCCCATCAGACTGAGCAGCAGAACAAATGCCCCGGGAGAAACTGCCTTGAGACGCCCAAGGGTCTGCTGGGAACAACGCTCCATCTGTCTGTCCCTCCCAGGCGGAAATCCAGGAGGGAGCTGAAACTCAAGTGACCGTAACAACAGGGCACCAGGGCCTGAGGAGGAGTCCTTGCCTCCCCTCCTCTCTTTCAAAAGCTGCTCATAAAATCTACAAAGGGCAGAAATCATCCAGGCACAGAGAGGTCCATGGCTTCCTGGTGTCCTGCACTGTACACTTGCGTGGGGTCCAGATACAAACCACGCCCTGGAGGTGGCTGCTCGGACAATTGTGTGGACTGTCTTTCTTAGAAAGATCCTCCCAAACCCCATACACTGGAAGCCCCTCCAAACTTGGGCCCACCATAAAAGAGGGGATCCTGATTGCACCCATTCTACAGAGGAGGAATTCATTGTCACTCACTTGCTCAAAGACACACAGCCTGAAAGAGGCACGGTGGGACTTGAACCCAGAGCTCATGCCCTTGGCTACCACATCCTCCATCCCCCCCCCTTTTTGGCACCAGGGATCGAACTCGGGTCCTTGCACTTACGGGGCAGGCGGCGGAACCACTGAGCTAAATCCCTGGGCCGTTCTCCATCCTTCCTTTGAGAAACAGCAGCCCCCGCTCCACTGGCCTCTGACCCTTTGTAATATGTTGCTCCATTTGTCTGTTTGTGCACCCTTAAATTTTATGTACAGTGGGATCATACTGAGGGTCTTTTCTGGCAACTTTCTTTTCCCTTCTGTCTTATGTATTTAAGATTTATTCATGATAAAGCTGGTACTGTAATTAATCATTTAATGGTTGCAGATCATTCTAGTGAACAAATATGTCATAATTCGTTAGTGCATTCACCCCTTGATACACCTTGAGGGTGTTCCTAGTTTTTACAATTTAATAGTTACTACTGCAATAAACAACCTTGAGTGTTTCATATGTGTGAAGGTTTTCTCAGAATCTAGGGGTGGAATCGCTGGGTTGTAGGGTGGGTTCATCTTCAGGCTTACCACATATTGCTAAATTATTGTTCAAGTACATGTTCATCTGCCAAGTGTAAATACTTCCCCTGGTTCCACATCTCACCAGCACTTGATATTGTCAGCATTTTCAGTTTTGCCAATCTGATGGCGGAGAAAATGAGCCTTATTATTTGAATCTCCACTTCCTGCCCACAAATGTGATTAAGTGTCATGTCCAAGTTATTGACTCTATGGGATTCATCTTCAAATTGCCTCTTCCTGTCCACTCTCTATTTCTCCATTAAATTGTTTCCTTTTCTTCTCTTACTGGTTTGTAGTCCTTTATATACTACATACTAATTCAAAAACAATTGCTCATCTGTATTGTAAATATCTTTTCCAGGCTGTAGCCTACCCTTTCACTTGGTTTATGGTTTCTTTGGTTGCAGGGAAGTTTTAAATTTTAATGTATCACTCTTCCTTTAGAGTTTGTGCTTCTCGTGCATAGTTTAGAAAAATCTATCCTGCTACCTCATGATCAGAAAACTAATTTATCTTTGTCTAACATGTGAAAGTCTTGCCTTTTACGTTTAATTCTTTATCCACTCAGAATTGATGTGTGTGGTGTGAGGTAGGGATTCACTTCTCATCCACCGGGTAAAACAGCTCACCACGTATTGCAGTCTGTTTGGCCCCGTGACTTTGAATGCTTTCTTTGTCGACATCAAGACCGGCCCCATTTCTAGATTCTTTTATCCCAGTCCCTCGATGGAAGCTTCCTTGGCTTCTTATTGATGGTTACCAGTGGTCCTGCCTCCTTTTCCCAAGCTTTACTTTCTTCTTACTCCAAAATTGGAAACACGAGTTTGAAGTCAGATTTGTTGCTAATTAGCCACATGACCTGGTACTGTGGCATTACAGTGGCCACCATGTCAGTAGGCAATGGGAAGTTTTCAGCTCCATTATAGTCTCATGGGATTGCCATGCAGTCTGTCATTGACCAAAACGTTACATGGCACTGACTGCATGTTCCCACCTCAGGGCCTTTACACAGGCTGTTCTTGGCACACTCCTTCTCCAGGTAACCATGTGCTTTTCTCCTTCATCTAATGCTGCACTTGATACTGCAATTCCACACCCAACATTTCTTATCCCTTCCCTGATTGGTTATCCTCCTGGGTGTTTCCAACCATCAAACATGTTACCCATTCTACTTATTTATCCTGTTTGCTATCTGTCTCCATCAGTCTCAAGAAAGTAGAGATTCTGACTTGCTCGCCTCTATCTGCACCATGGAGACACTGGAGCCAGACATCAGGGGGCTGAGTGACTCCGCGTCTTCCTGCCTGTGGGACATCCTATGCTCCATGCAGATGCCTGCGGGGCTGGGCAGCTCTTTGAACGAGACCTGGGCATAGAACTCAGGCTCTGGGCTCAGAACCCGGGGCAGGGATGGGGAGATCGGCACTTGTCATGCGACGCAGCCGCACATTCCAGCACCTCTCCTTTCTGCAGCCGCCTCCTCAATGAGGTAGAGAAGCCTTTTCTTCTTTCCCTCTCCTCCAAAGCCAATCTTTATATTGATTTCTCCACCTCCACCTCCGGCTGCAGTCAGCCAGCGTAGAGAGAGACAGACTGAGTGTGTCGTTTTGGTTAAGAGCTGCAGTCTCAGATGCACGCCACATCGGGCTACAGGGCCTGGTGCCTGGTACAGGCACCCTGGGGCTCCAGAGAGAAGCATTGCATCTCCCCTTCTGCTCCAGCACCCACTCAGGAGTAGGCTGGGTCAGTCTTTCATGCCCTTGGCATTGTCTGGGTGCCTGGTGTATACAGGCTCCATCCTAAAGTTCAATCACTAGGCGATTCATCAACTAATATTTAATGAGCACCTACTGTGTGCTGGTACTGTTCTAGTTAACACACGGCCCTCTGTGTCTGCAGGTTCCACATGCATAGATCCAACCAGCTACAGAGCAAACACGTTCCAGAAAGGGATGATGAGGGGTGTAGCTTAGTGATAGGGCTTTTTAGCATGTGTGAAGTTATGGGTTTGATCCTCAGCACCACCAAAAAAAATTTTTTTTAATTTTAAAAGCCATGCACATTGGTATATTTCTGTAATCCCAGTACTCTGGCAGGCTGTGGCAGATAACAAGTTTGAGCCCAGCCTGGGTTTAGTGAGATGCTGTCTCAAAATTTCAAAAGCCTGGGGATGTAGCTCAGGGCAAAGGTCCTGGGTTCAATCCCCAGTACCACACACACAAAAAAGAGAGAGATAAAGAAAGAGAAAAGAGATTGTACCCATACTGAACATGTAGTTTTATTTCTTATTCCCTGACTAGCATTTATTTATATAGCACTGACAATGAGTCAGGTATTAGAAGTAATCTGGAGATGATTTAAAGTATACAAGGAGATGTGCTTAGGTGCTACGCAAATCCACATCATTCTAAATAAAGAACTTGCACATGCACAGATTGTGGAATGGTGGGGGTCTTAGAACCCATCTCCCACGGATGCCAAGGACTGACTGTGCTGGGATACAGGCCTAAACAACAGAGATAAAAATCCCTGACCCTTGTAAGTGGTAAACAAGGAGAAATTTAAGCAAGTTATATACTGTAGTGTATCACACAATGATAAATGCAAAGGAAAGAAAGAACGTAGGGTAAAGTGGACATTGAGGCGGGTGGGCTGCAGTGTTCTGTAGGTGTCAGAGCAACCTTTGAAGCAAAGGTGATGTGTGAGCAGAGGCTTGGAGGAGATGAGGAGGCAGCCACTGGAAACGTGGGACCCGACAGCGCGGGCTGGAAGTGCAAGTGGAAGCGCAAGCAGCAGCTGCAAAGGCTCTGAGTTCTAGGGAACACTCAGAAACCAGTGCTCCTGCAGGGACCGAGGGGGCAGGTGGTAAACTGGGTGAAGTCACCAGCAAAGGAAACCCTGTGAGGCCCTGCATGACCTGGCAAGGACTGGTACTTTGCCTCTGCCTGAGACGGGAGGACGTGCAGGAGTTTCCAGTGTGGGAGGCAACATGTTCTGACCAATTATAATGGGAACACTCTGGCTGCCAGGCAGAGAACAGACTGAAGCAGGGAACGAGAGGAGGCTAGGCTGTGTTTTAGTTCTCTCGTTTACCGGAAGACACCGCCTTAATTTCTAGCTATCCTGGCTGCACTACAGTGTACTGCCTGGGGAGAGATGGAGCCTCCATACTCAAAAGTAGCAAGCAGAGCCCGATGGCCCATCCGGACGCCAGAGAGGATCTTATGTGAGGGGCCAGTGCAGGGCCTAGCGTCTTTTGTCTGTTTTGTTCTTTGTTTTCTACTTTCTTATCTTTCTTCCCCACCCCCATCCTACTACCACCTAGACTGATGGCTCAGAATCTGGTTGTGAGGGAGAGGAACCCACATCAGATTGGCTCAAAGACGTAAGAGGAACTGATTGGATGACAAAATTGAAGAGCTGCAAAAGTTCAGGCTTCAGGCACAGCTGGACCCAGGAGGTGTTCCTCAGAAGTGTTTCTCTCCAGCTTTCGGCTCTGCTTTCCTCGCTTGGGCCTTGAAGGTTCTCTTCACATGGTGACAAGAACAGCCACTGGCCACCGGCTGACATCCTTGTACTTGGCCAAACGAACAGCAACAGACCAGTTCTTTACCTGCAGAAGTACCAGACCAGAAGTTTATTGGCCCAGCCAGGTCATGTGCATATCTTTAACCAATCACTGTGGGCAAGATATGAAGTTCTCTGATTGGCTAGAGCTGGTCTCATGCCCCACCCCTGACACTAATGGACAGCTGTGCCTGACCTATAGGACTGAGAGAGTAAGAAGGCAGTTCTTCCGAAGGTTGATAGGCAGAGAACTATGGAAGAGGAAGGGTGGGTGGGTTCCAGGCTGACCAACGGTGCTGCAGGGACAGCCGGAATTACCTCTATAACTTTTGCAATCACTCATTTTCCTGAGTTGGAACCCAGAAGCTCACAAAACACAGTCAAGGGCAAAACACTGTGGGAAGCTCAGTTACAGTTGTTTGCAAACAAAGTGCGGACCATAAACATAAAACTTGGGGAGGTCTGCGATCAGCCAACAGCCCCAAGGCCATCTGGGCCCCTGCCAAGTTAAAAGCTGCGGGAAACAAGGGAAACACAGCAGGACAGGGATGCTTGATGGGAGGAGGCTCTGAATCCTCCAAGCTGCAAAGCCAGCGATGTCTAACAAAATAACCGTCCCTGCCCTGCCAACAGGGACTCGAGAGCCATCGAAGCCATCCTCTGCCTCCACGTGGGGCTGGAAAACAATCCGAAATCATATGACTAGAAACATCGGGTACAATTGTCTGCAGCAAATGGATTTCGACAATGAATGCCCTTGATGTTTGTTGTTAAAATGCCCTACACTCTAATTAGCAGCTTCCTAGAGGCTGAGGCAGGAGGACCACAAGTTCGAGCCCAGCCTGGGCAGCTTAGCAACTTAGAGAGACCCTGGCTCAAAATTTAAAAACAAATATTTTTGAGGGGCTGGGGATGTAGCTCAGTGTAAAGGCCCTGCCTTCAATCTCTAGTACAGGGGGGAAAATAATGGCTTTCTCAAATACAAAAAATGCAAATGTTCTTTTTTCTCCCTGCAGGATCCCTTCCTCTTTTTCCATAACATGTTTTTTTTTGATGGTTGATGTTCAGGCTGGCAGACAGCTCAGAATTTCACTTTCAAGTGACCTTGTGGGTCTGGAACCCTTGTCACCTTTTCTTTCTTTTTATTTTTTTAACCTTGGTTCTGGCCCTGTTTAATTTTATTATCGTTATTATCATGTTGTAAATGTCCTTCAACTCTTTTTGGGAAAACCTGGAATGTGAGTTAAATGGATGAGTATGAATAAGATAGAGGAAATCAGGGGAGATGCCTTGCAATTAGAGATTTTGGGAGCCGCTGGCAGGCAGATCCAGGAACATTTTGTAGTTTTGAGCAATATAATTTGTGTGTGTGGTACTGAGATTGAAGCCAGGGCCTTCCAGCTGAGCTGCATCCACAGCCAGGTTTTGGTTTTGAGACAAGATCTTGCTAAATTGCGCGAGCTGGGCTCAAACTTGTGATCCTCCTGCCTCAGCCTCTCAGAGTGCTGGGATCACAGACACGTGCCACAGTGCCCAGCTGCGATATAATCTTAAAGCCAAGAGAAGTGGGCATCTTAATTTGTTAAGGCTGCTCTAAGAAATACCATGCACCAGGGATTACAAACTACATAAATTAGTGCCCTGTTAGTAAGGGCACTAATTCCATTACAGGGCTCCCCCCTCACGACCTAACCTCCCTCATCCCTGCCTAACACCAGGATGGTGGTGCTTAGGTTTCAAATTATGAATTTTGGAGGAACCCAAACATTTCAGACCATAGCGGTGGGTTTGATCCCTCAATCTCTGATCTGTACAGCCTGCAGCCGATTGCTCAACCACTCTGAGCTCTCATTTTCTGATCTTCATAGTGGAGTTACTCAGCTCTGCGAGTCATCAGGAAAAATCCAAATTAAAACTGCAAGGAGACACCCTCACACGCCCGCTAGTGAGACTAAAATCAAGAACTGACAACACCAAATGCCGGCAAAAGTGTGCGGCAAACTGAACAACCCACACTCGGTGGCTAATCCACTCGGACTCTTCTACCACCAACCAGTGAAGGCTGCTGGGAAGGCCAAATGGCGTTGCCACTTTGGACAATGTATGTAACAATTCCTTATGAAGCCATACCTGCCTTTAGCTTATGATGCAACATAGGCTAGGTATTTTTAGGCATGATAAATGCAAATATATGTCCACAGAAATATTTGTATAGGTACTTTATTCATAATGGCCCCAAAGTGGAAACAGCCCTGGGTCCCCAACAGGCAAATGGATAAACACCCTGCAGTGGGTACCACTCAGCAATAATGAGGAATGGACTAGCAATGTGCACCAAGACACAATAGACCTGCAGAACAGATGATGAGCAAAACCTTTGAACAAGAGCGTGCTTGGGCAGTTCTGCTCACGTGGAACCTCACAATAGCAGAACCAATCTATGATGGAAAAAAGACATAGAAACCCTGTTGTCTCTGGGGGTTGAGGATGGGCTGGAAAGGGGAATGAAGACGTTTTGGGAGAGATATGAACATTCTGTGTTGTTCTAGGAGTTTGGGCTGCTCCATTGCAGATATTTGTCAAAACCCATCAGATGGTACACTTGCTGTTTGTAAATGTTACTTAAAAAATGAAAAGGAACCCCAACAAAGTACTGCTTCCAATGAATGGGAGGCATGCTGAAGGGTTCAGGGGGGAAATGTCTGCCAATTTCTTTGAATTGCATTAAAAAAATGAAATGGACTGACAGACGGAGGGATAGAGGGAGGGAGGGATGGATGGATGGAGGAATGGAGGGATGGATGGGTGGGTGGATGGATGGATGGATGGATGAAGCAGTCTGTGATAACGGCAGAACATTAATGGTAGGATCTAGATGGCAAATATATGGATGTTTGCTCAAAAATTCTTTTGCCTCCATGGAACTTTTCACAATGGAATGTTGGAGGAAATGAGTCAGGAAAACCCACCTGGACACCAGGACCCAAGGGGGTGAAGTCACCACAATGGCCAGTCAGGAGAGGACACCCACCCGTGGGAACAGTCACAGGTAGAGACGCACATGGAAAACAGAGGAGGGCACAAAGCATGGCAAGACCTGATGGGGCAATTCCTTCCTCCTAGCTGGGTATGGTGGCCCATGTTTACCATCCCAGCACTCTGGGAGGCCAAGACAGGAGGATACCAAGTGTGAATTGACTAATGGTCAACTTGTAACACCCAGCTGAACTGAATCAGTGTGGTCTGGGCGTGGAGGATCCACCTGAAGATTGTTGCCAATAGCCACAAAAGGACAACTGGAGAAGATCTTAGCCTGTTGATTTTCTAGGAGAAACTTGCTGCGGATGGTTTTCCTGATGTGAAATTGGCTGTTCTTGTCAGAGGAGGAGCTCAGGGCCTCGCTGCCACTGGGAATGGCTGCTGTTTTCATCAGGGGAGCTCTGATCTTCACTGTGAGCATCACTTCCTGGCTCCAATGTGGATCCCTCAGCCCGGTGGCCCAAATCCTTCATCTCACCAGTGTAGATTTCCTGGTTTCCACCACTGGCCTTTGGGCCTTCCAGGTTCAGAGCTCAATATGGCTCTGGGCCCCTGGCTGGACTGGAGGAGGACATTGCCTTGGGCTGTAAGCCTTTAGCTGGACCTGTGTGGGACACTGCTGGGATCTAGGCCCTCAGCTGAATCCTTTGGGCCTCTAATCTCTGGCATTCCTTTGCATTTGACTTTTTGGATAATTAACATAAAATAATCCTATAAACTATGTGTCCTGTAGTAAATGTATTCCCTTACCAAAACCCTGACTACAACAGCAAGTTTGAGCCCAGCCTGGGCAAGTTAGCAACTTAGTGAGATTCAACATGCAAAGATTCAATCAGTGGTGGGCCACAAATTTTCAGGGGGGAAAATGCTTCTGTACTGAACATGTACAATTTAGTCTTTGTCGTTATCCCCTACACAGTACAGTAAGCAGCTATTTACATAGCATTTCCATTGTGCTAGGTATTATAAGTAATGTGGGTGTGATGTGAAGCGTGTGTGCATAGGTCATATGCAAACAGCGCACCATTGTACATAAGGGACTGGAACATCATGGATTTTGCTATGGGGGTTGTTTTCTTGTTTATGTTTTTTGTTTGTTTTTGCAGTATTGGGATTGAACCCAGGGCATGCTACCACTGGACTGGATCCCCAACCCTTTTTATTTTTTATTTTATTTTTTGAGGTTCTCGCTAAGTTGTACTTGCACTCTCCTACCTCAGCCTGCCATGTAGCTGGGATTATGGGTGTGCACTACCACATCTGGTTTGAATGTTTTTATTTTTGTCATACTAACATGCTATATACTCTTCTAACATCATGATGTGCTTTTGTTTTGTTTTACTTACCATATCCTGGTGATCCTCCATATTAACATCCATGGTCTGTCTTCATGCTTTTATAGGGCTGCATAGTATTCCATTAGGTGGATTAAAGCGTCGTTTACTTGCTGGATTCCACATTGACAACTTGTGTGCATCTTCATTGTTCCTTAAATCTTTTGAATGCTGCCATTGTTTTAAAGACTGACAAGGAACCTAACATCTCTCAATAAATGAGTTGGAAAGGAGGGGGTTTCTCTGGTCAAAACCCACAGCGCATCATTAAGTCCTTGGGCTTCCTCACTCTAGCTTTTATTAAATTATCTCAATTTGTCCTTTCAAATAGATGTCTTTTCTTAAGTAGTGATTTACCACAATTAAGCCCCCCAAAATTAAATTAAATGAATTACATCTCTCAGGTTGGGTGTCTACGGGAACCAGGGCTGGGTGCAGTAATGTTCCAGATGCTATTAAAAGCCAAGACAGGGGAATGTGCGCTGGGTTAGAAGGGAAAATTCATAGCTCCACTGATACGCCATGATAAATAATTATGAGTTATTAATTTTAAATTACATCTTTAATGCGTTGCATGATTTTAATTCCCCCTACAGTATTAATATCGGACTGGCTTTGATTAATTTAGAGCAGAACAGAAAGGTGCCAATTAAGGGAGCTGGCTGGGAACTTTGAGGTGTTTATATCTGTCTCGGGGCAACCCCCACAGCGGGGGGCAAGGTCACTGCCCCAGGGAAGCTGGATTATCTGCAGGAACCCAGGGTGGGCTGTGTCAGCGAGAGCCGCGGATGGATGTTAACCCTTTCTACCTCCTTAAATGCTGGCAAGGAGAGAGAGAGAGGAGAACGGGAGAGAAGAGGGGCGAAGCCAAGGCCCCAGCCCTTCCATGGGCCAGGAAGTGGGGTACCCCAAGACCTCAGAGCAGATTCCAGGCGGGAGTCCTGGGGTCTGGGGTTGATCACAGCCCTCAGGACAAGGATTTGACCTCCCCGTGCCTTTATGAGTGACCCAAATATGAGAGAAAGAGTGACTCAGCTTCTGCCTTGAGAAGGGCACCCATGGGCACACGTCAGGGGGACCCTGAGACACACGTTTCGTTTTACATAACAACTAGGTGGAAAGAAAATTACAGCCCATCCACAGAGCCCACGATTTCACGTGCATGATTGCTGAGGTTCCACTGAAGTTGGAAAAAGAAAAAGGGATCCAGGACTAAAGATTGCGTCCGGCCCCGTTTATCTGCCTGTGGCTGTGGCAGAGAGAATAAGGACGACCATTTCAATGGGGAGACACAGGTAGCTGAGGTTGGTGACTGTCTAGCAGATGTCACTACAGCCACACAGAGACCCCTAGGCTCGGAGAGAGAAGGTGGCACTTGACAAACAAGAAGCCGCCCACTCTGGCCACTCCCTGTTAGAACAGGTGCTCTCGGCTCACCTAGGAACATTGAAAATTTTTGCTTAATAGCTCAGTGTTTAATCCGTGCCAGGCCATCTAGACTTAGGTATTATGGATAGCATTACTTAGGTAAAAACTGATTTCAAGGGTTTTTTTTTTAATAATTCCAAACAAAATATTAAATAAAGCACAGGTGTATGTGGTGTGTGACAGTGGCAAATAATAATGCTAGTTTTGGTAGTGATGTACAAGTAGTTGAGGAATATCAAATTAATGTTGCCACAGTGGCAGAAGACAGAAATCCTGGCTGAGGCTCCAAATTAATGACCCTAGTTGAAAATGAGCATGAAAAGAAGTCTCCTCCGCAAGCCGCAGTGTGAATCTCTCACTTCCTCCTTTCGGTGATACATGAATCTTGATGTTGGAAAGCGCTTTGCCAGTTCATACATTCAAGTCTTAAAATAACTCCACCACACCTAGAACAGCACCAGGCTCATCACCGCTGCCAACGCCCGGTGTGCTACTGCGGAGTGAGGGGAACGGACGGGGGGGGTGAGGAATGGGGAAAAAAACAGGAAGGAAAGGGAAGGAGAAAACATCCAGAGCACGGGCAGCCTGGCATGATGAGGCCAAGCCGAGGGAAACTCCAAGCCCTAAAAGTAGGCATTCCCACTGATCCTTGTTCAGGATGGGGAAACTGAGGCAGCGGTACCCAAGCGAGGCGGTCGTGTCAGGTCCCCGGGTTTGGCATCCGCTGGGGGAGTCTTGGGAAGGTGCTGATCACAGGGTGGATGGCAGGAGCAGCTGCAGCAGGCTCCCACCCAGAGCTCCTTCCTCAGAGGCACTGGAGACAGCAGGCTTAGGGTTTGCAGGCTGGCCGGGGCGCGGGGCTGGCTCCTCACATGGGCCGTGACACCTGCCCTGTGCTGGGTCCTGGGCTACTACTACAGCTCAACAACTCCTGTCAACTCTCGCAGCACCCCTGAAAGAGAGCCGTGAGCCCCAACGAGGGAACCGTGACACAGAGGGGTTGGAAAAGCAGCCAGGCAGCCCGGCCAGCTAAGCGGCCAAGCACAGGTTCCAGCTCAAGGCGATGCACTTCCATCTTCACTAGCTAGTCACCACCTCAGTAAGTCAGGGGACAGGTGTGAAGCCTCAGTCTTCCCACCACTTCAGAAGAGAAGACCAAGGTCTGGGGATGATGCACCCAGAGGCAGGCGGGCGCCTGGCATGGCGGTGCAGGGTGCTGATTTGTGGGATAAGTCAGGAAGGGAGGAAGGAAGGAAGGAAGGAAGGAAGGAAGGAAGGAAGGAAGGAAGGAAGGAGAAGGGAAGGGAAGGGAAGGGAAGGAAATGAAGCATGCAGCTACAAGCAAGTCAGTTATTTCTAGAAGAATGTTCTCAGCTTTCCCTATGTCCTTGCCTTGTGAGTCATTCTGAGGATGAGAGGGGACGTGTGCTACTCAAGCCCAGGCTGATCCAATGGCAGATGGCATAAAGGGACAGCCCGGAGTTGAGAACTGGGCCACTGTGTGGTTGACTCTTAGCTCTGAAACTAGCTCGCTGTTGACATTGAGCAACTGTGACTCCCTCTGGCCTTAGCCTCCCATCTGTAACTTGGCAATAACTGTTGTGGTTTGGGTCAAGACTGTCCCCCCGAAGTCTCACATGCCAGAGGTGATTGGGTCGTGGGGGGATTTGCCTCACCCGTGGATGAATCCACTGATGAACATATAGGTGAATGTGCTGTTAGGAGGAGGAAGGAAGGAGGTCACCGGTGACCTGGAAGGGTGCATTCCTGTCCTTTCTCCAGCTCTTTCCCTTACCTGTTTCCTGGCCACCATGAGGTGAGCTGCTTTCCTCTTCCAGGCCCTTCTGCCATGATGTTCTGCCTTGAAGCCAGCTGACCATGAACTGAACTTCTGAAACCATGAGCCAAAATGAACCTGTCCTCCTTGAGTGTGTCAGGGACTGTGTCTCAGGGATGGAAAGGTGACTAGAGTGGACCCTCGACTTAACTTGAACTCAATTCATTCCTGAGGGCTGGTTATAAGTCAAGTTGGTCAACTGAAGCCTCAGGCTCCTCTACACCTGCTTCAAAGTCTCTCTGCTGTATACAGGCAGATCTCAGGGTCCTTAGAGAGACATTGGCCCAGGATTTCTCAGTTAACCCCACACAGGATGCTGTCATGTTCCTTCCAGAGCTCTTTAAGGGTTAAATCTGTATCTGAGATCATCTGGAACCACAAGCAGCTGACATTCAGGTCATAACTCAAGACTTTAGACATAAGTTAAAACTAAAATTCCACTGTAACCCAAGTTGTTCGTGTGTCAGGCTGGTGGTAACTCGAGGGTCCACTGTAATGCAATCACCACAGGATCCCCCACCTCACAGGGACAGTGCTGATGGAATGAGATGGGGCTGGCAGAGGGCTTTGCACACCACCCAGCCTGGGCACTAACTGGGCAGTAGCTGCTCTTGGTACTGATCAACCTGGCAGCCATGCCCAGGACCGTAGAGGTTAGGTGGAGAGAACTGCTGGGGAAGGCAGCAGAGTTCTGAAAAATGATTTTTTGAATTTGGATTTAAAGAAATGGCCTACACGGAATCGCCAAAGTCCTGGTGGAAAGGACATATGTGTGGGTAGGAGGAGAGAGTCTGGATGGCAGGGTCTCCTAGAGAACAGACACTCTCTAGTAAATTGAAATATTAAGCTGTCTGTCTTAGTCACTTTCTCATTGCTGGGATACAATACTCGGCACACACAATTCACCAGAGAGGTTTATTTTGGCTCACGGGTTCAGAAGTGTCAGTCCATGGCTGACAGGCTCAATGCAGAAATGGCGGGAGAAGGGCCTGGGTAAAGAAAAGCTGCTCACACCATGGTGGTCAGGAAGCAGAAAGAGAAGCAAGGAGCCAGGAGGGGAAACAGACCCTGCCAGGGCATCCCCTAAGTAACCCACTTCTATCCAGACCCCACCACTCAGCAGCAAGGTCAGCTATAGCACCCCATTATCCAGTCACCTCCTAAACACCTGGGGCCATTTTAGACCCAAACCATGGCACTGTGTTGGCAGGGGGATGCATCCCATGTGTATCAGCTACTGAGGGTCATGATGATGCTGCGTAATAGACAGTCCCCCAGCCAGAATGACAGTGGCTGAGGACTAGGAAATCACCTCCCGACAAAGGGTGGGCATGTTGTGAGGGGCACCCACTGGGGGCCTCCTCTGGGGTCCAGCACACCAGAGCCCAACAGCCCCGACTCCAGCAACTAATGTCAGGCTGTCTCCTGTGTGCACCCAGAGATCACTATGATTTCACATTTCTGCCCTGTTTGTGCTCAGTCCATTGCTTGCTGGCCTTTGGGAGTCGGCCCCAGCCAGCAGTCTGGAGACTTTGACTCCTGCCTGCTGCGTGGATCAAGCTTCCGCCCCACATCTGGCTGGCTGGTGCTGTGGCCTTGGGCACATAGTTTCCCTTACAAGCTTGGCTTCCTGGTCTGTGAAATGGGATCAATTGCGTGTGCCTAGCAGGGGTCACAGGAGCCCTAAGGAGCACAATGAGTACAGCGTGGTGGCAGCAGCAGGACCTGCTAAATACACTCATTGTCATTTCCATCATGGTTGCTGGTGTTGATGCGTGAGGACAGTGTCCTCCCCGGGCTTCCAGGCATCTGTGATTCCCAGTAGGAGCCAGCTTCCCATCCTACTTCTGCGCTCCGGGAGCAGCAGACCATCTGCTGGGGGATTTCTGATTAACAAGCTCTCTAATCTTCGCTGTGATCTCGGCCCTGCGCTGTCCTCCGGGGCCGCAGCCTCTTAGGCTAAGCCCCTGCCGGAGCCATGAATATCTGAGCACCTGACCCCTCTGCATGTCAATGTCCCAAAGCCTGGGGCATCCCCGACCGCAGCCTGTCACACTGTGTCACACGCTTGCTTCTTCCAGACCCCCAGGACCCCAGCACCAGAAGTGTTTGCTCATCTGGGTTGTCGGACAACAAATATTTATTGAAGACCGCACTAGGTCCATTCTGAGATGCAGCCGCCTTTCACTGCTGCTTGTGAATCTCAAGACATTTTTCCGGGCCTCTTGGGATGACACCGGAAGTGCTTGGCCAAATGGTCATAGACCCAAGTATGGTTAGATGATCAGTGGTTTGCAGAATTATCTAAAGTTTTAGGGACCCTGGGGTAATTTCCCCAGAAGCTGAGTCCCTGAGGAGGATTCTTAGGCAGACCAATAAGAGCGGGCACTGGTGACACCATCAAAGGACCAGGGGACAGGACAGGTGGGGTGGCCAAGCCAAGATGGGGCTGCGGGTGAAGCCCGGTTCCGGTCTGACGCTGAGGAGGCTCTGGAGGTCAGATTGTGCTGCGGATCTGTGCCACTTTCGGGACAGAGTGGTGGGGATGGAACCTAGGGCCTGCATACAGAGCTGTGTCCCCCGCCCTTTTTAAACTTCGAAACAGGTTCTCACTGAGTTGCTAAGTTGCCCTGGCTGGGCTTGGGCTTCCAATCCCCCTGCCGCATCCTCCCCGAGAGCTGGGATTGCAGGCTTCTGTGCCGCTTTGACACAGGGAGCAAGGCCGTTGTGCCTGGACACAAGCACGACATTGGCCCTTGGCCACCAGCAGGGTTTGGAGGGCCGATCCCTCGGGTGCGGAAGGCCTCCGGGAAAGCCGCCGAGTGACTGTTCAGTAGTGGCACTGCAGCACCTGGGCCAGGCGTGCTCCACCGTGGGGAAGCCCACAGAAGCAAGGGTACCGCCAATGTCTGTCCCCAGACTGCCTCTGGCAGCGTGGACCCAGCCCCAGGGTGGGGATCCGGAATTCCTGATGTTTAATAATATCCACCGGGCCCTTGAAAAACTCTGGAAACACCTCGGAGCCTCAGTTGTCCCACCCACAAAATGAGCCAGTAACCTTCCTGCACAATGAATGTGGCAAGGACAGCAGGCTGGTATGTGCTTTTGTTTTAATGAGGACACAAAGGCCCCAAACACTTGCTTTAAGAGAAAGGAACCCGCCATACCCATACACTGGCAGACCCTCTGAAGGGGTGAAGACCAGAAAAAAAAAGATTTTATTAACCCGATGTGGTGGTACACATCTATAATGCTAGCACTTAGGGAAGCTGAGACAGGAGGATTACAAGTTCAAGGCCAGCACGGGCAACCTAGTGAAAGCCTGACTCAAAAATAAATAAATAAATAAAAATAAATTATAAAAAGGGCTGGAGATGTAGCTCAGTGCAAAGGCCCTGGGCTTGGTTCCTAGTACTTAAGAAAGGTCAGCATGACAACCTTGCCCTTAAGCCCCTGCCTCACAGCCATCCCCAGGGGCTCCCACTGGCCTCTGCCCAGATTAGCAGTCAGACACAGGCAGCCCTGGCCTGGGCACTCAACTCAAACAGGAGCCGAAGGGTCCAGGGTGGCCACAGGGAGCCATGTTCCACTGGGAGCTATGGCCAAGGACACAGGGAGACGAGGGACAGGCGCAGAGGAGTCTGTGGGGTGTGCGGAGGGACCTGGTGGCCCTGTCCCAGCATGTGACCCCAGGGACGGGGCCGTCTGCTCAGCTCCTGGGCCCCGGCAGATGACACAGACTTCCTGGGGCTGGGGGCCAACCAGAGCAGAGGAGGGCCAGACCTGGTGGACGTGGGAGCCCCCGGCCTTATCCCCGCTGGGCTGAGGGCGCCTTTCTGGGCAGAAGGAGGAGTCCACTCCAGGAGCAAGGCCGAGCCAGAGGCCCTGGTGCTGCCCCTCGGGGGATGCGGTGCTGGTTTTGCTGATCGACTCATTTGCTGGTGGTGGACATGTTGGGGACGTAGACAAGGGGCCTCGGCTGCCAACACCAGCCACCAGCTAAGCTGGGACAAGTCTGTGATGCAGCTGAAGCTCCTGAGTCCTGGTTCCGGCCAAGACTGGGGACCATACCTCACTCAGCTCCTCTCCCTGTCCTAGCCTGCATCTCCCTCCCTTTAAGGTTTCATTCATTCATTCATTCCTTTTTGCTGTACTGGGATTGAATCCAGGGCCTTCACCCCACCCACCCCCAATTGGAGACCAGGTCTCACTAAGTCGCTAAGTTACCCAGGCTGGCTCAAACTTGAGATCCTCCTGCCTCAGCCTCCCAGCATACTGGGATTCCAAGCCTGTACCACCACACCTGGCTCTTTGACGTGTTTCTTCCGAGCCCACTCCCCAAGTGAACCATCTACATGCCATCCCTGTGCCAGGCTTTGGTCCTAGCCTCTGCCCAGCACAGTTCTCAGGAAGAGCCCACCTCTTCCGGACTGTGACAGCCCCTTTTGCAGATGACGTGGGGAGGGCATTGCCAGAGCCACACGAGGCACAGGTATGAAAAAGTCTCTCTGGGGCCTGTGGGGACCGCTGAAGCCAAAGCCCCGATTGCCTGCCCCAGAGCGGGACAAGGCTCAGGGCTGGAGGGGCCGGGGTCACAAGGACCCTCTCTGCCAGGACACGCGACCTGCTCTTGGGGGCAAGGCCACAGGAAGGGAGGCCAGGAGAGGGGGCAGCTGGGCTAGCAAGGACGTCAGCACCACCCACGCTCTGCCCCATCCACCAGGGCCTCAGGTGGCCGGGCTTCCGAGCCGCGCAAGCCTGACCCTCCATTCAGCGGCACTCCAAGTTCCAGCGATAAGGACATCGAGACCTGCTGTCTCCGGCTCAGGCCAGCTGCCACCGAGATGGCCCAGCTGAGCCAAGGACTCGAGCCAAGGCTGACGTCCCCACTGCTCTCTGAGGCGACTGGCTATGAAGGTCACAACCCAAAAGCGAGGCTCCCTCGTAGCCCTCGTCTCCCACGCGAGGACACAGGGACCTGAAGAAGCAACGCTAAAGGCCGATCTGTGCATGCCCTGCCTGTCAATCACAGCTCTGTCTGTGGACCCTGCATGAGGAGCAGAGGGACCGCTTACATCCACAGCCAATCACACAGCCTCCTCTCCAGGCTCCCAGCTGCATCCCTGTCTCACTGCCTCAGTTAACTGAGCACCTACTATGTGCCGGCCATCACAGAAAAGTGACAGGTCTTGGAGTTTAATGGGGGAGGGGGCTTGGGGACCCTAACCAGGGGAACACCAGCTGATGTGTGCAGGGCAGCTGATAACAGAATTAACCCAGGCCAGCACTTAATTAACTCTGGGGACACAGAGGGAAGGGGAAGATAAGGTTCTTAAAGGGACAGGCCAGAAGATCTCACCCAAGTGGGGACTCAGTCAGGCAAGGCGCTGGGGCTGCAGAGCTGAAGTTTGGGAGGTGGCGGGCTTGGGGACAGGAAAATAAATGCACATCATGAATAACTCTACCCCACCCCCCACATCTCACAGGCTCGGTGACTGCCAGGAAGTGATGGTGCAAACAGGAGCATCGGGATGCAGCCAGCAATTGAACAGTCAAGGCCAAGGCTAATGAGGGCAGTCAAGGCTGGGAGGGCAGAAGCTCAGGGCCTGGAGAGAGAAGCCAGGAAAGTGGCCCCTTACCTGCCTAAACCCTCCATGGCTCCCAGCTGCCCTCCAGTAAAGTCCACGGCAGAGACTTGTGGAGCCCCAACTACATTTTGAATCTCCATCAAACACGCTTCCCACAGGCTCTGCCTGAACGCCAGCTGTTCTCCCCTTCCTGCTGCCTGGGACAGCTCCTCCCCATGCCCACATCAAGGGCTATGGTTTATCTCTGTCCCTGCACAGAGCAGCCATACTGTGCCCACTGAGCGTGGAATTTGGGGCTGACTTCACAGTCAGGTGAATGAATCTCCCCCCAGCATCCACGTTAGGGTCTAAAATCCCATGTAAGTCACCCCTGCAGGCAGGGAAGAGCTGGCCAGTTGCAACCAGTGACCATCCACTGTCCACTTATTCCCATGACTGCCGTTGTGGAGAAGACCTTATGGCTGCAAAGCCTGAGATACTGACTGCCCGGCCCTTTAGGAGGAAGTCTGTCCACCTCTGCTCAGAAGCCAAAGAGCCCTGTTCCTAAAGGCCCAGCCTCGCTAAGATGGGAGCTGGGCGGCACCACCTGGCATGGGCTGCAGGAGCACAGGACGGGGTGGGTTCAGGGGCTGAGGATGGCGCCCAGTACTCTGGAGTCCTCCGTGTCCGATATGGCGGTTCCTGTGGTCATCAGTCCACTCGGTCAGCTGGGGGATCCGTGCCTGTCAGAGAGAAGGGGACCCCAGGGACACAGCGGGGAGCAGAGGAGCCGGGAAGACTGAGGTCCCGGGGCTCCGGGAGGGCAAGGAGGTGTCAGCCTCCCAACCCCTTGGGCCCGGAGCCTGTGCAGGGCCCTTGGGCTCTGTCAGTCTGCTAAGCCCAGTTTCACACACACACAGTCACTCCCACATGCCCATGGCTACTTCATCGTGAACACACACACACACACACACACACAAATCATACTGTCCAAATTACAAATAAAAAGTAAGAGAAAATAGCTTTTAAAATATGTATTCTTCAAATTACTGAATCTAAAATATTATTTCAACATGTGATCTTTTTAAAAATTTTTTAAAATACCTTTATTATCACACACACACACACAAAAGAAAAATTAAAACCATTCAAAGAAGAACAATGCAAGGGGAAAAAAACTACAATAATATTCAAATACAGTAGAACTCAACCAAAACAAAACTGAAAAGCACTTAAACATTTTCCATATAACTTAAAAAGCATCCCAAGCACCAACAAGACACCAGAGGATGTGATTTGTTTCAGAAAGATCCCCAAAACCAACACTGAACAAATAGTGATCTGGAAAAAAACTCCAGTTAGTTAGCAGACTCCACATAAGCCAAACTTCTAATTTAAATTTCGATACAGTCATATGACACGCGATGGAAACCCAATCCGAGAAATATGTTATTAGGCCATTGCATCTGTGTGTTTCCTTAATGACACTCAGTTTCTCACACTAGAGAAACTATTCGGTATTTACACATGTGTGTCCTATTTGTTTCACTTGAGAGTATGGTCTCGATATGCATCCATTTAGCTAGAAATGTCTCTAGTTTCTCGTTCTTTATGGCTGAGTAGTACTCCCTTTTATTAAAAAATCACATCTTCTTTATCCAGTTTCCAGTTGATGGGCACTTGGGCTGTTTCCAAGCTTTAGCTATTACAAACTGTGCTGCTATAAACATGGGTGCACATACATCGCTGTGGTATGATTCTTTTAATTCTTTGGGGAAGATCCCCAGCAGGGGAATAGCTGGGTCAAATGGGACCTCCAGCCCTAGTTCTTTGAGGTATCTCCATACTGATTTCCACAGTGGTTGCACCAGTCTGCACTCCCACCAACAATGGAGAGGGTTCCTTTCTCCCCACACCCCTGCCAGCATTTGTTATTGGTTGATTTCTTGATAGCAGACATCCTTTCTGCGGTGAGGTGGAATCTCAGTGTTGTTTTCATCTGCATCTCTCGAATGACCAGTGATGTTGAACTTTTTTTCATATGTTTATTTGCTGCTTTTACTTCTTTGTCTGAGAAATGTCTGTTCATTTCAGATGCCCATTTTTGAATCGGGTCTTTGAATTTGGGGGTCTGATTGTTTTCAGTTCTTTATATATTCTAGATAGTAATCCTTTGTCTGAGGTACAGCTGCTAAAAGTTTTTTCCCACATTGCAGGTTGTCTCTCAGGTCTGTTGGTGGTTTCTCTTGCAGTACAGAAGCTTTTTAATAAGATGAGATCCCAGTTGTTGATTCTTTGTGCTAGTTCCCGTGCCACTGAGGTTTTGTTTATAAAACATGTTATCTTTGTAAAAAAGATATTAATGACATATTTTCCTTTTTTTTTTTCTTTTGAGACAGGGTCTTGCCATGCAGTTCAGGCTGGCCTCAGATTCATTATGCAGCCCACATTGGCCTTGAACTCATGGCAATCCTCCTGCCTCAGCCTCCTGAGTGCTGAGATTACAGATATGGATCAATACGCCCGGCTTTACATTCTTTTTGTTTTGTTTTGGCATCAATTCTTTGAAATCCAGGGTGTATTTTACTCTTCCCATAAGTCTCCGTTTGAACTTGTCTCATTTGGAGGTTACCAGTCACAGGTGATGGGGAGCCACAGGTTGAGAAATCCAGCTTCGGACCGGAGCCACTCAAAATGTGACCCACAGACTTGGGAAGATAACAACACTGGATGGTGTCAGAAACGTCCTTGGCCTATACTGGCCCCTAAGGGAGTCACCAGCCACATGTGGCCACTGAGCACTTGTAACGTGGGACCTGCAATCAAGGAACTGATTTTTTTTTATTTCATTTAAATCCAGACAGCCACAAAATACCTATGAGATAACACAGGCCTAAGTCTAGAACGCTAATGACCATTATTACTACCATGTTGCTTGTCCAAGGGAAGGAGGGAGAGAAATGAAAATGTGTTGAGCAGTGTGGGCTCCTTGCTTCTTTTTGCAGCCTTCAGGGAAGGGTGTGCTGCTGTCAGATTTAGAGCAATGTCCCTTGTGCGAACTCACACAGTAAAAATAAAGGCCATCCCAGCAGCATCACTACTGTCTACTCCTGCACCGAGACTTCCCCTGCCTGTCCCAATAACTGTAGCTTCTCAGCTTGCAGAGCCATTCCACGCAGGGGGCTTTGGGGGGCTCAGAGAAGTGAAGACACTTGTCTAGGGGCAGCAGTGTCCCAGGGGCGAGCGGAGGTGAGCCTGGGCTCCCAAGGCTGCACGGTGACCGTCCCCTGCCTGGAGATGCACCTTGGATGCAGGGTGGCCACCATACCCACCTCTAGCTGGGCAGGGCCAGGTCCCAGGCACCGGGGACCATGAGCAGCTTCCGGAGCGATGGCTGCAGCCTGGCCAGCCCTGTCCGCCGATGTCCAGGAAGGGAGGAAGGCGCCTTTGGGCCACAGCCCCCGCTGCTTGCTCGTATTTAACGCCTCGCTCCGTTTGCAGGCGAGCGTGGGCACCGCGTGTTTATTTGTCTAGCGACAGAAGGCGGCCTCACAAGAAGAGGCGCCCCCCTTCCTCCCCAGCACCCCGCGAAGCTCACGCAGCCGACCTAATGCCGCGTGGCAGGAGGAAGCGGATGATTAGAACGCAGGCTGGGGGAACCGGGATAGGGTGCCCGCCACATGGGGCAGCTAACCCCAAAATGCCAGGCGCCAGGGGTGCCTCATCCCACGTGGTGACCCAAGCCGGATCTGGGGTCCCAAGATGATGGGGTCCAACCCCACAGCATCAGCGGAATAACGGCTGCCACTGCTGGGCGCGTCCTGGATCCCACACGTCACCAGCCGGCACAGGTTCTGCCCTTATTCTCACTGCCAGAGGTCAGGCGGACCACGGTCACACTCCAGGGCTGGGGAGTCAGTATCTGGACACTGTTTTGCCCAGCAAGCAGGTGCCCAATGACAAGGGTCGTGGGGGCCACAGAGAGTGGGCACTGGGGACTGCAGCGCCCTTGGGGCCCTAAGTGGTTTGATCTCCAGAGTCCTCGTCTGCAGAGGAGGAACAATAACACCAGATTTGCATGAACAGTATGAGAATTAAGCAAGATGCCCGGTGATGAAAGGATGGATGTCACAAACAGTGTGCAGTAGGCACTTAATAAATGACGCGAGTCCTTGTCACAGAAGTTTCCCAGGGTGCCCATGCTGTAGGAATGTTACCTCTTCGGACCCATTGTGTGGGCCTGCAGACTGAGGTGCTGGAAGGTTGGAGGTCAGCCTGGCATCTCGCAGCTGCAGGGCCTTTGAGCTGGGAGGGCAGCCAGGCCACGGGTAAGGCGCTGAGCAAACCCAGCCCCCGGGCTTCCACCCTGAGGACGCCGGGCATGCTCACTTCCAGCCCTTGCAGATGGAGAGCCAGAGGGAGCCAGTGCAGACGTCCTTCTTCCACATAGGCACACGCAGCTGCTTCTGCCGCAACGTCCTTGACCAACTGCTGGGGATAGCCGTCGCCATGGCAACCGCCAGAGGCCAGCCAGCCTCAGGTGCAGGATGGGGCTGTGACCACCTTGGGCCCCGGCCCCAGTGCCCTGTGTGGCCGCTGCTGATGACGGCCTGGCCCGGTGGGCTCCGGAAGTCCCCAGCTCTAACATCTGGGTGGAAGCAAGCCCCCGTCCCCGGACAGACCCCAGAGGCCACACTGCACCCCCAGTCCAGGGTGCTCCTCCTGCCCAAGGACGTGCCGCCCTGGGGTCAGGGTCCTCAGCCTCCGAGAAGTACTGGAGGCCCAGCTCCGTGGGCGGCAGCGGCTCTGCAGTCACAGCTCTGTACTGCAAATATTAATTATCTCCTAACGACTCTCCAGGCAGTCATTACGGCTCAGCTGCTGCCAGCTGTTCCCGAAAACCTCCCCGAGGCAGCCCCGGGCAGAGAGACATGGCCCTGGTGGCCGCACAGGTGACCAGGCCCTGCGTGCCGTGGAGCAGCGTGGGGTTGGGGGACCCACTGTGAGGGAAGCCAGGGAAGGGCACAGGGACCTCGCTCCCTGCCACTCAGGAAGGGAATTGGGGGGCGGCGTGGGAGGTGCTGGGCGAGGAGGGGGACTCCGGAGACAGAGTGCCAGGCTGTAGATGCCCGGTGTGCGCCTGCTGCAAATACTGAGCATTTATTGAGCATTTGCAGTGTACGGAGCACTTCAATGCCTGGCTGATTCCGCCCTGCACGATGGGACCTCCACCCCCTTTCTGCAGCCCCAAATCCAGTGAATCAAAAGCTGGGATTTTTTGTTTCTCTGGTACTGGGGATTGAAATCAGGGCCTTCACACAGACCTCCATCCCCAGCCCTTTTTATTTTTTTATTTTGAGACAGGGTCTCACTAAATTGCTCAGACCAACCTCGAACTTTTGACCCTCCTGCCTCAGCCTCCCAGAATGCTAGGATTACAGGCCTGCAGCACCATACCCAGTTTAGAAGCTCTATGTAAAACTAAAAAAGAAATCTCAGGGCCGGGGATTTAGCTCAGTGGTGCCGCTGCCTGCCTTGCAAGGTCCCAAGTTCAATCCCTGGTACCAAAAAAAAAAGAAAAGAAAAGAAATCTCAGGTGCTTTGTGCACAGGGGTTGACTCCAAGGTTTCATCCGACCCTCATGGTCAGCCATTGAGAGGAAACTCCCCCAGGAGGGGGAGCAATTCTCTAAAAGCCGAGGGGATTATCCAGCATGGGAGGGGTTCGCATGTCCCTGGGGTGTGAGTCCCCAGGGAGGCTGCAGGACCCCAGATGTCCCAGGCAGCGGCATACTGAGGTGGGGGGCCCTGCATGCTGAAGCTGGGGTGTGAATTGGTTTCTGTTGAGGAACGTGAGGGGCCCTCCCTCCGCCCAGCATTGAAGTTGGTGACCCCGGAAGCCCCCAGGCTGGGGGCATCAAGAGCAGTCAGGTGCCAGGGTGGAGGCCGGAGCGGCTGCGTGCCTCGCTCTCAAGCTGTGCAGACAGCTGGGGTCCGCTTTGCAGAGGCCTTGGGGGCTCCCATGCTCCAGGGAGGGCAGAGGGTGACAGAGACAGAGACGGTCCCAGCCCAGTCTGTGCTTGGGAGCTGGGAGACCTGGCCGGGCCCTCACCTCCGGGACCTCGGGTTCCCCACCCGGGAAGCGAGGTGGCCACTGTTGCTGTGTCCGCGGCCTTACTGGCCACTCCACGCCAGGGAAGATGTGGTTCCTTTCTGTCTCCTCCATTCTGCCAAGCCTTCAGAGAGGAAGGCTCAGGTTGCCGCTGCCCATCTGCAATGCCTTCTAGGTTTTGGTTTGCTCTTCTTCCTTAAAGTGATGCATAACTTAAATACACATAGTGCTCACATCTTAGATACACACATAGCTCAAGAACTTTTTCTTTCAGTACTGGGGATTGAACCCTGGGCCTTTACACGGAGCTTCATCCCCAGCCCCTCACCTTTTTGGTTTTTGTTTTTTATGAAAAGACAGAGGATCTCACTCAGTCATTAAGTTACCCAGGCTAGACTTGAACTTGCGATCCTCCTGCCTCAGCTTCCTAGAGTTGGGATTCCAAGTGTGAGCCACCACGCCCGATGGAGTCCAACATTTTAATCATTGAACAAATAGGTTTATTGGCCTCAGTAGCTTTTTACACATCCACCACCTAGAGGAAAACATAGGACATTTCCAACTCGCTAGGACCCCCATGCCCTCAACACAATTTTATATTCTGTCTTCCCTAAAAGAAACCTGGTATCCTTCAGCCAGGACCTCAAAGTCCTCTATTCTCCAGCCTGTGGCAACCACTAATCTGCTTCCTGTCTTTATGGGCTGACCTAAGCAGGATGTTTCCCACCAGGGGATTATGCAGGATGTAGCCTTTTGTTTCAGACTTCTTTCACTTGGCATAATGTTTCCAAGGCTCCTCTATATTGCAAACCTATATCAACAGTTCTTTTCTTTTAAAGGCTGAATAATATTCCCTGTCTGGATATACAACTATATACTTTTAAACTTTTCTTCTCTCACTCACTGTTATGTCCATGAACTTCCTCTATGCCATATTGTTTATAATTCATTCTTTTTCATTGCTGTGTAATATTCCCTCAAACAAACAAGCCCCTGTTTATCATCCATTGTCCTGTTGCTGGACACTTGGATGGCTTTCACTTTGGCTCTGTTCTGAACAAAGCCACCATGAATATTCTTTCTCAGCCCCGTGGTGACTTTGTTTCTGCTAGATATATCCAGCTATGAAATGGCTGGTCCTTGGGTAGGCGTGTGTTTGCTGAGCTCCATTCTGAACAAAGGGAGAGCAGGTGTCAAGAGGGAAGCTTTTGCCAGACTGTGTCTTGTTGGAATGTGACATCAGTCCCTTGTTCTCACTGTGTAGTGCCTCTTGTTATTTTTCCTTTATGACAAAAGTGTATTCCGAGTGCAGCACTGATCCCAAGTTTGCTTTTAAAATAATGCATTTGGGTTAAAAAGGGAAAAAATAGAGCTCATTTAAAGAAAAAATGCAGTCCGCTGTAACTGAGCAGCAAATGCTGGGCAGAGTGAAGGCCCACAGGGAGCCCCTGGGTGAGTGAAGTTGGGGCACCCTGGCAGGTGGGAGCGGAGTGTGCACAGGCAGGCACCTGGCAGAGAGCGGTGTGCACCAGACTGGGAGGATGGTGAGGACCCCGGATGCAGAAGCAGAGGCAGGAGGGCCTCAGCAGGGTGGGCAGGGGTGGGCCGGCTCCCCCACAGTGCAGGGCTGCCTGACATCCGCCCGAGTTCACCTCTCGGGAGGCTGAGGCAGGAGGGCTGCATGTTCCAGACCAGCCTGAGCAATATAGTGAGACCCTGGCTCAGCATATTCTTCACAGGGCTTGGCGGTCTAGCTCAGCGGTCGGGCGCTTGCTTAGCATGAGTGAGGCCCTTGGTTCCAGCCCCAGTTCTGCAAAAGGGCAAGAAAAATAAGCAACAGCTCCGGCGGGTTCTGCGTGCAGACCCCGTGTTCTGGCCCCAGTGGGTCTACATTTTGGGGGGCAAGTCTCAGCCCCCGCTGAACTGCAGTTGTGCCCACGCACCCTCCGGGATACCGCAGTCCCTGCCCCGCCCTGCTGCCTCTCGGAGGCTGAAGGTTCAGTCGGTTGTGTTTGCTGTCGAACTTCAGTTTTTCATATTTCCTTTTGTTTTGTTTGAGACAGGGTCTCGCTGTGTCACTCAGGCTGGTCGTGAGCTTGCAGCCATCCCTGAGCTTCGAGCCTGGCCCTTAGGACTTGTAAAGTCCACCTGGGCTGGGGGTCAGGATGGGGGGTGGGGCTGCAGATGGGCCCTCGGGAGAGCGCTGGAGGTGGCACAGCTGATAGAGGGGAAACTGCTGGGCACCCGGGTGCCCGCCTCGCAGAGCTGATCGCCAACGTCAAGACACAAGCAAAGCCCCAGCTGGGCACAAAAGAGCTGGGCTGCAGCCCACCCGTGCCACTCTGTAGCCGTGTGAACCTGAACGAGTCGTTTCTCCGCCCTGTGCCTCAGTTTGCCCGAGTGCACACGGAGCCCTATCACATGGGCTTGGGCAAACGTCGTTCCTATTCTCACCACTGGGGCCCAGGACGCCCGCTAGGCTCTCAGCACAGGCTGGGAAGGAGCGGCCCAGCCCTCCGTGGAGATGCCCCTGACGGTCTCCGGTCCCGGTCTCCTTCCAGCAGAGAGCGGCTGCGAGGTCGCGCCATGAGCGGTTAGTTAACTGAACAAATGGACGGGGCAGGGCTGTGCCCATATAAATCTCGCAGCAGAACATTTAGACACTGCAGATTCAAGCTGGGATCATCTAAATGCCCGGGCTGCCCATGCGGCCCATTACGCGCTCTTAAAGCTCTGCGCTAATTACTCGGCGCCTGTGATATCAGAGGCCTTGCCGCCCCCATGGCCACTAGCCCCTCCCTGGCTGGGTGGCTGGGGACCCCGTGTGGAGGGGACAGGTGTGCCGGGCGCGGACTCCAGCGCAGCAGGCAGGGGAGGGCCCCACAGTCGCGCTGCTGCCTCCGTCGTTGCCACTGCTGGGCTCCTCTCTGTGCAGCAGCCAGGGCAAGCCTGACTATAGCACATGACATTGTCTGTCCAACCTTGCCCCCGCGATCCCTACTCGCACGGGTTAAAAGCTAAACTCACTTTGGGTCCACAAAGTAGAATCTGAACCCCCATAACCTGTCCGACCTCCACCACCATTGCCCTGCCCCACCTCGTGGGCTGTGACCCAGCCACACCAACCTCCTTCCCGCCCCAGGACCTTTGCACCTGCTTCCAGCTCTTCCCAGCTTGCTATTCTCCCAGCCTTCGCATGGTGGGCTGGCTCCTCTGCCTGCTTCAAGTTCCTGTTGTCAGAAACCTTATCTAAAGGATGTCACTTGTCCTGCACTGCCTGTGCCTTCTGCTCTCCTTTTCTTCATAAATTCCTCAGTGCTTACGTTTGTTTCTTTGGCCTCTGCCTCTCTAGATATCACACCCAGAAGCCAGAGGCTTTGGAGAAGAAACTGAACAAAACAAAGCCTTGTACAGCACCTCGCTGGTAGGTGTTCAACCAGTGGCCCTTGGCCAAACTCCTGCATTACTGGGTCACATCCGGAGGCCACCTGTATCATCTGGAACCTTCATGTTCCCTCATCCTTTCACAAAGGGAGAAATGGCAGCTCAGGGATGGGGTGTGGTTTCCTGGATCACACAGAGCCCCTCACACTCTGGCAAAAGCTACCCTGTGCCCCCTACCACAGGGCCTTTGTGCAGGCTGTTCTTTGCCCCACTCCTTTTTAACCTCATCACTACAGTTTGGATCTTGGATGTTCCCCCAAAGCCTGTGTGTTCAGAGCTTGGTTCCCAGCCCGTGGCGCTACTGGGAGGTAGAGGGACACATAGGAGGTGGGGCCAGGTGGTGGAAACTTGGTCATCATCAGAGCTGTCCCCTTGCAGGGGGAATGGGTTGATGCCCCTTCCCTCTTTCTCTCTCTGCTTCCCAGCCACCCAAAGGTGAATGGCTTTGACACCCCAGGGACCCCCGCTATTCTGTGCTACCTTTGGTCATGGACTGAGAGCTCTGAACCGTGAGCTAAACCAAACCTTTCTTCTCGTTACGTGTACTGTCTCTGGCATTTTGCCACAGTAACAGAAAGCTCACCAGCACACCTTCCTCTTCCTTCAGCTCTCCTTTCAATGCCCCCTCCTTTCAGGGCCACCTGTCCCCTGATACCAGGGCAGACCCACCTTTTGGAAGCCTCCACACACCTCACAGGGTAAAGATGGAGAAAATACTGATGCCAGTGGCTGGATTTAGGTGTCTGCGAAGGCAGTGTGCCCAGTGAGACAGGGATGAGGAGCCTAATCCGACGCATTGCTGAGCGCTGACTTTCTGGGGGAGTGGGGAACACCTGGAGACGGAGGAACAGAGCTCCAAGGGCCAGGGCAGCAGGACATTCGTCCACCAGCCCCAGGGGCACTGATTAGAAGCTGCTCCCAGAGGCATGGACTCCTGGCCCTTCTGGCCTACACTATGGAGTCCAAGCTCACACCTGTGGCCTTCAGAAGCCCCAGAAGGCAGGAGTAGCTGTTGAGGGAAGGAGCCCATCAGCAAGTTGAGAAGCATCCTCCCCGCCATCTGCGGGGGACAAGTGACATGTGCAGTGGCTGACAGCATGTGCCACAGAAGCTTGCTGTAGCTACTGTGTGCAGATTTATAAAACTGCCAATCAAACGCCCTTTAGTAGCTAGGCATGGTGGTACAGGCCTGTAATCCCAGCATTTGGGAGGCTGAGGCAGGATGGTCACCAGGAGTTTGAGGCCAGCCTGGGCTACACAGTGAGTCCCTGCAGCACAGCCCTGTGAGGAGGGACATTTCACAGGTGAGATACAGAGGCACTGAGAGGGATCATGATTGACTGAGGCTCACACAGCCAGGAAACAGTGGTTCTGGGACTGAACCCCTAGCCCTCTTACCTGCAAAGCCCTCCCGTGAGTACATCTTCTGTCTAGCCTCATCACCCCATTTCACAGGTGGGGAAACTGAGGCCCGGTGGGTCCATGATCAGAGGGAAAGGGGGAGCTGGATGCTGGGGTCAGAGACTAAACCAGTGGCCGACTCTGCATCAGGCACAGGTGCTGGCCCCTCCATCGGCCCTTTGGGGTGGCCAATAGTGACCATTGTGGCCTCAGAGTCACCCCCAGGAGATTTGAGCCCCCCTCTTCCACCAAGGACACCAAGGGAGCCAGGACTCAGTTCCAGGGCAGCCGACCCCAGGATCGAATCCCCCTTTGCCCACAAGGCAGGACTTCCTTTCGGGGACGGACTTGATCCCCTCCAAACCACGGGGAGCTCCCCACCTTGCAGATGTGAAAGACAAGGACACAGCTGAAGTCACAGGAGATGCATGAAATGCCACGCGCAAAGTGCAGAGCAGGGTCCCCGGCATGACGCACACCCACAAAGGGAAGCAGACATTGTGGCCACCGGCACGGGTGTTATTAGCGGGGTCATGGAGAACTCCCGGGGACCTGACCCCACCCGACAGCCTCTCCTGTACACTCCGAGTCCCCCACGTCCCACTTTTTTATTTTGAGACAACTAAGTCACTAAGTTGTCCGGGCTGGACTCAAACTTGGGATCCTCCTGTCTCAGCCTCCCTAGAGTGCCAGGATCACCTCCCACATTAAAGACGTCATCTGTGAAAAATCACGTGGAAGGAACTTTGCCTTTTGCTTCGAACACTGCTATCGATCTTGATTCTGAAATCTGGAAAATATGACCAGCACGCCTGTTCAGGGAGTCCAGATGGGGAAACTGAGGCCCGGAGAGGCGAAGTGTCATGCCCCATGAGATGCACTCCATGGTGGTGGCCGGCTGCAGACCTGCACTTGGCTGCAGGGGTGGGGGTGGCTGCGTGCCTTGGGCTGGCACGGCTCAGGCCAGGGCTCTAAGCAGCCTTATCTTTGTCTTCTGGTTCTTCTTTCTTGGGATGAAGTTAAGAGCCCTCCACAGCGCCTCTCCCCCATCCCTCCCCGCTGGCTAAGAACATTCCTTGGAAATGAAGGGGGGCGCCAGGGTCGCTGGCAGAGGGGCGAGGAGACTGGCAGGTGACAGGGCCAGCAGCGGGGCTGCGGGTAGAAGTGTAGGCAGGAGGGCGGGAGCTGAGGGGACTCGGTCTGGGGAGTAGGGGACACAGGAAGTGGGGCCAGGATGGAGGTGGGGACACAGCAGAGAGGGCAGAACACAGCTAGACCCAGAGGCAGAGAGAGACAAAACAGGAGAAAGACAGGCCAGCGTGGTGATGCACAGCTGCTACCCCAGCTCCTCGGGAGGCTGAGGCAGGAGGATCGAAAGTTCAAGCCCAGCCTGGGCAACTTAGCAAGACCCTGTCTTAAAATGAAAAGTAAAATAAAACAGGCTGGGGATGTGGCTCAGGCCTCATTAAGTTCAGTCTCCAGCATCACAAAAAGGGGGAGAGAGAGAGAGAGGAATAGGAGAGGAGGCAAAAGCAGAGACAGAGAGGAGACACAGCCACAGGATGACAGAGGGGAGAGAAAAGCCACAGAATGAAGAGAGAGGTCAGAAGGCAAAACATGAAGCTAAGGAGAGAGCAAAGAGGGAGAGAAAGAGGGAATGAGGGAAGAGCAGAGAGGACAAGAGACCCTGTGGGAACCTGGGCCCAGGCAGCCCCTGTCCCTGCGCAGGGGCCAGAGGAGAGGAGGGACAGGGCCGGGGCTCCAGCATGGTGGCTCCTCTTCGGCCGTTTCGTTTCATGCATACACATGTACTTATACAAATGTCTGGGAGACGCAAATATATATGTATCCTCTCTCTCTCTCTTTCTCTCTCTCTCTCTCTCTCTCTCTCTCTCTCTCTCTCTCTAGCCAGTGAGATAACCAGGCCTGGAGCAGAGGCGACACGATAAGAAGATTAGAGAGGATTGGTTCATTTGTTGTATGAGTCTCCAGGAGGGATATTTTGTTCTCAGAAGACCAACCGGAAGGTTATCTAAATAGGCTGTGTCTGCTCTAACCCGGAGCTGCGCCCCGCAGGGACATTAATGGTACAAAGAGCGAGAGACAGGAGGGGCGAAGATGAGTTATAATGATTATTTGATTATCTTGGGCTTTAACAAACCCAGCCGGTTCGTCTAGGTGTGAAAAATTAGCTGTTCTCACAGCGGCAAATTTCACAGCGTCTCAGCATTAGATGCCTTTCTCCAGAGGGGCAGCGGGCACCGCGCTCAGGCATGGGGGCCAGCGAGGGCGCCCCAGTTCTTCCCCAGAGCGGCCCTGTGGTTGTGTCCTCTGCATATGGAAATGATGGAAATGGCCCACCCATTCGGGGTCAGCTCAGAGAATGTTCCAGACCAACAGTTTAAAAGGGAACCCGGGGCCGGGGATTTAGCTTGGTGGTTCCACCGCCTGCCTCGCAAGCGCAAGGACCCGAGTTCAATCCCTGGTACCAAAAAAAAAAAAACAAAACAAGGGAAACCCGGATAGACTGGGTACAGAATGGCGTACAACCTTCAAAAATACAATCAGGTCAGGTGTGGTAGTGCACTGTGGGAGGCTGAGGCAGGAGGACTGCAAGTTCCGGCCCAGCCTGGGCAACTCAGGGAGACCCTGTCTCAAAATTTAAAAACAATTAAAGGGCTGGGGATGTAGCTCAGTGCAAAAGCCCTGGGTTCAATCCCCAGTACCACCACCAAAAGAACACCATATATATGTATATATTTTAAATTATGTGGTTGATTTTTTAATTATGTGATTTAAAACATTTCTGTCTAGAATTTTACTATTCAATATGGTAGCCAGTGGCCGCACGTGGCTGGTCTACAAAGAGACATGCTGAACATTCAAAATGCCCCCCGGATTCTGAAAATTCAGTAGGAAAAAAAGACATGAAATATATTACAGATATCTCTATCGTGGTGATAGATGGAAATGAAAATATGATATACTGAATGATGCATATCACTAAAATTAAGTTCATTGGTTTCTTTTCACCTTTTTTGAGGCAGGGTGTTGCTCTGGGCTTGAGTGATCCTCCTGCCTCCGCCTCCCAAGCACTGGGATTGCAGCATGCCTGACCTCAGTCTGTGAGTCCTGTACTCAGACGGTGCTTAGAACTCAAATGTGTGTCAGGAGCCAGCAGTTAGTGCAATGCGACCCACAGGTCAGCAAATGTCAAGGGGTGAGGCCTGGACCTGGGCCGTTCTGCAGCCTCCACAGCCCGGGCCTTGGGTGGCTACGCCGCATTACTAAGGTGGCCTGGCTCAGGCTGTGGTGCCCCACAGGCAGGGTGCTATTTGCCCACGTGTTGCCATGGTGATGGGGGCGGGAGGAGAGCCATTTATTGAGCACATACTACAAGCTGGTTCTTCCTGCGCCAACACTTCCGTCCTCAGAGCCGCCTCACCGCTGAGGGGAGCAGCAGAGGGAACTGAGGAAGATGGGGGAGTTGCGGGGGCTGCCTGGAGGAGAGGACACCCCAACCCCAGGGGCCTGGCCAGGGAGGCGGGGAGGGGCTGCAGGGGACAGAACCTTCAGGAGGCGACATCCAGAGCTGCCTGGACTGTCCCCGCCCACACAGTGGCAGCCACAGCAGCACCTGAGACCACAGGAAGCCACCGGAACCGCTAGAAGACAGTGACCCCCGCCTTGTTGGCTGCTGTCACTGTCACCTGCCTCCTCCCTCTGCCCCCGCCCTTGCTGCTGCCTCTGGCGGAGGGGAAGGAAGCCCTCAGGACTCCCGGCGCTGCGTCCTTGGGTCCAGGCTCCGTGCCTCGCCTGTCCCCTCTGCAGGACGGGTGGCCACACGGTCTCTTTTCAGGGTGGGGCTTTGTGGGTCAAGGGACATCATGAGGGCTCGGGGGACGCTCACGATGTTGGACAGAGGTGGAGACAGCTAACTGCCCGCCAATGTCCATTTCCCCCCTTCTTTACCAGAGAGCCCGGGTGTGTTCTGGGCAGCACTGGGCCCAGCGGAAGAGGCTGGACTGGCCCTGAGGTGTCTCAACAAAGCTACTGAGCTGGGTTTGGGGAAACTCTGAAAGGGGATAGGGGCTGGGCGTGGTGGCACAGGCTTGTAGTCCCAGCACTCAGGAGGCTGAGGCAGGAGGACCACCTGGAGTTCGAGGCCAGCCTGGGCTACAGAGTGAGTCCAAGACCAGCCTGAACTACACAGCGAGACCCTGTCTCAAAACACCTAAACTTTTTTTTTTTTAATTTTTTAAGGGAGCTGGGAAAAGACCCTTCCACCCTTCCACCCCTGGCTTTCTCCAGCCTGGGAAGGAGGACAGGAGGCTCGGGCGGGGCCTCCTATGGGGTGGGGCCTCATGGCCAGGCCGCACCCACAGCCCGGCCCCGGGGGCGCCCAGAGCCAGCTTGGCCCAGAGGCCCCGAGGACCCGGATGGACGGATGGACGGATGGCCAGACAGGGCTGTCATCACCTGCGCCCCGCCCACCTCCATCCGGCCTCTGCCTGCTCCCTGTCCTCCCTTTTGTGTCCTCCGCCCCGCTCCTCTCCCCTCTCTCCTTCCTCTTTATTTTATCTCAACTTGCCACAAATCTGTTCCCCTGCAAGGCGGCTCCCATCTTTGTTCTGAGCCATTATCTGTGGCGGGGAGGCCCGCGGCCGCGGGGCAGACAATCACCGGGTAATGGAGTGTCTGCGGCCATTGTGCCGGTGTCCGGCCGATCCATCACCGCCGACACTGCGGGCGGACGGGCGGGCCACAGGCGCCCGGGAGAACCCAGCACTGCCACGCTCCTCTTCCACGGCCAGGGCCTGTGGCTCCGCCACCTGCCGTCCATGCCAACCAGAAGGAGGTGGCTTCTTCTACCCCGCTTTACTGGTGTGAAAACTGGCTCAGAGAGGGGAAGACACTCGTGCCGGGTCACACAGCAGCATGCGGTGTCACCGGGGCCCTACCCAGGTCTGTCTGCTCTGAAGCCTGTGGCAGGGGACACAGCATGTCCGGGACTCAGGATGGGGCCCAGCATCCACACAGCCGGGCGCCACACGGGCCAGGGACTTATCCTACCAGTGCACCCAGACCCCCTCCACTATTCCTTCCGGGTCATGGGTCACGTGGGAAAAGCCGGCCGCGGGGTGGTTTGTGGGTAGGAGCAGGACCTCCGCAGGGGCCAGGCCGAGCTTCCCGCAGCTCTGCCCTCCAGCGGTGGGATGTTGGCCACGTGGCTCCCCTTCTCTGTGCCTCAGTTTCCTGCTTTGTGATAACGATAGAGCCTCTCAGGCTTGCGGGAGCACTGGCTGTACACTAGGAGGGCTTGGCGTGCGGGACACATCATAGAAATACCTGACGGCGCAGTGCATCTCGGGCCTCCTCTGGGCTGGCATTTTATTTGCACGATGTTTTTATCCCCCCCACACACACACCAAACAATGAGAGGTGGGTACAACAATTATCCAAATTTATGGGGGGCGGTTTTGAGGCAGGGTCTCACTGTGTAGCTCAGGCTGGCCTCAGACTTGAACTCGCAGGGATCCTCTTGCCTCAGCCTCCTAAGTGTTGGCATCACAGGTGTGTGCCACCACTCCTGGCTTTATTATCTGCATTTTTTAAGTCTGATGCAGAAACTGAGGCTCAGAACCTTGCCCAAGAGCACCTGGTTAGAAAATGTGCATCCCCCCACCCATGCGTTCTGTGGCCACTGTTTGTTCGCAAGAGTTACAGCTATGAGAAGATGGCTGTTTCAGGACACCCAGCTTTGTGGGGGACCCTACTCTGCTGAGCACTGCAATGCCTGAGCCCAGTAATCCCCAGCCACCCTAGTATGGAGCCACTATTCCTGCTGCACCAGGACACCAAGCAGTTAGGCCTCCAGCTGCCAGCCCCAGCCCCAGGCCCGCATCTAATTGCAGAAGCTGAGGGACCCGGTTCTCTGCCACACACAGGAACCAGCTGTGCCACCCTGAGCAGGACACGAGGGGCATGGAGAAGAATGAGCACCACCCAGGGGAAGGGCCACCACCACGCAGGGGCATCCAGGAAGGCTGCTGGGAGGAGAAGGAGGCAGGGACTGGATGGGGACCAGGAGAGGACGTCAGGGCCCCCGAGCCCCATGTGGGAAGACGACAGAGACAGCCAGCTCCAGATCTGGCCAGCGGGGCTCTGCGGGGCATTCAGAAGCCACTTGCTCTTGCCGACATTTTTTAACTGAGCACCTACTGTGTGCCCCCCACCTGCGTGCTCCCTGCTCCTAGTCAAGCAGGGGACACAAAATGACGTGAGCTCAGTGGGAAAGCACCGGGACCTGCAGGGGCTCGGAGGGTGGAGAGGCTCAGTGGGGGAGGGGTGTGGTGTGCTGGGCAGAGGTCGTCAGCAGGAGGGGAAGGAGGGACCCAGGAGGGGTCTATGTAGTTCAGGTTCCTCTTGAACCCACTGTGGTCCTCCTGCCTCAGCCTCCTGAGCGCTGGGATTACAGTCTTGCATCTCAAGGCCCAGCTCTGTCTTTCTGAACTGCTGGAAGCTTCCTCCAGGGCTGCAGTGTCAGCGATTTCCCGCTGGCCCCCTGGCCCCAGGCACCAGCTCCTCCTCCGCCCTGGGTCT
>NW_004624747.1:18953873-19015966 GCF_000247695.1 Heterocephalus glaber
CTGGATTAGGGGGGAAAGCAGCAAATGCTGTTTTGTGTTTTTCTCATTTAAATTATGGATAGTTGTACTTATTTTTAAGGTAGACCATCCATTTATTTATTTTCTGGGCTACACACACACACACACACACACACACACACACCCCCCACAGTGAGGAATCAACCAGCCTGAGATGCCAGCAGTGCTGAGGGTGACCCCCCCAGTAGAGGGTCTCACTTAGTATCCCAGGCTGGTCTTGAGCTTGAAGCCATCCTCCTGTCTCAGCTTCCCAAGTGCTGGGATTACAGGCCTGTGCCACCATGCTCTCTCCCCTCTGAGCTTCTTCAGTCTCTAAGCCCAGCCCACTGAAGGGCAGGAAGAAGAGAAGTCGGAGTCTTGTTCCTGAGGCTCCTAGAATCAATGGACCCCAAAAGAAAGGGAGGAAAGAAACCCGGCCCAGCAGAGTGTCCAGAGCAGTTCAGAGCCAGGTCTCCTCTTCAAGCCTGCGGGCCTGAACCTGGGCTATGCCAGGCGACTTCTGGCTGACCTTCCAGCATCCTCTCCCCAGGAGGGCAGGGCACTGAGCAGCCGCAAGCCCAGAAGACAGAGGCTGGCTTCTTTCTGGACAGAAGAAGGACACTGTAGAACAGCTGATGAGGCCCAGCCAAGCCCTGAGCTTAGCCAGCAGGCTGCTCCGATGCAAATTCTTAGTTTTGACAAATATTCGCGTGTTTGTGCAAAATGTTAATGTCAAGGAAGATGTGTATGGAGGGTGTCGGTACTGAGGATTGAACTTGGGTCCTTGCGCTTGCGCAGCAGGCAGCAAAACCACTGAGCTAAATCCCCGGCCCTGTGAGATTTTGATAAGAGGCATTTATCTTTGCAACTTTTCCATAAGTCTAAAAGGAACCCAAAACTAGAAGTTTATTTAATGGTGGGCAGGTGGTGCACACCTGTAATCCTAGTACTCTAGGAGGCTGAGGCAGGAGGATTGCAAGTTTGAACCCAGCTGGCAACTTAGTGACTTGGGGAGACTCTGTCTCCAAAAAAAAATTTTTTTAAAGGGCTGGGGAGGGAGCTCAGTGTAAAGGCCCTGGGTTCAAAGCAAAGAAAGAAAGAAGGGAGAGAAAGAAAGTTAGTTTAAAACACTGGCTTAGGAAGAAATTTGACCACCAAAGCCCCACCCTCATACACCATTTTCTATCTATAGACGAAATGTATGCGTTCCCATTGGCTTAATATTTTCATTTAAGGAGCTAATTTTTTAAACTTTTATCATTTTATTTTAAACTCTATCACTACTAGCAATGAAAAACCAGGTTCTCGTGATACAAATCGGTGGTAACCATGCTAAGAGGTGAGCCCTGGTTAGGCAGGCGTTAAAGGCCTGTCCACCGCCGCCACCGCAGTGGGGACTTGGTGCTGGCTGGAATCCCAAGGTTGGAGGGAGACAACAGAGAAAGGGACTCATTTGTCACGCGTGCTTCAAGGTCATTGCGAACTGTTGGCTGAGAACGGCGGGGAGGGGTCCCCAAAGCTGAGCCACAGCTACTCCTGTTTGAATTCATTTCAATTCAGTGAGGCAGCAGATCGTAGTGGTTGAGTCTTGGAATCCCAAGTTCTGTTCCGATAGCCACTGGGGTAGAGTGCAGAAAAGACTTCCTCCAGGCAGGAAGGCCTGCCAGCATCTTTCCCATCTTCCTCTAAGTGCTGGCCTTGGGGTCAGATGGAAGGCCCCGGGCACATCAGGAAGCCAGGAAGCAGACGGGGCAGAGGCCCCCGGCTGCTGTGTCCCCAAGGCTGGTGGCCCTGGTCTGCGCAGTTTCCCATCCCCTCTGCCTTCCCCACCACATTGACTCCAGAAAACCAACCTGGCTCCTGCTCTGGGCATCTGTGCTTGGCTTAGAAACAAATCAGGATCTGTCTCCAGGGTAGGACTCACAAAATCATGAAATGGCCCAAATTGGTCACTGAGGGGCCAGGGGTTTAGCTCAGTAGTTCTGCCGCCTGCTTTGCAAGCGCAAGGTCCTGAGTTTGATCCTGGGTACCAAAAAACAAACAAACAAAAAATCAAACTCCACATTGGTCACTGAGTCGCCTAGACTATTCAAAGCTAAGATTTTCCAGCCAACGTAAGTGTCTAATGTCACATCATCAATACTTCAACCTCCCCTTCCTCTCCAAGAGAAAGGAGTGGCCCAAGTTGGAAGGACAGCTGTTCATTGCTGTACAACCCAGGGAAGTCACTTAACCTCTCTGATCCTCACTTGCTGTCTGTAAAATTAGATTCATTTTAATATAGTGCTCACCAGATCAGACGAGAGAAAGTGCCTGGTCAATGGTCTAAAAAAAAGTCAGTTATTATTATTATAAAGATTGCACAAGGGGTTCCTGGAGACCCTTTGTAGACAGAGACAGTGAGGAAGGCCGTGGGAATGCTAATAACTTACAAACTTCCCATCTGTCGGGAAGCCACTCTTGGGCACCCAGTTTCACACATCCCCAAAATCTCTTGTCCTCTCGCCATTTCAGGGTCCATGTGGCAGACATTGTTAACATTCCTCCATGTCTAGGTCTCTCTTTCCAGGTTCGGGGGATGGCAAATCCTCTTTCCTTTGAATTTAGTGACTGGTTTGATATGACTGGTTTAGGCCAAATTAAATATGAACAAAGAGCTCACACTGCTTCCTGGCCAAAACTTTCATCACTGGTCCTGGACTCTCCACCCCTCTCTTCCACTGCTGCATGGCTGTGATAACACATGGAGTTGCCAGGGTCATACAGTGGTCAGTACCCCTCAGGTGGATCCCTGAGTGACTTCAGTGAGCAAAGGGGCACCGATTACTTTGCAGGGGGAAAGTGAGACAAGAAAGAAATTAACTTGCCTTACTTTAAACTGTAAGATGTGTGGGCTGTTTGTTACACAGCAAGATGCAGCCTGTGCTGACTAATACAATGCAGCTTATCCTTCCTAAAGGCTGTGTGTGACATGTTGCCAGTTTGGAAACTAAGACTCAGACCAAGATTCACAGAAAGAATTCCAGTCACTCACCAAACTTCCTTCTCTTTGCACCAAATTCCTGCCAAATGTTGCATGATCTGACTCAAGTCTAGAAATGTATTAGTGGTAACACTTTAAAAAAAAACCACATCAACACACACAGGACGCCACAGAGAATTCATCCCTCTTTTCAAATAAAACAGACATCTTGTTCCTGCCAAGAGCCACGCTGGTCTGTGCACAAGGACTTTGCTAGTTAGCAACAGCCAGCAGTCAGATCCTTGAAATTCTGTTAGCATCTTTTGATTTTGAGACAACTGAAAAAATAATTATGTGATTCTAAAGTATCTCCTAATGAGATTGTTCTTCAGGAGAGCAGTGAGTTTTTTTCTTTCTTTCCTGTTTTTGTTTATCAGCTTCGAGTGTTTGGGGGATGTCAAACTGCACTTTATACTAAGTGCAATTTGTATGGCATTTGTTACACTGCCACCTTAACTGGCCCGGCTCGGAGCTGAATCCCAGCTGCTAGCAGGAACTGAGTTCCCTTAGGAAACAGAGTGCTGTCAAAAGTTCCTATAGTCACTCACCAAACCCAGCACAGCTCTAGGACCAGAGTTATGGCAGTGGAAATGTCCACCACTGTTCCTGCTCCTGGGAGCTCATGATTTCCTGGGGAGACAGACCTACAATAAAAGCAACAGAGATGATTATACAACCCCTGTGCAATTGTGCAGGGTACCAAGGTTGGCACAGGTAACGATAAAGCTGTCACAATACCCCTGGTGCTGAATTCTTAGGAAGGGCTGGGTGCTGTGGTGTAAGTTTCCCTCCACCGCAGGGGTCACTGTTGTCTTCATGGACAGGGATGCTCAGGCAATTCGGATCCTTTATGTTTTCTTTGCCACCTAATGGATCTAATGGATCTGCTGAAGTTGGAGAGCACTGCTCTCATTTCCAGTTGTTGGCCCTCTTTGCATGGTGCTCAGGAACACTGCTTCCTGTGGAATGTGCTCAATGGGTCCCCACAGGGATAGCAGCCAGAGTCCCTGAGACCTCGAATGCTTTTGCCTCCTCAGCCCTTTGTATTTTGAGACAGTCACTATGTTGCCCAGGCTGGGCTCAGATTTGATATCCTCCTGCCTCTGCCTCTCAGAGTGCTCGGATTACCAGTATGTGCACGATGCCAGCTGAGTCTAGCATCTTAATCATTGAGTAAATCAGTTTGTTTGCAGAATATAAAAAGTGGGCAGTTGCTGAGTGCCACCTACATACCACACACTCCCCTGAGCACTTTGTGTTCCTTAAACCCTGCAACCCCCTGTGAGACAGGACTGTCCTTCTGCACATCTTACAGACACACAAAAGAAACAGAGAGGTTTGGCAACCTTCTTGAGGCCACCCAGCCAGAAGTGGTGTGATCTGGATTTGAACCTGGCTGGCGGCTTCCGCAGTCCACACCCTAACGCACTGCACCTGACGGTTGCTCTGCAAGTCTTGCCTTAGAATTTTACATGAAGGAAATAAATTCCTACTGGTTGGAAGATACTTAGCTTTCAGACCTGCTACTCCTTCAGGCTTCTCTTTGCTCCCTATGTCCTCCAAATTGGCCGGGCGGGAGGATTTAGCTAGAGATCTACCTGTATTGCTCTTCCCCTGCCAGTTGCCTGGGTGAAATGAACTCTGAAGAGTCCCTGTTATCACTCTCAGAGATTCTCTCATGATTCTTTTTTGGCTGCTTATAATTTACTTTCAAGATCATGAGTATTTCCAGCTTTTTCTTTCCAGAACTCAGACCAGCCACTGGCCCTGGAAATCTCATTGTTACTATACGTGGTACAAACATCTGGAAGAACCAACTCCTGCAAACCCAGAACCCTGGCCGGGTTGTGGGGTGCTCTGAACTTGTGGCCCACGGGCCCCAAATCCCCAGAAATCTCAAATCCATACACCGCAACGTTTAGACCCTTGGTTCCAGTCAGCAGAAGACACTTTGATTGGCAATGCCAGAGATAGAAGAGTTGAAGGAAGTTCTTAAATCAGACTTCCCGAGCCCGATCGTGTGAATACATAATCTCCTGCGGGTGCCAGGATGCACAATACATCACCATCCATAATCGTAATATGGCGTCATACATCACCCCATTCATAATAAATAGCACATCATCTGCTCATGATATTTTATCATACAATAGCAGGACATCTGCTCACAACATCATATATTATGTGATCGACACTCGCCATTTCTTCTTAGAAGGAGCATCTTGGATATATTTGGTTTTTTTTAAAAAAAAAAAAAAGTGCCACTGGCTTTTGTTAGAAAGGGAGGAGATTTCCACAGTTCCTAGAGGCTGGACTGGCCCTAGTGCAGCGCGGCCTATAGCTTCTGGTCCACAACTCGAGGTTTTGGCTACACCGGAAGGGCAGGCAGCTGGCAGGCTAAGCCATTTAAGACCCTCCCTGTGCCTGCTGAATGAGACTGGGCATTTGACTAAGATTCCCAGGTGATCTGCAACCATATGAAAGTTGAAGAAGCGCTGTCCAGCTAGGCTCAGTGACACTCTCCTGTAATCACAGCTACTCTGGAGTCTGAGGCGGGAGGGTGGCAAGTTTGAGCCCAACAACTTAGTGACTTAATGAGACCATCTCTCTGGATAAAAAATAAAAAGGTATGAGAATGTAGCACAGTGGTAGAGCACCCCAAGGATCAATCCCCAGTCTCACACACACACACACACACACACACACAATAGCTAGCTTGCCAAGACACTTGAATGTATAAGTACCTTGAAGTTAAAGGCAGGGGTCCTCCGGGTCTGCATGTGTTTCCTGCACCGACAAAAGTGCACAGTGACTCGCAACACACATGTGACAGGGTTCCCCAGGAGCTGCCCAGGGCCCCCCCAGGCTCGTCCATGGAATCTCCAGCCCTGCAGGTGTCCCCTCCAATGACAGCAGCCTGGCCAGGAGCGTCAAGGCCCAGAGAATGTGAGCTGGGCCAGTATTTTTTAAAACTCAGAGTTGTCTTAATTCAACTTCGCCTTCTTAAATCTCCCAGAGACGAAACTGCCCAAGTAAAAATACACTCGACTCTTGTATTTTGATTTCTGGTTTTCTAATCCTGTCTTTAAAACATCCATGTATAAACACCCAAATATTTCCTGCTAGAAATTACAACCATAGAGAAAGCTTTAAAACCAACCTGAAAGCAAACCTGATCCCAACCCTCTCAGCTCAGCACTTTCTGCAGGGCTCGTCCTGGGCGTTCCGGGGTGGTCAGCGGCGGCTCTACCCACCGGCCAGATGCCAGCAGCACCCCCTACACACCTTTGAAAATGGCTCCAGACATCACCAAATGTCCCCTGGGAGTCAAACTCGCCCCTGGTCCTGAATCACCGCCCCATCTTCAAAATCAAGCCCCAGTAGCACCTAGAGCAATCCTGTCCTGTGTCCTCCCCAGCAGCTGGGCGGCCTGGCCGGCTGCCACTCACTGCCTTCCCCGGCCAGCCCGTGTGTGCCCTGTGTGAACTGTGAGCGGGCGTGCACGTGTGTGTGCAGGGAGTACATATGCGTGGCTGCAATAATGCTTTTATCTTCTTCTCACACCCTGGGCATTATGAACATTCATCAAAATAATTGACGCGGATGAAATTAGCACTTCCTGCTATGTTGGGCAGATAAACTTTGCTGAATATTGATTTCACACAAAGAAAATGACATGTGCTTGGGCCTAACCCTTTATCTGGCCGGGCCAGGGAATGAGGCAGGAGGGGGACAGGGCTGGTCGCAGCCGGTGGAGACGTGGCCATGAGAATTCCTTTTATCTCTTCCTCCACAAGAAGACAAGAGAAGATAAGGCGCTGGAGGGAGGGAGCGAGCAGCCCTGGGCACGGGGGAGATCTGCGAAGGCGTGGGACAGGGCCGGGGTGGTCCTGGGGGACCTGGGGACCAGGGCTGTGAATGCAGAAGAGGGAGGAGCACAGTTGGAAAGAGCAGAGCAGGGCTGAGGGACCAGGGCTGTGAGGCTGCTCGATGTCTGGAGCTCAGCTCCAAGCCCTGTCCCTGAACATAGGACGATCCGCCATCCCTGCTTGATCCACCATCCCAGCTGGCCAGGGTGTGGGATTCCGGTGGGGAAGCCAGGCAGCCCCAGACCTACCAGGTCACCGTCACCCCGCTGTGCGACATTGAGCCGCTGGGCCTCAGTTTCCCCCTCTCTAAGCCTGAGCTTTTGGACCTCCTGGCCCGGGCTGGGGGCCATGTGGAACATCCACAGGAGTAGGGACCCCTGGCCCAAGGCCGCCTCCTCCCTGCAGCCCTCCCTGGCCGGGATCTCTGCATCCCACCATGGCTCCACCTGGCCCCCTCTTCTGCAATGAGCCGCGCAGAGTCAACGGCAGGAGAGCATGGTTTCCCTTCCTCCAAGCCCCAAGCTCACTTTACTGCCAGTCAACTGTGTGCCGGGTTGGACCAGCAGCCCCTGATGGACAACAGGGGTCTCTTCCCTTTCTTTCTCTTCCTCTTCCTCCTCCTTCTCTTCTTTCCTTTCTCTCTCCCTCCTCCTTCTGCCTCCTCTTCTTCCTCCTCTTCGTTTCTCTCCCTCCACCTCCTCTTCACCTTCCTCTTTCTCATCCTGTCCCCCTTCCTCCCTCACCCAGGCGGGGCTCAAACTTGCCACCCTCCAGCCTCGCCTCTCAGGGCGCTGTGGATACAGTGCACTGCCCCGCCCTGCAGACACACCTGTATTTGCTGCCATACAACACAGTGACTCTGATTCCAACGGTGGCAAACACTGCCACACATGGGCACAGCGATCTCACAGGGCCGCTCCTGCTGTGACCCCGCTTCTCACCTGGAAGGAAAAGAGCACAGAGGCTGTGTTCCTTCCTCCTCCTCTGCCACACGGTGGCCCAGCTGCGGGTTCTGGTCGCCATGGCCACAGCTGCCCTTGCCGCTCCTGGCTCCTGCAGTGCTCCCCATGCACACACAGATCTGTAGTGACACAGGAATGACAGTGGCCCCGCCGGGAGACCGAGCTGAAAGCCACCTGCTTCTTTTAGGGGCCGAGGGGGGACAGGGCGTTTAGCTAACTGGGCTCAGGGGCTGCTTGCGATCCAAAGGGGATGAGGAGGAGGAGGAGGGAAGAGGGGGTAGGGAGGAGGGACCCCACGCCCCAGGGCCCCTCCCAGGAGACCCCCGGCCACAGAGGCCTCCTCACGCCACGAAGGTCAGGAGCCCAACTGCCCGGCTCCCGAGGACGCGCCTGTGTCACCCTGTGCAGTCAGTACCTGGATCGGGATGCAGGTGTTGATGACGACGATGACAGCGGCAGTCACGCACGAGCTCTTCCAGGCCAGGGCAGCTCATTCCGCAGCCGGGTGCGTGGCTGTGACAGGGCGCTGCCCGGTGTGCGTCCAGCCTTCGTTCCATCCCCAGCACCGCAAAGAAGTGTGTGTGGATCTCATTGCTCAGATGAGGAAACGGAGTCTCCGAGAGCAGAAGTGATCTGGGCCAGGTGACAACGAGAGAAAGCACCTGGCGGGGACCCGCACCAGGCGTGCCCAGCTCTGAGCCCTCACAGCAGCCCTGTCTGCACCCCTCAGAGCCAGGCGCCAGGACCAGCACAGTCCAGCTCTCGCCACACCCCAGGTGTCTGTCTCCCCCCACCCCGTGCACAAAGGGCTCCTGTCCCCGCCTCCCTGAATAACCACAGGGGATGTCACGGCACCGACCTGGGACACCCAGGGCAGCAATTGCTTGCCAGGGGACACTCTGGGTACCCCACATAGGCGGGGTGTGCAGTGGTAGGCTGCAGGGAGGGGCCGATGCCCCAGACCTGAGGTCACTCTGGCCCAGCAGGTCTTGACCCCCTCCACACCCAGTCTGGCTCCAGCAGCTCAGAAAGAAGCCAGGGCTGAGATGCCAGGTTTGCCCAGCCGTCTGCCCGCTCCTCCCAGAGGCTCCCCCGCCCCCAGCTATTCCCCACTCGGTGCCCAAGCTGCATGTCCCAACGGGGGGCCGGGGGGCTACGGCTAATTGCAAATCATTTCTCAGGGCTCCCCGCTGCTCGGCTAAATTCACTGGAACTAATGTGTCCCGAAACAAATTTCACAGAAGAGCCAGGGCAATTACATGTCGTTTAGTTCCCCTCCCCCAGGCTCCAGGCCAGGGCAGAGGACCCAGCAAAGTGGGGGGCAGGGAGGATGAGGCAGGACGTCTTCCGGGGACCAGAATGCTCTTCCTCCCTGAAACCTGGGCCCCGCCTGAACCTCCTCATCGCCCTTCCACTCCCACTTCCCATCCTGGCTCTCACAGTGCCCAGCAGGAGCTCCCCACCCAACATCCCCATCCCAGAGCTAAGGAAGTGTCCCAGTCCCATGAGAAAAGCAAGGTCCAACCCCGAGGTTAGGCGGACTTGGGAGGGAGCCCAGCACCGGCACTTATTAGCTGGGTGTCTTTAGGAAAGTCTCCTGCCCTCTCTGCGCCAGTCTCTGATCCCTGAAATGAGGGCTCCATAGCCTGGCTGGTGGCAGCTGTTATGGCAGTCAGAGAAAAGGACACAAGCGATGCGTTTTTTGATGGGCCCAGCACACCACAGGCCTTCGATAAACTCGATCCCTGCCCACCCCCACTTCAGGACGGCCCTTCCAAGGGGGCATCTTTGGACAATCGAAAGGCAAAGGCCCCGCCTCGCATTCCCACAAGCCCCATCCCCAGGCCTCCTCCAGCCGCTCCTCCTCCTGCCTCCCTGGCCTTGTCCCTCCAGATGGCCGCGTCGGAACAGCTGTCCCTTCCCGGTGACCCCTCCGCGCTTCCCAGGAGCCGCTCTTGGAGCTTTTATTCCACTTTGCGTCTCTGCTTTCTTGGCTGGCTAAAGTCACTCCTAGAACCATGTGGCCAAGATGCAACCATCTGTCCCTCACAGTGTGCAGGGCGGGCAGGCCTGGGTCCGGAGGACGTTGGTACCCAGGGGGTCATGTCCCCAGGGTTGGCTGGGTGTCCACTCCAGGGCAGCAGGCCAGCCTGCAAGCAGGTGTCCGGGGACAGTGTCCAGCATGACTGGATCTGCATCACACTGAAGTTTTCAAGAGTTAGGAAACCAGGAGCCAGGTGTGGTAGTACTAGTAGGCCTGTGATCCCACATGTTGGAGAGGCTGAGGCAGGAGGATCACAATTTAGCCGGAGCAATTTAGTGACTTAGTAAGACTGTGTCTCAAAATAAAACATGGAAAAAAATTAAAATTAAAAAAGTGCTAAGGATGTAGCTCAGTATGAAGACCCTGGATTCAATCCTCCATACTGCAAAAGAAAACAAAACAAAAAAAATCACCCACTTACAAATGATGGAACAACGACATCAAAACATCAAAGTTCAACAGTTAATTTTTAAAAAATACCCACTGAGGGCCAGGGATTTAGCTCAGTGGTTTCGCCGCCTGCTGCGTAAGCACAAGGGCCTGAGTTCAATCCCCGGTACCAAAAAAAAATACCCACTGAGCCTCTACTATGCCTCAGGCCCCTGACAAAGTACTGAAAAGCCAGCAACGAACAAGACAGATCTGTCCCTGACCACAGCTGGCACTGTGGGGGGAGGGCAGGTGCTGGACAAGCAGACATGAGATAGCACCCAACAGGGCTAAGTACAAGGAAGAGAATAAAGGTGGAGCCAAGATAGCATGGTGAGTACTCACTGCCTATTAGCCTGGGTGGCCTCAGGGTGGTGGTGCTAACCCAAGGATTTAATTAGGAGGAAGAGCTGGGGAAGGGGCCAAGTGTTCCTGAAAGTGCAAAGGCCCTGAGGTCAGCCTGAGCTGGTGTGGCTGGAAGCGAATGAGTCAGGTAGGGAGTGGAGGAAAGACGAGAAACCAGGGCAGGCCAAGCAGAGCCCTGAAGGCAGAGCTAAGGACTGACTTAGTTCTGAGGGCAGGGGAAGTCACTGGAGCGTTTTAAGTCTGGGAAACTAAGGTAGGTTTTTAGAAGATCACAGGGGCCATGATAAAATCACCCCCATTTATCTGCTTCTCCCGCTCAGTGTCACTTTTCCTGAAAGGCCTGTAGGCACAGCTATGTCCTGCCCAGAAACAGGGCACTAGTTGAAGGCACAACTTGGGGACTGAGGAGGGCCCCGCTTGCCTGTCAGGAATGCCTTGGGGACAGGAGAACTATGCCACAAGCAACCACACGATAATGGCACCTTCAGCATGTGCCAAGCATTCCCATTCATTTTCTCACTGAAGCTTCTTCATACAGATCCAGCAGCCTGTTACTGTTCCCATTTCACAGGCGAGGAAACTGAGGCTCAGGGAGGTGAAGCTATTTATGCAGTGTCACATAGGCTGCAAAAGCCAGCGTTCAAACTCCGAGACAACCAAACCTATGTTTGGATCTGCAAGGGTTATTGGAAGGAGGGAGGGAGGGACGGAGGGAGGCAGGCAGGCAGGCAAGAATGTCAGAATGAGCTCAACTCCTTTGCTGATCTGGGCCTCCTTGGCCTGAGATGATTCTCCTGACCAAGGAGGTGCATTAGGCCTGGCTGCCCCGGGCCTCTGCTGTCACAGTGTCCCTGGAACCCTACATTGTCACCCAGATGCCCACCCCTCCTCCAGCAGCCTCCCATTCTCTCCCCTGCCGGGGAGGGGCTGGGTCCCTTATCAGTCCCCGAATTCCTAAGAGTAAGTTGTCTCCCGTGACCCCGCCTGCCCTTGGCTAAATGAATGCTGTGCCTCCCAGATAATTCCAAAGCCATAAAGATGATATTAAAAAAAAGAAGTGGGGAGTTGTCAGGGGAGAAGGAGATTACAGAGGAGGTAGCCCGTGGGCCTCCTTATCTGACCCGCAGCAGGCTGGCTGGGGGCTCCCGCCCTCCAGGGCACAGAGGTGCCCTGGCCCCACCTGGCCCCTCCCCAGCAGGAGCCCCAGGGAAGGATCTGCCAATTGGGGTGCAGAGGCAGAGCCTGCGGGGCTGGGGAGGGTAACTGGAAGCTGGGGGATTTGGGGCCTGCCCTGCCCAGCACAGCCAGGGAGGGCAGGCATCCCAGGATGTCAGAGGACAACCTGAGGACCACGTGGAAGCCCTTGGACACTGTGGTCTTTACGAACATGGACTCAGGGAGAAGATGGGGCAGCTCCTGGTTACACCAGAAAGGGACAAGGGGGGGCAGGACAGGGAGGTTGGGTGAGCAGGAGGGGCCCCTCGAACCGAGATCACTCTCTGGGATGCCCACCTCCTTCCCTCTATCCCCAAATGGCCCTGTGGGCTAAGGGTCCCCATTCTTCCCATTTGACAGATGAATAAACTGAGGCCTGGGCCCGGAAAGTCACTTCCCACTGTCCTTCCCGGCTCACACCACTGTGAGCAGAGGGCAAGGAGCAAAGAGGCCCCGTGGGGTGGCCAGGTGGGGCCCGGGGATCCGGCCCCTGGGTCTGGAATCTCACTGCCTTCCCACTGTCCTCATTAAAGGACGCGATGGTCACATGCACGGGTCCTATTGGTGGCTGTGAGGATTCAATGAGATCACAGGGCAGTTTCTTCTCGAGGAATCCCTAAGGGCCACATGAGTCTCTGGTGTTTTTGAAACTGTCCCCTTCCCAGGGAAGTGCTGACCCCTCCCCTCCCTTCGGTGGGTCCCTGGGGGCTGCAGGGACAGCTTCAGTCACCTGAAAAGTCCAACGTTTGACCCGGCCTCGAGGGCCGGCTTGGGGGGCTCCTGGCCACCAGCAGGGCTGTGCTCCAGCAGTAACAGTGACTTCCCAAGGCCACCCTCCAACAAGGAGGTAGAAAAACATAACCCTGGGATGCAGACCTGGACATCTGCATGGCTTTGAGTGGCCACAGTGTCCCAGAGAATGGGTCTGTCTTTCAGATAAACCTTTGCCTAAAAACACTGAATACAGCAGCAGCAGCACCGAGACACGCGTGTCTGTGGGCCTCTGGAGCAATTGGATATAAATATGTGTGGCAGATCCCCATCCACCTCATTCTGTGCACAGTGTGATCAGGGCAGCTACCTAGATGCTCTGTGCCTTGGTTTCCCCATGTGTGAAAGCCTCGTAGAGTGGCTATGAACAGATGGGTCCCTGAGACACAGCTGGGCACAGTGGGGACTTAACACCTGCATCATGAGCTGCCCCGTCAAGGCCAAGTCTCGGGTCCAGTGGATGCAGACAGTACCAGAGGTAAACTGCTGGCACTGTGGGTCCCTTCCCTGCCTGTACTCGGGGTCGTGGGAGGCAAGTGAAGCTGTGAGTGTGTGTGTGTGTGTGTGTGTGTGTGTGTGTGTGTGTGTGTGCACATGTGCGCCCACACTTCAGAGACCAGCAGGCACTCTAGCCAGAGCTTAGGGGACAGTCTGATCCCAGTCCTGGGGACAGTCTCAGTCGTGAGTCATACTGAGGCACCAGGACAGGGCCACAGTGCCTTTTCAGTCCCCAGGGAGCCAGCCAACCTGTCTGGGGAGCCAGAGATAGTCCAAGTGCCAGGACTGCGGGTCCCCAAGGGGCTGAAGACAGAGGTGGAGAGACGACAGAGCGTAGAGAGAGAGATAAGGAGACAGAGAGGGAGGCGGTGTTGGAAGCAGACAGAGGGAGAGGACGAGAAAAGACAGAGCTAGAGGAAGAGACAGGAGACCTCAGATCAGAGAAGGAGAGAGAAAGAGACACACAGAGAGGCGGAGACACAGAGAAAGGGAGACAGACAGACAGACAAGAGGTGGAAGCTGGCGGGAGGCGAATCAGACTCACTGCAGAGAGGAGGCAGGACATGGGCAGACCCCATTCCAGCTCCAGCCCACGCAGCGACCCCTGCCTGGGCTCTCAGTCCCCGTTTTCTGCGCACACACACGCGCGCACACGCACACACACCCGCGCACTCCACTTCTGTGCCTTCCACCCTCTGCTCAGCCCCCATTCTGCCCCTGTCCCCTCTCTCCCACCCATGTCACCATTCCTCCAGTGTCCCCTCCCTCCTGTCCCCTCCGGTCCCAGCTCCCTTCCCCACCTTGGAAACACAGCAGGGTTTTCTGGCACCTCTGTAGACTTCGCAAAGCGCCTGGTGACAAAGGCAGGGTGCGGGGTTAATTTGCATGGAGGTGGCCTGGGCCAGGGACACTGTGGCAGCGGCTCTGAGCACCACTGTGTGTGGTGTGAACGCAAACTCTGTGCCCGGCCCAGAGGCGGCCACGGAGGGGCTTGGTGCGGGGGGCACCACACAGCCAGCTTTAAGCCCTGCCACCCACTCCACCCTGAACCCCAAGCTGAGGGGCGTATGGGGGACCGGGTCAAGCCCCACACTCACCTGCCGACCCCCCGGGGGAAGGCCCTGTCCTTGTCTATGCTACCAGGGGCGGATTCCCCACCCGGGCCCTCCAGGAGGCTGGAGCTGGGCCTGGAGGGTGGGAGAGGCCCACTCAGAGTCCTCACTGCACTGCAGGCTGGGAGCACAGGGCCACCTCCTCGTCACCGGGCCCTCAGTCCTTCAGTGTGATGGCTCCCTCCTCAGCCCTCTTGCTCCTGTGCACAGGGCAGTGGTTCTGCCCACAGCCACGAATCCCTTCCCCCCCGGAAGGAAGGCTGGGTGCTGGCAGACCTGGGCTCCTTTGTCCCTCTCCACCCACCTTTGTCCCGGGAGTCTCTGGCAGGTGGCTTCCATCAAGTCCCCGTGTCCGGGGAGAGGGAATTTCCCTGGGTGACACATCTGGCCCGGACTCCCCTCCACCCTCAGCTCCTGCTGACCAAAGAGGGCGGAGAAGCGGAGAGGAAACTGAAGTCCAGAGAAGCTAACTTGAAGGCTTTGGGATCCCCCACCCCTTTAAGATTACACGGACCCCATGCCTCCTCCCTGGGAGCTGCTCGGTTTTTCTGAACATGGAACATTTTACTCACAGCCTCAGGGGTTCCCAGACTTCCCAGCACCCCCAAAGCCCACGGCAGAATCTCCCCAACATGGGGAGGGCTCCAGAGCTGGGCACTTGCTGTAGGCCTAGCAGAAATCAACGTGACCTCCTGCTTTAGCAGCTCTAGGTCCAGCTCTGAAATGTTGGTGGCACTCAGAATCGGGGCACTAGAAGTCATGCACGGCCCCCACGCAAGAGCTGGGGGATGAACTCTGTCTGCACCCCATTTGCATGTGGCCGTGGGTGTCCATGGGCCGAGGTTTGGGACACCCAGTCCCGATGTCACCAACGGCCTCCTGCACACATCCACACTGTGGCTTCACACCCGCCCCCTCCCCTCGTCTCTTTAAAGTTCTCTGAAAACACCTTCCCCAACAGAAAGTCAAAGCTGGTCTCGGCATCCTCTTTCCCAAGCAGGGATGGGAGGACTCAGAAAAGCCTTGACCTGGGGAAGGGAAGATGAGGGGAAGCATGAGCAGCGGTGCCTGCAGGGCCCAGATGGAGGGGCACTGGGCTGGGGGCAGGGGCAGCTGTGGCCACCCCGAGCCTCAGCTGCCTTGTTAGCTCCTCATTGTCTCCTGGGGCCCCCAGTCCAGCCCCTCCTGGCCGCCCTTCTGTTATTTCCATGTGGCCCCTCGGCCCGCAGCCCTGCCCCAAAGCTCCAGAGGGACCCTGAGAGAGGGGTGCCCACAGCCTCCCTGCGCTGGGGGCAAGCAAAAGCTGGGGCTGCGGGCGGGAAAGAGGGCGTCGGGTGGAGAGGCCGGGAGGGGGGTGTCAGAGTCTATAAATCACACCCCACTGCGCTCCTGTTTAACACACACTTCTCCGACGAGCTGTCAGTGAAACCGTTAATTAATTAGCTAATCCCTCAGTGAAGTGGATTCTAAATGGGCCTCCTCCTCCTCCTCCCAACCTCCCATTTAGATAATTGGTGCGGAGGGATCTTTTGTGAGAGTCATTTTCTCCAACAGGCATGGCCGTGGCACACGGAGGGAGATGGATTTAGCTAGGGGGTCAGCCTGCCCTCCCGAAGCTCCTGTTGAGGGGAGACCCTGCTTTGGAGCCCAGGGAGGAAGTGGCCAAAGGGGGTTCCATTGGTGGCCGGGGCAGGAAGAGGGGTGGCGTTGGTTACTGAGCTCTGGCATTTGGGGGCTGCTCTTTGACCTCACCACAATTTCAATTCTAGGGATGTCTTCCTGGACGACGATACTAACAAGGATGGCGCTGATACGATGGTTGTCACTGCATGGGCAATGCCAACTGCAAGCCAGGCCACCCAGCTACGTCCTTCACACTCCTGACCTCATGCATGTCAACTGCGGGCGACTACGTGGGATTCTGGGGCCCCGGGAAACCTGGCTCTTGGTGAGGAAGCAACTTGCCCAAGGTCACAGGGCTGGCAAGTGGCAGAACAGGGACTGAAGTACAGGCGTCTGAGCCCACAGCCCACCCTCTGGACAATGATGAGCTCTTTTAGGGCTCTGGTCCTGTCGCAGGTGAGATCCCAAGGCCATTGGAAAGGGACATGGTCAGTTTCAAGCCACACAGGGAACAGAAGGAAGGTCTGATGAATGAATAAACAAGGGAATGGATGAATGCTGACACAGAACCCAAGAGACTCATGACTCAGCACTCTGCTTAGGCTCTGCTTACAGAAATAATGGAGAAGCCACATGCACATCCCAGGAGCAAGCTAATTACCTGTCCACCATCCCTGCCCCTGTGGTGCTTAGTCCTCCCCTGGTCCCATTCCCAGTGGCATCAGTGGCACTGGCCCTACCCTGAACCCCACTGGGAGGCCACTGCCCAAGCCTGGCCAATCAGAGTCCTCCTCCTGTCTTGAGCTTTGTCCCCTGGTGAAATGGATGAGCCAGGGATGGACCTGGAACCGAAGCCAGAATGAGGAGATGCAAGTCTAGGCTTTCTGCAGGAACCATCAGGAAGGACGTGTTCTCAATCCCTGGGGTCACTGAGCTCCGAGGATGCCCATTTGAAGTTGCTGGGAGCTGCGTTGCCACCAGGAATGGAACCCCCAGAGGTACCTCAATACCCAGCAGCATTCTTTGAGGCCCTGAATCCATCTGAGCCTGACGCCTGTGCACACTCAGTTTTGGTTTCAGATATTGAAGTTTTCATTACTGTGGCTGATACTGCTGGCCACCTACCAGCATCAGTTTTCCTTCTGTTCCTTAGCAACAGGATCCTGATTTTTGTCTGAGGCATCCATGATGCTAGCTGAAAGACTTGTCCAGACTTTCTTATACTTTGAGTGGCTGTGTGACTCAGTCCTGGGCAACAAGTCCTGGGGGGAGCATCTTTCCCAAATAAAAAAGACCAGACCCCAGGAGAAAGCTCTTTGCCCGTCTTTTTTTTCTGGCTGGATAACAAGCACAATGCTTACCATCAAAAATAAACCCCTGGAGGGGCCTGGGATTTAGCTCAGTGGTTTCGCCGCCTGCTGCACAAGTGCAAGGACCCGAGTTCGATCCCCGGTACCAAATAAATAAATAAATAAATAAATAAACCCCTGGTGAATTTAAGCTCTTATACTCACATTTGTGTTACATGCAGCCAAACACAACCCTAATGGACAGAGCAGGGCTTCTGTGTTTGCAATTGAGAACCCCCTGCCTGATACGCACTTTACACGAGACATAAGGAAAGCAAGAGAATGAAAATATTGGCACTGGGAAGAAGGGCTTGGTCCTTTCTATTTGCTCCAAGATAATCACCCACCTTGTTCTCTCATCTCTATTCTAACAATCTGCAAGGACCATAAATTATAAGTAGATGGGGAAGAAAATTGGCCTTTAGCAAGGACTGACTCCAGGCAATATTTCAAAACAGGGAGGAGGACAGGGATGTAGAAGAAACCTGTCATAGCCCCGTCCATGCCAGGTAAGAGCTGGCTGGGTAAGCATCTTTCAGCACAAAGTGCTGTTAAGAACTTATCACCTACAAGATGCTGGCTACATCATCTGACCAGTCAGAGCCTCTGTGCTAGTGAGGGCTCACAGGTCCCCAGTCCCTGTGAGGACCTGATGTTCTGGAACAAAGAAGATGGAGAAGCATCCTAAGGTTGTTGATCTTCCAGGGCTGTTCCAGGGCCAAGACCAGGAGAATCAAGGACAGTGCTGGCGGCACTGGGGCTGAGTGCTGGCAAAGGGACTAGGTGGCCTCAGGGGACCCCCCCCCCCATCAGCCATTGCTCTGCAAGAGACCAAGCTCAAAACTTAGACTCTTAGAGTGATAGAATTTCAGACTAGTACCCCAAGAGACACTCAGAACCACATTATTATGGATGCTCCCAAATAGTCGCTTAAAACATTATAATTTTTTTCAATCTATAAAGTTTTTATTTGGGAAATCCAAATAAAATCTGTTATTTTCTGATCAGAATTATAGTGCTAGATAAGAATAACCAATATGGTGCACTACTCTGAAAGCATCCTGCAAAACAGTATCAAACAAACTCACCCAAACTCCCATTTGTTGGACACACACTGTCCAAACCCTCCTGCTCATTTCTGCAGCAAAGTGCACCCAAGTGTCAGTTTCATCTCTTGTAGTTCTCCTTTCTTTACTTGAAAAACTTCATAATTCTACAATAGTAGACCAAGAGATTCTGAAATTCTAGCTTTGTTGGAACTTAGAACCACAGAATTTTAGAATTGCAGAAACCTTTAAAAGTTGAACCTCTGAAATCTAATTACTCTCAACTTATAGAACCTAAGCATCATAAAATGTTAGAAAATGTAATGAGTAAAAATTCTAGAATTTGAAGCTAATTAATTTTATAAATATTAAGTGTAGGGTGTCATATCTCTGAAGTTTTAGAACTGTGGAACCATAGAATTTTATAACAGTAAATTAAAAGACTCAAGTTAAAATAGAGAGTGTGAGAATTGCTGAACTTTAAAGTCTTAGAATAATGCTTAACATGGTAGAGTCATGCAGACTTTAGAGCTCAGCCTAGCTCACCTTTGACCAAAGGCAGCTGCTTCTCCTCCAGTGACCCTGACAGAAATCTCCAGCTCATAGCACCACGGCAATGAGGCTGGCACAGAACAGGTGTCCTGAAGATGCAAGCAAATCCATTTTTAAAAAATGGAATCACTACAAGGAGAGAAATACAGTCCATTGCTCCCAAAGCAGTAAAGGGAAATCAGTGATCTCAGCCAATCCAACAGAAAGCAGAGAGGGGGAGAGAGGGTAAATAGAAAATAAAAGCATAATAATCAGAATACACACAAGATCAAAAACTAAAATGGTTAAAATAATTTGACCTACATAAATTACAAGGAAAAGGAAAGGAAAAGAATTAAATTACAAAGGAAAAGAAAAGAAAAGAGGGAGAGAGGGAAGGAAAGTTAAAAGGAAAGGGCTGAAAATGAAGTAAAAGGTAAAAATAAATAAAAACAAAGCTGGTATAGCCATATTAATAACATACACAATAGAATTTAAACAAAACAACATTAGAAACAGAGTAGGTGTCAAGGGCATGTTTGATGAATGAATGAGTGAATGAATGTTGCCATCCAAGGATGAGAACTTAGCCTTCATTGAAGGCACCAACTGTGTTGCTGGGTAAACTAAACACTGCCCTTGCTGCCCGCCCCAAGATGCCCACATCCTCTTCCCTGGAGCCGTGACTATATATTACCTTGCATGGCAGAAGGAACTTGGCAGCTGTGATTGAAGTTATGTCCTGAAGAGAAAGAGGTTGTTCTGGTTTGTCCAGGCTGTAGATCCAATCTGAACACGTAACAGTTTACAGGAGAGAATGTCCTTTAGTTGAACCCAAGGAGAAAAAGAAGCAGACTGAGGGCATGAGAAGAAAACCACCTGCCCTTGAGGGGATGGGAGAGGCGCACACACGGGAAACAGGAGATGGAATGAGGACAACCTCTGTGAGCAAAGATGGATGCAGAGTGGACAGCCAGCAGGAATGGGACCTCACTCCACCCCCACAAGGGGCAGAATCTGGCCACAGCATGGGTGAGTTCATGCATGACTTTTCCCTCAGATCCCTAGGAAGGAGAACAGCCTGATGACTCCTCGGCTTTGGCCTTGGGAAACAGCACTGGTCAAGGCCATTGACCTATGGCCTACAGAACTGTGAGAAAACAAACACTGAGCCAGTAACTCAATTCTACCTTAGTATGCAGCCATAGAAATGAGGACAGTCGCCATCATGGTTGGGAAGTTGTGCTCACTGGAAGAGAATACAATATCTGCTTCCCAGCCATGAGTCCCCCTCAATCCTACTTTGCTCTCTTAGGCCACCCCTGACTCCTACTCACTTACTCACCGATCTGCTTGTGTTTTTTGAACTTTTAAAGTCAATTATCACAGCCCTCATAGGACTCTTTGCTCCTCCCAGGCAACCATCCCCAGCTGTTTATAGGGTGCAGTTTTCAGATAGTTCTCTGACCTGGGATGCTCCTGAACTCACCCACTTGATGGCCATTGTGCTGCTCTGCTTCCTGGCCAATCCCCAAGAACAGCTGCTACAATGTCATTCCTCAGCTCAAACTTCTCCAATGGCTCCCAAGACCCCTAGATGAAAGGTCCCAGTTCTAAAGGCTGGCATCCAAGACCTTGCCTTGTCTGCTCTTCAGTCTCAGCCTCCACTCATCTTCTTTCCAGCCAAATGGGGTGGGAGGTCCTCAATGTCTGTCCAAAAAGCAGATGGCTTTTGTATAGCCACACTTTCCGGGTGCTGTTGATCTTACCTGAAATGCTTCCTGTCTTCTGCAATGACCAACACCCTGGGACTGGTGCACAGTAAACACTTTAAATAATTTCCAAAGGAATAACAGACTCATAACCATCCTGTAGATTTCAACTCCCGAGTATCTCAAATCACACACCTCCCACATCTCCACTGACCCCACTCCTGTGACCAAATTACCATCATCTCTCCCCTAGGCCACTGGTTTCCCAGCTTCTACTCACTCTGCTCTCCTCAAAGTGGCTAATGGGATCTGGATACATTGGCAACCCTACTCATGACATCCTCTGCCTTAAAATCCTCTGTGGACTACCCTGCTCTTAGGACAAAATTAAGCTCTTTCTAGAAAACCTGATCTGATCTGGGTCCCACCCCTCTCTCTGCCTTCCTGTTGGGCCACACTGGCCTTAGACCTTCATTCTCATCACACACTTCCCACTGGGTATAAGTTCAACCCATTCCTCCACCTGAAAGGTCACCTTGCCTCTCTTTGATAGCTGTATCTGTCAGGATGGGACAAATGATGCTACCTAACAAACATACCCACCATATCGCCACAGTTTAACCCAGCAAAGGATTATGTCTCACCCTATCACACAATGATCATGGGTAGCAGGGTGTCCTGCTCTGCATTTTCACTCCCATATCCACTCGGCTCCAGGATCCTGACCAGATTCTCCCTGAAATATAGCTGGCAACTGTCACAGAGGACAAAGACTACCCCAAAGTGTGTGCCGACTCTAAGGTCTTCTGCCAACAGTGAGCCATCTGTCACTTTTTTCACATTCCCTGGGGGAAGCAGTTGTCACCCCTAGGTCAGTAGGAGGGGAAGTATACCTCCTATGTCTCTGGATGAAGAGGAGGAAGCAAACACTTACAGATCATCCTGGTGACTATTCCACTTTTGTCTTTTCTAACTCTTCCTTTATATTTTATAGCTCATGTACGACTTCATTTAGGTAGCTGCCCATGACCTTCCCAAGCAAGTCAATCTCTACAGTAGCCAGCTTTTCACCACTGGGACAAAATCCCTGACATCCAAGGTGTAAAGGAAGAATGGTTCATTCTGGTTCATGGCTTCAGAGGTTTCAGTCCATGCTCAGCTGGTTTCCCTGCTCTTAGGCCTGTAGTGCAGTGGGAAGATCATGTCAGGAGGGCATGGCAGAAGAAATCTGCTCACCTCATGGCAGCTGGGAAGCAGAGAGAGATTAGAGAGCCAGATGGGGAAGAAGGACATAGCCTTCAAAGACAGCCTCCAGGGACTCACTTTTTCCATCCAGATCTCCCTCCTAACAGCTAGGAACTCATCAACGCATTGGTCCAATGATGAGCTCAGCACCCCATCACTTTGAAAAGCTCCACCTCTGAACACATGAACCTTTGGGGGACATTTTTGACCCAAACTATAACATTCCCCTATGTTGGTACTCCTGGTACATTTCTCACATATGTCACCTGCCACAGCTGAGGTTTTACACTGGCTTGCGTCACTGTGTAACTTCTCTCTTGCAACCATGAGGCTCATGGGGACAGGGATCATTATAGATCCTAGAGACTATAGGATTCTATGTACAGACATTCCCAAAGACAAGATAAAACCATGAAGATGGTAAACAGATCTCAGTAGTAGCTGTGGGCTCAGAGTTCAGAGTGAGGACTAAGTAGGGGAAGCACAGGTGATACAGCACTGGTGGAAATGTGACTGTGCATGTGCTAAAAATCTATCAACTTGGGCGGGAGATTTAGCTCAGTGGTTCTGCCGCCTGCCTCACAAGTGCAAGGTCCCAGGTTTGATCCCCGGTACCAAAAAAAAAATCTATCAACTTTACAGCATAAAAAATGATTCAGGCAATTAGGATCCTAGGAAGAATGCGGAATGTGGCAGAATAATCCACCTGCATTATAAATGTATAAAACCACCTCCCTGCAGGAGTTGGGTGGAAGTGTGCTTACCTAAGTAACGTGGAAATGACTGACACCCCTAAGTCTGGAGACGAAAGGAGGGACACCCAAGCACAGTGCTCTGGCTGAGGAATTTGTCTCCCACCAGAGTACGGTTGGCAATTCGCGTGCATGGGAATCGAGCAGATAAGGGCAGATTCAGGGAGCCAGGTTCTCACCGCTGGAGCAAAAGGTTACAGGTAAACAAGGACAAGAAACCAGAAGGACCCAGGGAGTGATGGATTTGACCTGGAGACCCCGCTGTGAACTCATATTCAGCGTAACATAGATCCAGATGGGGCTGGGAGTGGCGCTCAGTGGTACAGCATTCCTAGCAAAAGTTCAAGGCATGGGTTTGATCCCTAGCCCTACAAACACACACACACACACACACACACACACACACACACACACACACCCCTTAGTACTCAACCGCTTTGAAACTCATTTAACTTGAGACTCAAATTTTGACTCAGTATTCGTTTGGTACTCAATGCACAAGGTAGAACTTGCCTACGTTGATTGCCTTGTGACTATCTATGACTTGCTACACTTCCCAGCCAAAAACAATTTGTTTGGTACTCATAGGTTTTGGTGTTCATTTATGCCTCTAAGAGCCAATCAACAATGAGTACCAAGGTACCCCTGTGGGTGGATGGATGGGTGGGTGGATGGATAGATTGATGGATGAATAAACTGTTGGATGGATGGACAGATGGATAGATATAGGGCTAGTTGTATATAAGAAATAAAGAGATGGATGCAAATGATAGATCTAGCATGCACGCATACATTTCCTTGCTCCAGAAACCAAGAGGTTTTGGAAGCCAAGAACTATGAGCACACTTAGTGTTTAATAGCATTCCAATAAAAGAAACCAGGATTCCTCAGAGAAACAGCTCATTCTGTGGCTGCGGAAGGAAATACACAGAATGAACCGGGAGCATCTCGTTGTGCCAGAACATAACGAAGTGTTCAAATGACGAAAGTACACGCACTTAATGCTGGGGACAAAGGGACACAGGATCCAACTGAAAGAGTTTCCGATGGCCAAACCTGGAACAATTGGAGCAACCAGATTGGTAAAATAGAATTGGATTGTAACCCAAAGTATAAAATAAGTATCCATGAGTTCCTGCTGTTACAAAGAAATCACTAATGAAACAAATAAATTCATGGGAAAGACCAGACAAATCTGCAGGCAGAATTCCAAGTAACTTTAGAATTGCTCTGCCTCCAGGGAAATGGATCGTAATCCCCTGGTCCTGCAGTGTGGACAGCACAGTGCCTTCCTTTCAAGAGCTACAGCATGGAAAGAGTGGGAAAGACAGACTTCCAGTGGAGGGCCTGGTGAAGAGCACTCAGCCCAGGGCCAAGATTAGTGCCAACAGTGAGGAGTCCCTCGCTGGCTGACCTTCCCAGAGGTAAGGTGGGACCGTGGTTAGGGTCCCAAGACAGAGGAAGGAGATTGCTTAAAAACCAAAGCATCTGGGCTGGGGATTTAGCTCAGTGGTGCCACTGCCTGCTTTGCAGAGGCAAGGTCCTGAGTTCAATCCCTGGTACCAAAATAAAACAAAACAAAGCAGCGGAATCAAGTGTGGATTCTTAGTTGATAATAGGAACAACAGTGTATCAACATTGGTTCAGTAATTCTGACAATGCCACAGTAGGACTCTGATCTTAATAGAGTGCAAGGTGTATGGAACCCCACTGCACTGTCCCTACAATTCTTTGTATCTACAGCTTCTAAATTCAATGTTTATTTCTTTAAAAACAAAGCGAATGGATTTACAAATGTCTATGCAGAGAGGAACGGATAAAGTGTGATCTATCCAAACAATTGAACACTGCTCCTCAGTAAAAAGAATGGATAGCCCAGCATGGTAGCACATGCCTGTAATTTCAGCACTCTGGGAGGCTGAGGCAGGAGAATCAAAAGCGGAGCCCAGACTGGGCAACTTAGTGAGTTGGTAAGACCCTGTCTCAAAATGCGTTTTTAAAAAACAAAAATTTTGGGCCGTGGATTTAGCTCAGTGGTTCTGCCGCCTGCCTCGCAAGCTCAAGGACCCGAGTTCAATCTCCGGTACCAAATAAATAAATAAATAAATAAATAAATAAATAAATAAATAAAAACTTTAAGGCCGGGGTGTAGCTCAGTGCAAAGGCCCTGGGTTTAGTCTCTAGTGCCACAAAATAAATAAAATAAAATAGAAATGTGTGGCTGGGTGCCCGCCATCACCTGCTTGGTCTCCAAGCATTAGGCTGAATTGAAGACAGCCCAAAAGAGCACGCACACATTGCTTGGTTCCCTTCATACAAGAGTTTAAGGACTCTGTCGTGACAGGAGCAGATCCTGGGGATGGGTGGAGGGGAAGAGATAGGAGGGAGACACCAGAAGGAGCTCCCAGGTGACAGGGTGTCCTCGTCCTGTGATCACGGATCCACGGTTATTTAAAGTACGAAAACTTGCTAAGCTGCCCGCTCTAAACATCGGAGATTTACTGTGTGTCCCTTGCAGTCCAGGAAAGCCGGCTTTCAAAGCGAGCACCTGGAGAGGGACAGAGGGGAGGAGCTGTGGTGTTTGTAGCCCAGTCCATGCGCACACTCGAGGCGCCCCGCAGCCAGGCTGGGCGAGGCCCCCTCATCCTGAGCTCAGCTCCCCGCTCCTGCCCTGGGCCCCTCTGGTGGTTAATTCCTCTCCCCCGGGGGACTCCCCAGGAACGCAGGCCTCATTAGCTGAGGGCCGGGCCTCGGGCAACTTGGCGTTTGTTAAAGATTAATGGGGTGTCTCCGGCGCGAGAGCCGAGGGGTCTCCCGGTCTCGTTTCTTCCAAATCAGCCCCCTGCCACGCCGCGCCTCATCGCCAGCCACGGGGAGCCGCCGCCGCCGCCTGCGAGCTAATGGGGCTCTGCCAGCCTCGCGGCCGCGGATTCCCCGGCAGCCCAGAGCCCCGGAGCTGACCGGCTGAGTCCCCTTCTTTGCCCCCACAGCCCCAAATTCAGCCAGGGTGTGCTCCCTTCGGAAGGCCCCGCGGCTATCCGGGGCGCTCCCAGGCTGCGGGGCTGGGGACAGCCCCCCTCTTTGGAGAGAGCGGGACTTTCTTGGGCATATTTTCCAACTGCAAAGCGGGTCTCCCTCTGACCAGGGATTTCCATTTCTGGAGCTGAACACGGGTCGCTATCAGCTAGGGCGCCTTCACTTTGTTTGGCCTTCAGTCCTGAAGACGTCTGTGATTTCTTGTTGGATCAAGAAATCAGTTCTGTAAAGGCCAGGACTTGGTATGACTTTGTCCACTATGTTCCCAGCTTCCACCACTACCTGGCATCTAGTAGGTGCTCGGTAATTGGACAGATTGTTTCTCTATATGTTGAAAATCTAAGCCAAGGATGGTGGTGCAGACCTGAAACCCCAGCTATTTGGGAGGCTGAGGCAGGAGGATTGCAAGTTCAAGACCAACCTGGGCAATTTAGCAAGACCCTGTCTCAAAATAACTAAAACAATTGAAAGGGCTGGGGACGTAGCTCAGTGATAGAGTGCTTGCCTAGCATATGTGAGACCCCAGGTTTGATACGCAGCTGGGGGTGAGGGGAGGAATTAAGAGAAAGAAAAGAAACCTACCTGGCCCCTGTCAATTGTCTCAATGTCCATCCCATCACAGCCACCCTGGGGCACCCCACCCCGTCTCACTCAGGGCTGAGGCAGCCCCTGCCCCCGGAAGCCAATGAGTTGAAACAGCTGAAGCCATATCTTGCAAATCCACAGCCCCAAGCCCCTTCAATGGCTCCCCTCCTCCTCAGAATGGAATCCACGCCCCCTGCCGTCCAGACCCTCCGTGCTCTGCCCCTCCCATCCTGCTCCCACGGCCCACACCCCACACCACGCACCCTGACCCAGGCCACCTCCAGCCCCATCCTGGCCTCCTTGCCAGGCGGTACTGCCTGCTGCTCCTGCTCATCCAACCTCAGCCCGTTCACCCTTCCCTCCCCACCTCCGTCCTGCCCCCAGGTCTTCACAAACTCTCCCTTCTCTCTGAACACTCTTCCCTTGATCAATAAAATCGTGATGTAACATTTTGAAAAATCAAAATATGAAGAACTCTGATGACTCAATTGTCAGAGAATGGATGAATAGATCAACAGAATGTGGTCCAGACAATGGAGCATTACTCAGCCATGAAAAGGAAGGAAGGATTGATGTGTGCTGTGACAGAGAGGGAACTTGAGGACATGATGCCAGATAAAAGACCACATGGGTTTTGTGGCCCGCTCCTGTAATCCCAGCACTCTGGGAGGCTGAGGCAGGAAGATCACACATTCAAGCCCAACTTGGGCAACTTCACAATTTATCAAGCAGGCTCTGTCTCAAAATGAAAAGGGCTGAAGATGTAGCTTAGTGTGAAGGCCCTGGCTTCAATCCCAGTGCTACAAACACCAAACAAGAAAAGGACCGCGTAGGATGCAATTCCGCCTGCATGAGATCCTTGGAGACAGGCGGATTAGCAGTTGTGGGGCAAGGGGAGTGGGAGGGACCTTGATGCACAGATTTCTCTCTGGGTGATGAAAATGTTCTGGAATTAGATGATGGTGACAGTTGTGCCCAATGACACTTTGAAAGGCTCAAAATGAATTTTACATATGTGAATTTCATTTCAATTTCAAAATCTATGACAAAGGAGCTGTGGACATTTTAAATAAAGACAGGGTGTTGGACAGTGCCTGGCTGTGCCCTTGGGCCTAGGGCAACAGCAGGAGTGAGCCCTCCTCAGTCGGCTGCCGCACCCCAGCTGTGAAGGGCTTTTATAAACCCTTCTCAGTACTGCCCCTCTCTCCCTGTTTTGTTTTCTCCTCAGATGGCCCTGTTGGTTTATTTGCCAACTGCTGTTCATGTCAGCCCCCCCAGGGAGGGCGTTATGGTGTCCCCAGCACCCAGCCCTACTTGGTCCTGCGAGTGAGTGAATCAGTGCTGGGACAAATTCCTTCCTGGGTCCCGGAGGCTCCATGGAACCAAAACCAGTGGGTGGAAGAGTTCCCCAGACTCCGTCAAGCTCAAGAAATAGATCTGAGCTGGGCATGGTGGGGCATGCGTGTGATCCCAGTACTCGGGAGGCTAAGGCAGGAGGATTGGTGGGAGTTAGAGGCCAGTTTGGGCTTCATGGTGAGTTCAAGGCCCGCCTGGGCTGCATAGTGAGACCCTGTCTCAAAAAAAGAAAAAGAAGAAGAAGAAGAAGAACTAGAACCAAGTCCCTTCCCAAACTCAGCATCTGGGTACAGGTGCTAGAGGGGTTGTGGGGAAAGACGCTGCCCGGCAAACCCGAAAGCCTCAGTCTCCCCGAGATTTTCTTGGGGTGTTGGTGGTGGAGGGAGGGTCCAGCACTGCTCCGAGGGCCTGTGGTGGCTGTGAGGGTGCAGGGCTGTCCAGGGAGCAGATGCACACGCTTTGCTCGGGGTTGCCACACTGCCGGGAGACCGGGGAATCAGCGGTGTTTGCCCAGCAAATATGGCCGGGTGGGGAGGAGCCGCTGCCAGAGTGTCTGACACACAGCTCCTGCCTGCTGGCAAACAGCCCAGCGGCCAGGCCTGGGAGGGGCTGCGGGGGCCCCCACAGGGTTCCCAGGACAGCTTCCGGAGGCAGGGTGGAAAGAAAGAGGGGGACTCCATGCAGACTGCCCTGTGTTCTGGGTGCATTGAATGATCCATCGCTTTATTTTGTTTTTTGATTGGGGGGGGGGTGGTACAGGGGATCAAACTCAGGACCTTGTGCTTTTGAGGCAGGTGGCAGAACCACGGAGCTAAATCCAGGCCCTGATTTTGGATTTTTGAGACAGGGTATTGCTACATAGCCCAGGCTGGCCTTGAACTCACAACAATCCTGTCTCAGCCTCCTGAGTGCTAGGATTACAGGCGAGCAACATCATGCCCAGCTAAATTCCAATTCTTTCAATAGTTGTTACCTAGTTTCCTTAAACCCATAGCTTCATTTCTTTTAGAACTTTTATTTATCTGTTCATTCCAAGCAATTTTTTTCTTGAGCACCTACTTCAGCCCCAGTGCTGTGTCAGGCATTAGAATACAGAACAGCGAAGGCCCTCTCTCATTCTAGTTGGAGGGGAAACACAATACATGGATCAAACAAAATAATAATAATGATCGTACTTGCAAATACTGCTATAGAGTCTATTCTGAGCCAGGAAGTGGTCTATAAACTTCACCAATATCTCATTTAATATCTCATTTAACCACCACTACAGCCTTACGGCACGGGGACTATGTTCATACTCATGAAAAAGTTTCGCACAGAGAGGTTAGGAGACTTCCCAGGGTCACACAGCAGGCGGGGGCCTCACAGATGGTCCTGCGCTGCAGAGGCAATGGAAAGCATGATATGCTAGAAAGCACTGGGGCTGAGAGATGACTTCAGACCGGAGAAGAGAAGAGAAGATTGGAGCAGAGACTCACAGATATGAGGAGCCATCCGAGTATCCATCCTGGTCTTGAGCCTCAGTTTCCCCATCTGTCATTGTGATGGGGGCGTGGATCTTCCCATGATTTGTATCCACTCCTGGCTCAGCAACCAGGCACAGGCTGAAGTTGTCCTTACCCACATCCTTTTCTGCTCCCCTTGCTGGAGGCTTTGTCCCAAATCTGGTTACAGGGAGGCCACTGTGCACACAGATAGAAACAACCTCTGTGGGGCACCGGAGCTGAGCCTGCTGCTTGGATTATCTCCTTCACTCCTCCCCAAGGTTTCTCTTCCATTTTTTCACGGACTCGGCATTTACTGGGCACCTACAGTGTCCAAGGCACTGGGCCAGGCAACGATCCTGCCCTTCAGAACCTGCGTGCAGAGCCAAGCAGGGTGGCGCACACCTGCTGTCCCAGCACCCTGGGACACTGAACCAGGAGGATCGAGAGTTCAAGTCCCACCTGGGCAACTTAGTAAGACCCTAGGTCAAAATACAAAGTAAAAATGGCTGTGAATGTGGCCCAGTGAGAAGGCCCTGGGTTCCATCCTCAGTAGCCTCCCCCAAACCGAAGTGTACACAGAGAATCAAAACTAATTAGGCAAGGAGGGTGGGGCCCAGCAGGCTCCAGGGCTTCCGGACTGTGTGCCTCTCAGAGCCTGTTTTCTTGATTTGAGTTGAAAATAATATGTCCCCTTCTTGGGGCAGATGTGAGGATTCCGTGAGATAACGCATGGAACACAGTAAGTGCTCTGTAAACATTGCTATCTTTGTCGTTTTCTTGTCATTAGGACAAAATACCGGACACCTACAACTTAGAAGGAGAGAGGTTTATTTGGGCTCAGTTTCAGCAGAAACAGCCTGGCTGAAGGGCATGGCAGGCAGGGGGAAAGTGCTCAACTATAGCAGCCAGAAAACAGAGAGAGAAAGAGGAGCCAGTTAAGGGAGCGAAAGCCAGGCCCCGCCCCCCATGCCAGGCCCCGCCTCTTCCCTGCTCGCTCAACTGTGAATCTCTCAGTGGGTGAATCATTTCATGAGTCTAGCAGCCCCATACATGGCTCAATCACCTTCCAAAAGCCCCAGCTATGAATATATGAGATCTTGGGAGACAATTAATTCCTAAACCATGACAGTGGGGGAGTCTGAGCTCACACACCATGGCCAGCCACGGTGGGGGCTGCAGTCAGAGCAGAGTGGGGAGGGAAGGGGTATGACATGAGCCACCAGAGGCACCTGCATCTGCCCCTCACACTGTCCCCAAACCTCCTCCTCGGGAGTACTCTGCAGGGCCCCCAAATCCTTTACCATAACAATGCTCTGATGAATACCCTTGTGTGTATCCCCTTGGGCACCTGTGTGGAGATTTGCCCAGCAGCAGCATCACCTGTGTACCCAATTTGATGCATTCCTGTTGGAATTGCTGTGCAGATGGATTCCTGTGTCCCCCACATCATCCCCAACACCTTGTATTACTTGGCTTTTTCATTTGTGTCCATCTAATAGGTGGCAATTAGTAGCTCTACAATCAAGCTATAGGAACCCTTTTTATATTTAAATCTAGCAGTCAATTTAGGAACAGTGTAGGAATCAAAGGAGGAAAGAAACTTGCTAGAACACAGAAAATGCCAGAGTGGAGTCCAGCACCCCACAAGGGAGCTTTCCAGAGAACCCCGATTAGGAGAGAACAGCAAGAACCCAGCAAAGCTGAAGCCACCATCTTGCTCCCCAGCTGCTCCGGGCTGCAGGTCCCTGACTTGCCTTCAGAGGGGAGGACACCTGTGATTGGGCCTGCGTCGTCTCCTCTCCCCAGGGGCAGCCCGCTGCCGTAGGCTTTCAGGGCTTGCTGCACAACACATGGGCACGAGATGGGACAGTTCCTGAGGCTTCAAAACACAACAGCTCCAGGCTGGGAGCTCAGAGAATGCAGTTTCTAGGTCTGAAAACACAATGTCTCAGGCCGGGTTTCCAGGAGAAGGTGGGAACTTCCTGTTGATTGCCCTTGATCTCACAGTCATGGGTTTGCTGATTGACATCGGGTAGCAATGGCCAGCGCGCAGGCAGGGGTGGCCCTGCGCAGGCGGGGAGCATTCTGCAGGCCGGGGTGTGCCATGGGGGGCTCAGCCCGGCTCCCAGGAGCCCACTGTCAAGCTCACGGGAATTTGGCATCTGGGAGCCCAACCACACATGAATTTAAATAAACCTTCATTTTAAAGGCAGTAAGAGTTTAAAATGCACCACTTACATATTATTTTATTCTACTTTACTATTATTGGTGCCATGCGCGTGCGTGTGTGTGTGTGTGTGTGTGTGTGTGTGTGTATGTGTGTGTTTCCTGGGGAATGAACCTAAGACCTTCACACTGAGCTACATCCCCAGTCCTTTAAATTTTTTTTTTTTCTAATTTGAAACAGAGTCTCACTAAGTCACTAAATTACTGAGGCTGGGCTCCAACTCAAAATCCTCCTGCTTCAGCCTCCCAGAGCATTGGGATTACAGACTGCACGGCACCCCCCATCTGTGCTCCTGAGGCTATTTACATCTACTGTATCTCTGTGGCGGGTGTACTATCCATAGAGTGTGTTCCTGCCAATTCACTCAGTGATGTCAGGCGGGCTATTTACACCAAGGAAATACACAACCTACAAGTCTGGATTTTTTTTCTGGGTGTTGCTAGCTCCATAGTAGTGTGTGGTGGCTGGAGGTGTCCCATCCTTGTCTGTGTGTCAGGAACCCACAGAGGGGTGCAAACCCCATTCTGTGGAGGAGGCTTGGTGGGCTGGCCGTGCCCTGCCCTGGCCCACACCAGGCCAGAGGCAGAGGCAGGAGCGGACCCCAGGCCACCCACCTGTCCTCCTCCCCCCAGCTGGCCTGGAGGCTCTGAAAGACCACACATTTATCCCCCAGAAATTTCCACTGTCCTGCCCTAACCACTCTAACTGCCGCTGCCTGACTGCAGTTTGAAGCCAGAGAATGAGGCCCGATAATTGTGGCTCCTACTTGCTATTTCTCTGCCTTCTATTCTCCCCGAAAAATGCCTGGCGGTAATTGCCTGTCCTCTGGCACGGAGAGGGAGCCGGCCTGGCCACCGCCGTTCAGAGTCCCAATTGGGCTATTACTGCCCAGGCCCACTTTCTCTTAAATGGCCCTGGTGGATTGCCCGGCATTGTAAGAAGAGGGGACTCATCTTTCTCAGCCTCAGACAAAAAAAAGGAGACAGAAAGGCTGGCTCTGTCTTAATGGGATGGAGGCAGTGAGATTGCTTCTCACTTTTTTTTTGTTTAATGAAAACCCAAACTAACCTGTTGTTCCCATTTCATAGATGGGGAAAACAAGGCTAGTAATAGCCTCCACATCCTAATCCCATAGCAAAGGGAGGATTGCAGGCAGAAACATTTCCAGATATGAGTAGGCGCCTCACATCCTAACCTATGAAAAGCACAACACACCCATTATCTAGTTCCACAAAAAGAAAAAAAATTAAGTGGACTTTTCACATTTTTCCATTTGCAATCTTGTTCCGAGGACTCATTGAATGAATGCTTGCTGAGGATCTCCACAGTGGTTCCCAGGAGGCCCGCTCCGGAATTTCTGGGGGAATAAGAGTCTAAACGAAAGAGAATATTGCTTTGGTATATAAATATGTCCTAAATACTCTTTTGAATGAGGAAGATAAAATTTAGGACGACGGTTTCCTCTTGCGGTGGGGGACGGGGTTAGAATGAGGAGGGAGCCCAGTGCCCACAGCTGCTCATTCCGGGGTGGGAAAGAGCCAGGAGGAAGCCGTGGAGGCAGATCGGGCTCCGGCTCATCTCAGGCTCAGGCTCAGGCTCGGAGAGGAGACACCCGCCCCCGCCCCCCAGCTGTTTCCAGAAGCAAGGACAGGTTTTCGACACCGCACAGAACTATGGTACCCTTGACATAACCAGGTCGCCCAGACTTGGAATTCCGGGTTCGGTAATCGCGCGGTGGGGCTTTTCTTTGCCCGTTTTGCGGCTGACCGTTTCTCTCCAGGGCGCAAACATCTTCCTGGATGCTGAGGCCCATGGCCGAAGGCTCCCGGCCTTGGTCCTCAGGGGCTGTCCCCTGCGGGTGTCCCCGGGGGGCTCGGGACTCCAGAGTGTGCTGCCTCGTGGTCTCCGCTCCAGGCCGACGCCCGGCGACAAAGCCCACCCCAGGCAGGACGTCTCCATCGCACCTGTCATCCTCACGTTTTTGCACACTTCCCCTCCTGCACACGTGCCGCCCCTCCCCCTGCGCTTTCCGCTCCCACCACAGGGCAGGGACGGAAGGGGGTGCCGGCTTCAGCCTGAGGTCTCTGCAGGGCCAGCTCGCTGGCGGGGGCGGGGGCCTCTGGTCCTCAGAAGCCCCTCCCTTGCCTGGCCCCTCCCTCCCTCCCCCTCCTCCCCATCGGTGAAAGAAGTATTTTGCGAGGATGTTCAGTCTTTGTTGGGGTGGATGAGGGTGCAACACAAAGGGTCTGAGAAAGTGAAATGGGGTGTGCAGGGTGGACACAGGGAGGGGGCAGCCAGGGGAAGAGGACGGATTCTCCGTATCTAAAGGGGAATTAAAGTGCTTTTACTGGAGTGAAGAAATCAGCTGAAGAATGACCGGGAACAAAGGCACGAAGTCGTTGCACAAGGCCCGCTGAATAGGGCCCGATCCCCTTAAGTTTGTAAGCCCCCTCCCCGCGCCCTAAGCCTTCCTTACTTACTTCTGCCGAGAACAAACGCGGGGAAGAAAACAGCCGGGGGAGGGGAGAAGGGAAGGCAAAACCAGAGGAGAGAAACCCTAAAATAAAAGGTAATCCCTGGGCACTTTGCCCTCCCTGAGCCTACCAGGGATCTGATTAAAGGTCCCAGATGAAGCCGTCCCCCTATTCACATGCAAGAAGGAGGATTTACAAGAAAAGAGAGAGGGAAGAATAGGCAGAGAGGAGAAAAGGGGAATTATTTGTGTCTCTTAATGCTTGTTAAGCACTCCTCTTTTGGTACACCAGACAAGACAGCTCTGAACTCGCAGAGAAACCTGGGGCATCCCACCGGGCCCCTCTGGCCTCCCCCAGCCAGGGCTGGACACACACACACACACACACACACACACACAAACACACACACACAGACACTGGGCCTCGAGCAGGGCTGCCGGGCCAAGCCAAACTCACAAGAGAATAGCAATTAACCTCCTCTCCCTGGCTGACCGTGATTTAATCAAACCAAGCCCAGAGCTCAGAGGCCGGACTACAGCTGGTTAGGGTGGGACCAGGAAGAAAGCACCCCGAAGGAGAGCTGCTCAGCAAGCTGGTTGAGGTTCCTGCCCTTCCCTCCTTCCCAAAGATGCCAGCTGGCTCCTGGCTGCCCCAGGACCTTTGCTCATGCCTGCCTCTGCCTAGGATGCTGTTCTGCATCCCATCTGCAAAGTTTCCTGGAGCTCTGAGGAGGGAGCCTTCCTAGCCCAATCCTCCTTCTACCCCAGACCCATGCTGGCTGTTCTTTTTCTTAGTTCTCAAAAGACCTTGCAAGTCAGGTCCAGTGGCCAAGCCTGTAATCTCAGTACTCTGGAAGGCTGAGGCCGAAGGATCCAAGATTTGAGCCCATCTTTGAGAATGTAATTCATTGTGAAGGCCCTAAATTCAAACCCCAGTACTGAAACGAAATTGTAAAAAAAAATTTAAAACAAGACCTCAAAACTGGGTAATGCACAATAAATGTGTGAAACTCACAATTTTTAATTCATAAGGTATAAATAAATTTATAAATACATGTGTGTGAACACATTTGCAATGTGTGAACAAATGTCACATTTCTTTCTGCTGCATTTTTCATCTTCCCACAGAATATCAGCGATTTAGGGTAGAGGACAGGCCCGCTTCTGCCCACAATAGGGTCTCCAGGGCCTGGCACAAGCCTGGGCATTGAGATGCTGCTCTAGAAATTCTTGCTGAATGAATGAATGAACGAACAAATGAACAGGGGTGAACCAGAAAGGGCACAATACACACAGTGTTTAGGGCCATGAAAATGTTTTAACATTAATTTCTTTTTGAAACTATATCAACACAGTCACAAAATTTATGTTTTTTTCTTTTTTCAGTACTGGGGATTGAACCCAAGGCCTTTGCACTGAGCTACATTCCCGGTCCCCTTTTTTACTTTTTATTTTAAGACAGGGTCTCACTAAGTTACTAAATTGCCCAGGCTGGGCTTAAATTTGGGATTCTCTTGCCTCAAACTCCCAGAGTTCTGGGATTACAGGAAATTTCTTTTTCCTAAAGAAAGGAAGACTTCCCAAAGACAGAGACTGTGAAAGTCACAATGAGGCCCTTAGTTAAAGACAAATTGGCTAAAGAGGGAGAGAATGGAAAGCTGGAATTTCTTCCCACCATGGTGGGAATGGGCAGCTCAAGTGGGTTTCTTTCATTCTGTTATTCATTCAACAAACATTAGGCAAGTATATACTGTGTGCTGGGAACAGAATTCAGGCCTTGCTCAAACTAAGCAAGCTTGACCACTGAGCCACACCCCCAGCCACAATGCCATCTGGGAAAAGCATGGCATCCTTGGAAGAAAGTCATGGGAGACTTGGCAGTGGGTCTGGGCTGGTCCTCGCCTTGTTGGCTGAGTGCATCTGTGTTCTTGCCTTTGGGTTGAAACCGTGCAATTCCTATTAAGAGTATTTTTCAGGAAAATGACATTATCTTTCCAGACAGCCAAGTCAAGACAGACGCTGCAAATTAGAATTTCGTTGTAGACCCACTCGATTTCTGAGAAGGACAAATTTATATGGTAATAAAATAGAGGAAAGGAGAGAGGGCTCCATGGCCAGGAGTGGTGGGGGCGTTTTGCAAGTCATCAAGACTGGTTCTGGCCCTAGCTTTTAAAGTATTGTGCTCTTGTTACAAAACAAATGCATGCACACTGTAGAAGATGGAGAAATTCAGGGAAAAAATGGTTTCTAGACTGTGCTAAACCACACTCCCCAGAGAACTCAGCATTCTAGTACATTCCCTCCGGGTTTTCTTTTACAAGGACACAGGTGTTTTGTGTTATTCTGGACACCATCTCGGCCTCGTTTTCTTCACTCAGCTCGGAGAAAAATGTTTATGTAAACCTCCTTTATCTGTCAGGTGTGGCAGTGCACACCTGTAACCTCAGCTGCCTAGGAGGCTGAGGCAGGAGAATCGAAAGTTTGAGGACAGCCTGTGCAAATTAGCAAGACCCTATCTCAAAATAAAAAATAAAAAGGGCTGAGGGTGTAGCTCGGTGATTGATTGCTTGCCTAGCGTTTATAGGATGCTGGGTCCAATCCCCAGCACTGGAAAGGGAAAAAAGCACTCATTTTACCTTGTCCTATTTTATTCTTTATTTATTTTGCAGAACTGGAGATTTCACATGCTAGGCAAGCTCTCCACCACCGAGCTACGCTCTCCAGCCCTACATCTTGTTTGCAATTTACATATTGTTTTGAAGATTAATGTGTTGGATGAAGACAATACATACTTCATTTATTTATTTATTTATTATTTTGGTACGGGGGATCGAACTCGGGACCTTGTGCTTGCGGGGCAGGCAGCAGAACCACTGAGCTGAACCACTGAGCTAATCCCCTGGCCCCCTACATCTTATTTAAGGCTATTTTAAAGCAATTATTTTCAAATTTGTAGTAATTTTTATTCTAAAAGAATATATAGTCATTGCAGAAAATTGAGAGAGTAGAGACAGGCACATAATAAACAAATATTTTATAATCCCCTTCATCAAAGAAAATCATGAGTGACAGTTTAGGGGACCACATGCCTTCCCAAATGTAAAGTTATGAATCTTACCCTTTCCCTTTCACCGGCTGAGTAGCATTTCATCCTAACCAATCATCTGCTGGAAATTATTTAGATCACTTCTGATGTTACAAGACTGTGAATAATAGTAATAATAGCTGGTGGTGTACGCCTGTAATCCCAGCACTCAGGGAGGCTGAGGCAGGAGGATCGCAAATTAGAGGTCAGCCTGGGCAACTTAGCAACTTAGTGAGAACTTGTCTCAAAATAAAATTTTAAAAGGGGCTGAGGATGAAGCTCAGTGCAAAGGCCCTGGGTTCAACCCCCAGCAGGAGAAAAAGAGGGAGGAAGAGGAGGAGGAAGGAGTGGAAGAAGGTGGACAGATGACAAAATGGCACCCTGCTCCATTACAGCAATGGCCATGAACAACGTTGTCACCCCGCTGCTGCCAGGAGGGAGGGACTCTGGGCGAGCCCTGCTCACCTGCCGTTGCCCTGCTCAGCAGCTCTCTTGGGGCTGTAGCTTCACCTCTCATTTCAGAACAGAGCTCCACAGCATCCAAACACCAAAAGTGCCAGCCTCGGTGTCCTTTTATCGGACTCAGTCTTTGAGCATCGTTTTTCCTTTGTACTTTTCCATATCTTTGAAGCACCCCTCTCCCCCTACTAGACATTGAACCCAGGGAGTACTGAGCTACGCCCTCAGCCATTTTTATTCTTTATTTGGAGACAAGGTCTTCCGAAGTTGCCCAGGCTGGGCTCCAACTTGCAAACCTCCTGCCTCAGGCTCCTGCGTAGCTGGGATGATGCGTGCACCGCCACATCTGGCAAAGCAACCATTTTTGAAGTCGTTCTTCTTACTTTTCTGTCATTGCTTTTCATTTCTGCTTCTCTATTAGAAACAATTATTTATACTTTCCTTTATTGATGTTTTCTTGCTGTTATTCATTCTTTACCATTTTGCATGGACTGCCTGAGTCCCGCACAGCTAAACTGGAAGTCTCAGCCTGGAGAAAAGCAAACATTCGGCCACGAGTCTCACTTCTCTGTGTCCTTCGAGCTGTTTCTCCTGTTCTTGAACTTCTTGTAAACAGACTCAGATGCTATGTGTGCATGTGAGTCTGGCGCTCTTCATCAGAACAGTGCCTGTGCGATTCTTCAGTGTATACTGGTGGATTTCCACACAGCTACTCTTCTCCACTATCCCCTTCCTCCTCCTTCAGGCCTACGCCCAGAGTTCCCCTCCCAGCCAGTGCTCACACCTTCTCCCCGCCCTCTACACCTTCCCTGTGTACCTGGATGGGTGCAGTAGCTACTTCACGGGCCTCCCACCTCCACACTGCTCTCCTGTCCGTCACACTTGGCCTCCAGCGCTGCAGCGGCTCCCTGTTGTTTCCCACCTGGCCCCTGCACATTTGTCTTCCTGCTCTCTAAGCTGCATTAACGTTAGCTTTGCTGTTTCTCCAGGGGCAGCACTGTCCTAAACAGCTCATCACCCAGTTAACTCCCCTGCAGGATGCTCACACCAGTCCGGACCCTCCCAGAACACACACCCACCACCCTCCCTGGAGTGCACCCCCTCCTCACAGTTTCCTGTAACTCTCTGACTGCTTCCTCCTACATTTGACCATGGCTAGGCATGTCATACTGGTGTGAAGGTTTTGTTAAAGGTTTTGTTAAAGGTTTTGTTAAATTGAACTAGATTGGAGACTCCTGCAGGCAGAGGCCGGCTCTATTGCTTCCTGCTGTATCCCCAGAACTTCCTGCAGATCTGATGCACTTCCGGTGCTTACAGAATATAGACGCAGAGCAAGAATGAGCAAGGGCTCATTGGGAAAAGCATGCTTTGCTGGTAACTGCAATCTCTGCTGAGCTTCTCACTGAAAGCACGGTGGAGCCATTCTGATCTCCTTGTCTGAAGTTTACTTATTAGAGTCCAAGTCTTCAGTTCTCTCTCTCTCTCTCTCTCTCTCTCTCTCATCCTCATTCCTACACATCTGATTGGATGCTCAGCACAGGAAGGTAGGGTGATGCCCTGTTTGAGATCCATGAGATCCACACCCAGCATGTTGATGATGCCAAGAGGTCTTCATGCATCTGAATGTGACACTCCCCACCCCCAGGCAACTCATAAGATTCCTCCCTGGGCCTCATTCCTTTCATCTAAAAAATGGAGCTAACAATCCTTATTTTGCTTATTTGCAGTAAATAAATGAGTTGGAGATGGCACAGGAGGCAAGAGAGATAAAGGTATTAGGAACGTGGCAGACCGGAGTTCAAATCCCAGCCCATCACTCACCAACTGTGTGAGTTGGGTAAGTGATTTCATCTCTTGTGGCCTCAGTTTTCTTGTTTATAAAATCGACAGGAAAAGCACCTGAGAATTAGCAATGACATTTGCAAAACATCCAGTGTGGACAACAAGGGCTTAATGAACAGTGTCTAGTAAGGATGAATATTAAAATATGATTCAAAGACAAGCATACTCTGGATGCCCTATCTCAGCTGGGATATCAGTGCTGAAAATGCTAGGAGCTGTGGCTTCTGGCACCACAGACTAAGAGGTGCTCACATCTTCTCAACACTCTGACTGAAGCTTCCATTACGGCTTTGCCATTGTTGTCCGTCTCTGTGCGTTGAGCTGCACATTTGTGTGGGACACATTTTGGGTAGTCTCCCAATGGCAACGCGGTTGGGTTCAATGAGTTGCTATTTAACGAGAACCAACCATGTGCCAGTCACTGTTATTGGGGCTGGGAATAGAACAGCTAGCAAGGCAGACAAGATCCCCTGCTCTTAACAGAGCCCCCCATCCACACTGCATATTAGGGAGGAATTGAGCTTAATAAGGACCAACATACTGATTTGTCGCTACTCTCACCTTTACCAAAGTCCGTGGCACACTGATGGTTTTCCTCAGTACTGGGGATCGAACCCAAGGCCCTCACACCAAGCTGCATCCCAGTCTCTTCATTAAATTATTTTATTTTGACAGTGGATTACAATAAATTGTGAAGTTTCCCAGGCTGAGCTGAAACTTGCACTCCTCCCGCCTCAGCCTCCCAGGGAGCTAGGATTATAGGAAATGCTACACTGACTTTTCAGGGGAAAAATAGGAATAGTGAGATAGAACCAGAAATGTATTGTTTAAGACCTCTCAACTCTAATGGCCCTCAAAGTCTTTGGCGAAGACAGAAGGACAGAACTGGCAAGAGACAACTGGGTACACTGAATGAAGGAAGGTGGCTTCCTTGCAAACCAAGGAGATTTACACACATACACACACACACACACCACGCACATGCACGCACACCTCAATTACACCTCGGGAAGCAGAGCTAATGGAAGCTAGATTGATTTGAAGATAACAATTAGGGAACAATTTTAATCCCTGCTGTGATTGAGACACACAGTTTATTTTTAATTTGTATCTATAATAAAAAATAATAATTAAAAGGGCTGGCAAATTGCAGCTTTTGCTGAGAGATTAGATTCACACTGCCCACCTTCACCCCGTCAGGAATGCAGCCTTCTCTCCCGCCTCCCCTCTCCTGCCCACGCATCCCCACCACGAGCTGCTCCTGCTCCGAAGCCACAGACCCCGTTTTAAATAGAGGCATTCATTAATTGAAGGGGGTGGGGAATGAACTTTTTTTAGCATCTACTATGTGCTGGAACCATGCTAAACACATTCCTGTGGATTATTTCATGTAACCTTCTTGACAATGCTGGGAAAAGAATCCCACTTGGCTCCCATTTTGTGGCAGTGAAAACAGGTACCCAGGTACTTGCTGAAGGGACACAGCCAGGGTAGTGTTAACCAAGGTGCTGTGCATTGCCCCAGTTTCCACTCAGCTTGCTTCTCCACTGCAGCCTGGAGAGGAAGGAAATTTCCCTGGGGTTCTTTCGTGGGCTCTTGGCTGATTCCCTCATACAGCAAGTTGATGGATGAATAAAATAATTCCGAGATGGAGGCTGCAAGTAGAGGAGGAAGAAAAGGAAGAAGAGAAGGAAAGAGCAAAGGAAGAAGAAAAAGAGAGGAAGAAGAGAAGAGGAGGAGGAAGGAGAAAATGAGGAGGAGGAGGAGGAAGGAAAGCAGTCCAGCCCAGGTTCCTTGGCTGCCTGCAGCATCTCTCCTGTACGCTGTCTCCATCTCTCCTGCACGATGTCCTTCCTCAAATTATCCTGGGACTCGCTGCGTTCCCATTCCCTGCGGCACTTGACATCTTACTCATGCTGTTCTAGACCTGGTGCTGTGGCTATTAGTGCACCTGTCCACCTCCCTTACCAACCTGGAGCTCCCCAAAGCCAGAGACCCATTTTGTATCCTTTCATGGTGCCCAGCACTGTGCCTTATGCCTTCTTTAGGGGTGATCTTCCCCTTCTCATGGCCCCTTCCACTGTAGCCCATCTATCCCTCAACCAGAGTCTGATCTCTTGAAAGAAGTGAGAGGAAGAAGAGAACTAGTTAATAATACTGGTAGATAAACTATACTGATACTGATGATGACAACGACAGTTTCCAGATGTTCAGTGCCCATAGCTGAACTATTAAAGCTACATGGCATAATAGCAGAAGTGCGAATTCTGCACCTCCCTGGGTTCAAGTCCCAGCTCTGCCACTTACCAGATGTGTGACTTTGACCAAGTTCCTTAACCTTTCTGTGCTTTAATTTCTCATCTATGACAAAGCTGTTTTTGTACCGCTGTATTTAGGACAGAGCCAAGCACATAGTAAAGACTCAATAAATGGAGGTTTCTCTTGTCAATATTGTTATTAATGGCTACTAACTCAGCCTCCAGAATAACAACAGTACATGTGCCTTAGTGAGTGCTTTCCCCTGAGTACTGTTCTATAAGTAAGATCTCATTAAATCTTCAAAGCAACTCTATTATTAACCCATTGTCTCATTTTTTCCAGGCTGTCAGTGGCCAAGCAAAAATAACATCCCCAGCAGTGCAGGATTAGAGTTCTTGTCCAGAAAAGTAAGAAAGAGGAGGCCACCCAGAGAGGCAGGACAGTGGACAAAATGGCCCAGGAGTTCTGAACAGGGTGGCACTCACCCTAGAAGTGGTGGTGCCCGGCCTCTGTCCTTGGTGCTGAAATGCTCGGCGTGTCTCAGAACCAAGACACTAACTTTAGCCCGGCCCCTGCAGCCTAATTTGGACCTGAAGTACAGATTCGAGAACTTCCCAGGATCCCTGGAGTCTGACCGTAGCTCCAAGCCCCACCCCACCTCCACCACCTACAGAAGTGTCCAGCTGGTGTCACTTCCCCCAACAGCGTCCCCTGGCACCTGCACGGCCCTCACACATAGAGAGGTTGCGTCTCCTGGGCCACACCATGGACATAGCACCAGGTCCCTTCCAGTCCAGAAGAGCTTTCTTGTTCAATCCAGAGACAGGAAGCCTCCATGCATCTCTGGTCTGCTGTAGGAGCAACGGCCCCTCAGGACTTCAGGGTCTAAAGTGATCCTTTCCCAGAAAACTGAGACCAACTACTGGAGAGAATAGAGCAGGCTGGTCTTACATGTGGCCTAGGGTGGGGATGGATGGTACAGCCCATTTCTGGGAAGAGAGGAGCAGTAGAAAGCTCAGGGATTTGATGCCAGTTTTGACCTTGGGCAGCTCTGCAGAGATGACCTGACCTTTGCTTGGGTGAGACAGGTGACAAGTGAGTCAGTCCTTTCTTCAGGCCACCTCCTCTCCCTGTCCCCCTCAGCCGGTCCCCCTTGTTCTCCTTTTGAACACCCTTTTTCTCCCTCAAGGACCTAAACACCAGTCACTTTCCTCTCCCACTTAATCAACACATCTTGGAAGGAGTCTTTTCCTTGATCACCATCCCAATGGACAGAGCTGTTTGAGCCACTAAATTGCCACTTTTGTAGGTCAAATCCAGTCCTATATAGGCAGCATCTCATTACAACAGCAGGAACAAATGCCCTGGGATTTCTCACTCAGCCTTTCTAGAAGCAAGATGTGGATCCATATTTCGGGGAAGTCAACCTTAGCCACTCAACAGAGGTTTGGGAGCAGTGAGGGGGAAGGCCTCGCCACTCTGTGTAAAACATCACAATAAAATCGACAGACGACAAATCCAACAGCCACTATCAATGTTCCCATTCTTTCTGCAAGGCTGGCAATTCAGCCATTTTCGAAGAAGAAAAAACGTTCTTGTCATACTTAGCAATACATTGGCTTAAATAATCTGTGTCACTGTCTCTTGTCTCCTCAGCTAATCATGTTGGTAAATGGTTGGGTATTTTCCCTCCTGTGGCTGCTGCTTGGGAAGTAGAGAGATGGAAACAGACTGGGGAACGGAAGGAGGAAAACAGTCCACGATAGACGGCTGATTCGGGAATCCTTTGATATTCTTCTTTAACTTCCTCAGACATACAGAGCATTGGATTGGTCAGACAGCTCCCCCTGTGTGGCACAAACAAGAAACATTAATTAAAAATAATTGCCACCCCTCCCCAGAATTAAGAGAGTGATGTTCAGATCCATTTTAAGAAAGGTAATTTGATGCCAATAAATGACAATTATAAAAACTTCATTACCGTCAAAGAGCAACCTCTCCAACACTGTCCTAATTATACATTGTGGGGATAATGAATGCTAATGATTTAATGAACAATAATTACCACAATTGAAAAATAAAATATAATAATCACCATCGTTATTGTTATCAATAATAAAGATATTTTGACATGGTTAATCTCCACTTGAGGCTGAGATAAAATTTCAGGGGGTTTTCCCCAATTAAAAGAATCCTCTCTTCTCTCCTCTTTCCCCTCCCAGCTCCATCTTTATTCAGACAAGAAATCTACAGTGCAGAATGGAAATGTCTTGCTTTTCCTGGAGGGCCAGAGTTAAAGGGCAATATCCAAGACTCCTCTCCGCTCACCAATGGATCACCCTTGACATCTTCTCAAATGTTTTTTAGTTCCCTTTTTTTTTTTTGGCGCCAGGGATTGAACTCAGGGCCTTGTGCTTGCAAAGCAGGCAGTGGAACCACTGAGCTAAATCCCTGGCCCTTCAAATGTTTTTTAGTACAGAAAGGAGCAAGAATCTAAAGTAGAAACTGGCTTGTGTCCTGGTTGAAGCTACTCTCTAATTCATATATGAAACCATCCATAACTTCCTGTCACCAAGAAAAAACACCCAAGCCTGACTTGTGCAGTGTGACAAGAAGCTGGAGTTCTGGAGCCAGACTGCGTGGGTTCGAGCCCCAGTTCTACCACCTCCTAACTGTGGGGACACATCTTTTTATATTTCCATGCCTCAGTTTCCTCACTGTAAAATGAGGCTTGAATTAGTTCCAACCTTGGAGTTTCACAAATGTCAGTGTGTTAACACATGTAAGAGCTCAGAATGCACTAGAACATGGTAAATGCTCCAGGAGAGTGAACTAGGACTTTGATGAGCTCCTGTTGCTGTACCTTCCCCAATTTTCCCCCCAAACCCTCCACCCCACACATGCTCATCAAGGCTCAATGCCAGCTCCTTCTCTAGCAGTGGATCACATGTGCCCAGCTCCATGCCTTTGAGGTGCCATGCCCGCCAGGTAGAGCCACATTCTCACCCTCGAGGAAGCCTGCCCCAGCTCCCAGCTAAGGGACATTTTCTCCTGCAGTCTTTTCACAGCATCTCTATCACCCAATTCATCCCTCTCTTACTGTAGTTTCTTCGCCTGCTCATCTTGTTTTCAAATTCTTTTTTTTCTGTTTTCCAATTGTTCATTCCCACATAAACTGTAAAAACTTGAAAGCAAGAATATAATCTCGAAAGCAAGAATCTTTGTATTTGTACCATCTCCACCTTTAATACAATGCGGTGTCTCTGGGAGTGTTTGGTACATTCCAAGAATGCAAAGGAAAATCTTCTGTACAGTGTCTACTGTTTCAATTCTGACCTCAACAAATAGCGCATCCTCATTATAGAACAATCAGAAAGTGAAGACAAATATGAGGAAGAGAGTTAATAGGAACTGCATTCCCACATCCCAGAGATGGCCACTATAAGAATATTTGAGTACTCGTGCCTCCTCTTTTACATAGAATTTTCACAGCACTGTCCTGCTGTATCTAGACTTTGATAACAGGAAATAATCTCAGCTAGCATTTCTCATACATTTGCCACGTGACTGATGTTAAGAATTTCACTGGTCTTATTGGTCTAATCCTGACAATAATAGGGGTTAGTGGTGTCTCCGTTGTACAGATGAGAAAACTGAAGCTGGGAGAAGCTGAGCACTTCTGCAGCAGGTGCATGGCCGAGTTGGGAGGTAGCACAGGTTTGGGCCTCCAGAGGCCATAGCCCGCCTTTGTGTTTCAGGAGGCATTTTGTTAGGGTTGTTTTCCGACACTGTTGAATTATGTTAACAGTTTGCATAGTGGTCCATTCCAGGCATGTATCACCCAGCCTACAACTGGAGAGTGTGTTTGTGTATCACTTTTCACCAACTCTCTCAAAGTCATTCTTGTGCATAAATCCTTGTCCACATTCAGAATATTTCCTTAGGATGCCTTCTGAGATTTGACATCATGCAGACAGAAGATCTGAGCATTGCTAAAAATCAACTCTTCTGAAGTACAGTGGACACAATAAAAGCACCCAATGCTAAGTGTGCAAATCATTGAGTTTTGACAAGTTGGGTCCCACCACTACGATCCTAACAGAGGGGATTTCTGTTGCCTGACAATGTGCTTAGGCAGGACTCCACCCTTTCTCCCATCCAAATACTAACCAGGTCCGACCCTCCTTAGCTTCCAAGATCAGCCGTGTTCAGCGTGGTGTGGCCGTAGATTGGCCCTTCCCTTTCTGGCCCCATATACACAAGTTTGGTTTTCTGTCCTTATGGATTTGCATTTTTAGAATTTAATATCGATAGAATCATACAGCATATAACCTTCCATTTCTGACTTTCTTTTTTTCCCTTCTTTCTTTCTTTCTTTCTTTTTTTTTTTTTTGTAGTACTGGAAATTGAACCCAGGCCCTTCACATGCCAGGCAAGCACTGTACCACTGAGCCACAACCCTAGCCCCTCTGACCTCTGACCTCTTTTTCATCTACCTTGTGTATGTTAAAAGTTGACTCCTTTTTGTTATTGAGTAGTATTCCATTGTATGGATGTGCCACAATATTTTATCCAATCACTAATTGAAGAACATTTGAGTTAGGAGTTTTTGAGTTATTGGTTTGAAGTTTTTTATATTTTTGTTTGTTTATTTGTTTGTTTTGGGTTTTTGGTACTGGGGGTCAAACTTGGGACTTTGCACTTTCAAGGCAGGCGGAAGAACTACTGAGCTAAATCCCCAGCCCTTATATATGTATTTTTGATACAATTGCTTTCTCAGACTGTTTTTTTGTTTGTTTTTCTGTTTTTTAAGAAATATTTTCCTTACTTTCTAGCCTGCCTTTTCTATTTGCTTTTGAAAACCAAATTTTAATTTTGATAATTGCAAATTTATCACTTTTCATACATTCTTTGTGGGGGTTTTCTGTATCCTACCTAAGAAGTATTTGACTACCCAAGGCCACAAAGACTTTGTCCTATGCTTGCTAAAAGAAACTTTATGAGGCTTCAGACAAACTCAGAGGGAGAGCACTTCCTTAGCATGTGCAAAGCTCTAGGGTTCATCCCCAACAGTGCAAAAAAGAAAAAGAAAAAAATGTGAGAAATTTTATGAATTTAACTCTTACATTTATATGTAATTTTTCACCATAATAAAATATTATGGTGAACTCATTTTTAAGAGTAATAAACCATTTTGGGTTACTGCTTGAAAATGCTGTGAGCCACGGGATGAAGTTCTGCTACAGTTTGGAATTTAAGTGTTCCCTGGTGGTACATGGAGTAAAACTTACTGCCTAGCTTGGTACCATCAGGAGGCTGTGGAACCTCTAAGAGGTGGAGCCTGGTGGGAGGTCCTAGGTCATTGGGGGCGGGGCTTACAAGGTTATGAGACCCTGGTCTCCTCCTTTCCCTTTCATGTTCTTACCATGGGGTGAGTAGTTTTGCTCCTCCATGCACTCCCACCATGTTGTGCCACCACAGGCCTAGCCAGAGCCACAGGGTCAACTGGCCACGGACTGAAACCTCTAAAACTATGAGTCAATATAAACTTTTTCTCTGTATAAGTTGATTGTCTCGGGTATTTGTTATAGTAACAGAAAGCTGACTAATACAGGTTGTGTTTTGTGTATGGTCACCCAATTGTCCCAGCACCATTTGTTGAGAAGATTATTCTTCTCCTGTTGAATTGCACTGGAGTATTGCTGCACATCATTCTGATTGCACATGGATCCCAATGGTTAATGTTAGCCCACAGCTCACTGATGTTCTGTGTTGTGTGGGGTTTGTTTTTTTCTTCTGTCTCTCCCAGCTTCATTTTCAGATACTTCTACTGACTTTTCTTTTAATGTTCACCCCATCCATTATATTTTTTATTTTGGATATTGTGTTTTTCATCTCTGGAAGTTCTATTTGCATCTTTTTAAATGTTTTCCTATTTCTTTTCTCATTATGCTCATGTTTTTGCTCCTCTTAAACATATGGAGCACATTTATACTAACTGTTTTAACATCCTTGCCTTCCAAGTCCATCCTTTCCATCATTTCTGCACCTGTTTCTAATGATTACGGGTTGTCTTTTCACACCTTTTTGTGGGCATATCTTTGTGACATTTTTGTTTTGTTTCATTTTCACTTTGGTGGTTCTAGAAATTGAACCCAGGGCCTTTCCACTGAACTATATCCTCAGCCCTTTAATTTTACTATTATTTTGAAACAGGGTCTCACTAAGTTGTTAAGTTGCCCAAATTGGGCTAAAACTTGCAATCCTCCTGCCTCAGCCTTCCATAGTGCTGGGATTATAGATGAGCACCATGTGCTTAGAAATTCTCAATTAGATGCTAAACATCATGAGTTTTCCCTTGTTGGTTTCTTAGTTTTGTTGTACTCCTTCAAATAGTGCTGAGTTTTATTTTAGTGCATAGTCAAAATACTTAGAATCAGTTGTACCTTTTAAGATCTTATTTTCAAGCTTTTTTGGGTCACTTTCAAAGCAGCCTTTAATATAAAGATAATTTATCCCCACAATTCCAGCAATACTTTCCTGAGGATTCCACCCAATACCTTGACTTTTATGAGTTCTTTCCACAGTAACATGAGCTATTCCCAGCTCTGTGTGAGGTCCAGGGTTATTCTACCAACTTCTTCTAGTGGTTCTTTCTTTGGCCTCAAGAAGTTAGCTCTCACATGTGCACAGAGCCAAAGACATGGGAGCATTGTTCTACTGATTTCTGGAGTTTTCTCCCCATGAAGATCTCTCCTCTCTAGTACTGTATCCCACAAATTCTACCCTTTGGGCTTTTCTTTCCTGTGCAGTGGGCGGGAAACCCTCTTGTTTGTCTTCCTTTCTCAGGATCACAGTCCTGGGATACCTATTGTCCAATATCCAAAGCTGTCATTTTAAAATATTTTGCAGGAGGGTAAATCTAGTCTTCACTGCATTTCCTTTTCTGGAAACAGAAACTTAGTATGCATATTTTTGAGAATTTGATAAAAGTAGGAAGATAATCAAAATGCCTCTCCTTCAACTACTATTTAAAATTATTTATCATAGAACATGAATTTGAAGGACTTTTTTAAAAACACACTCAAAGGAGGAAGAAAACATGACTTTAAATTAGGTGAGAGAAAATGATGTAAAGGTAACAATCAGATTTAGGATGTGAGATAAAATTGGGCACTTGTTTCCCCACTGCCTCTCGTGGGAATTTCTCAAAACTTGGATATTTGTAACAAGGTTTCCTTGTTACTCTTTAACAATGCACATAGTCAGGCCTTGCCTCTAACCTCCACAGGGACAAGCTCTGGGAGTGGGGCACACGTAGGACCTGCCTTTTCTATCCATCCTCTCCAACTGCCTCTGGCATCTGATAAACTGATAGACCTCGCCCTAGATGGCTGTAAAGGAGAATCACACACTTGGCCCCAAACAGCAAGTTGTCGGCAGGACTGGGCTTGGAAACCAAGACTCTTGACTTCCACTCTGATCATTTTCCACATCGGAAGTGGCCGTCGCCCATCCCTGAACATCAGGCTCCCAGGGCAGCTTTGAGAGGGCAGCACGCAGGACTCTGTTCTAGAAATTCACACCGAGCTGGTCCAAGGTGGCACCGCCACGTCTCCACTTGCCCATGTCCCCGGGTGATCCCAGTGTGAGCATGGGGCGTGGCACTAGCTCTAACCTGGGCACCAGCCAACCTGAGAGCCCCCAAAAGTACCTCATGTGGGTTGCCTCGGCCTGGGTTGCAACTTGGGCTCTCATAAAAGGAGGTGTCAGGGGCAGGGCTTGTGGCTCGGTGGTAAGGCAAGCACTTGCCCAGCATGCATGAGGCTGGGTTCCATCCCCAGCTCTGGAAAAAACAGGGGGACACTGCGATCCATTTTCTCAGATAAAGGCAGCTGACAAAGGAAACTGCTTCAGCTATAGCAGTAATTCTCAGCCTTCAATGGGCATAAACCCCCCAGAGAGTTTGTTAAAACAAATCTCTTGGTCCTAACCCAGGGGACTGTGATAGTGGATTTCCAGGGAGGGCCTGAGAATTTGCATGTTTAAGTTCCCAAATAATGCTGATGGATCTTGTCAGAGAACCTCAGCGTGAGAATCCCTGTGCTCTGGGGAAAACGGCCCTGGAGTCTGACCCACGCTTCCCCAGTGCCCAGGAGACCTGCGGAAGTCGTGCCCCATCTGTCAAACTCTGTGGGGCAATTCCTGCATCTACCTGACCTTCCCACAGCACCCGGCTCCCACTGCCGGGGTTACAAAGCCCGCAACCTCTGAGACAGGAGAACAATGACAGTAACAGTCACAGCCACCGCTCAGGCCAGGAGGACAGAGCCTTTGTCCTTCTCCTCCTTAACCCCAGGGCCTAGGACAGCGCCTGGGACAGCACCTGATCCCTCCCGGGTGCCCAGCGAGCAGTCGCTGAATGAGTGAACAATAACTGAGTCTGAGAGGCTTTGGGACCAGCTCGGCTGCCCTAAGCCTCACAGCCCCAAACGAACAGGGGCCATTTTTCATTCCCACCTCACAGATGGGAAAACTGAGGTTCTGACAGGTGGAGTTTGCCCAGGGTCAGCAGCAAGAATTCACAGATCTGTCAGAGCCTGGGTGCCCTGCTCTTGGGACCGGCCTGGGGTGCGGCTGTGGGGGAGCTGAGGCAGTGTGGGGACAGCAAATTAGCAGACGCTCCTTGAAGGCTGTGGGGTTGATAAAAATAGCCCGGAAGCCATGCTGGGGTGGGGAGGAGGCGTCCGCGCTCCTCATTTGTGGCACCCAGTGAGGAGAGGGTTCCGGAGACTCAGCTTCCAGCGCCTGACGGAGGCGGGTTGAGCTGCAGGTGAGGACAATGTAATTAAGGAATTAAAAGGTAATTTCCACAGGCGCTGCCGCTCGCTGGGTCCGCTGATTGCCTAATTGATGGTGCGGCGCGCAGAGCCTGCGGGCCCACGCGCTGTCTGTGCGCCCCGGAGCCGCGCGCCCGCGTGGGTGCTGCTCTCAGTCCCTCCCCACTGCGGGGAGGGCGACAGGCGCGAGGACGCTGGGGACCCTCTGACCCCTGCTCCTTCGCCCACCTCCCAGGAGGAGCACAGGCGAGCGCTTCTGCTCGGCTCTCCCATCCGTCCACTCCACTTCCGGTTTCCCTCCCTTTCTCTCCATGCCAAGCCCGCTCCTCAGTCCACTCACCGTCTGTTTTCCTCTCCGTTCTCCACCCTTTAACCCAGTTTTCTGTTTTCCTTCAAATCCCTAAACTCTTAGCACCGGGCCTGTGAGAACGAGCGGGTAGGTGATGTTGTCACCCGAGTGGAGACCGGATGTACAGGACCGCCACCTGCCACCTCTTCGTGGGGTTCAGTCTGAGAGCCGAAACCAGGGCGTGGCCTGGTTCTCAGGCGTGGGCATGACAGTGGGTGGATGAGTGGTTAGGAAGAAAGGGTCACTTGAGTATTTGGGTGGACCGTTGACTGGTCACATGGGTGGGTAGATGGATAGATGGGCGGTTTCGCTGGGTTGATGTGTGGATGAGTGTGTGTGAGTGTTTAATGGGTGTGTGAGTGGCAGTCTGCAGGTGGAGAGGTAAGTGGCACGGTGGTGTGTCCATGGTAGGTGGGAGTGGGAGGGTGGGTGGGTGGATGGAGCGTGGGTTAGTGGGTGGGTGAATGATAGGAAGGTGTTGATGGATTGAGCAGGGATGGAGGGCGCACGGTGGAAGATGGGTATTGGGGTGGGGGACGGATGGATTGATGAGTAAGTCAGCAGGTGAACAGCGGAAGGGAGATGAATGGCTAGGGGATGCGTGGGAGGTGAACGGGTGGGTGGATGGATCAGCAGGTGGATGAAAGGGGAGGGAATGGACCCGTGCCTGTGCAGGACGGTTCAAGGGCAGATGGATAGAGGTGGCCGGGTGGGTGGCTGGATGGGTGGCTGGAAAATGGCAGAGCTCATAGGAAGATAAGCCTGTGCCTCGTGGTGACAGCAGGAGCAGATACTTGAGAGCAAAGTCAAACATAAACAAGACAAACAGGAATCCAGAAACAGCCCGTGGGGCACTGGGGGTGCGGGCAGGGTCGCTCTCCGTGCGTGCGTGCGTTGCGACTATGGTTCTGCTCCCATGTCCTCCCATGCAGTCTCCCCAAGTCCGAGAAAAACCTCAAGCTCCTCTTTTTGGCCTCCGATAAACAGTATGGCACACAGTAGGTTCTCAGCAAGGGTTTGCCAAGTGTGTGCATCTGAAATATTAAGTCCAGAGGTGGATCATACAGAACATGGTAGCAATCCACTTTGCCTGCTGGCCTTCCTCTCACTAAAGAGGAAACTGAGGCCAGAGGGGTTGCCCCGCTGCCTGGGAATCCTGCTCCCCTCCATTCTGAGCCAAGCGTCAGGAATGTGGCCACCGCCACAGAGGGGTCCTTTGTTCCCACACAAAGGTGAATGGGGGAGGGTCCTTGGGGGATTAGGGAAGAGCCTGGGGGCCATTCCTTTCTCCCCAGGGCTCAGTGGGGGCCCAGGGCTGGATTTCCACCTGCTAAGAGCATACCCCACCTGCTGGGAATGCCTGAGGCCCGAGAAGCAGGAGGCTCACCTGAAGGGGCCATTCTGGGGCCAGCACACCTGGACAGAGGAGGAGGAGGGCAGGGTGGCAGAGAGACTCAGACATACATCTTTAGCTAGACACTGCATGCACACAGTCACAAATACACAAACATCAGGATGTGTGTGGAAATGTGTGGGTGTGAGTGAGTTTGTGTATGTCGATGCTTGTCTGCATCTCTTTTTCACTCGTTTATATTCCCACCAACAGAGCCACACTTACCCACAATCACATACACAAGGATGCACACATGTGCACACTTTCACCTCACAGACACATGTGCTCACAGGCCACACGCATCTCACACACACACACACACACACACATAGATTTTACAGCCACACGTACAGTGCACACCCTCTTATCCACATAGCTACTCAGCCTGCTCCCCTCCAGCGCCCTCCCTCACTGCTGGCTGCCTTTTGTCCACAAAATCATTACCTTTCTTCCTTTTCAGTTTCACATGCATGTGGGATCCATGTGCCTGCTGCACACTGCTGCAGAGCCAGGGGTGGCCCCTCCCCACCTGGACCTGGAGCTGGAGGCTTGGAAGCCAGAAAGTGGGGGGCAATAGGAACAAAGGCAATAATACCCCCATTCTCTGGGGTGGCCCAGGTAGCTGTGCTACCTCTCTGAGTGGTAAATCCAAAAGGCTGGACCCAGTTTGTGGATCAGTAAAACTGAGACACCCACCCCCTCCAAATCAGGCCCTGTGCTCAGGTCTTGAAGCTAGTGGAACAGCCCAGATGTGAGATGCCTCTATCTTTAAAACACCGCTTGTTTTTCTCCCTCTGCCCAAGGGATATTTTTATTGTTATAAAATATTTCAGATACACATTCCATCCCATTTCACCCTGAAATAATCACTGTCCTGAATTTGGTGTTTTATCAGTCATTATTTCATTCAATTATGGAGTATCTGACACTGGAAATCCCCCCAAAAGTCCTCTCAGGGAACAGTCTATAGTCATGCGTCTTCTTATCCTTTGCTAAAAATGTTTAAGGTGCATGGTTTACTTAACAACTGCTGCTGCTTTGTAGAAATTACACTCTCTGCTGCTGGATGCGCTCCGGTTGTGGGCCAGTGCCATGTACTGCAGGGTGAGTAATAGCATCCCTGGTCCCTGCCCAGTAGATGCCAGCAGCACAACCCTAGCCAGATGTGACAGGCAGTGATGTCTCCAGACAGTGCCAGCGTCCCAGGTGGAGGGAGGGGTGATTGCCTTCGATAGGAACCACTGTCCACTCTGTACTTCCCCTGGGACTTGCCAATGACTTGCCCTTCTTGGTCAAGGCCGGAGCAAGTTTCATGCAGGGAGCCCAAGTTCATGCCCTTGAAAACCAACATTAGCTTCATTCTCCTATTTGGGGCATTTAGATCATTTCCTGGATTTGCTTCTTACAAGCAGAGTTGCTATGACAGCCCTACCTGGAACCCACATGCAAGTTCCTCCAGAGACACCTCCATCCACCTGCCGATCTTTTTGCTGAAACGCTGCTTTCATTGTCAAGATCAGTCCCAAGCTTGTGCCTGCCCAGGCCCCTTGATGGCATCCTGTGACTCCTGAACTAAGTTCTAGCTTCTCAAGGAAAGAATGTCAGGAGTCATGATGTCCAAGTCAGGAGCCCCACTTGCTGTGCTCTTTGGGAACACACAGCAATTACATGGAGGAGGTACCACCACTCCCTTTACTTTCCAGATGGGGAAACTGAGGCACAGAGACGCTAAGTAATGTGTCCAAGGTCACACTGATCACTTACTATATGCCAGGCCGTGGCAGGATCGAGATAGCCAAGCTCTCTGCTTATGCCTAACCCACCACCTGAAGGCAGGGGATGCCCAAGTGAGGGGCTGTGGACGCCTGCCTTGCCTCGGGATAGTAGGCTGTGGCCGGGGAAGGCGACAGCTCGGCCTCCTTCCCAGTTGGGAATTGCTGAAAGCAGACAGAGGAAAAGCCCCCAGTTCTAGAATCCCTGTGAGGCCCAGGCCCCCACCTCAAAGGATGCTGGGTGGGAGACTGGCTTCCTGTTTGCTCTGTCTGCAGGGGAAGCCCCATCTCCCTGCCTCTGACACACTCTGTGCCTCCCAAAACCCATCCCACAGAGGGACAGCTGTCTCTTCTCTTTCTGGGGGAAACGAGATAAATGGTGTGAAGGAAGCTGGAGTTTCCAAAACAGGCAGATCACACCAACAGCTCTGCAGCGCTGTGTGCCCTTGGGCGAAGGGCACAGCCTCTCTGAGCCAATAGCAGCACTGCCGACAAATCGCATACATCTCATCCCTGGCACACAGGAGCCTTTCAGCCCATATTAATTTCCAATTTCCTCCGGGACTAATTTTTCAACCTGGGGAAGCAGCTTTGCCACTTCTGATGAGGGCCGGCTGGAGCCTGCCGAGGGCTTGTTAAAATCTGCCCAGCTTTGATTGGATGCCACAGTGAAGCCCTTCCTCACCTTCCCTTCTCCAGAACATCATCCCAGGACCTTCCCAGTGTCTTGGCGGGCTGCTCTCTGCTCCTCCGCACCTCTGAGTCACAGCTGCCCGACCCAGGTCACCCACCGTGGGGAGGGGAGGCTGAGGGGGAAGATGCCCTCAGGGCTCTTGGTTCGGGCGTGGGGGGGGGGCTGCCATGTGGTCCCCAAGCCCTGCCTTCCTGCCCTCTCTCCTCCTGGAGACGGAGTGAGGGCTTTCACACTTGTCTGGGCTGACTCCGAGTGTGTGATCGCTCTCCCCGGGTGTCAGAGCACCCGGGAGATTTGCAATACCGCTCGGTTCCTAATTACCTCCCTCTACGAGCCTCCCCTCTCCGCTCTTCCCAGAGCTGCTACCACCGCCATCGTCTCCAGCTGCCAGGCTGCCGGGCTCCATCTGCAGAGGAGAAATGCACGGCTCCCATGGCCTCGGGCCACAGTCCCTCATGGGTCCAGGTGTATGCCTGCAGTGGCCCTGGTCAGGTCCACGGTGCAAGAACCATCCTTCCCACACCTGCAGGCTTTGTCCCAGAGGTGCAGGCGTGCTCTACAACAGTCACAGCATCATTCACGACATTATCCAGGGAAAGGAAAATGAGCCAGTTGCCCCAGCAAATACTATGACACAGAACATGGAAGAAGCCCGGCCCAGGGTCCGGGAAGCAGGAAACTCCTTTGGAGATGCAGACCCAAGGCAGCGCAAGTGAGGGAACCTAGGCCGGAGAGGGCAGAACCAGGCAGCCGTGCTGTGAAGGGGCGGCTTAGGAAAGGTGGGTGCACCGGTGGTAAAAGGATTTACGGATAGTGCAGGACTCCAGGAAAGGCTATGGATTCTCTGTAAGGAGGGCACCCCAGCAGGAAACCCTGGGGACACTTCCTTCAGGGCATGTGGTCCCGATGTCCATCCATCTCAGATCTAGGGGAGCCAGGCGTTGTTTGAAGACTGATGTTGTCTTTGACAGCATCGGGTACCCTTGGCATTGCTAGAACCAATCCCTCCAGGCAAAACTGATACATATGCGAAGTTTAACTGGGTTAGTGGTCCAGGGGATAAAATTGATACATTATCCTTGAAAGAGACTTTTGAAGTTGTATTGGGATAGGGGAAAAAATGGTATTCAAGGCATGTCAAGGGGTTAGAACATCCAGTGTTGGGCCATAGCTTGCATGTTGATGCTATTTCACAGGCTCATCCCTCAGCTGCAATAAGGGCTTTACAGAAACAACAGGAAGTCACCATGATTCCCGCATATCGCTATGATGCTCACTGCTTCTTGGAAGAGCATACCACATCAATCTGGTCAGTGTGGCTGCCCAGCCCTATAGGGGACCTCTCCTGGGCTGTGCCTCTGAGCAGGCCACAGAGGAGAAGGGACGAAGTTGATGTGCAGTTTCCTTACTGTCCTTTGCATCAACTCCCCTGCCTTCCTGGGTCACCCACTCAGCCCCCTGGCAGCTGCTTAGGAAGCCAGTCTCTCTGCTGTGGTGTTTTTCCTAAGTCCCCAAGCACCAGGGGAAGCCAGGGGCTCTGGACTCATTGGTGGTGGGAACCCTGGAGGACAGGCTTGCACAGCCCACACTGTTGGGGGGCAGCTGAGGGCTGAGGCTAAACAAGTTCCAGGGAATGGGAGAGTCCAAGAGAATCTGACGAGGCTCCTGAATGTGCCTGATATGGTTGACTTTGAGGTTCATTGCTATGGAAACACATCAATGGCATGCTCATTGGCGAAATATTTAAAACATCCTCATTGAAATGCAGCACTGAGATGAAGTAACCCAGGATTGTCACTACATACTATTCAACATGGTACATCAGGCACTAACCAAAGCAATAAGACAAAAAAAGAAATAGAGAGGAGTCTGACGCTGGGAAAGGAAGACACAGATATGTCATGTGCATATATAATATGATTGAGTACCTACAAAATGCACAGGGCTGACTCTGACCCCAACTTGGACATTGTGCCCAAGTCATGACTGCTGTCTTCCCAGCCCCCCACTTTACCTGCAAGAAAACACACCTGTTTCTTTTCTTGCACCTGCTCTATAATTTCCCAGCTTTCAACAGCTCACCCGAGCCTCTTTCCCTACAGCTTCTGCAGGTACAAATTCCATTTGTGAATCCACTGTGCTTTGATTAAACCTCTCTGTTTCCCCAGCCACAGTGGTTTCTCCATCTTCTAACTTTGTGCAAACCGATTCCTCATCCATTCTCTGTAGTTCGCCAAGATCCAGCTATTCTACACTGTGCTGCTATAAACATGGGTAGCATGTATCCCTACAATATGATAATTTGAATGCTTTAGGGGAAGATACTAATAAGGAGGAGCCAGGGATTTAGCGCAGTGGCTCTGGCGCCTGCCTCACAAGCTCAAGGTCCTGAGTTCGATCCCCAGTACCAAAAAAAAAAAATTTTAAAAAGAAGGAGGATAGCGTGGTCAAATGAAATTTCTAGTTTTAGGTGGTTTTTAAATTTTTTTAGATTTTTCAGGAACCTCCACTGATTTCCATAGTGGTTGTACTAACCCAAAATTAGCTACCTCTTATTAGCCCTTGTTCTAGGTATTTGTGCCCATATCCTATCCATTGCAAGCACCTTGAACTAGACATGGGGTGAAGGGTTGATTTTTTTTAGCAGCAGAGTACATAGGAGCTCATAAACCCAGCTTCAAGCTGGAATTGGTCCTTGAAGTTGGGTTTATGAAGCTGTGTCTCCTTAACCAAGTTTATTATTATTATTATTATTATTATTATTATTATTATGGCTTTTTGAGACAAGTTCTCCCTGTGTAGTTGTCTAGCCTTGAGTTCACTTTGTAGCCTAGGCTGGCCCAAACTCAGGGTGATCCTCCTGCCTCTGCCTCCCAAGTGCTAGGATTACAGGTGTGTGCCACCACACCTGGCTAAAACGCACACCCCCTCAACCAGGTTTTTGACTGGTGAGCTCTTTCCTCATTCAGAACTTATTAGGGTAGTTTTAGGGGTTACATTGAACAAGGTAACATACGTGCATTTACAGAGCCACATCCCCAGCTCTTTTTTGTTTTGTTTTGTTTTGTTTTTTGGTACTGGGGATCAAACTTGGTCCTTGCGATTGCACAGCAGGCAGCGAAACCACTGAGCTAAATCCCCAGCCCCTCCCCAGCTCTTTTTAAAATTATTTTTTTTTGTGCAAAAAAGGAAAAAGATATATTTTTTTCTAATTTTAAGACAGGGTCTCACTAAGTTGCCCAGGCTGGGCTCAAACTTGCAACTCTCCTACCAAAGGCTCCCAAGCTGCTGGGATCACAGGTGTGGGTCACTGTGCTCAGATTCGAGTGCTTCCTGTCCTAGGCTAGGATGCTAGAGAACCAAGAGTGAGTCAGATCCAAACCATTGTCTCCAAGAGTCCAGAGAAGAATGTAAAGAAAAATAAGAAATATAGCAGCTAACATTACCTCCACACTCCCAAGCCCATGGGTGCTTGTCTTGGTGGAAAAGGCAGACTGAGGCATGGAACCTTGGGCCACTGGGCCCTCGGGAAGAGAGCAAGATCTTGGCTCGAGGTCAGACACCGAACCTCAAATCCTGGGTTTCCACATACTACTGAGGTGCACTCGGGGCCTTTATCTCATCTCTTAGTCTGGGGCCCTGTTCCGTGGAGTGGGACAGTAGCAGTCTCTGCCTGTGGGGTTGTTCTGGGATAAGATGAGATCATCAGATGGAAAGAGCTTGGTACAGCACCTGCATCTACTAAGCCCTCGCTGCACACTGACACTCGCTTCCCTCTCTCACCCTTGGTTTGGGAAGCAGAGCCCCAGGGGAAACAGGACGCCTCGTGGGTCACACCAGCTCTCAGTACATCCAGTCTCCTGGCTGCAAGGCCAACTTCCTCTTGAGATTTCCAGATCCTGGTCAACACTGGCAGCCCCAGACCCTGTGGGAGCCCCAGGAGAGTGAGACAAAGGTCTTTTCCGGGCCTCTGCAGCTCCTGAACCAGGGCGAGCCTGGTCCACAGCTGCTGGGCAGGACCAAGGCAGCCCGTCATCATTTCAGTGAAATCAGTGTGCCCTGCTGGCAGGGGGACTGCTGTAGTTTGCATGTTCCCCAGAGGGTCACGTGCTGGATGCATGGTTCTCAGGGTGGTGGTGCTGAAGTGGTACGGCACCTTTAAAAGGTGGGGTTCAGTGGGAGGCCCTAGATCACTGGGGACACACCCACAGAAGGGATCAGAGTGGTTCCCAGGAGAAGATGGTGACACTAGGCACAAGCTCAGCCCCTCCACTCTCTACTTCCTGGCTCTGTATGTGATGCTCCTCCCACGCCTGCACCTGATACTGCCACGTCCATGAGGCCACGGCCCACACCTTGTCACTGGACGATGGTAAGCTACATAAACCTCCTGCCTCACAAGGCAGCCTGTTTCAGGTACTTTATTATGGTAATGGAAAGCTGACTCCAGCACAAAGAGGCTCCTTCCTTCCAAGAGAGGCATTGGGTCCCCTGGGTCCCCTTGATTGGCTGCTGACATCACCCACCTAGACGTCACCAGGTCCAGCCCCCCACCCACAAAAGGGTGAGCAGTCCCAGAATATGACAATGGTTCCTCTTCATTCTCCCCTTCTCCTTCCTCCCCTTCCCCTCCTCCTTTTCCTCTTCTTTTCCTTTTCCTCCTCCTTCTTATTCTCCTCCTTCTTCCTCCTCCTCCTCTTCTTTTTCTTCCTGTTCCTGTTCCTCTCCCTCTCCCTCTCCTCCTCCCCCTCCTTCTCCTTCTTTTCTCTCTACTGACACAACAGATGCAGGAAGCAGAGAGACACTGATGGAAAGATTGGGAAATCCCACACTCTGCTCAGCCCAACTCCACTTTTCATACACCTACAAAGAAAAGGCTGGGGAAGTATCAGTCTAGAATGTTCCTGTGGGTTATGTCTGAGCAGGATATCACACCCAGTGCTCCATATTAGTTATGTTTCTGTGTTTTAACTTAGGCATTGTTTTGTAATCGGGAGTAAGAGAATGGCTGGAAAGGAAAAGTGACTGTTAGAGCTGGGGGTGCACCTCAGGGACAGAACACATGCATGGTATGCACGAGGCCTTGGATTCCATCCCCAGCTCTGAAAAAAAAAAAAAGAAAGTAAAAAAAGCACTGCTTTGGGTATTGGCCAGTGGAAGAGGCCAGGAGGGCTGGCAGGAGAGTTCTGGAGCAGGACGTTGGCCAGAAAGACCACCTGTCCAGGCTGGGGACAATCCAACTTTTCCAGGACTGAGTCCATTGTGGTAGCAAGAACTCAGTGAGAAAGAGAAAAACAGCCTTGCGCATCTCCTCTCTTGTTGGTGCGTGTTTGTTCCTGAATTCCCAGCCTGGAGCTGGGGCTGGAAGCGTCCGGGGACAGGTGTTTCCCTCTAGGAAGGGGAGCCAGGTGGCTGGGGACAACTAGCAGTTTCACTTTATTCTGTTGTTGGTACCTTTTGAATTATAAACCATGTGAATGTACTTCCTACACATAAATAAAATATAAACATGAAGATAAAGTACCTTCAAAACAGCACTATTAAATCAGTGTACAATATGTAGAGTGTATATAGATGATGGGTAAACACAGCCACTTGAAAACAGTGAATTAATTTTAAAGTACTCATTAAGAAACAGAAGACAGAAAAGGAGAATGCATATGTGTGTAAATGTACATACATATTTACTTACTCATTTTACAGCCCCCCCCCAACAACCACCATTCATATTTTCTAGCTTATTTCTTCCCAGCCTGTTCACTATGCATGGACTTTTAAAATTTTTGTTTTGTTACAGTTTGGATCATCCTGTGATAGATTTTCAGCAATTGCTCTTGCAAGATCTGAACATGGTTACACGCTCACATACCGTAGGGTCTCATGGAATAAGTGAAGTCCTTCTTAAAGGTTGGTAGGAGGTCGGCCCCTGACCTGCAAAGCCTGAGAAATCTCAGATGGAAATTCTGTCCCCGGATCCTCCCAGGGGCGCTGGCTGGAGGGGAAGAGAGGGGCACTTCAGGCTAATAACTGAGCTGTCCACACACCCGGTCATCAGGTCTGATCTCCGTCCCTGAGACCCCTCCCTCCGCATCGCGGCTGGCTGATGAATCGCCGCCAGGAGAGAAGACTGTTTGCTTTGGGGCCAGTGGAAGCAGAAGCTGGGGGAGGGCCGAGGCTGAGCGTGCAGAAGAGCGATGGGGGGTGGAGGAGGGAGAGGAAGAGGCGTGATGGATGGGAAGGAAGACAGGCCAAGACAGGAGAACTGTCAGGGAAGCCATGGCGAGGGGCCTGGGGAGGGGGTGTTGGCTGCCTCTTCTCTGCAGGGGAGAGGGTGTGTTTCTGGGGTGAATCCACCTGGCAGGGCAGGAGGCAGAGTAGCCGCGCCCGGCATATGTCACAGCACCCAAAGACCTTCCGTGTGCGATGCCCGGACTCAAGAGCTGGGAAGAGCGAGGTGATCTCCAGTCTGCCCAAAGGAGGACAGGGTAGTTCAGGTGAACAGGCTCCAGGGCACGCAAGGGCCGTGGGCGCAACACGTGTGAGGCCTCCTGTTGTGGGGGTGGGGCTCCCTTGTAGGAGGGAGGAGGGAGAGAGAGGCAGAGGCATGGAGGTGGAGGTGGGGCACTGGAGAGAAAGACAGGGAGAGGGAGAGAGGGGCTGGAGGAACTGGGGGCACGGCGTGTGGCAGGAACTCGGGGGAATGCGGGCCAAAAGCAGACAGCTCCGCTCTCAGGAGGGCAAGGGGCTCCAGAGAGCTACGGGAACAGAGGGAAAAGGGTGGCAGCAGCCCTGCCGGGACAGAGGCCCCCAGAGGAGACCCTGCCCCTGCCTCCTGGTGCCCCTCCTTCCCCCCAGGAGCAGCATCCTCTGTCCCCACCCCCACCTCGCCCAGGCGCCCAGGTGAGGCCTCCGAGGACCCTGTCCTCTCCCCGAGATAACCTGATGATAGGCGTGGCCAGGGCCACCCAGGAAGATAAACCCCAGGTAGGAAACTCATCCACGGCCCTCGGCGTGATCACTGCCCGCACACGCTGCCCCTCTGGGTCCACGCCTGTGTGCCCAAAGGACAGGGAGCCTTTGACGACACGGTTGGGTAAGTGACCCTGACCTGGGGTTGGACCTGGGGTCTGAAGTCAGGAGCCAGGGCCTCCTGTGAAAGCTACTTCCGGCCCTGCTCCCCGGAAGGTCTCCTGGAGGCCCCGCCCCTCGCTCTGCCCCCTGCTCCCTGGGCAGCAGGTGTGAGGTCCTGGCCGAGGATGAGCCCAGGAGGCACAGGCGGAAAGGAGGAAAGAGCTTCGGGGGCAGAGCCGCTGCTCCGCTCCCTTCCCCTGGCTCCCGTCTGTGGAGATCCACGTCCAGCTGCAGGGCCACTGTGACAGGGCAGCCACTGCGCAGGAGCCACAGCCCTCCGCTCCCCAGCCTCACAACGGGGAGTGTCTCTGCCTTCCCCGCTCTGCTCTCTTGCTCTTGCTCAGCAAGCGGTAGTGCAGGAGGGGCCGGGCATCGGGTCCAGTCCTCAACCTGCAGGTGGGGAAGGATGTCGGCCCAAGGCCACAGCAGAGTCCAGGCCTCCTGGGCCGCTGCTCCCCCTCCTCCTTGGCTGCGGCCGCTCCCTGCTTGTCCACTTCCTCCTGCAGCCTCCTGTTCCTTCCTGGACTCCTCCTCCTCCTCCTCCTCCTCCTCCTCCTCCTCC
>NW_004624747.1:19016066-19098268 GCF_000247695.1 Heterocephalus glaber
GAGGATATAGGGAGAGCCCTTTTATCTTTGATTGTCACAAAGATAAGAGAAAGTTGTTAGCAATTAACGGAGGGCCAGATATATCTGGGAATAAACAAGGTTAGTCTAGTCCTCCTCCTCCTCCTCCTCCTCCTCCTCCTCCTCCTCTCCCTCCTCCCCCTCCCTCCCTGAGCCTTGCTCTCCTCCCTTCCTGCGTGTCTTGCTCCGCCAGCTGTGTGTGGCTCTCTGTCCCCCATCTGTCTCCCTTCTTCCCCTCTCTCTGGCCCGCACTCCTCCCATCCCTGTCCACTCTCCCACTCTCTCCTCTTTATATGAAACGTGCCTCTCCCCCAGGCCAGTCCCGCACACATCCTCACACACGGGTACACATGTGTGCACACTGTCACACTCAGGCTCATGCGTGTACGCACAGGTTCGCCATCTCACACACACACACACACACACACTCGAATTTCCACGCTTGCAGCCCTGAGGCCCCTCCCATCGCCTGGCTAGGCACACAGCAGGGCCAACTGCCCAGCAGGCACTGGGACCAGGCACCCTGCGGAAGCTGGAAAGGGCCAGGGACAAGACAGTGACTGCAGAGGCGCAGAAGGCACTGGAGAGGAGAGGAGGCACCCTCTGCCCTGGACCCGGAGCACCGAGCATGTGGCCAGATATTATTCTAATAAACTCAGCGCATCTTGCCCTCACACCAGCTGCCACTGTCCTCTCATCCTGTGGATCTCATTTATTCCTCATTAGCAAAGTCACCTGTTTGTCAAATAGGGACGGCTCGGTGAGACATTAAATTGTGCTGAAGCAGAAGGGGGCTCAGGAACCACAGTGGGGGGGGGTTGGGGTGGAGGTGACCCGGTCCCTCCTTTGCTGTGGCCACAGGGACAGCTGCCCCATGGAGCCAAGGAAGGCAGGGCTGGGCTGGGGCTGCAGATGGGGCGGGGTCAAATTTCCCAGTGAGGGAGTGACCGAGGCCCAGGCTGCAGCCAAGGTCACCTGCGGGGTGGGAGGGGGCAGGGGACGGGAGCTGGACACCATTTCCACACTTCCGCCGCGTGGAGAGCTGGCCTAGGAGAGGGCTCTCTGCGAGCCACAGTGCACAGTAGAGAGGAGACAAGGCCTCTGTCACTGGTAGGCACACAGGCCTGCCATTGGTGGATGGGGTTCGAACCCCAGTAAGGCCGCCCTTCAGCTGCACAAGCTGGGGCAGGAAACTCCTCCCTGAGCCTCTCTCTGGCAGCTCCAAGAGGAGCTGGTGTCAGGCCTGGGGGCAGGGGCAGGGTCCTGCTGATCATTCAGTGAGGGCTGTGATGTCACTCGGCCCAGTGCCCAGAACGATCGGCTTTGTCATTTGACCTCATCCGCCTGCAGCCAGGCTAGGAAGAAGGCTGTGATGTCCCCACAACCTGTGACACTGTCATGGCCCTTGACATCCTTCTTTTTCCCCGCTGCTTTCAGGATTGTCCATAACCAATGGGTTATTCTCCTCTAAGTTGCAAGCTCAGTGCAGTGTATTCTTGGAAGCTGTTTGTTGACTGACTAATGGAGCAATGCCTCTCTGATCACTGCCTTCACTGGAGGACCTCCTCCAGGGCTCTAGCTCAAAGCTGTCTGATAGACATGTAAAGCAAGCCACCCATACAGTTCTAAAATTTCAAATAGCCTCAGTTTAAAAAAGCAAAAGGGAACAGATAAAACCATATGTAATCATCAGTTTTATTTAATTTAATATATGCAAAAGATTATTTCAACATATGACAAAAATTTAAAATTACTAATTAAATATTTCACGAGCTCTTTTTCATACTAAGTCTTCAAAACCCAGTACATGTTCTGCACTTACAGCCCAGCGCAATTCAAACTGGCCACCCACAGTATGGAAGGTGGGCTAATTGCTATCCCTGGCGGCCCCCAGATCTTGGGGAATCTGTTTTACAGGCTAACTTTGTATTTTGAGGGCTTTGCAGATTCACAATGAGTTGTAAGCATCTGGAGAGGGCTGGTGGGCCTTGCACAAAACTCTAGTACAATTCCAAGCTGGAAACTGATGTGAATGAGGTTTCCCACCCAGTGCTCTAAGCAGTTCTATTCATTATTTTGTCACTTGTACTTTATACATTTGTGCTTCTATTTAGATTCTATCACTGGTTGGGTTCCTGAGGCCACCACAGTAGCCAAGGGCCAGCATTCCTGGCAGGGGTCCCTCTGCTACTCTGGTTGGAGGATCCTAGGGGATCCATTTGCCATCAACCAGGAAAGTCCAACACTGAGAGTTATCATCACTTCCATTTCCCTCCGTCCTCTGGATCACTTGATGGAGAGAGTCTTAGCGGAGACTCGACTCGCTGTTCTTTTCACGCCTCTCAACTCTCAACTCTCAGGTGGTTGCTCATCCCCTGCGTGGCCAGAGCTTCTCAGACTTGCTGTTTCCTGGCTTGTGAAATGGGGATCACAGCAATATCCACCCGAGGTGCTGCTGAACACTTTAAATGAGATGCTGCTACAAAGTGCTTCTGAAGGGGCCAGAGGAAAGGAAAAGCCTAGGAGAGGAACCTGCCTGCCCATCTAGGCCCAGGCCTGAGCTTTCAATATGCATGGTGGCATCGTTTGTGGTTAAAGGATAGCTAAGCCTGGTTAAATTCATGCTAGTACATCCATGCACTGAGTATTTATAGGTCTCCCACTACCTCAGCAGCTCTTATGTATAGTAGCTGCCCTCTTCCTATCATGCCTTGCCCCCTCCCCTGTGTGACGTCATGCCAAGATGGTTGCTCCCACCAAAGAATAAACCCTTCTTCCCAGCATGCCCCTGTTCCTGCCTAGAGAGTAACCTAATATTCGCTCACCTCCTACCAGCTAGTGACATCACCGGCTCCTCCATTCCCTAGTCACTACCTCACTCAACCCCACCTCAGCCCCTACAAACCCCACCCCAGTCTCTATAAAAGACTCTCCCTGCCCCAGCCATATTGCTTTTGCCTCTCCTCTGTTCAGAGACAGCCCAGCAGATCTGTTCCCTAATAAAGGCTTGTTGTGGCCTGGTCTGGTCTTGGTTTTCGGCCCTTTTACCTGACAAGTATCTTGCAATATTTTTAAATGTACATTGCGGGGAATTGACTGTCAAAGAGGGATACTGGCACAGTTTTATTAGTTTTGGGGAGCTTTCCTTTTTTGTGGTACTGGGGATCAAACTCAATGCTCGCTACCTCCTAGGCAAGTGCTCCAACACTGAGCTACCCCCAGCTCCTGTCCTACTCAGTTTAAAATTAAAAAGAAAGCTCCTAAATGTGTGATGTGAGCTCTGAGTCCCTATTACCAACTCACATTGCTCTGATCCAACTCCTCAAAAGAAACTGCTGGTCACAATTGTGTGCGGGTCTTTCTGGAGAGTTGCCATGCTCTGTGCATATACAAATACTTGTGTGTGCAGGTGCACGCGTGTGTGTGAGACTCGACACAAAGGGTGTCATGCTATATATACAGACAGGCAACTTTTCTCACCCAGCCATTGATGTGCTAAGTCGTTAAATGAGAAAAGCAGGTTACAAAACAACATGTTCGGTGTGATCCCAATTTGGTAAGTAGATGTGAGAAAAAAGATTTGGAACTGAAAAATAAATAACTAATCCGAATAGTGGGGGAAGGGTGCAGGAGATGCCTAAAGTTTGATCCTCAGGCCCACGAGATACACAGCATCTGCCTTTCCGAGCCTCAGTTTTCCCATCTGTGAAATAGGATATTACCAGGGGCTCCTCCCAGGGCAATCTTGGAGAGGTTTGGGTCACTGCAGGTGGGTGCATCTAGTGGAGAGAGGCCAAGGCCACTGCTATGTCCCGATTCTGTTTTCCTCCGGTACAGAATTGTCCTGCTCAAAACGTCAAAGAGGGAGAACGATTTACCTGAGGAGCCCTGGGCTCCTGGGAGGTCCTAGGTGGTGTGGGTAAGAGAGTGCTGTTGTCAGCCAGGGATGGTAACATACACCTGTAATCAATGGGGAGGCTGAGGCAGGAGGATCGCTGTGAGTTTGAGGCCGGCCTGAGCTACATAGGGAGACCCTGCCTCAAAAAACCAAAAGCAAAAGGAGAAAGCTGTTACCATCACCATCGTGGTTATTACCAGTCCATCATGGCAGGATTACCATTGTAATCATCAACAGTCATGAAGGACCTGAATATTTTTTAAACCTCAAAGATTCAGTCAGCCGTCCGAGCCTGAGCTCACAGAGGCCGCTGGGCTGATTCCCCGTCCAGGTGAGCACACGGTTGTCACACTGGCTCCGGGGACCGAGCCGTGGGAGGATCTCGCTCAGCCTGCCCAAGGCCGGAGGCAGCAGGGCACGAGGTGGGGGCGCCGGCTGCCAGAGCATCGCGGCCCTGGCGTGAAGCCCCAGCCGGCGGCTGACCAGCTGGCCGGGCCCTCGAGTGGGCCCAGCTGCCCCGCCTGGGCCCGGGCCCTCGCTCCCCTCTCCGGTGGTCCCAGGGAGCCGGAATTAACACGAAGACGTCCTTTGCACCTCCGGAGCTCATTAGCTCCCGGGCTCACGCTCCGCAGAAAGCTGGGGTTCTGCTGTGGCCTCACGCGCCACTGCTGGGCTTCTGATTGCGTCCTGCCGTCCTCTCCGTCCCCCCGGGGGCCACTGCTCCCCATCTGCCGCCGGCGCCTCCCCTTTGTCTCCTCCCCGCCCCCTCCCGCTGCCCCTCTCGGCCCCGCACTCTCCTGGCAGAGGGCACGGGGCCTGAGTCAGACTCTGGGCCCTGGCCATTCCCCAAAGCGGGGAGAAATAAGAGAGGATTTATAGATAAGAGGCTTCAACAAGAGACCTTGGTCGCTATTATTCTACCAATGTGGAGTGAAAGTCAGGAGTAAGTTGGAGAATCAGCCGCACGTTTATTCGCTCAATGTGGAGGCGCAACTTTCCGGGTCACCCCAGGAATGCACTCGAGGGGAGGACGCTGGGGACAAGGCACTGAGCCCGAGGGAAGGGTTTAGGCCTGGACCTACCCCTACCCCCGGGGAAGGGCGGGACTTGTTTCCCAGGCTCCTGAGGTCCCCACTTCCTGCAGTGCCCCCTCCTTCGGTCCAGCTCAAGCTTTAACCACAGTCCTGGCCTGGTGGAACTTCCGCGTAGACCGGAAGTGAGAGCACTTCCCCTGCAAAGGCCCCAGCCAAACATTTCTGGGGTTGCCAACCACGTGGCCTCTGTCGCTAAGGCTCAACCTTGCCTGCTATGTCAGGTAAAAGATGGCATGTGAAAGACTGAGGGTGGGGCGTGGTGGCGCACACCTGCAGTCCCAGCACTCTGTGAGACTGAGACAGAAGGGTCACAAATTTGAGCTCAGCCTGGGAAATTGAGTGAGACTGTTTCAAAATAAAAAATAAAAAGAGCTAGAAATGTATAGCTCATTGTGAGGGCCCTGGGTTCAGTCTTCAGTACTGTAAAAAAATAAAAGAAAGAAAAGAAAAAGAAATATAATAAGCATTGCTGGCTTCCGATAAAAGTTTATTTACCAGGCCTGGCATGGTGGTGAGGGCCTGTAAGCTTAGCACTCAGGAGGCTGAGGCAGGAGGGTCACTGAATTCAAGACCAGCCTGAACTACACAGGAAGACCCTATCTCAAAAAAAACAAACAACACCAAGGAAAAACTATTTACAAACCAGACTGCAAGCTGAATTTGGCCCTCAGCCCCAGTGACGTCCTCCTTTGGCTGTATTACATGGAAACATATTTACAGGACAAATGGAATTTCCCCCCTTCACACTCCCTGCCCAAGGCGCTACAGAGGGCAAAGCTCCCAAGGGCAGAGGCCTGAGCCTACAAATGGGTCCCGGCCCTGGGCCCACAGTCAGACCCGCACCTCTTGAGCCTGCCTGCATCTTCTGTCTGGGCTTCTCCAGCTCCCCTGCATGGCCTCCTGCAGTGCCAGGGCCCAGGGGTGTGGCCAGGGGTGGGCTTCTTCTCTCTGCTGAGGCTCTCAGAATCAGGGCTATCTAAGTTAATAAGTGCTCCCCACCATTAATAGGGCCAGGTTCATCAGAAAGCCCAAGCGCACATGTGCGTACACAGAAGCACAAGCCACCCCTAACCACCCATGGCTCCCCAGGGAGGAGACGCCCTCCTCTTCCTCAGCAGAGCATCGTGGCTGCTGGTTAAGGGGTCCAGCTCTGCAGGAAGCCCAGCTGCACCCCTTATTAGCTGAGTGATGTTAGACAAATTTCTCCACCTCTCCGAGCCTCTGTTCCTTAGGAAATGCTCCATACAGGATGGCACACAGTCAATGGACCATCGCCGCTATTACCTATCATCAAGTCATTTGCTCCACATGCCCTGGGTGGCAAGCTGGGGAAACTGCCCCCGTTGAGCCCACTGCTCGGATGCACAGACTGAGGGCCACCATGTACTAAGTGGTGGGGATGCCATGGTATGTGCCCAGCCACCTACCTGAAGCCCTTGTTCTGCAGGAGCTGGAGTGCTGACTGAGGGACAGCCTGACCCCAGGTTTGCACAGCCCCAAGGACTCCTTGCTGTAGGAAACAAAAAGGCTGGGCTCCCTTCTGCACTGTGCAGGCATCTCTGAAAAGTCACCCAAACTCCAGAGCTCCTGGAGGTGGGCTGAGGCCACCCTCAAGGCTGCACTGAAGCCCAGCCACTCCCTCAGCCCAGGGCTAGCACTCTCCAGTGTGCCCCCTGCAGAGAACAGGGATCTGAGCCAGCAGGAAGCCCTCTGGTGTCTGGGGGCCCTGAGTTTCTCAGCTGGGAATCAACATGTGGAAATGGTAACAGCAGCAGAGGCAGGATGGTTCCTGCTCCCAGGTGGGCTTGGGGCAGAGGCCCCCACTTCCGGAGTTTAGAGTTCAGTAGGTCAGGTTGGAGAGACCTGAGAATTTGCATTTCCAACTGGTTTCCATGGGGACACAGATGCTGGTGTCCCAGGCACCGAATTTTGAGAACAATTAGCTGAGTGGAGAAGGGCAGAAGACGTAGATTCAAAGACACCTCCATTTAAATCCTAACAACACCAGTTGTGTGCTGTGTGACCTTGGGCATATTCCCTACCCTCTCTGAAATTCCATTTCATTGCATAGGAAATGGATGAAGAGGGAGGGTGCTGCTCTTCAGGATTAAATGGAAGATTCACAAGAGGAGAAATGCAGAAACACCTGGCACAAAGTGAGTACCCAGAACATGAGCTCCATGCTAGGCATTTTGCTCATTTTTGTTTTCATTACTGGCCATCATTGGCCATTATCTTCAGCTCCCAGGGCTGCCTCTTGCCATTGCCCACTCTCCCTGTGCTGGGCAGCTGTCCCCATTTTTGAGAGGAGCAAACTGAGGCCAGAGGTCCAGCGGGGCTCCATGGGACCTTCTCCTGGCCCCTCACCCTGTCTTGCACAACCTCCCCTCCCAGAGCTGGGCTCCGCTCCTCTGGCAGAAGTCTCCCAAACAAGAAGAGAATAAAGAGCTTTCTGTCCACACCAGAAGAAAAACAAACGCCACCGCCCTCCATTGCCCGCTAGGAAATGATGGATTTCTGTTATTGTTGTTGTTGAAATCACTACCAGGGGAAATAGATCAAGGTACATTTTGCTGGTGAGAGCACTGGCTGTGTCACCAAGAGGGATTCACATCCCTGCTACATTCTGTTCCCTTTCTGCCCAGGGCTCCCTTCCTCACCTGAAGGCCTGGGGGGCTGGGAACCGAACTCAGCTGGGCCAGTGGCCGGGGGCCAGCTCGGAGTAGAGGGCATTAGTCAAAAGATCCATTCCCATTTCCTCCCTGCTGTGTAAATCTGTGGGGAAGGAGAGGATGCAACCAGGTAAATATTTAAGCTGACTATCTCCCCTAGCACAGGTGGCAATGTGGCAGGTGGAGAGAACCAGAGAAAGGCTGTGGCAGGGAGGACTTCCTGGGCTCTGGCTGTGGTCTGTCTCAACGCAACCACACACCCCACACTCCCTGGGCCATCTTGGTTTCCAACGCTCTGTAAGTCCCAGTAAGAGGCCACGATCCAGGTCTACACAGAAGACCTGGGCCTCACGGCCCAGTGGAGGAGATAAAGGGCAGAGGCGGGGGCTGTCACGAGTCAGTCCTGCTCTGGTGAAGCCAGATCACAGCGGGTGTCTGGCTTACCTACTGCGCAGGCTGAGACTATGGATCTGGCTTCTGCTAATGTCCCTACCACCCTCCCTCCCTCCCCAAGCTTCTAATCACAAGGTGGAAAGAGCAAGTGTCCTGCCCCGAGTTGAAATGCCAGCACCCCAAGTGACCTGCTGTGTGATCTTGGGCAAGTTTTTAAAACCTGTGTGTGCCTCAGTTTTGCATTTGTAAAAGTGAATCATCTCACCCATGCCCGAAGGATTACATTAGAAAATAAAATGAGAACTGTAATGATGTCTATTAAATAACTAGCAAATAATAATAGTTGCCAACTATTGACATGGTTCTGTTCTCATGTGGATTAATCCAGTCAGTCTTTACAAGAGCCCTGTGAGGTTTTACAGATGAGGAAACTGAGGCACAGAGAGGAGAGGTGGTTCAGCTGGAAGGAGACAGAGCTGGGATTTGCCCCCAGGCAGCGTGGCTCGAATTCCTGGCCTCACTGCCCCAGGGATCCTCCCCAGGTCGGTGCCAATTCCATCACCCTGTCCCTTCCCTCCCTCTTCTTTGTTCTCCAATGGTCCCTGTCCTCACCTGGTCTGGGAATCCTTCAACCCAGATGTTCCAAAGGACCCCAGGCTCAGCACCCTGGTGCTTCATGGGACTTCTTTCCTCAAGCAGCCATTTCTAAGCATTTCCAAGCATGTGTCGCCCAGCTCTGCCCTCAGGTTCACCCGGGAGCCTTTTGGGATGAGAGCTTCACCATCTCAGGGGTCAGGTCCCATGGACCCACCCTGTCACTCAGAGTCTTTGAGGGACAGGGCTCCAGGTACACATTCCAGGACCACGTGACCTTCTGCTGTGCCCTCTGTCCACCTGGATCCTCAGGCCCTGCCTCCCCCACCCACCCGCAGGGAAGTGTCTGTTGCCTCTGTGAGCCACAGCAGCCAGGGCCCCTGCACAGCCGGCTGCGGCCTCCCCACTCCCTAACCCTAACCCTAAAAGCCCCAATCCCACACTTTGCAGAAGCCTTGCATTTAACCCAAGTTCCTAAACTACAAGAGTGGAACGGAGCTCAGGCTCAGGTGTGAGTCCCATGTTCATGATTCCAGGAGGTGACCACTGTCTGCAACCCAGGGAAGCACACAGTAGGGGCCAAAGTGACTCTCAGGTTGCCTTGACATTGGAGAGCAGCCTAGTAGGCAGGGAGCGCTGTGGAGACAGGGTAATCCCTCTTGGCCAGAGCCCTGGGAGGTGGGAAGTGTTGCTGGTGGGTGTTTGGAGACCTGCGAAGGCAGCTGAGCCTGCTTTGATGCACAGCCGGGAAGCGCAGACAGCGAGAGCAAGGCAGAAAGGCATGGTCTACGCCAGCCTTGGCTGGGGATTCAAATACTAGTGGTTAATTTGGGAGGTGGTCCCAGCTCAGAGCGGGAGGGCAGAAGAAAGACAAGAGTTGAATGTGGTGGTCCACACCTGTAACCCCAGCACTCTGGGTGGCTGAGGCAGGAGGGTCGCTGTGAGTCCAATCCTAGCTTGGGCAATTTGATGAGACCCAGTCTCAAAATAAAACATAACAAAGCACTGAGGATGTGCAGCTCAATGTGAAGGCCCCGGGTTCAATGTCTGGTACTGAAAAAATAAAATAGAAAAGCAAGGAGCCAATAAAGGGAATGGTATGGAGCCAGTAGCCAGTGTGGGGAACTGGGCAGAAAAGGCCATAGAGAGCTTTTCTCAGCACTATCCCTGCCCCCAGGAGGAAGGCCTCAGGCAGATAGCAAACCTCCTGCCCTGCCCCACTGGAAATAAAGGCTGACCTGGTGTGGATGGCCCAAGAAATGTTCCTTGAAGGAAGGAAGGAAGGAAGGAAGGAAGGAAGGAAGGAAGGAAGGAATGGATGCATGGATGGCATTCTATGTGCCTAGGCCTGTGCTGGACTCTGAAGATATAGTGGTGATGCAGGACCCCTGAGGAGCTCCTATTGGCCAGGAAGGTGCACAAGAGCATACACACACACACACACACACACACACACACACACACACACACTACAGTGGCATATCCAAGTACAAATGCTCCCGTTTTTTAGTCAAAATCAGCCATCAACACCTCCTGAGGAGATGAGTGTTATCACTGCCTTTCCCAAACTGTATCCTAGGGAATCTGACTCCCACACGATGCTCTAAATCGAGGGATGTTCTGTGGTAAGACCCTGTGGGGAATTCAGTGGCCCTGTTCACAGCTATGACACATTAATGGTCCCAAAGAGTCTCTCAGGAAGAAAAGTAGTTTCACTTTGTTCAACCCACGGCTTGCCAAACGTACTTGACATCTTTACCCTCCAAGATTCAAAATACATCCAGCAAAACCAAGCCAGGCAGGTCACTGGCTTGGTCCATTTTTTAAACTGGAGAAGCTCGCACATGGCGCCACTTCCTGTGGCACCAGAAATGTCCCCCCTCTGTGCTATCCAATATGGCAGCCACAGTGTGGCTAGTGCAACAGAGGAACTGAAGTTTTCAATTTTAATTAATTTAACTTCAAATGAACAGCTCGTAGCTACCATATTGGACAGCGTAGCCTCGTCGTCTAATTTTTACCCGATGCCTGAGTTCCCTGTCAGGCATGTTGATGGGCACAAAAGGAGCCCACCGTAAACCATTTTCTTCCTCCAATAACCATTGCTACTTATTGAGCACTTTCTGAATCCCAGGCACTAAGAGCGTGACTGAATCCACCAGCAACCCATGGAGGTGTATATTATTGTGACTGAGTCTGTTCTCCAGATGAAGGAGGGGGCTTGCGGGAGGGGGGAGGGACTTGTTCGAGTCTCCATGGCCAAGAAGTGATTGGATCCAGGATTTGTGCCTGGGCCTGAATGATTCCAGAGTCGGCTTCTTAATCCATATTCATACACCCAGACTGGCTTCTAGAACCGTCTCAGCACCAGCCCCAGGATCCAGAGGTGAGACCCTTACATTTCTCTTCTTCAGTGGAGCATGTCCAGGGTAAGAAGGGATTTGCTCTGTTTCCACGGTTAGCCTGAACCCTTGGGAGGAGGGGGGTGGGGGGCGGCAGTGGGGTGCACCCTTGCAGGAGCTCCTTGCCCATGGGAGCAGCAGGCAGGCAAACCATCACGGCCACGGACAGCCTCAAAAGATCTGTCTCCTCCCCTCACCCCTGCCCAGGCCTGAGGCCCCTCCTCCTCACAGAGAAGCCCAGGGGACCCCTGCCAGGGTCCTCCCCCAGCAGCAACGGGGGTGCATTCTGCCCAGCGAACAAGGGGACACGATCCCATACCTTTCATCCCTTGCTGAGTTCAGATAAATCTCCCCCTCCTCTCCCTCTGCAGCTGAAAGTCGTCAGGTCCAGCTAAGGCTTCTCCCACTATGCAGCTCATGAATATTTAACAGCATCTGCCGTGGAGGCGATAAAGCCCTACCAATCCTTGACAAATATGGCCTAATCTTTTCAATTTCGGGGTGCAAATATGCCTTCTGAGTCCTGTTTGTCACCTAGATTAATGGCCCAGGGTCCCATAATCCTTTGGTGCTAATTCAAGTGGTGGCTGGCCGGCGTGTGCCTGCCAGGGGGATGCTGGGATACACACACACACGCGTGCGAACACACACACAGAAAACGATGTGATTAGTCATGTGAGGATTACTTGTAGCAAATGTGTATGTGCATGTGGCTATTGTGCATATGGTTTGTGTGTGTGCGCTTGCATGTGTGCATATGTGTGTGAAGCCTGAGTCCTTGCACATCCTGTTTCTGCATTTAGAAGTGTTCAGGTGTGTGTGTCCAGAGTGAGCTGTGTATGCTATGCATCCACGGGTGTATTCTGTTTGTGTGTGAAGACACGCGTGTGTGTGCCTGGATGTATAACGTGGATACTATTGTGCATGTACCTCTGTGTCTAGAGAGGGGATGGCATGTGAGCCATTGAACACACAATCTGATTTCCCCTGTGTAGGTGGGGAGGAGGAGGGAGCAGTCGCAGGTGGGGAAGGACATAAGGACACATTGTGCACGGACGATCCCCTGGAATCTGCCTGTGCCTGTGTCCCGAGTTTCCTGGGGCCATCTTGGTTTCCAATGGTCTACACTGCTGTTCCTGTAACAGGCTTGCAATCAGGGGTCGGTGGAGATCCAAAGTTTCCAGCCCCGTAGAGGAGATAAAGTCTGTGTGTATGTGTGTGTGTTGTTACAAGGCCTTCAGGGTAGACAAAGATGCATAGTAGACTATCTGCTTTTCTCTCTCTCCCTCTCCTTCTCCTTGGCAAACCTTCAATATTTCACCAAAACATTGGGCAGAGACTGTGGACCCAGTGCCTGTGGAAGCTCACACTGGCAATCTCCTTCCCTCCCAGGGCCAATCTCAGAGCGGCCTTGTGGGCATCACCAGAAGAGCAAACTCCATCCTGTCCCCTTCTCCTCCCATCTGAGCATCTGCACCACCCACTGTGAGGGCACGGAGACAGCAGTGTCCCGGGTGGGACAGGAACAAGACCAGGGTGCAAGGAGCTGAGGCCCAAACTGGGACCAATGTAGGATGCCACCCGCCCAGTGTCTGAGGTCTCCAGCATGTCAAACACATCTCTGTCCAAACACGAAAACAAAAATGCCCCATCTCAAGGCAGAAGCAGGCGCCCTCTGTACCTTCCTTGAAGAAATATTCCTCCAGCACCAATGTATGCATATCTGCACACAACATGGCTGTGCGTCCATGGCATTCAGATCTTGCCTGTCCATGCTCAGGATGATGCTGACACAGAGGGGTGAGCCTGGTGCTCGGAACTGAGATACACCGTGCTAAGGATTAAGTTGAGGAAAGTGGGGAATTACATGGGCATGGCTAGCCTTTGGCAGAAAACCCAAGCAAGCAAATGTACTCCAGAAAGAAAGGCATTGTGGGAAGGATGGCTCAGTGGTTAGCAGCATTGGCTATAAAGTCAGGTGAAGCTATGTTTGCATTCCTAGGATCCTCAAAGTTACGTGACCTTGGGAAGTCCTTGTCCCTTCTGCAGCTCAAGTCCCTCTGTAATCGGGGACAATATCCAGGGCAGCTATTCCCTGCGGCCTGTCATGAGGATTAACACTCAGCACACGGTATGTGCTCTTACCACTTGGCAATTGTTGCTGCTGTGGTTGTTGTTATTATTATTGTCATTATTGTTATTATTATTATTATTTGCAGGACTCACTGTTAATGTCCTCAGCCCCATGTTACCCTTTCTGCCCTTGAGGTAGAGAATTGAAAGAGTTGGTGCCTGACATAAGAAGCTCATTTTCACAAGCATTCCTCCCTCAACCCAGTTAGCGGGGAAACAGGCTGTTCTTTCAAGACTCCTCTCCCATTTGTAAGGAATGTTCTAGATCAGGCAGCCTTTCCACAGTTAAATACAGAGGCAGCAGTGACACCCTCTTCATCCCTCCAATCATCACCGCATATTCCCCCAGCATAACAGGTCCTTCCTCCATGGTTACCCAGTTGCCCCGCCTCCCCCAAGAGGAGGCCCTGGATCTGAGAGGACAAAGGCTCAGGAAGTGACCCTGACTGCCCTGAGCAAGGGCCACCTCTCTGTGAGCTGGGAGAAATCACCTTGTTCTCACACAAGAGGAATCCACAGTTGCACTTTGAAGAATTAGGGTGAGATGTATATTTCTCAGCCTTTTGATAACACAGAAATCTCCTTCCCTCCTTCCCCAGGAATCTAAGACAGCCATCCCATAAACAGATGAGGATTCCTAGCCCATCACCCGTGCATCCCCACAAACCAAGGAGATTCTGGTCATCTTTCTCTCTTATAGATTGTGTAAGGGAAACAACATACTCAGCTCTTTTTTCAAATGCTACCAATTTTTCAAACTACACTCACCTCTCTCTGGGAGATTCTCTCTAGCAACCAATCCATCCACACCCTGAATCAACAGTCTCTGTATTTGCTTATTATCTCCTGGAAGACAGGGACCAAAGCCAAGGGAACTCTGTGGGACACTCAGGACATCTGCCCTGGCCTTCAAGGATGTCATAATGAACATATGAAATAAAGCCAGGATATTTAAGCAACTGTTGGTTATCACTGAAGGCAGCTGTGGTGTAAAAAAATTACAGAAGAGTCCCTGCAAGAGGCAGCCTCTAAGGTGGCCACATTAAAATGGCCACCTCTAAGATGGCTACCTCAAAATGGCCACCTCCAAGTGTTCCTTACCTCCCAGTAGGCATGCCCTTCTATAGTGTCCACTTACTTCTAATGAATAGAAGAGATAAGCATCATCCAAGACTTGTGTTCTCGTTCTCTCCCCCGTCTCTCTGTCTCTCTCCCTCTCCTTCTTCTCTCCCTCTCTCTCCTTGATTTGATGGAAGCGAGCTGCCATGTTGTGGATAACCCTGTGAAGAGGCCTTAGTGAGAACCTGAATCCTGCCAATAGCTTGCTTGGAAGCAAGCCTCCCCCTCTCTGATCCTTGACATGACTTTTATCCCCTGGAGGACATGTTCATGGTAGTCCATGATTGTCTTTGATCCAGGGGCCCCAGCTAAGCTTCTCCTAGATTTCTGACCCACAGAAACTGTGAGATAATAAACATTTATCATTTAAAGCCATTTATCTTCTTGGTAACCTATTATACCATTGTTAAACATGGACCATAGAACCAGCCTTCCTGGGTTCAAATCCTGGCTCTGCCATTTCCTAGTTGCATAAACTTGGCAATTCACTTATCTCTTGGTGACTCAGTTTCCTTGTCTGCAAAATGGAAATAATAGGGCTTACTTCAAAGAGTTGTAAGGATTGAATATGCTAATATACGTAAAGCATTTAGTACATAGAAAGCATTCTGTAAGAGTTGGCATGACTGGTATTGTTACCTCTGAAGGCCAAAGTCTGAAACACTTGTAGCTCGGGTGATAATACATGAAGACTGGGAAAGAAGCTGATGACCTGGGAAAGTTCCCATTAAAACCATCAGCCTGGAAAAAAAAAAAAAAAATCACCCTGGGCCGGGGATTTAGCTCAGTGGTTCTGCCACCTGCCTCGCAAGCAGAAGGTCCCGAGTTTAATCCCCAGTACCGAATCAAAAAAAGAAAAGAAAACCATCAGCCTTCAGAACGTGGGACAAACTTAGTACCTGTATCATATCTTTTGCAACACCCTTTAATAACAATCAGCTTATACTTCCAGAGTATTAACTATATGCACCCTAAATATCACACCATTCAATCCTAACATCGATCCTATGAGGCTGGTGCTGAGGTGGATTATTCCCAAAGATGGCTGCCATGGAGTCCTCCCCCCACCCCAACCCTCATGTTTATCCCACCAAGAGGTAGAGTCTCTTTCCACACTTACCAAGTCACAGACTTGTCACCAGCGACTGCGCCACCTCCTAGTATAGCAGATAGGTGCGTTAATTAGATATCTTGTCTGCAGTTAGACAAGACCAGCCCTCCAGGAGCCAACACAGCAAGAAACCAACATGGAAAACAGTTGAGGCACATTCACTGGTTAGCATTATAAAAAGAAGAGCCACTACTTCCCCTAGAGATAGATAGAAGTGATTGATATTCTAAATGGAAAAATTCCTTGTATGTGACTTGTTTTCCCATTTGATCACCATTTAATCAATATTACCTGGGTACTGTACTTGTAATCTTATTAGTTGGTCATGGTTTTGTCCCACCTCATGCTCATCTTGTAAATTTCCATTGGGTCTTAGAGTTTTGTCCCACTTTGTACCCGCCTCACTACATGGCTTTGCTGTATAAAACATCTTTGAAAAGTGGGGTGGGTGGGCAACCCACTTTCTGGTCCCCCTTCTGTCTCTCTTAGACAGAAGCTTTCTTTTTCTCAGTAAATTTTTCCTACTCTTCACCTCCGTTGTTCCTAGAATTCACTCTTCGATTTTAGAGAACGTGAACAATCGTTTCAGATGTCTAGTAGGTTTGAGTGTTACACTCTTCCCTCTATATCACTAGTAGCTTGTTCCACTGTGAACTCACTCATCCCTGAAGAAGTTGGCACTCTGACCACACAATGGCCTCCCCAGATCCCACCTCAGCACACTGCATCGAGGACCAAGCCTTCACACATGAATCTCTGGGGGACAGTCCAGGCCCAGACTGTAACACAGGACCAGGAGAGAAGGCCTTTCTGAGCTGGTGAAGATGTTATCCAGGATCACAAATAAGTGACTGGCCGAGCCTCACTGCACAAAACCCCAAATGTGTGCAGGTATCACTAAACTTCTGGGGCCAAAATTGCCTTTGGTTGAACCCCTGCATAGCTTTGCTGGTCATGAAAGGGGGCAAATTAAAGCATGGTGTCATTTACAACCTCTATGCCATTTTTGAACACCCCAAACACCAAAGATGCCAATCATTGGTGCCAGCCAAGTTCATGACAGCAAGATCAGTGGGCACCAGCAGGTGGAATCCACCTACAGGAATGATCCCGGGAATGCTTGTCAGTTAATGTCACCCAGCCTTAGATCTAAGAAACAAACAGGCTCACAACCAGACCGTTCAAATAAAATCGCCAATGAAAGGGTAGTCATGGAGATGTAGGGAGGGTGAAAGGAAACAAGATCGAGGGACCCAGAGACTAGCGAGGCCCCCTGCTGCTCCCACCACCCCCAGCGCTACAGGGACAGCGAGGGAAACTTCAGAACCAGTGGTGTGCGGGCTGGAGTCTGGCCCAGGCCTCACTGCAGAATGGGAGTGAGGGGATCCCCAGCCTCTCCCCTCCCACAGGTGCTCTGGCCCTGTGGGACCCTCTCAGCGGCTGGGCCCAGTGTGTCCAGGAAGCAAAGGATCCTGGGAAGCCTAGGGTCAGTCCCCAGTGCCATGAGCAGGACAGAGAGCAGAAAGCAAATGGGCCCAGAGCAGTTGGTGGGCGCCCCCTCGACGCATTCACACACATGCGCACACACGCGCACACACACGCACACGCACACACGCGCACGCACCCCGCCGCAAATTTGTTCTGTGCAAACAACCCTCAGAGGCCAAAAGGTAGATACACAAATGTGTCCGTACCATGTTTCTTATGAGTCCCCAAATGTCCACAGGAAACCCCTCTCCGGATGCCCCCGGGAGGCCCCAGCCCCGGTGTTTTGTCTCTGGATGGCTCCCCGCCTGCCGCATGGAGACAAGGCCACATGAGGCCCTGCTGAGAGCCTCCTGCACAGGACCCGGTGAGGGGCACAAAGATGGGGATCCCAGTCTCCTCCTCTCTCCAGGACCCGGTGAGCAGAGACCACACAGGGGGACTGCAGGAGCTGAGCTCGCAGTGTCAAACCCACCTGGTCTTTGGAACTCGAGGCCCAGGCCCCCAGAGGAAGGCTCCTCCCCCTCCCCCTCCCCTCCTCCAGGATGCGGCATCTCTCGAATGCCAAACCAGGGCACACACAGCTCCAGACGGCAGAGCTAGGCTGCAGCCCCAGCCCGGGCAGCCCACAGCTCTTCACCTCCAGCCTCCCCTCTGCCCCTTTTCTGCTTCCCCCTGCCTGGCTTGGCCTGAAACAGCACCCGTGGAGGTTTTAACCATCAGAATGTCTGCCACCCCCTGAAAGCATGAACACCCACCCATCCTTTGATTCATTCGTTCAGCCAGATTTGTTGAGCACTTACTATGTGCTCAGTGCTCTTCTTGGCACTAGGAATACTGTCAGTAAACAAGACAGTTCTTGGTCTTGTGGACCTGACAGTCCATGCAGAACAGGCGGACAGGACACAAATCAATGAATTATGATGAATGCCACGATGGAAAGAAACGGGTGCTATAATTTAAAAAATCACAAGTGGGGATGGGAGTGGGCAGGGAGGGCCCCTCTGAAGGGTGACATTTGAGGCAGGACTTAAGGACCTCTCTGTGCCAGGAGCCAGAGGAACACAGCCCAGCAGAGGGAACAGCAAGTGCAAAGCCCCTGAGGTGGGAAGAAGATCAGCATGGGGGAGACAGGGGACGGCACAGAGTGAAGAAGAAGCAGGCGGAGGCCAGGCCAGTGAGGACCTGGTGGGCTGAGGCCAGGAGTTTGGGTTTAATTCTTGTGCTCCGTGGTGCCATTGTAAGTTGGGTCTCTGTTCAGTTCTCACAGGACTCACAGCCCATGTGAGAGACGGACAAGAGTGCTGATAGCTCAGTACCACCCGAGAGTGGGCTTAGTTAGCACTGTGCTTTCTAGAAGAGAACACAGCCCTGCTTGGAGGCCCCCCACCCCTGATGACTGCAGCCTCATTTTCCTCACTACCTGTGCCACCCCCTTTGCAGTGTCATGCTGGTCTTCTGATCAAAGGGGAGGCTCTTTGCCTCTCTGGGCCATTCACTGACCAGGTCCAAGCTCCCACATTCCCTCTTGGAGTCCCACTGTCACCACACGAGGGGGCTCAGGTTCACCTGCAGGAGGATGAGGGAAAATAGGCCAGCACTGAGGCAGCCCCGTTGTGCTAGCAAGGCCCCAGAGATGTGAGAGACACAGAACCACAGCTGAACCACAGCTGTCCAGAGAAAATGCACAGCTGCCCCATAGAGAGGAGAGCAGAGATGATCTGTCATTGTTGTAAAACTGTAAATTCTGGGTAACTTTGTTACCTACCATAAGCTAGCTGATACACTTTCAAATCCTCAACCCCTCCTGGACAACCGGGGCTGAGACTACCTAGGCTCACTTCCTTAATAGTGTAGAGGAAAGACCCCAAAACACACCCTAAAATGCTCATATCCTACACGGGTGGGCAGGGAAGGGTTACAGATATCCAAGCTCACATCAAAGCCTGTTTCTCCCATGAAATGCATTTAGAACAGCCAAATGTTTCAAGACTTCCTTTGTATCCTTAAAAGTTCTACAAATATAAGGACAACGTCATTTATAAAGCTATTTTCTTGGTACAAATCATTCCTTTCATCAGCAAATATTTATTGATCACCTACTACATGCCAGGGACCATGGAGATGAAGACAAAGTTCGTGACCCTGTGAAGTTGATGGTGAGTTGAAGGGATGGAGATCTGGAGAAAGAATAAATCATGATGAGCTGTGAGCTGCTGGAAGGAAAGGGGCAAGAGGCTGTGGTTGATAATGGCAAATCTCTGTTTAGACAGCATGATCAGAAAGGACTCCAAGAAGCTGACAACTCAGTGAGAAAAGAGAAGAAATCAGCTTTTTTAAGGACCATGGAAGAGCATCCCAAAACAAGGGAGCAGCCAGGGCAAAGGCCCTGAGGCAGGAAAGCACTAGTGATGCTTAGAGACATGAAGAGGGGGATTGTGCTCCCGGAGCACCACGTTTAGGCCTCTTCTCTTTGGCTCCTTCCTTGCAGCCAGTTGCAAAATCACGGAAACCAAGTGAAGGTTTCCCACTGCCCTGGGCCTTGAATGTAGCCCTGGCCCTGTGACTTGATTTCACCAATGGGACAGCAGCTACCGTGTGAACCGAGACTTAAAACACTCTTAGGCATGGGAGGTCGCGCTATCTCGCGTCTCCTTGGAATCCTGAGACCCTATGTGAAGAAGCCCAGACAAGTGAGCTGGCGAGTGAGAGACTGCATGGAGATGCAACAAGCAGCCTTCACCAAGGTTCCCTAGATCAGCCAGCTACCAACTCCCGGACATATGTGCGAGGCCATCCCCGACCGTGCAGCCCAGTTCAGCCTCCCCAGACCAGAAAAGCACTGTAGCCATCCAGCACCCCAGCCAATCCACAGCCTCAAGAGCTCATTAAAACAGGTATTGTTTTAAACACCACATTTTGGGGGGCAGTTTGTTACACAGCAGAAGCTAACTGATACACTGACCTTGCTGGTGTCTTGAGGCTGGCTTGGTTTTGGAGGAATTTTTGACAAAGAAGGTTTTGTTCCATTTCCCTGATTTACTGAGCAGGAAACAGAGGTAAAGAATGTGAACTGGGTGGCTGCTGGCCTCACATGGAAGCTGACATGTGAAATTTAAATTCTTACAAATCTCTATTTGTGCCATGCAAAGAGTCTGCCATTTGGTTGACCCCACTATTAAATCTGCTGATTCCTGGAGCCCAGGCTTTCAGCACCCACTCTATGCCTGCCGTGCTGTCAGGGGTGTGGAGCTGAGTGAACAGCAGGAAATGCTGGATCCTCACCTGTGGGGGCTCGCAGCGGGCAGGGAAACCTGGGCCAAGTCCTGAGGTGAGTGCAGGGTCAGGAGCCACGAGCAGCGGGCAGCCTCAGAGCAAACGCTCACCCTGTGTCCGCAGGTGGGAATGGGGCGTGGCACTCCGACACCTGGGCCTGGATCCAGTGAGCCCTAATGCTGCGTGTCCCCCAGATCCTGTCCCCACCCTTTCTGCCTGGTGTGGATTCAGCCGTGGAAGGCACTGGCGGGCGACAGAGGGCGGGCATTCAGTCCCCTGTCTTCCTCCCTGGTCTGCCCTCCTGTCCCTTTGGGCTCACAGGGATGGCTGCTCTGCCGCCCCCCAGCAGAGCGGGGTCCCTCTGGCCTCCGCCCCTTCGCGGTCCGCCCTTGTGATGACTCTCCTGGGGCCCCGGTGGGACACTCACATGCTCTCCACTCTGCCGCAGTCCCTGCCACTCCCTAGCACCCTGACGTGGGGTGACAGCTGCCTCATGGCTGTCGCTCTCTGCTTGGCTCTCCTCGCTTTGACCCCTGGGCCTCTTTGGCGGCGGGAGCCTTGCTCTCCCACCACAAGACTGGCCAGGGGCCGTCCTGAGACCCAGGGGTTCCCGCCCACCTGGGTGGAGGAGTAGAAGACAGCAGTGGCTGGGGGGCTTTGCAGGGGGCAGAGGTGAGAGGCGGTCACTCCCTGCAGAGGCCCCCATTTCCCTCCTTGGGGCCAAACCGGCAGGGCTAGAACCTGCCTTGCGGAGGTTACAGAGGGCGCAGGGCCACAGGACAGAGGCGCAAAGCAGCAAAAAGGCTGCCTCCCTCCTGCCCTCCCTCCTGCCTCCCCTGCCATCTTAGCACCTCCCTCCTCCAGTCTCAGCCCTCCGGACCCCTCATCTCCACCCTGCACCCCCCCCCCGTCTCCTCTCGCTCCCTCACTCCCATCCCCCTTCTCCCTGCTCCTCTTTCCTCTTCCCTTCCCTCTTCCTTTCCGTCCTCCTCTTCCTCCCCCGCCCCCACCCCATCCATCTCCCCGGCCCTCCCCCACCCCCTGCTTCCTGACAGTCAGCGTTCGCGGAAAGATGGATGGAAATGACACTCGGGCTCCGGCTCCGGCTCCGGCGTGACTGCCGCCCCGTGATGCACTGGGAGCCGCGCGGCTTCCGTGCTCCCACAGAGATGAGATGTGACCCTGGGCGCGCGGGGTCAAGGACACGGGAAGGGCAGGGGCCGCAGCCCGAGGGAGGCCTGCGCCAGCCAGCGCCGGCTGGGGACTCCTTCCTACTCCGTGCCCTGGAGGGCTGCGTCTGTCTCCGGAAGGGGACGAGAATGGAGAAGGAATGGAGGGGAAGGTGCTCTGGTCCCGACACAGGCGCATGGGCAGCCTCGACGAACTCCTGGGCCTCAGTTTCTCCGTCTGGCAAATGAAGACAGTAGGGTTGTTGGAAGAATGTGGGAGTTGATTCGCAGCAGCGCTGCTCACTGGCCACCTGCTGGGCTGCACCGTAGGTACCAGTTCCTGTTTGTGTCACCAATGGGGCGGCCACTCAAAGTGGGAAAGAAAACCTTGCAGTTTTTTGGGTGTGTGTGTGTGCATGTGTGTGTGTGTGTGTGTGTGTGTGTCTGTGTGTGTGTTTCTGGAGATTGAACCCAGGGCCTTCACACTGAGCTGCATCCCCAGCCCTTTTTATGTTCTATTTGGAGACAGGGTCTTGCTAAGTCGCTAAGTTGCCCAGGCTGGACTCAAACTTGGGACACTCCTGCCTCAGCCTGCACCGCTAAAGAAAAAGGGTCCTGTTCCTTGGGGGACTAGGGAGGTCCTCTCAAGGGGGTCCTTCAGTTAGCTATGGTTTCTAGGCAGGACTAGGGAAGCGCATCAGGGGAGGCCGAGGCGAGCCCTGCCAACAGGAAGAGCACCCCCTCCAGCAGATGGGCCAGCAAGCCTGAAAGTCATGGTTGTCTACAAAGAGTGTGCTGTACCCAGTGTGTCACCTGTGTCATGCAAGCCTCTTAACAGCTCTGCCAGGGACGGGAGCTATTTCTCCCCTTCTAACAGATGAGAAGACTCAAGTCAGAGAGGTTACACAACTAGCCCAAGATCACACAGCCCATGACAGTTAGGATTTGAACCCAGGGCTGTGTGGCCCCGAGTCAGTTTCCTCCAAACCCCACTGATGAGCATTTGACCAACTTTCCACAGCCCTCATCGGCCCTGCTGGGGAGGGAGGAGGGAACTTGCCCGTGGAATGCAGGAGGTGAGCTTTTCCACACTAGAGTCCTCCGCCAGGGCTGGGCGTGTGGGCCCCTTCTGCGACACCTGTGCTGCTCAGCTTGACGTCACTGTGACCAAACACCCGCAGACAGGAACTGTGAGAGGGAGAGGTTTGTCTGGGCCCCCTGTTTCAGAGGTCTTGATCCATGGTCAGCTGGCTCCATCGCTGTGAGCCTGAGGGGAGGCAGAAGCACCATGGCAAAAAGGGAGGCAGAGGAAAGCTGCTCCCTTCATGGCGGCCAGGAAGTGACCCTGTGTCTGGCCAGGAGAGGTGACAAGAGACACCATGGTGCGCACCTCTCTCTCCCTCTCTCTCTCTCCCTCCCCCCTCTCCCCCCCTCACTCTGGAAACCCAGCCGCCATGCTGTGAGTCAACCCAAGCACCCCTGGGGAGAGGTCACAGTGGAGAGCAGCCTCCTTGTCCCCACAGGACTGAGCCACCTTGAAAGCAGTCAGGTCCCCAGCCCCAGTCACACCCCCAGATGGCCACACCCCAGAAGAAAACTTAACTGTGAACTCCTGAGAGAGCCTAGCCCGGAACCCGCCCCCCCCAGCTTCTTCCTGGCTCCTGAGCCCCTCAGCTGTTTAAGAGGAGAAGCGCTCATCCTGGTGCGGAGGTCCCTCCTCCCCTCCAAGGGACCAGACAGCCCCAGAAGCACTATGGGGAGCAGAAGCAGGGCCCCCAGAAGGCACAGAGCTCACACTGCCATCCGGTGCCACCGCCATGGGCAGTGGGAGCCCTGGAGCCTGGCTTCTGGGACTCCCTGCTGCTCCTGCTGCTGTCCCATAGGACCTGGATGCAGGACCCTGGCCCTTCACACTTGGCTCACGGGCTCCTTCCCATCCTTCAGTCTCAGCCCGTGCTCCCTCCTCAGCGGGGCCGTTCCGAGCCCCCTGCTAAGCAGCCCCTTTGTTACTCTTTCTTGTCGCCCATTCTGTCCTTCAGAGAAGCCTAACAATCTAAAATTTAACTCATCCATCATCCACCACGCTGTTTGCTGCCTCCCACAAGTACAGAAGCCCCACGGGGACAGGCCCAGTGTCCTTCTTCCTCCCGGCTGTCCCTGTAGCACCTATCCCAGCACATGGCACATAATAACTGCTCAGTAAACATTTGTTGAATGAATAAGTGAAAGTCACCATCAAAGTGTTTGCTGCCAGAGCCACCACCCCTCCCCATGCAGCTCTGTCTGCTGGGGCTTCATCCTCCGCCTCCCAGCCTGGACAGCTGCCTCTCAGAAGGGTCCCCGGCTGTCTTGTCTCCTGGTCAGCCCCCATCACTCCTCCACACTGGGGTCGTGCTTGTTACAAAAGCTCTGAGTCCCCACAGCCGTGCTGGCCTGGCCACGATGGGAAACCATCTATCACTCAGGCTCCGTTGCCCTTGCATCTGATCATCCTGGGAGGGAGCAGGGCAGGGGGCCACTCCCAGGCCCCTTGGGCTGCTTAGGCATCAATTTTCCTCATCCCAGCTTGGTTCCCAAACTCCTCCCAGACTGAGCACCCAGCCCCTTCATCTGCTTTGATGGGTGCTTGTGGGCGATGCTGGCTTCCACCTTCATCCCTAAAGCACCGCCCCCACCCCCCACCCCAGGGCTTCTCTCCCACCCCCTCCTCCGGAAATGGCGACACCGATTCCTGTCTGCAGGAGATGCCCCTGCATCCCAGCAAAGGGAGCCACATTTCCGGAGTCCCGTCAGTGCCACGCCCTGATCCCCTTGGCCTTGTCGTCTTGGGAAGCAGAAGCTGCTAAGATGTCCCCCATTGTACAGCCGAGGAGCCTGAGACTCAGAAAGGTGACCTGACTGGCCCGAAGTGACCCAGGGAGAAGGCAGCAGAAGCTGGCCTTGGTAGCAAATGCCTGTGAGAGGCTGAGGCAGGGAGATCAAAAGTTTAAGCCCAGCCTGGGCCACTTAGTGATTTAGGGAGACCTGGCCTCAAAGTAAGAAATAACAAGGGAGCTGAGGACACAGCACAGTGGAAAGGCCCTGGGTTCAATCCTTGTACCAACAAAGAAGCGGCGGGGGGGGGGGGGGTTGAACAGAAAAATGGTGCTCTCTGAATCCTTCTGTCTACACCCTCTCAGCAAGGAGCTCTTGGGGTTAAAAATTGCAATCCTGGATGCATTCATGTGCCACTTCCTTTACTTATGAGCAAGAAAAAGATATTTTTAAAGGATTTTTTTTAAAAACCTATCTAAACCAAGGGTTCTCGCCACCTCACCCCTCAAGGCCCAGCATCTGGTTCCAGAAGTTCTTGCCCTGTGACACCCAAACGCCACAAGCAACCCAAGACCAGAGAGGTCCCAAATGTCCCCACCTGAAAACCAGAGGCACCTTGGAAACAGAGCCTGAGAACCAAGTCACAGCCAGCCGCATCCTGGCCCAAGAAGCGGGGAAGGCATCCTGGGGAAAGAGGCTGCTGGGCCTGCCTCTCAGAAGAGGCACGAAAGCAAACCCAGGTCAGAGAGCCGCATCCAAGTCCGGCCTCCAGCATGCCAAGACTGTGTGCCACGCCCAAGCTCCTGTGCCTCCCCCAGCCTCAGTTTCCCCAACCATCCTATGGGACTGACCACTGTGGCCCCCAAGAGGAGCGCCATTCTGCAGGTACACAGAGCTGGGTTCAGACTCAGACTCAGCCATGTACAGCTGTGACCCAGCAGGTCCCCAAGGCCACTCACCTGTTGGTAGGGGGTGAGGCGAGCGTCACCTCCTGCTGACTCAGTGAGGAAAAGTGTGAGCCATCCTCATTTACTTAACAAGCACTTACATGGCATAGGTACTGTGCTGGGTACTCATTGAGTGCTTGACTCAGTCCTGCGGCAGCTCCATGAGACAGCACATGGGTCAGGATCTGACCAGGAAAACACAAGCCACTTTCAGAGTGAACACAAGGGAAGGGCAGCCAGGATGTGGTCACAAACCAGCACGTAAGCTGAGCGTGGTGGCTCACACCTGTCATCCCAGCACTCTGGGAGGCTGAGGCAGGAGGGTGGCAAATTCAAGCCCAGCCTGGGCAACTTAGCCACTTAGCAAAACCCTATCTCAAAGAAATACAAACAGGGCAGGGATGCAGCTGGAAGGACAGAGTGGGGACAGACCCCAGTGCTGTGGCACAGTTTCCTGATTCCCAGTGGCGACTGGAGTCACAGCCCTGTTCCTAGAGCAGCAGGGACACCGGCTTCCCCTTCCTGCCCCCAAGCACCATGGCTGAGCCCAGATGACCAGGATCCAGGCCCAGGCAGCCTCTGGGGGATACAGAGCTCTGCGAGAAGGCGGTCTAAGGCCAGGTGCCCCGAGACTGGCCCTTGCTGCAGCCACATGGGCTCCCATTACCCCAGCTCATGAATGAATCTGCACTTGTAACCACTCTGCATGGGGAGTCTCATATGTGCTGTAAGGGTCTTGTTTGTTGCCTTTATTCTTGTTCTGTTGCAATACTAGGGCTTGAACCCAGGGCCTTCACACTGAGCTACATCTCCGGCCCCTTTTTTTTGTTTTTATTTTGAGACACAGTCTCATACTAACTCACTGAGCTGCCCAGGCTGGTTCCAATTTGGGCTCCTCCTGCCCCAGCCGCCCAGAGTGCTGGGATGACAGGCTTGATCACCATACCCAGCTTAAATGTCATTTTTTAAAGGCCAGCAGTGCCCATTATAGAGGCTGGACCTCCGGATCGAGAGGCCCAACTGGAGAGGGACACCAGGAGCCCGTCCTGAAGGCAGCCAGAGGAGGACGGGGACCAACCGGAGGAGGAGGACAGGAGACAGGCACCTTCTCCAGAACCGCAGGGGCAGCGATTTCCGGAGGTGAGGGGGACGGAGTCGCCAGCACAAATGTCGCCCATTTGTAATCGCAAAGCAAGCATTTTTCCACCCTTAATGGGGGACCCAACCAATCCGTGCAACACCCTATTTCTCTTTGTCTTTCCCCTGCCAAGTCAGCAGGCTGACTGATCTCCCCTGGGTGATTAATTTTCCCCTTGACACCCTGGGGAATGAGACATTTGTCCCAAGGGTAGAGAGACAAAGAGGCAGGGCTGAGTGCGCCGGCGGGCCCCACTTCCCGGTCACCTCGCTCCTGGGAGGCCTGTGGACAGGGGTGTGCGGCTCAGGGGGGCCGGGAGGTGCCCCTTCCAGGGCAACAGCAAGGCAGAGCGGAAGGCCAGGACAGTGACTTGGTGGCGCCCAGGGGGGTTCCTGCAGCCCTGAGAAGGGCACGAGTCACAGCTTGCCTGGCTGCTTCGCCTCCAGAACTACTGAGATCCAGATCAAACCCGGTAGGAAATGGTCCCAGTGAGGTCCTAGGCAGGGGCCTGTGCTCCCACTTCCTCCCCTCCTGGAACCACAGCTGGGTGGCTGCAGCCACCATCCTAGGGCGAATCTCCCTGGGTTCGGGTCCCACGTTGGCCCCTTGCTAGCTGTGAGATTCGGGGCAAATACGTGATCTCTTGGACTCTGTTTCCACCTCGGTTAAATGAGGCTGATCCCGTTCCCCACCTCGTGTTAGCAGGAGGTCCTCAGCTGCACACAGTGGGTGCTTTATGGGGCTGGGCCTCATTCTCTGCATTGAGGGGTAGGGCAGAGGATGGGGTCTCCCAAGCGGGACTCATTTTCCAGTGTTGCAAGCACAAGCCTGGCCACAGTTGAAGAGCGCTTTGAACACCACTTACTTAGTATACGTTTGTTCCATTGAGTCTGTTTCTTACTTAAATTTATTGTAGAAGAAAACTTTTCATCCTGACTTTAAATGGAAAATCATCCAAATGTCCTAATAAGAAGCTAACCAGAAGCATAAATACCATAAAAAGAAAGCATTACTCTGAAGTTCCAGCTAGCCTCGGGTGCCTGGTGAAGGATCTATGGCTGGCACTGTCTCCTTCCCTCCCTCCCTCCCTCCCTGTCCCTCCCCCTCCCTCCTTCTTCCCTCCCTCTCCCTCCCTCTCTCTCCCCCGCCCCACTCCCTTTGAAAAGCGACCACAGCTAGGGTTGGGGTGCTATTAAAGATGAAGCAGGAAAGCCAAATGTGGTAGAGCATGCCTATAATCCCAGCATTCTGGGAGGCTGAGGCAGGAGGATCACAAGTCCAAACTCAGCCTGGGCAACTTAGCAATTTAGTGTGGATATGTCAGAGATTTTGACATATAAGCAATAGAAACTTACCCTGGTTAGTTTAATCATAAAGCAAATGACCAGATGGCTACTGAGTGGCTCATAAACATCTGCAGGAATGTAGCAGAGCCAGGTGGCAGTAACACTGGCAGAGCCTACTGAGCACTCACAACATGCTAGGCACTGTACTCAGCTCAGGAAATGGCCCAGGGAGTCTGGCACCAGGACACATGACCCAGGGACACATGAGACAGACAGGGACAGACTGCTCCAGACACTCTGGACCACTGCCACCAGGCTCTGACGGCAATGTCACTGAGGCTGGAACCAGGCACCTTGGCCATGACAAGGACCTGGCCCATTGCTGTGTCCTTGGCTTCTCCCTCCAGATGCAAAGTCCAGGGTAGGAGCACTCAGCTAGCTGAGCCCAGGTCAGATGGCTGGGCCCCAATTGCCAGGTGTGAAGAGCAGGGTATCATGGAAGGCATCCCTGCCTCCCACTGCTGAAACTCACTCGATGGAAACACCTTCAAATGAGAATCAGTGAGTGAAACAAACGAGCTTGTGTTAACTGGATGGATGGATGGATAGATGTATGGATTGGTGGGTAGATGGATGGATGGATGGATGGATGGATTGGTGGATGGATGGATGGATGGATAGATGTATGGATTTGTGGGTGGATGGATGGATGGATGGATGGATAGATAGATGGTTGGATGGGTGGGTGGATGGATGGATTGGTGGGTGGATGGATGGATGGATGGATGGATGGATAGATGGTTGGATGGGTGGGTGGATGGATGGATGGATGAACAGACAGATGAATGATGGATACACTGATAAATGGATGATAAAGATAAAGGTTGGAGGGAAAGAAAGTAGGAGAGATTATGAAAGGCTGCTAGATTTATGGATGAAAAAGAAAGAAGAAGAAAAGACAGGAGAGAAGAGGATGAATGGATGGATGAATTATTGAGTCAAAGGATAGAAATATGGGTGGATGTTTCATAATTAAATATATAAAAGAAGATGGAGAATGGGAGGAAAAAAGGCAGAAGGAAGGAAGGACCAGGTGATGCCCAGCTCCCTCCTTGTCCTGGCTGGAGGATTCTGCCCTGGACCTTTTCAAGTGCTTTGCATCCTGGAAACGAGTCGGAGGTGAGAGCCAGATGAGTGGGTGACTCTTGCTGTGGATCATAATGTCGCTGAGCTTGCTGCGTGCTGTCAGCTCTCTAATGCTGCCCATACCTGAACCTCCACAACAGCCCTACAATTCCCAGTCTAGAGTGGAGAAAGAAAGGTTCAGAGAGGTTAAGTAACTTGCCAGAGGTCACACAGCTACTAAGAGGCAGAGCTGGGCTTGGAATCCAGATCTGACTATCACTCTACCACCATGTGACTGGGTAGCTGGTTCACTCTAATTCTCCTATGACCGGTTCTCCCTGTTCCCCTCAACTGAACCATGGAGACAGGAAGTAGGTGTCCAGCACTCCTGGCATCTGCACCCAGGCCAACACTCCCGCTGTAGCCATCAAAGCAGATGACTTTGCAGCTTTTGGAAAATTCCAGCCTCTTAACTCTTGAGTCTTCCCCAGGGCACCTTGGCCATCCCCCACCAGGTACAAGCCAAACCTCTGAATTCCGAGTCTGCTCCCACTTCAAGATCTTTGCATCTGATGCTCCCCCCATCCAGAAGGTTAGATCCTGGTGGCCTAAGCAACTCATGTCTACTTGCACAGGAGTAATCTTTACAAAATGCGTCCACAGCACCGCACAGGCAGGATCAGTCCCCAGCACAAGCTGCTGGGGCGTAGAGGCTGCCTCCAGCCCCAGGGGAACTGCAGACAGCGAGACTTTCCCACCCAGCCTGGGGAAGCAATGCAGGCACAGGCTGGGTTTTGCACAAGCCTTTCTAGTCCAAAGCAAATAAACAAAGCCCAGGAGAGAGAGTGAAGCAAGTGGTCCCACACACACCAACGCCCGGCACTAGCACAGGGGCTTCTAATTGCCTTAGGAACCACCTGGTCACCATTTAGCAGAAAGCACCCCCGGATGGCATGGTGGCGGCGGGGGTGACAAAGGGACGTCAGGTGCTTCTTGGCCGGGAGCAGAAAGGAAGTGGGATTCGTGCCTCTGGCAGCCGGGGCTCCCGTGGCATTGTGGACAGAGTGGGGCACATGTGAGGCCCCGTTCTGCTGGGTGGAGAGGACTCTGCTCTGCCTTGTCGCTAGGGTTTTGTTTTCTTCCTCCTGCTCCTGGCAGGGGAGGCTGACAGAGTTGGCTTCGAGCCCCATCCCTGGAATTTGCCATCTCAATTAGGACCCAAGATGAACAAAACACCTGACAGCAAGAGGAGGGAGGGAAGCAGGGATGGAAGAGGCTAGGCTTCAGGAAGCAGAGATACAAAGGGGAAAGAGGAAGAGGCGGCTGTGCCCCTCACGCCAGCCTTCTCCTTGCAGGGAGAGAGCAGAAGGACCCTGAGCAAGGAGGAGAAGCCACAGCAGAAACAGCTCTGTCTCCCTGCAGACAAATACAAGTTTGAGGCACCCTTCGGTGACCAGCCCTTGGGGAACAATTAATCCCTACAGGGACTTCTGCAGCACATACAAACCCAGGCAACTGCTCTCCATCCTGAGGGTTTGGTGGTGATCTCCCTAGACACATACAGTTCCTGGCTCTCACAGAGTTTGTTCTCATCAGAGGATGCTGGCAATGGACTAGAAGACAAATAACTAAATAGTGTGAGTACTGTGGAAGATGGTGGGGAGAATCTCTGAAGTTGCCACCCCCAAACAGGGCAGTAAAGGAACAGAGAGTAAATATTTCAGGCTCTGCTGGCCACATACTCTCTGCTGCAACTATTCAATTCTGCCGCTGTAGCTCAAAGCTACTGTACACAATATGTAAACAATTGTGCCAATAAAACTTTATTTATAGCAGCAGCTGGATCGCCCCAGGGGTGGAGTTTGCTGACTCTGGGTCTAAAATAAGCCAAGAAGATCTTCAGAGGAAGAAATGATGAAGGACCATTTAAAGGAGCAGAAATCACTTTATCAACCAATTTAGGTTAATGGGACAGACTGGCTGTGCCCCCGAGAATACAGGAGCACAAAGACACAGGGACCCCAAGATTTCTGACTTAAGCCAGGACACTTCCTGCTGCACAAAGAAGGCCCACCTTGAGGAAGAGCCAGGCAGGGCACTTGCCCAGAGGTGTCTGCAGTGATAGGACCCAGGGACATGTGGACCTTCTTGGGTCCCCGCGCTATTAGCATCACAGATGTGCACTGGCAATGCCTGCAGACTCTTGGCACTCAGCAAAGGTCCCGGGAGAGAAAGCAGGACACAGATGCTCTTCCAGAGCAGGAGATGGGCTGGGGACATGGAGCCCCCCAGGCCTGTGTCTGCATCAGGAAGGCCCTGCCAAGTGTGGCTCTCCTTTGCTTCCATGTGAGTCTGTGTGTGCCTGGGGCTGCAGGTGAATTTCTTTTTCCTTTGAATTTCTTATTTGGCTTAATAAAGGCATTTCTGCAGTAGCTAGGTCTTCATGCTACTTCCACTGCACCATGAAGCTCTTACCGTAACCCTGGGCCTGTCTGAGCCTCAGTTTCCTTGGCATCTGGAAACAATCGGGCTGGAAGGGCCACTTGGCTGGGTGCTTCAGGCTCACTGGGAGATTTTAAAACACCCCAGTGCTCAGGGCTCCTCTGGAGTGGGCTGCAGACGGTCCAGGGCGGGGCCTGAACATCAGTACATTCAAAAGCCACCTGGCTGCTCCTCTGGTGCAGCTGGAATAGAGAAGGTTCCATGCTCAGCACGGGGATCAAGAAGCGGCTCTCAGCTGGGGCGTTTGGCAAGGCGTGGGGATATGTGAGCGGCCACCGCTGGTGGTGGAAGGCTCAGTGCGGCTGGCATGGCCCCAGGGTGAGAGCACAGGTGCTGCTGACCGTCTACACTGCGCAGTGGTCTCTAACATAGACAGGGGCTGAGCAGCTCGACAGGAGGTGCTGCTGTTTGATGAGGTGGCACTGCCTGCGGGAAAGACACCCAGGGAGTCTCATCCCCAAGATCGGGAGGTCTCTGCTGAGGCCGACTCAGAACTGGGTGGACTTGCACGACACCCCTGAACCCCGGGCTGGGGCCGTGAGGACAACAGAAGCCATTTTCCTATTTCACAGAGGGGATGAAGAGAAAACGACAGCTCCAGCTGCCAGTGCTGGGGAAGGAACCCGACCCGCAGAAGTGATGGAGCCGCCTGGGCAGAGAGGGTCTGGCTGCTCCCTCCTCCTACTGTCGTCTCGCAGCCTGGACACGGCCAGCAAGCAACAGTCTCCGGGAACCAGTGACAGGGAGGGCAGGGAGAGGCTGAAGGCCACAGCCCCACACCTGCCTTGCAAGCCCCATGTCCTGCTCCTGGAAACCTGAGCTCAGCTCCAACTGGCCTCCTGCCCGTCTGTCCCCATCTGGCTGTCCGTTCCCAGTGGCACACATCATGGGAGACCAGGACTGACATGGGAGACGCCACACCATGCAGGGGTTGCATTGGGTTGGATGCAACCTTTCTGCTTCCCCTCCAGGGTGGCTTAGGAAGGGGACATCAACTCAGGACCCCTGAGAGCACCTGATGCCTAGGAGCATTCAGAAGGCAAACGGGTGACAATGGAGACTGAATGGGAGACAAGAAAGGAGGAAACAAATGGGTTTGTTTCTGATAACTTGATACTGGAAGAAGAAGCAGGGTTATGTGATCGAAAGCCACCAGAAATTTGTGATGGGGGCTATTTCCTTTGGAGAGGTCAGCAGAAGCCCCATTGAGGAGATGTGAAAGTTGAGACGAACAGGAGTCTCGTGGACTTCTGGGGAAGGGCATGCAGGAGAGAGAAAAGCAAGTGCAAAGGCCCTGGGGTGGGCTGCATGGGGTGTTCAGAGAACAACAGGAGACAGTGTAGTCAGAGCCCTGTGGTATAGGGCAAGGCCACAGACTGAGATCTAGTTCAGGAGAGATGGAAGGAGCTCATGACCAGACTCCTGAGTCATGAGACAGCCCCCCCTGCTGCGTGTGCCAGGACCAAACTGAGTAAATGAATCACGATATCTTGGGCTCACCTGCATTTTATGGACTGGTGAATTCTCCCCCCATCTCCAAGTGGGGGCCATTATAAGATTGTCAGCCTTCATCTCACCAAGATGGAAAATGTCAAAAAAAAAAATCCCTACTTGTTCCTGTCATCATAATCTTAAAATAGATTGGCTATTTTAGCATTTAAAAAAAGGTAGGAAGGACAATGGGAATGAGAGACAGCAGCCCTGTCCCCAGGCCCTGACACACATGCCCACCCCCGCAAGGCCAAGGAGTGGGGGAGGGGGGAGCCAGGGTTGGGAGCCCAACTGGCCCTCAAAGAGCACTGTGGGAAAACCCTCTGCCCACCCACAGCCCTTCAGATAAACTAAAATCCCCATGGGGCAGAGCAGGGCCCATCTCCCTGTCTACCCTGAACCAACAGCCCTCACCCTGCTGAGTCATAGAAGGCTGGAGTCCACTCTGGGAGCTCAGCAGATGTCACGGAGTCTTAGCTTGTATCACAAATGATAAAAACTGAGCTAGGTGAGATGGCACATGCCTGTAATGCCAGCACTTGGGAGGCTGAAGCAGGAGGATTGCCCAGTTCAAGGCCAGCCTGGGCTATATAATGAGAGGCTGTCTTAAAAACAAAAGATAAAATCCTGGCTAATATTTATAGCTATGTGCCCAGTGCTGTTCCAAGAGCTTTCTATATGTTCATTCATTTAATAATGATCCTATGTTCTTTGCCAAATTTATCTAACATACATATACTAATTGCATATCACATATAAGGTCTGTGACCTGATAGAATAACCTGCAAGGCAGGTGACCGGGTTTGATGAGGAAAACCTGTGGCACCGAGAGATTACATAACTCACCTATGCTAACACAGCACGTAGGTGGTAGGGCTGGCCTTCGAACTGTGCACAGGGACTCCTCTGCCGAGGTTTGCACTCTTTTCACTTTGCTGCTTAGGTTTTTCTCCTTCACTTGCCAAATATAAAATGAATTCGGTGACTGAATGTGCCTTTTTGCACTGTGCACATTGCCAAGATCCCCATTCTGACTCCTGTTCTTTGGTGGGAGATGGCCGATGGCCGGCAGGGAGCTGGGGCAAAAGCCTGCAGGCAGGGAGGAGCAGGAGGACTGGGAAGCTGGGAGGTGCTGGGTAGAGGGGAGCTGGGTCCTGAGGGGCACTTGGGAAAGGCATCGAAGGCCAGGTCCCATTTGCACCTGAGCGGTCTTCAGAAACGCACAGCTGCTGCACCACAGGGCATGCTGGGAGCCCAGGACAGGCCCTCCAGGGCGGGGGCGGAGCTCAGCGGTAAGGAGCTGGGTTCCACCCCACACTGCAAAGGGAAGAAGAAAGGGGGGAGGGAAGGGCGAAGAGGGGGTGGTGCGGGAGGTAGCAGATAGGCGTGGGTGGTGGCGAAAGTCGGTAAATCCCGCACTCTGGGAGGGATTTAGAGCCAGAGGATTCCAAGCTGAACCCCAGTCTGGGTAACTGAGAGACTTAGCAGGAGCCTGTCTCAAAAACTTAAAAGGGCTGGGGATGAAGCTCAGTGTGAAGCCTCGAGGTTCAAGCCCCAGTACCGCAAAACAAACGAAAAGAAGCCCCTTTTGGGCTCTGTTCCCAGGCCGAGTTCATTTCTCTCAAGATCCAACCCTGTTTCCACCACAGCTGCATGAGCACAGGGCGGTGAACCAGACAGCTACGCCCTGCCCTTGTGCGGGCAAATGTCAGACACATGTGCCAATCACACACTTGTGTAACAAAGGCCAGGCAGAGGACTACTCGAGGTGACCTGACCCAGGCCAGGGGTCAGGAAGTGGCCTTTGGTCAGGCTCAGGACTTCTCAAGCACCCATGCCTTCGTGACTCTCTGAGGAGCTTTGAAAACACACAGTAGGCAGGGCCCCCGCAGAGCATCTGCCTCGAGCCATCAAAAGAGCCTGCCCTGGTGATAGTAGCGTATAGGCCAGGGTGGGAACCCAGGGCTGGCCGGAGACTGGGAGAAGAGGCTTCCACCCCCAGGCATTGACCGAGTAAAGGGCAGGGGGCAGGAAGAAGCATGTGCCGGGAGGGACAGGAGAAGCCACTGTGGGACAGTCAGCCCTGGGCCGTGGCAGACTTTCTCTCCTGTAGTCTTTTTCTCTCTCATGTGTGAAGACCCAGCTCCAAACCCCAACTCTGCCCAGTCATCTATGCAGCCTTAGTTTCCCCAACCATCTGGTGGTGAAGTTTTCTGATTCCCAGAAGCAACAAATGACCCCTGTCTCGAGGTGCCAGCTAGCACACTGTTACGGGGCATTTGCTCCGTGCCATGCACCGCCTGGGCATTGGGGACAGAGCCGAGGACAAGCCACAGCCAGTGTCCCCCCCCAAACCTCAGCACTAGTGAAGACGGGAAGCCGGCTAAGTCCTGGTGCTGGGGACCGGCCTGGTGGGGTCCTCATCTTCTCGTTGTTCTTCCGATCCTAAATGTGGGGCACATGGGGGCAGCCGGGGACACCTCGGCAAGGGATGGACCGGCGAGCTCGGGTGGACGGGGAGCCCAGTCAGGGTGGCATCCTAGACAAGAGAGCCCGGGAAGGAGGCCCAGAGCACAAAGAGAGAGCCAAGAGAGCAGGAGGAGCCTTATGCAACCTTTAAAAAACAATAAATAATAGCGCCCAGTGACAAATGCGTCCCCTCATCTGAATGGCGGCTGGAGAACCGGCCCCTTCTTTCTAATCACTTAATGACCCCCAAGAGGGTGGAGGGGGCTGCTCGGGGACCCCTCCTCCCTCTGCTCTCAGCCGCACCGAGGTCTATAAAGAGAAACTGGCTCCTTAAAGAGGGTCATTTACAAGGCCTCCTTAATAGAGGGCGGCGGGGCTCCGGGTGACTCCCTTCTGGTCCCGGACAAGGGTCAAGGAAGAGGAATTGGCATCGGAGGCCCCGCACATGAGCTCACCCGGCCCACCCACCCCCCACCCCCCGGCCTCTGCAGCCACAGCCCGCGGCTGGCACGCTCCGTGTGTTTGTTCTCGGCCCCCATTGTCTGGACGCCCCCACCTCGCTGCCCGCCCAGGCCTCTGCGCTCCGGGCCTCCCCCTCCCCAGCCGCCCCGCGGCCCGCCCTCGCCTGGATCCTGCCTGCCTCATAATAGCATCCTTTTCACACAGACAAATTGTCCAGCCCCGGGACGCACCTGAGGACTTGCGCCCCTTAACAAATGGTCTTTTAATTTTCTACCAGAAGGGCAGAGGGAAGGGGGGGCTGAATCAATCACACATCCATCTTCATCATGGCTGCCCAGGGACTCTTTTTGCTGGCTGGCTGCCCCTGGGGAAGACGGGGTGAAAAGCGGTAGGGGGGGCGCCGTCGACGGCCGTGGGGGAGGGGCGGCTGCAGGGAACCGAGCCGGAGCCCGCAGAGCCTGGGGAGGGACACAGCCCCCCATGCCGCTGCCCTCGGAGCCGGGCGGGTCCATCCACCCAGGGCCTGTCAGCCACTGCTGGGGAAACTGAGGCCCACCCAGCACACGCCCCTCTGCCAGCCTTTGGGTCAGATAGGCTGGCTTTCGCGTCCTGCTTGTCCACCGCTGACGAGCTGCGTGACCTCCACGTTCATCAGCCAGCTCAGTCTGGAGCTTCTCGCCTAGGAAATGGGGCGATGACGGGGGCTGCTGCCTGAGGGCGTTGTGAGGACCCAGCGAGACCATCCACGGGGATGGACCCGAGGATCCCAGGTGCGCGGTCCTTGGAAGTTTCCGTAATAACGATAATAATGATAATAATAATAATAATAATGATAATAATGCCTCTAGCTAGACATTTGGCTTCCCTGGGGTTTGGAGAGAACAAATGTCTACTTTAAGGCCAGGCATGTTCCTGCCCCAGGGCCTTTGCATTACCTGTCCCTCTACCTGCTGCTCACAGATGCAGGCATGGGTCACACCTGAACCTCCCCCAGGTCTCTGCTCCAGTGTCTTTTTTTTTTTTGAGACCATCCTACAGAGTACAACGAGGCCCCACAGTCGGTCTCTGGACAACCACAGGGCCTGTGCTTATGCATTACCCACAGAGCAGGCGGGGTTCTTAGCACCCAGCAGGGGCTGCCTGGCTTAGGAGGAGCCTAGGAGCTGGGGACCACAGGGTCACATTTAACCGAGGAAAAGACAGGCACCCGGCTAGGTGTGCTGGAGGAGCCCACACAGTGACAGCGGTGGCAGGGAGCATCCTGGATCCCAGGCAGTGGCTTCTACATACCCTTCCCCACTGGAAGGGACCCAGCTCCTCAGAAAGATGGCTGCTCTCAGGGCTGAGGCAGGGACAGCACAGGGACAGCCTGAAACATCCCACCCAAGCAAGCAGAGAGTGATGGGGACACATCGGATGGCACAGCCTTCGAGGCATCCTCTGGCCACACACAGGATAAATCAAGTGTGCAAGTAAATAGTCAAAGGATTATTTTTTGTTTAGGGTTTTTCTGTTTGTTTGGGGGGTTTATTTTGCTTTGGCTTTTGAGACAGGGTCTATGTAACCCAGGCTGGCCTCGAACATGCAGCAAACCTCCTGCCTCAGCCTCTAAAGTGCTGGGATTAGTCATGCACCACCATGCCTGGCTAGTGAAAGGATTCTTGCCAGCTGTTGTTCTGGGATGCGGAGGCAGGAGGATCACAAGTTGGAGTCCCAGCTGGGTGACTTAGCCACTGAAACCCTATCTCAAGATAAAAAATAAAACTAAGAAAAAAGAGAGAGAAAACTGGGGATGTAGCTCACTCCAGAAGGGCTGGATTCAATCCCCTGCACCAACAGATAGAGGGGTGCATGGATGGATGGATGGACAGGTGGATGATAGACGCCCATGAATGAGCCTCTGCTAATATAAGCAAATGAATGAATGAACGAGGAATTCTCCTCCTTACCATGGGAAGCCAACTAATAAACAGAGGGAAAACCTCAGAGGGGCACCTGGAAGGAGCGATCAGCATCAACACCTTCACCATGGACAAGAGAGCCTCAAGCCTCCCGATGATGCGGTGACCCAGAAGAACCTGCGGTCACCGCACAGCCCCAGAGGCGGACCCGGTTCCAGCTGGAGAGAATCTAGAGGGACTGGGGGGGTGGGGGTGGAGGCCCTGGGGTGGGTTGGCGGGGGCAGTGAGGATGGTGTGCTTTGCACACCGGACAAGTGCCCCACTTCTGAGCTGCACCCCAGCCCTCGGGAATTTCTTTTGCTATTATTTTACAGGGACAAATGGGGAGATCTGAACAGGGGCAGGAGAGTCGATCACAGCATTCTAGCAATGTTAATCTCCTAGTTCTGATCATTCTTCAGTGGTTATATACAGGAATGCCTTTGTTTTTAGGAAACAGACAGTGAAATATCTGGGGGTAAATGGCTGCTATATCTGCAACTCAGTCTCAAAAAAGTTCAGGAAGCCATGTGTGGTTCTTCCTATAATCCAGCACTCCGGAGGCTGAGGCAGAAGAGTTGATGCAAGTTTAAGGCCAGCCTGGCTATACAGTGAGTTCAAGCCCAGCCTGAGCTACATACCGAGAACCTGTCCTCCTCCCCCACAAAAAAAGCAAACCAAAAAAAGAACAAAAAGTTTCAGGAAGAAAAAATATATGTATGCACATATGTGAAAGAGGAAGACAGAATGCACACAAGTGTTAGAACTTAAGGCTACATGGGAGTTTTGCACTGATTTTTCAAGTTTCCTGCATATTGATATTTAAAAATTAAATTAAAAGTTTGGTATGTGGCATACATTTGTAATCCCAGCCCTCTGGGAGGCTGAGGCAGGGGGATCGCAAGTTTGAGCCCAGCCTGGCCAACTTAATGACTGTCTTAGTTACTTTTCTCAATGCTGAGACAAAATACCCGATGCCCAAAGTTAAAGGAGGAAAGGTTTACTTAGCTCACAGTTGGTAGAGGTGTCAGTCCATAATCGGCTGGCTCCAAGGCAGGGTGGCATGGCAGAGAAGAAACAGTTCATGGTGGGCAGAAGGTAGCTAAGCAACAAGGGACCTTAACAGCGTCTCTCTATCCCTTTTATCTTATCCAGGCTACCTAGGGCAGGCAGCACTCACAGCCTTAATCCTAGGGCCCTTGAGCCTAGCATTGCGCCATGAATCCATCCGTGTCACACACTGGAGATCCAGCCACCTCTGCAAAAGCCCCACCTATGACCACACGAAGCCTTGGGGGGACATCTAGACATGAGCCATAGCAGTGACTTAGTAAGACCCAGTCTCAAAATAAAAAATTATAAGGGCTGGAGATGTAGCTCAGTGCAAAGGCCCTGGATTCAATCCCCAGTACCATAAACTAAAATAAAATAAAATAATTTTGAAAGACACTTAGCCCCAAGAAGCTGGTGAATGGGCTGCACCACGAGGCTGTAATTAGAATTCAAGTGCCAGTTGCCTCATCTCAGCTCTTAGCTCACATCCTCTGTCCCCTGCCCCCTGCCCACACATCTGTGTTTGTTCTTCACTGTATCCCCGTTGCCTAAACAGAGGCTGGTACACAATAGGCGCTCACTAAAAGTTTGTCGAGTGAATAAATGAAGTATGGGAGCAGAGTTAAGGAGCTAAGGCCACAGAGCTGTCAGGGGCAAAGCCTGGACTTGGCGGAGCCTGGACCGGGCCCACTGGTTTCTGGCTACTGGCTGGACGCCCTGTGTCCCCAGAAACTCAGAGGCCTGCACGGCTTCCACAGGGCACAGGCTCCATCCCAGCACACCCCTAAGAGGAAAGGAAAATACAGCCACAAACCGTGTACCCAGCCCCAGAGAAAGATGGGGGGTTGCCAGGCCCTGGGGGAGGTGAAGGGAATGTGGATCTCAGACCTGGGCCTGCATTCTGCCCCCGTCTGGAGGGAGCCCGAGCCCGTGCAAGAGGGAGGGAGGGAGGGAAAAGCAAGCTGAAGCCTGGCTCCCTCCCTCCCCCAAATCCACCCCGGGAAGCCGCGGTGGGAGCCCCGGAAGGATCAGCTCCCCTCTGCCAGGAACCTGAGGGAGAAGGTTAATTAGATGTTTGCATCCAATTTACGTCTTGTTTGTGAAAGCACGGGTTCAGCTGCAGCCCAGGCGCTGGCCCCTGGCCTCCATCAGGCATCTAGAGTTACTTCACAGCTCAGGCCTGGTGAGCGGGTCGCAGCCCCCATTATCATTTCCCTTGCTGGGGAAACCTCCTCCCCTTCCTCTGCCTCCTGTGGCTCCCTCCCTGGACCCATGCCAGCCACTGGCCCGCCGGCCACCTCAGTGCCACAGCCAGGCGAAGGGGACCCCGTGCCTGCGTCCCCGGTGGAAGCCGCTGACTGATCGCTTGGCCTGTTTCCCCTCAGGGAGCCTTGGGGAGACGGCAGGAGATGGCACAAGGGGATCAGGAAGACAAAAGCCCAGCCCTGCAAACCCACACTGTCCCTGACAGTGAAGAACCCAGCCAGACACGCTTCTTCAGATAAGAGAGAGACACAAGTGAACTCACAGCAGCAACAATGAAAAGAAGGCACAGAGGGCATTGGTAACCACAAGGAGGACCACTAGGCCATGGGGTTTTGTCTTTCTTGTACTTTGTGTGTATTCCAGGACCTCGCACAGCACCCGAAACCTAATAGGTGCCTAGTACGTGTTTGTTGAATGAATACATGATCGAGCACCCTTGAGAAGTGTGTTCTAAGACTGGGTTCCAAAAGCCCCCTTCCAAGTCCCCAGCTCCACCAGGAATGTCTTTTCTGCAGGACAATGGATCCTTCAGTGCAGTCCTCAGCCAGGCCAGCTGTGACCTGTCAGTCATATGAAGTCCTCCAGGCAAGGCCCATGGGGACCAGATGGAGCCTCCAACCGCACTCCTCTGTCAGGGCGGCCCCACCCGGAGGTGGCAGCCCCTGGGGCCCAGGCCTGAGGAGAGGCCAGTGGGTTTGTTAACCCTGTCACCCCAGCCAGCCCCATCCTGGGAGGACTGCGCTTTGGGATGCAAATGGGGGCCGCAGGTGGAGGAGGAATAGGGCTCCTTTCAGAGATTTGGGGAAACCCCAGGACAGCACTTTTAGGGGGCTGGAGCCCCCAGGCCCCATCTCTTCACTCTGTTTTTGCGGGGAGGACTCCACAGCGGTCACTCCCTCATTTCAACTGCATCTGTGCATACAGATGGGGAAACAGAGGGCCAGAGCAAAGACATCCTGAGGTCACCAGCCAGTCAAGGGGGAGCTGAGGGGGAGCCTCCTGATCCATTGCCCAGGTTCCCTGCCTCCCCATCAGCCCTCCCCCCCCCCTTGCTCAGCTGGAAGGTGGAGGCTGGAAGAGAGGAGCAGGGACAGAGAGGCATAAGGGCCTCTGGCCCAACATTCTCACCCGCTTGAGACTCTGCTCAAAAGCACAGGTGACTCTGCCCCCTCTGAGGTCCCCCTGTGCCAGCCTTCAGCCTCTGCACCACTGTGCCTTGAGCCTAGGGAGGAGGGAGAAAAGGTATCAGCTGGACGGGACAGGGTGATGGTGGCCTGGCCTGGGACAGTTGAGGGAGCCCTGGAGAGAAAAGCCAGCACTGCACCCACCCTGAGGTGGCACAAGGTGTGGGGCCCATCCTTCCAAAGAGGAGAAACCTGGCTTGCAAGCTAGGTCTTCACATCAGAGGCACCTCGCGTCCTTCCACCAGACCCTGTCTTGGCCACTTTTTAGTCACTGAGACACAACACCTGACACTCACAGCTTAAGGAGGTTTATTCTGGTCTACGTTTCAGTCCGTAGCTGCCTGGACTCCAAGGCAGGATGGCATGGTAGAGGGGCCTGATGGAGGACAGTGGCTCACGGCAGGGCGAAGAGGAAGCCGAGGTCAAGGGAGGGGCCAGGAGGAGATAAACTCCTGGTCACGCGCACATCGACCACCTCTTCCAACCAGACCCCTCCTCCTAACAGCAAGCCAGCTCTAAGCCCCCATAATCTAACCACCTTCCAAAAGCCCCACCTTTGGGGGGTATTTTAGATGGAAACCCTAACAGACACCTAAGATCCCAGCCCCTGCCCTGAGACCCTATAGATGCGCAGGTGGGTGGAGCATGCTCAGCCCATCTGGCAAAGCCCCCTCCTGCCTGCAGCCCCGTGTTGGCTGGGAAGATCAGAAAACCTCTGCAGATAGAAGGAGGAAGGGGCATTGAATGGTTTTTAGGACACTATAATGGCAGGACTATGTACAAGAGATTAAAGTCCAGTTCATAATGGGATCTAATAATATCTCCATTGTAGAATTGGTCCTGACAAAACAGTTTGCCCTTGGCCCTGGGAAGCTTGAAGACATGGAAATCCACCATGTTGTCTGGGTGGGGAGGCAGTGCTTCATTTATGCTTTTCTCTACCCGAGTGTTCATGGAGTGCCTGCTGCATGCCAGGCACTGTGCTAGTGTGGAAGACACGGTCCCTGCCTCACAGAGCTTACAGCCTTCGAGGTCAGATGAAGGAAAACGAACTCCATATGATTAGAATCCCATCCATCCCTTACCGGGATAGAAGGGAACCTGCAAGCTTCCCCCTTCCCGAAGTGCCTCACCACAACGTCACTGTTGAGAATTAAAAAGGGTAGATGGAGGGGCCGGGGATTTAGCTCAGTGATTCTGCCACCTCCCTTGCAAGTACAAGGTCCCCAGTACCAAAAAAAGAAAAAGCAAAAGGGTACATGGAAGTCTGAGCCCCCAGGTCCTCTGGGTGCATGCCATTTGGAAACAGGATCTACAAAGAAAAAAGTCAAAATGAGGTCGCCTGAGTGGGCCCTGATCTAATATGACTGGTGTCCTTACACAAAGAGTCACTGGCACCCAGACACAGACCTGCACAGAAAGGAGGCGCATTGGTGACGCAGGCCCAAGCTAGGAGTACAAAGGATGCCTTCAACACACAGGAAGCCGGAAGCCGGAAGCAGCAGGGGAAGGCCCCACCCGCTGCAGGTTTCAGCCTCCAGGGTCGCCAGAAGGTAAATGTCTGTGGTTCTAAACAAGCCCACGTGTGGGGCTTTGCTGGAGCAGCCCTAGGACACAACTACAGTGACTGGGAGACTGGGAGCCCACATCCAGGGCACAGAGCAGGAAGCCAGCTGCCAGATCCTGACCCTGATACCTCCTAATAGATGACCTCAGGGATTTAGCTCAGTGGCACCGCGCCTGCCTCGAAAGCATGAGGCCCTGAGTTCCATCCCGGTACAGGAAAACAAACAAACAAAACTAATAGATGACCTCACCTCTCTGAGCCTTAGTTTCCTCATTTGGGGAACTTGGAGGTGCTGGTAAGAGCCTGCCCTCTTAGGGTCATTGTGCAGATCAGCCAATCAGTTGCCATGTTAAGAAGGAGGTTGGAAAACACGTAAGCTCCAGGCAGTAGGCCCCAGCATGGACAAAGCAGAATAGACATAAGAGGGAAGGAGAAAACAGCAAGAAGATAAATTGAAATGAAAGCATAACATCCCAAGAAGAAAAATAACAGCCAGACACGATGGCACATTCCTGTAGTCCCAGCATTCTGGGAAGCTGAGGCAGGAGGATCCCTAGTTCAAGCCCAACCTGAGCAACTTAGTGACTTAGTGATAATCAGTGAGAAAATAAATAAATAAAAGAAAGGCTGAGGATGCAGCTCAATGTGAAGTCCCTGGGTTCAATCCCCAGTACTGAGGGGAAAAAAGGAATTGTAACTATTAGTGCCATTGATAGAAAAGCACATAATGGGGTGACCAAACACACAGCTTGACTGGCTTCAAATCCCACCTCCGCGTCTGAGAAGCTCTGTGACCTTGGGCAAGTTACATACCCTCTCTGTGCCTCCATTTCCCCATCTAAACTTGGGCAGACCAAACACACAGACCACACAGGGTTGCTCTGAAAGGTAAGTAGGTTCTGAATTCGCTGGGCGGAGCCACTTTCTTCGATGGATACACAATGATAAGCCCGAGCACTTTTAATTTGTCAATTAGAAAAAGAAAAGAAGTTGATGCACAGACAGTACTTAAAACATTGTAGCCTGGCCAAAAGCAAGTGCCGAAGGGGTGAAATGAAACAGATGAGTGTGAATGGAACCAGCGTCCCTCTCAGCCGTCTGTGCTGGCAGCCTGCTGCCCTGTCAAGGCGGCCTCGGGCACCGTGCCCTCTCAGCAGGTGCCCCCCCGAAGCCCCCACCCTGTGGACGCAGTGACGAAGGACCAGCCGGCCTGCTCCAGGCGCAGCAAGGGCGCATTCCACTGTGAGGGGCAGGTTGTACCTTCCTGGCCTGGGCGCCTGCTGCTGACCTCAGTGGGCCAAAGGACAGATGGTAACAAAAGACCTGGCGCATTTATTGGGCCCCTGCCACCAAGGGGTTTGGGAGAGTAGCAGGTTGTGGATCAATAGGAAGCGGGAAAGGGCGTGGCTTGGAAATGGCTTAGTGGGGAGGAGATTAACTGGGATGGGATGGGAGGAGGTGGGTGACATTGCTGCTTCTTAAAGAGAAAGCCTGCTGACTGGGGAGGTGGAGGCGGCTTTAGACCCTGGGCACATCTGGGCCAGCTGTGTGGAGCCCAGGTCAGTCTTCCGGGAGGCCAACCCCAGTCCTGGCACCTGCTAGGGTCTGAGGGAGTGGGAGCAGCCTGGGGTCTCCATCTGAGGTGGCAGGGTGGACCCGCAGGAGCCTGGATGGCCGAGGAGAGAGACTGTGACAGCCGACCCGTGATCATAGAGGCCCTGTCCCACCCCCAGGGTCTTGTCTCTCACCAGGCAAGGTGAGGAGCCCTGTCCCTGGCCTTTCTCCATCTCCTGCGCTGCTGTGATGGGTGACCACAAGCCCAGTGGTCTTGAGCAGCACAGGTGTGTGGCCCTGCAGGTCTGGAGGTCAGCGACTGGCACAGGGTTCTTGGCAGCAGGGCCATGTCCCTCCTGGAGGCTCTGGAGGACACCCACTTGCTGCACCCCACCCCCAGCTCCCACAGGCTGCCCGCCTTCCTGGGCTCGAAGCCCCGTCCTCCATCCTCCGTCCTCCAAGCCAGCAGCATAGCCACTTCTATGACTCCTGGATCCTTGCTCCCACCCTCCACCTCTGTCTCTGACCCTGGCCCTCCAGCCTCCTCCTAAGGAGGCATTGGGCACGCCTCGATAATCCACAGTCCTCTCCCCACCTCATGCTCCTTAACTCAATCACATCTGCAGAGGCCACATGAGGTAACAGCTTCACAGCTCCTACAGTTAGTGAGTGGACTTTTGAAATTCAGCCTACTTGAATTGACTCATTTTAGCCTTACAACCTCTGCCTCACCCCTTTGACAGATAAGAAAACCCAGGCTCTGAAAGGTAACCAACTCCTCCAACATCCTGCTCTCAGGAAAGAGGCTCTCCCTTTCTCTGGCCTTGAATCGGGAGGCTGAGCCCCTGGATCCGGCTGTACCTGAAGTAGTCTATCTACGACCTTGCAGTTCGAGAGCTAACAAATCACCTTTTCTGGAGTGAGCCAGTCAAGATTGCTGCCTGCAGCCAAGAGAGGTCTGGTGCACGTGGGAGTCCTCTGGGAAGAGGACAGGAAGATCAGAGATTGTACACGGCCGAGCTTTCAATAGAACAGATCTCATCTCATTCCTTCATTCACTCTACAAGTCAGTGGTGAGCAACTGCTTTATGTCAGGCAGTGCCTGAGAGGGATTCAGCACACTTTTTATGCAGAGGGCCAGAGGGTAGAATTTCCAGCTTTGCCACCCCTGCCACCTCTGTCAGAGCTGTGCAGCTGTGGAGCAAGGGTAGTGATGGATGATGGACATGGCTGTGTTCCAATAAAACTTTATTTACAAACACAGTCTAGGGACAGACTTGTCCAGCAGCTGTGAGGCTCTGAGCCTGTTCAAGGTGAGAAAAACAGGGCCATGAAAAAGCCAACCCAAGCCCCAGCTCCCAGAGCTTCGTCCTAAGGAGAGATGCAGGCAATAAGCAAATAAGTAAGCCATGAGTGAGACGATGAGGAGGTGCTGGGGGAGCGGGTCTGCGGGCGGGGAGCCCAGGGCACCATTCCGGTGGAGAGCGGGTGGAGCCCAGGACAACACGCTGGCAGGAAGATGGCAGGGCAAAAGCCCGGAGACGGAGACGGGACCGCGCTAGGGAGTTTGGGGACCAGCAGGGACACTGTAGAGGAGCTGGTACAGAGCGAAGAGAGGACAGAGGCAGGGTGGGAGGCTGGAGGGAGCTGGGGATGCTGGAAAGGCCCTGCACTTCGCTGCGATCCATCGGGATCTGAAGGTTCGGGACAAGCAGTGACCACATCTGGCTTGTGCTTTGAAAGGGCACCCTGACTGCCAGGTGCAGGATGGACAAGGAGCACAGGCAGCTGCAGGGTGGTTGTGAACAGCTGAGAGGCCAGGGCCTGGGGACTGGGGTGGCAGAGCCACGGGTGGGAGGCGGCCGGATTAGGATCAATGCTCAAGGTCGAGCTGACAGGATCACCTGCCGGTCCATCCCAACCGGGCCTCACTTTCTGTCACCTTCTGCTCAGCCTCCGCCCACCCCACCGCAAGGAAAATAGCTATCACGACTTCTTTCTTCCCAAGAATGGAAAAAAAGCCAACAGTCTATTAACTCATCAATACAGAGCCCTGCCCATCTGTCCATCACCCAGCCCCCTTCGATAACTCCATCTCGGGGCTGACAAGGCGGGAGAGGAGAGGGAAAATGAAATATTTATAATTTCTTAAGGGACAAGGCCCTTCCCCAAGGTGATGCTTTTGGGTCCAAGCACATTAACATTTCCATCACAGGGCAACCGGCCTGACTCCCTCTGTCATCTTGGCAGGGACTCAACAGAGAGGGGGAAATCCTACAAGACAAATTAGAGCAAAGTTCTTTGATTTTGAACCCAGACTTTGGCATCGGACTCAGACTTCCGTCACTCACTGGCTGTGTGACCAACTATAAGTTACTTAACTTCTCTGAGCTGTGGGTTCCCATCTATGAAATGGGAACGGCACTAGTCCTATCTCATAAGGTTCCTAGGAAGATAAAGCGAGGAGATATACATGAAGCCCTTAGCAGCGTGCCACTGTGGCTCGGGTGGGAAGTTCCTCCAACCAACACTTTCGGGGGGGTCCGCTCGATCTGAGTATTGAAGGGTAAATAGGGTCCAGCCATGGGAAGGACACAGCAGCAGGAGAAAGCACCTGGCCACAAGACCTGGGGAGGAGCTGCAGAGCTACAGAAGGAAGCCCTGGTAGATGTGGTGCTTTCCTGCCCGATCGCTGTGAGCTGAGATCAGGCAGGAGGATGAGAAGATGCCTCGGCATGGGAGGAGGACACACAGAATCTGGTCCTGTCGTTCTGCTGAGGAGTGAGGGTGTCTTTCCAAAGGAGGAGGTACTTCTTATCCGCGCAGGTCGGCATCCAGTTGATTATTCCCCTCAATGCACAGGCTATGCATTACTGTATATCTAGGCAAATCTCCCCTTTCGCGTTTTGTTGTATTACTCTCTTCTCCCTTGTTCCTGTATTAGTCAGCTACTATGGCAATAATGCTGCATAACAAAACCTTGCAATCCCAGAGGCTTAAAACAGGAAATGCATTTGCTACACAAGCCTGCAAGTTAGCTATGGCTTGGCTGATCCTGGCTGGCTCCACTGGGCAGCTTGGATCTAGGCTTCCTGAAGAACACAGGTCAGCTCCGAGGGGCCCAAATGCCCAAGGCATGAGTTTATCATGGAGAATTATAAACATGCAAAAGAGCAAGGCAAATCTGCACATGCGCGCACACACACACACACACACACACGCTCATTAAAGCCTCTGTGTGTGTCATATACTGTAACAATGATCAGTGTTTAACCTACCACAGCCCCCTATGCACAATTTCATTTTCCTCCTCACTACAGGGACCTGCTTTTATTATGTCAGGCAGATACATAGATGATAGACAGACAGACAGGCAGACAGACAGTATACCAGACAGTTAGACGGGTTACTGGGTGGGTGAATGGATACATGGACAGACAGATGGACAGACGGATGGATATTAAAATGTATTTTATTTACATTTTATTATTTACAATAAAATATTAAATCAACTTTATTGAGGCTAAGCTATGTTCAGTAAAATAGTGCACCTGTTCTAAGTGTCGAATTTGACAAGTTTTCATAAATGTATACACTCGTGTAAGCGTCACAGTCAAGATTCAGAACATTTCCGTTGGGCCCGAAAAATATTTGCTTGTCTCTCTCGGGTCCCTCCACCAGCCCTGGCCCTCCCCAGGCAGCCACCACTCTCTCTTCTGTCCCTACAGATCAGAGTCACCTACTCTCACCTTTGATGTCAGCAGAATCCCACCCTGTATCCTCCCCGTCTGGCAGCCTTCCCTCAGGAGGATGCTTTTGCCACTCACGGCACTGTGGACAAGTCTGCACTGAGTCCCTGTTCATCCCCCTGTTGTATCCCCTGTGTGTGTGGCCCACAGTTTGCTAATCCACTCAGCTACTGATAGACTGCAGTGTTGCTTCTTCATTTATACGAAGGACACTGTGGCACACATCCTCGTCTGTTTCTTTCTTGCATACAGGATTCTTACGCCGTCTGTGTGGCCTTTCTTCTGCAGCGTGATGGAACACAAATCCTTTCCCTTCATTTTCTGTCTGCATCCACCTAACAATGGACAGTTTGCTGCCATGGACAACCTCATCCATGTTTGTTTATATGTCCGTGAGAGAGTCTCTCTGGTGTTGATACCCAGAACCTGCACTTCTAGAGCATTGGGCATGCAAATTTTTACCTCATAAAATACCATCTAACTTCCCTCTGACTGGCTGCCCCCAGGAGCATACGATAGGACTGTCCTCTCCTCATCCTCACGAGCCCTGTGGGATTTCCCACTTCCTGATTTCCACCAGTTAGACACACACTAGTAAATCACTAGGCTTTCCCATGCATTTCTCAGACCACTAATGATTCTTGTGTTCTCTTGTCTAGATTTGCTGAAAAAGTTGAGTTGAGCAGCTTTCTTTTTTTAATTTTATTTTTTAGAGTCCCTCATGTGATAGAAAAACAATCTGCATCTTACCATACACAGAACTCACTAGTAAGACTCTCTGGGCATGGTGCCTTTTTACAGTAGGATAAAGCATGCACACCCTGAAGTCTCATGCTTTGCTCTCTTTCTCGGGAAGCTGGGCCACCTTCCATGCCACCTGTCACTTTCACATGAGCCTGGGAAGAGCTGCTGCCACCAGGTGCCAAGGCACAGATGGGGGACAGTCCCTGAGCCTGAAAGGCCAAGGAGGCTGCAGGAGAATGCAATAGGGGAAGCAGGCTTACATCAGGGACAAGGGACATGAGAGTAAAAACAGAGCAGGAACTCGGAGCATGTGTGCATGTGCCATGCTACATGCCTCTATGTGTGCCCAACCAAGCCCGGCAGCTCTTGGTGAATACCCTCATGGGTTGTGTCATGCACTTGCATCCTGTGCCCAATGTTGCATGGATGTCTTATAAAGTGCACATACATCTGTGTGTCCCCGCGTGCATACACCTCCGCCACTTTCACCAAGGCCTGCATGTGCAAGCGCTGTGCAGTGTGGGGTGTGCATCTTACAGTTATTATTTATCATTTCCGTAATCTGAATGTCACACTGGGGTTAGTGCATTTGTATCTATTGTGTCACTGGTAAAGACCCTGCACACAGGGCTTGGGTGCACATGCACACATGCACACACGTGTGTGTCTTAAAGGGGCAATACTACATAGAGTATGTCTTGTTACATAGACTGAGGAGCTCATTATGTGAATTTATTTGTTAAACAAAACCTGCGCCAATTGTGTTTGTGTGCACACGCTCGCATGCGTGCATGGGTGTGTGTGCCGAAGGGTGTCCCCACCCCCGTGTCTGTCTGCACAGATGCTGCACACTGTGCTTTTGCATGTTGGCGTCTGCCTCCCGCACCCACATGGCCTCCCCCGCCCCTTCCCTGAGCCTGTTTGTAAAGACACCGGCATAATGTGGCCGTGTGTGTGAATGTGTGTGTGTTTGCCTTTTATTTTGCTCACTGTTCTGTGACAACAGAATGCTTTCCCGCTTACCTCCTCTTCCACAGAGCAATCCTTTGGGGATATCAAGGGCAAGCCAGAGAAGGGTTACCTGGAGAAAAGGGTTGCTAAGCAACCAAACACCCACCACCCCCGAGCACCACCAACCCAAAACTCCGTTCCAGGCCTGCAACCAGATTAGCATATTAATGAGGCTGTAATTTCCCCCGAATTGTCTGCCTGCACACACTCAACTCACAGCACACTGGCCCAGGAGTTTGCTATGCAAATAAACTGCTTTTACAGACTGCGACTTAATTAACTCATCAAGTTCATCCTCCTAACAGAAAAGGCAGACGAACTACAGATTAATGAACCTGTGTTTGCTTGCGCCTCTCTTGCTCCCCTGCCACGGCAAGCCGCCTTTCTCTTTTTATGGCCCGTTTCTCTTCCTTCTCCCACTAACCTGGGAGGCCCCAGAAAGCCATCTGGGGTTCCCCTCATCTTCCTATGCCCCAGCCTTTCCCTGTCCTCCAGGCCTCTCCTCCCGCACCGCCCCTTACGGCCCTGAGTCTCTGCACCCAGCTCCAGGGGTCCCCGTGGGCTTGGTCCCCTCCCTGCCCAGGCAAGCTGGAGCCCTGGAAATGGGACGCTGTTCCTTTAACAAGAGGAGCGTGCAGCCTTTATTTTTGACACAGGATTCCTAGTTTAGCCTCAGCCCTGATATTCAATCAGCTGAACACAGAGTCTGGAAGAAGAGGCAGCACTCTCCCTGCCGGCGTGTTAATTAGAAACGCCAGCCATCCCGGCCACCCACACTAATCAACTTCCTCCACCCCCATGGCAGGACGCATGCCTAGGAGGGGTCCCTAAAACTCCTGGGGGAGTAGTGAGCAATGCCCCTGTGCGCGAAGCCTTTGGGGGGCAGCTGCTTTGAATGCTGGGCCGCTTCTCCTTAAATCTCTTTCTTCTTCCTGGGTTCAACCCTCACTGAAGTCCAGGGCAGCACCTCCAGGAAGCCACCTCTGATTTGCTGACATTCAATCCATTGATCAAGCCTGGAATGGGGCCCTTCATTGGAAGATCAAGACACTTGTCCCTGAACCCCGGCCACCACACAAGAGAAGACATCGCATTGCTTCTCCATGCCCCAAAGGGGCTGGTTCATGACCTCCTGTCCTTTCCTCGGCTTTCCCCATCCAAGTTCAGGTCCTGCCATTTCTCACCTGGGTTACTCCATGCAAGTCTGCTATCAGCTCTCCCTGCCTGCTGTCTTCTTTTCTTTCAGCCAGCCTTCCCTGGGTTACCAGAGAACTAAACCAGGTCTTCCCCCTGCTCAAACGCCTTCAATGGCTCCCAATGCCCTTAGAACTAAGTCCGGTGTGGCCATCTGTGATCTGACACCGCTTAATCTCCTCCAGGTTCTCCAGGAAGCAAACAGCCGTGGTTCTGAAATCCAAGTGTAAGAATCCCCTGAAGCCTCAGTTAAAAATGCAGAGTCCTGGGCCCTGGCTCCAGAGACTGCCCCCAAGAGCGTTGCTCAGCAGGATGTGTCCCAGGCAGTGGGGATCTGGCTTCCCTGGGCTATTCTTCAAAACCAAGAGCATTTGGAAACTCAAAAAAAGAATTCGATTCTCCCAAACAGTTGCTCTTATGCCAATTAATAAAGATCCTTTTTATAAATTAAAAAGTATGTGAGCTCTAGCATTCAACTTCCTGGGTTTAGCGAACTACCCACCATCTCACCATCCACTTGCTGGGAGACCTTGGCCAAGTGACTTCCCCTTTCTGTGCCTCATTTTCCCCTAGGCAAAGAGGAAGTAATGATAGTACTCAGTTTCTAGGAGTGGAAATAAGATTTTTTTTTTCAGTGCTCAGGATTGAACCCAGGGCCTTAGTACTGAGCTACATTCCCGGCCCTCTTGTAATTTTTTATTTTTTGAGACTGACTCTCACTAAATCATTAAGTCATCCCATCTGGGCTTGAACTCTTGACCCTCCTGCCTCAGCTTCCCAGAGTGCTGGAATGACAGCTGTGCACCGCCACGCCGGGCTGAAATAAGATTTTAAGACATCCACAGAAAGCCCATGAAACACCGGAAAGGGGTCAGCTGCTGTTGGCTGTAGCAAACCATGCCTCCTTCCCTGCCCCCCTGAGACTCAGGGCCACCTCAAGCTCTGACCTCCAGGGTGCTGGGTGTGACTTCACTCTCTGAACTCAGTGCCTGGTGCACAGTAGGCGCTCAGCCAGGGAAGGCTGAACTCAGACACCCACAAAGCAGATGTCCACATTCACACGAATATAGACGGACACACACACACACACACACACACAAGCACGACAGACAACACACTCGGACACATATGAAACACATATCACAAAGACATACACAAGCACACTCATAAAGACACAATCAAACACACACACACAAAGGCACCAGATGCAGAGTCCCACATGCACACACAAACACAGACCCACATGCCCGGGGAGATGTGCAGTTCACACACATGCGCACGCGCTCGCGCACGCACGCACACACACACACACACACAATGCTGGCCCGTTTTGTTCTTGTATCAGAATCAGAGGCGGTGGTGCTGGCGGCAGCTGCCTCCCCGGCTCAGCGACAGCCTGCATTTATTTGAAGAGTGTCAGGAGGTCATTCCTCAGCTAAATAGTGTCATTGCCATCACTGCTGGCTCCTCCCAGGCCCTCGCCCACTGTTCATTCATCACATGTCTCCAGCCCCAGGGCCTCCTGCCCGCCCGCTGCGCCTCAGCTTTGCACAGAGCGCTGCTTAGCCAGGCTGGGGTCTGCCCCCCAAGACCTAGTCTCCCCAGCCTCCACAACTGTTCACCCACCTTTTAGACGTGAAGGCAGAGGCTCAGAGAGGAGAAGCATGTTTGTTCATTCTTTCCCTCCTCCCTTCCTCCATTCATTCCAGATTAGACAGGTCCTCTTGAAATCGCCAACCTCAGCAGATTCGAAGAGTTCCTCTAACATCGGACAAGTGCATCTCTAGGGCCTGGCATCAGGCGAGGCTGGAGGATACCGGGATCTCCCTGACACTCATGCCCCGAAGGGCCCATGGAGTCGTACATCGAGAAACATGCACAGAAATGCCAGCCCTGGAGGCTGTGTGAAAGACAGAGCTCTCTGCAGGGACCCGGATGTCACGGGCACAGGTGGGCATGAGAATGTCAGGGAGCTTCTCCGGGAAGGTGGCAGGTGTCATAGGTAACTATTGGACCAACTGAAGTTTAGAAAAGATAAATTGACTATCAAGTTTCACTTAAATTCAACCAAACATTAACAGAGGAGTGACACGAGGGGCCAAACCCAGGGCTACCTGGGGCCAGTGGGGTCACAGGTAGCCAGAGCAGCCAGTGCAAAGGCCCAGGGGCAGGAACTAGCCATGCTGTGCAGGCAGCAGTGAGGCCAGAGTGGCCTGAGCAGAGCGAGTAGGAGGAGGGGATGGGACAGGGACGTCAGGCAGAGAGGAGACAGGACATGTGGGTAGCCTGGATTTATCTCCACACCAAGCCCTATCCTAAAAGTCCTCCCTAGAAGAGCAAAGGCAGGGAGTGCAGGGTCAGACCATGAGGAAAAAGTTCTCATTCTCCTCTCTGTGCCCCAGAAACTGCAGCTGCCTTGAGGAAAAGATAGCGAGAGAGAGAGAGAGATGGATTGGCGGAAGAAGCTGCCTCCGCAGTGCTCCTGTCTGGAGATTCTGGAAGCTGACTATGTACCAAAACCAATGGGAAAATGGATTAAAAGTGAACCCTAGCCAGGTGTGGTGGTGCACGCCTGTAACGCCAGCCACTCGAGAAGCCGAGGCAGGAGGATTACAAGTTTGAGGCCAGCCTGGGCAATTTAGGAAGAACCTGTCTCAAAATTAAAAATATAAAGAGCTAAGGATGTAGCTCAGTGCTCCCTGGGTTCAATCCCCAGTGCCACAAAAGAAATAAAGTGGATCTTCTGGCCTCACCACTTTCTGGGGTGTTTTAGGTTTCCCATTTCTGAGACACAACACTCACAACTTAAAGGAGGAGAGGGTGAATTTAGTTCATGGTTTCGGGAGATTCAGTCCATGGTCAGCCATTCCAAGGCAGAAACATCATGGCAGAAGGGTTTGGTGGAACAAAGCTGCTTAGTTCATGGTGGCCAGGAAGCAGTGTCAGAGAGGAACAGCCAAGGGACCGGACCTGGTATCTAAGGCTATGCCTCTGTGACACACCTGGATACACCCAGGAGCATGCTTTTCTAATTAAGTGGTGTTTCTTAGTCCAATGAGGTTGACAAGTCAGGGTTAACGTTCACATGGAGGTTTCGATGAAGCCATTCCTCCTGGATGAAATCCAGATGTCCCTGATTCCTGAGAGGACCCCATATGACCTGGCCTCAAGTGCCCTTTGGCATCAGGCACACTCTTCCAACATCTGCCCATGGCTGGCTGGTTGGTGCCCCTCTGGCCTCAGCTTCAGTGTCACGCCCTGGAACCTAAATCCACAGAGGTCCCCCACCATAATACAACCACTGCCCCCCTTCCAGGTTTCACTTCACACAGTTTCTCTTAGCTGTGGTCAACTGTAGTCTGAGAATACTAAATAGAAAATTCTAGAAATGAGCAATTCATCTGTTTTCAGTTGTGTCCCCTTCTGAGGAACGCAGTGGAATCTCCCACCATTCACTCCCTCCAGGGGGCACATGAATCATCCCTGTGCCCAGTGTACAGTGCAGTAAGGTGTTTGGGGAGAGAGAGGGAGGGAGGGTACTCACACAACTTTCCTTACAGTGTATTATGAGGTCTTGATGCTGATTTCTTGCTGCGTGTAACTTTATCATAGCCAGGTCGATACAGGAGGAGGCATGGGATGCGCATAGTTTGGTCCTGTCTGTGGATTCAGGCACGCACTGGGGGTCCTGGGACACAGGACTTTAGGTAAGGGGGGACGGCACCATTATCCTGGATGATGGACTTGGAGCCCTTGTCTCATTGTGGGGTGACCTGATCCATATCTTGTCTACTTTCTGGCTCCCTGACTAGCATGTGATGCAAGAGTGAGGGTCTCATCTGTCCACTGCTGTGGCCTCACTGCCTAGCCCAGTGCCTGGCACCTAGTAGGTGCTTAATAAACACTGATTGCACCTGTGAATGACTGGGTCTGGGTTTTCAGCAAGGGCCTCTCTGATTCTGATGTGCCTGGTCTGCAGATGTCTGGAACCCTGTTGTCGGGCTGGGTCTTAATTGGAACACCCCCTTCCCAGTTAGGCACTCCTTGCACACTTCCAATGATGGGCAGCTCATGCCCTTTTTCACCAGCTCTAGGAGGTGGCAAGATTGACCCTCTAGGGTTACCACATCTGCCTCCTGAACCTTCCAACCAAAGGCCTTTTTTTAACCTTCAAACCTCCTCTGAGCAGACTTAATTGTCAAATGATAGGTCCCCAAACTCAAAAACGTTCAGGTCTTCAAGCCCCAGCTCCCCATTCAATTCCCCTTCCTGTTTCACCTCTACCAAGAGAACAGAAGTAAGCCTGGTCCAGATTGGACAGCACCCAGGCCCAGGATTTAAGGGAAGGAAGCTTGCTCCCAAGTGCACAGCCCTCGGATACAGGATTTAACAGAAGGAAGCTTGTTCTGGATTGGACAGCTCCCATTTCTTATTCTTCCATCACTTCCAATGTGTTCCACTGTGAACTTGGAATCTTTTCATAATCAAGGATAGAAATCTATTGAAGAAGCACCCCTATTCAAAGCCAGAGCCATGTAGGGGGAACTCCCACTCCCAAACACCCTGGAAAAAAAGCTACAAGTTACTTTATGATGCAAAAAGATTATGAAATTGGGAGTGAACATGTGGCTGTGAAAGAACCTTTCTTCAAGATACTCATAAGGCCAGGGATTTAGCTCAGTGGTTCCGCCACCACCTGCTTTGAAAGCTCAAGGTCCCAAGTTCGATCCCCGGTACAAAAAAAAAAAAAAAGAAAGAAAAGGAAGAGCTGATCTGCCTGTGTCCATCTTCACAGGGTCCACGCAGAGGGTCACAATGGGACCTGTTGGTGACAAATCAGCCTGACCAGTGGAGCACAGTCTTCTGCAAAAGGCAGAGGATGACGCCTTTGTCTTTGTTTTGTTTTGTTTTTTTTGGTACCGGGGATGGAACTGGGGTCCTTGCTCTTTCGAGGCAGGCGGTGGAACCACTGAGCTAAATCCCCGGCCCATGACATCTTTGTCTTTAACATGAGATGTCCTGGCACCAAGGCACCTCGTCTTTGGGAGGAGTGTGTGCATCAAATAGGGACCTCTAAGTTTGAAACTCTCTGACCATTTGGAGATTGTTCCTGATTGTTCCAGATTGTTCCTTGGGGCCAGGAGCTCAGTCCAAGAAACCCTGAAGTTGCACTGTGGGGAGACCTGGGGCTGGGACAGGTTTGGGGGTTCCACAAAGACCCTCAGGAGGCCCAAACATCCTTCAGTGTCACTGGAGGGGACTCCTACCATCCCCTCCCCAGGATGCTGCAGGAGAGGAAGCTGGAAGACAACCTGTTCCCATGCAGGCCTGCTTCTGGTGCTTTCTACCATGCCTTCAAGAGGTGGCCTCCGCGCTGGGGCCTAAGTCAGGAAGCAGCTGAAAGGGTGGTGTGGCAAGCCACACAGAAGCCACCAGAAGCCACCACACAGGCGCTGTGGCAGGAGAAGGAGCTGCCGACCTCCCTCCAACCTCCTGAGAGGGATCAGCAGTGGCCAAACCACCCAGAGGCAAGAGAGAAGCGAGCCCGTGGGTGTCATGCCACAGGCCAGCCCTCAGAAGGAGGAGGGGCAGACAGATGTCGGGGAGAAGACCCCAGCACACCCTTCCAGTGTCTCAGCACAATGCCTAGCACATAGCTGGAGCTCCACAGATACTTGTTGATGAATGAACAGCACTTGATCCAGCCTGGTCGAGTGACCCTGCATTTTTCTGCCTTTGCATTTTGTTCGAAGTCACCTCTTCTTCCTGGAACTCACTCCGCCTCCTCTCCAGGTCAGACCCTCAGCCTCAGAGCATAGCGCAGAGCCCATTCCCCCTTTGTGCTGAATGAAAGAAGCCAGACACAAAGGAATCTATATGTATGATTCCATTTATATCAAACTTTCAGAATCACAAACCCGTCTGCAGGGACAGAAGGCAGATCAGCAGTTGCCTGGGGTGGGGGTGGTGAGGAGGAGGGGGAAGAGGAAATAAGAGATACGGAGTGTGCTCGCTATCTTGATTGCGATGCTGGTTTCACAGGAGCACACATATGTCAAATTGTGCACTTTAAATACATGTAGCGTATTTGTACCAGTTGTACCTCAATAAAGCTAGACCCATAAAAAAAACTAATTCCCCAAAAAACTTCAAATATCCTCCCACCTTCTAAAAAAGTCTACCTCCCTGGTTCTTGGCACATTTGCATTCATGTATTCATCCATTTATTCCCTATTTATTGAGCAACTAATTCAAGCAAGAAGCTGGGGAGGAAAAAAAGTAAAGCTCCCTGGTGGCAGAGACACAGGAGTCGGAGGACAGCTGGGTTTGTGGAGGGAGGGAGGCAGAGGAGAGGCCAGGATCGGAATCCCATCCCGGGGTGGCATCATGTCTCAGCAGCAAGGGTCTCCAGAAGCCTGGGTGCGTGAGACTGATGCAGTTATGACCCATGAGTGTGATTGGGGCAGACGCACTGAGGTGTAGCAGTGGAAGGGAAAAGCAGGAGCAGAGTGTTCCGGCAGGAGATGGCTTTGGCTTGGACCAAGCCACGGCCGAGGGTAGGTGAGACGTGAGAGATGAAGGGTGTGCGGGATTGGGGATGGACTGGAGGTACAGGAGAGAGGCAGACGGCCAGGTTTCCAGATGAGGCAGCTGCGTGGATGGCTGTGCCCCCGGAGGCACCAGTGGAGGGAGGAGAGGGAGGCAGATCATTCAGTGCTGATTCTTTTGAGGGTTCGGAGGCCTCCCAGGAATCTGCTGGGTGGACCCCGCCGGTTCTGAGGGTAGGTGTAAAAGAGCAAGCGCCCCATGCCTGTCTTGCCCTGTGTGTCTCGAGCCTGCTTCTGACATCACCACACTGCCTGCCTGAGACCTTCACCAGGGCAGAGCCAGGCAAGCTGGGGTGAGGCCCAGGGGTTGGGTAACAGGCTGACATGCACACGCTCTGGGTTTGGTCCCTGAACCTTGGGGGAGATGAAAGGGAAGGGAGGAGGGGAGGAAAGGAATAGTGTTTCTCTGTCTCTGTGGTCCATGCCTGGGGGAGGAAAGAGACAGAAAACAACCCAGAGGCCAAGCCCACCATGCCTCCCCATGACATCAGTACAAGGAAACAACTCTGCACTTGCTGTACTTGTGTCCTCATACACCAGGCAGCTCTAACAAAGCCTCCAGGAGCACTGGTCGATCTGAATAGGGCTGAGGACAAACAACTCCTGATTCACAGCTTGAGAGGTGGGAGAGGTGTGGTAACTCTCGGGACCACACGGGAACCCAACAGCAGAGCAGGACTTCCAGTCCCGGCTGACCAGCTACCTACATACCTGCTCCAAAGTTTGCCTCCGAGAACAGTGACAGACTCAGGTTAGAAAAGCCACTAAGGGTGTGGACAGGGAAAAGGACTCGCTCACAGTCTCACAGGCAGGAAGTGGGAGTTCTGTGCTTTTTCACCCCAACAGAATCCAGATTCTCATTACCCTCACTTCTCGCATCTCCAGCGAAAGCGGCCAATCAGAGGCTGCTCTATGTATCTACCCTGGAGCCTGGTATCTGCAGACCTCTCCTTCCTTGGAGAACTTTGGATCTTTTCCTGTTTCATGTTCAACTGTGGCCCCTGAACTTCTGGGGTGGAAGTGCTCCCTTTCCTCTTCCTGCTCCCCATCCCTTGCACAGCCTTGAGGCTCAATACACGTCTACTGATTCAGTTTGATTCTTTGATGAGGTGGAAAGGAGAAGTCTTTGAAGGAAGGGAGAAGCAAGTCACTAGCTGAGAAAGGCCCGCAGCCCTGGCTAGTTCTCTGGACTCCAGGGATTCTATCCCTGCCTTCTTTGCCTCCACGTGGGAAATGCCAAGCAGCCACCTGCTCTAGGACTCCGGTGGGAAAAGTGGCAGTGATGTTGGAAGGAAGAATTTGAGATTTTGGCAATCAGAATTCCCATCACTGATGCAGGCGTGGTGGCACACACCCGTAATTCCAGTGCTCGGGAGGCTGAGGCAGGAGGATGAGTTCCAGGCCAGTGTGAGCTACATAGTGAGACGCTGTCTCAAAAATACAAAATGATCAGCTCAAATCAACACATCCCCATTGGGCCCGTAAAATCAAGGCTGCCCTCCACTATCTCTACTTTACAGAGTCACACTCAGAGTGGCAGTGTTCCCTCCCCAGTCACACAGCAGGGAGTGATAGAGTTAGGCATCTTGAGATGAGCCAGATAGAACCATTCCTGTTGGAAGTGGACAGGCATGTTATCATCAGAAAGCTCTGGAGTCCATCTTTTTTCCTGCCTTTTAAAATTGTTTATTTTGATTGTACAAATGTAAGGCGTACAGCGTGGTGATGACCCAATTGGGGTAGTTAACTTTTGCATCTCCAAGTTTTAAAAAACATTCTGATGAACGCATGATAATTGTACCTATTTCTGGGGTACAATGAAATACTCTAATACATGTATACAACAGGCACTGTCACATCAGGGTAAATTAACGTTTCCATCTGTTTATCATCACCTTGGGTTTGGAGTTTTCAAGCTCATCTCTTCCAGTTAGTCATAAATATATATTGGAAGGGCTGGGGTTAGCTCAGAGGTAGAGAACTTGCCTAGCATGTGTGAGGCCCTGGGTTCAACCCCCAGCACTGAAAAAAAGAAAAGAAAACCTACCATTTCTCTATGGGTATTGGGCTCTTGGTCTGTGAACACAATGGATTCAACCTTGGCTTTGCAAATTACCAGTTAAAATCCTAGAATAGCAAGGCACGATAATGCACGCCTGTAATCCCATACCTCGGGGAGGCTGAGGCAGGAGGATTGCCATGAGTTCGAGGCCAGCCTGGGCTGAGCAGTGAGTGCAAGGCCAGCCTGGAATGCATAGCAAGACCCTGTCTCAAAACACCAAAAAAGAGTCTTGCGATACTTCTGCGACTTCCTCCTGGGTGAAAGGGATGGGCTGACAGCACCTAGGCCATCAGCGCGCGCCATCTCCGGATGGTGGTCGTCGCTGCCTTTAGCCTCCAAAAGTCCCCCAGAGGGAACGCAACAGGTGGGGATTCCAAGCCGGGACGCCGGGTCGACCCCAGACCCGGGTCACTTCTGCGCCGACCCTGCCTGCAGCAGCTGGTCCAGCTCCCTCCCAAGGCACCCAACAGCACCCTTAAAACACAGCCATCTCGGGTCGGGTTTTCCGAGCTTCCCAGGACGCCAGCGCCTCCCGGATTTGAGAAAAAAGGCCCAGCGGCACTAGCAGGTTTGCGCGAGCCTGCAAGACGCGAACCAGCCCGGCTCCTCATTGGCTCGGGGCAGGGGCGGGGCCGCAAGGGGGCGGGGCCAGGCTGGGATCGCTGGCCTATAGCCCGAGCTCTTTTTTTATTGTTTATTTTGAGACAGGGTCTAGCTAAATCGCTTAGTTGCCCAGGCTGGGCTCGAATTTGGGATCCTCCTGCCTCAGCTTTCCAGAGTGCTGGGATTACAGGCCTGTGCGCGAGAGACCACTCTGCTGGGCGCTGTAGGTTAGCGGCGTCCCTGGCCTCTACCTGCGAGACGCTAGCAGCTCCCCCACCCCCACCCTGCTAAACGTCCCTTGGGACTCAAAGTCACACCGATGCAGAAGAGGCTTCTCATGAGAGGGAGGGACAGAGGAGGGTCCCAGGGGCGGTAGAAGGGAAAAGAATAGAGAGGGTGGCGATGTCTGCTCGCTTTAGGGGGGAAAGAACTTCTTGAGCCCTAACAGATCAAATCAGTGGCCCCTGGGAACTGGCTTCGGGATCCCCCTTCCTACTCTTCTTCATGGAGGACATGATTCTGTTCCGTGAATGTTTATTGATTGCATTTTGTAGGCCAGGCACTTTCATGCATTCCTTCCAAACAGTTGTTCCACAATCTGTAACGCTGTTATTATGTAAAGCTTCACCACTCCACCATCGTGAAAAGGCACGCGCCTGGTGCCTGGCACTGTGCTGAACATTTGCCATCTGTCATCTCATGGGGTCCTCACAGCAGCCCCATGAGATGGCTTCTTTTACCATTATTATTTTTCCTCATTTACCAAAGAGCAAAATGAGCATCGGAGACTGAGCACCTAGGCCAGAAGCACCCAGCTTGGTACACTTTGTGGTGAATGAATGAATGAATGAATACCTCCTTGGATATCCATGGTAACCCTCGGGCATTGCATGGAGTCTCACGTCGATGTGCAGATCCCCTGCCAGGCTGGGAGCACCTGGGGCCGTTCATTCGCACTGGCACCTGCAGCCTGCAGTGCAGTCCATGGCCTACAGTAGGCATTCAACACGCGTTTACAAAATGAGCAAATGGTAGGCTCGTTTTGCATACACCTCACTTACCTTTCTAAACACCACCCCCACCCCAGCAAAAGCCCTCTCAGTAGGAGCTCAGTATTACTGTGTTTTGTTCACCAGCTGAAGGGCAGGAGACACAGAATGGAAATGCATCTTTGTAGACCACTTTTATCATGCAAAAGAAGGTTCTCCGGTGGGGTGACAGCTGCCGCAGAGCCTCAGGGAAACCTAGGGGCATGGGCTCCCTGTGAGGCCAGGCTGCTCCATGCCCCGGATCAGGTATTGGAAAGCAGAGCTCTCTGCTCCTGGCCCTAGAAGATAGCCTTCATCTCCCTTCTCCAGCTATTCTGGGGCCACCCAACCAGGTTCACTGGCTCTCACCAGCTCAGAGACACAGATGCCTGTGGAAAGAGAAAAGAAAGTGTCCCCTAAGCAAAACCCAGGAACCCCAGCTAACACACAGGGTGCTGTCCATTCCCCCAGGCATCCTCTCCGGGAGCACCCAGCAACCCCAAGAGGCAGGCACTTTGTGACTTTGTAGCCCCCACTGACAGACAGGAGCTGAGCCCCAGGGAGACTGAGCCATCCCACCACCTTGACTGAGCTGTCCTCTTCGGAGCTGGGACTGAAAGCCCTCTCTTCCTTCTGCAGAGCCTCTTCTGCCTCGACAGAGAAAAGAAGAGCTCTTCCAGGAGAAAATGAGATCTTCAGCAATGAGTTGCATCTTTTCCCCTTTGCACCTCAGCCTCTTTGCTCTTCCCCACCCCCTACTTCTCTGTCGCCCTTCTTCTCTGTATGCAAAGATCGACACAGACAGACCAAAGCATCCCTTGAGGCTGCCCTGAGAGACAAGTGCATGCTTTTAGCCCCACTCCACAAGTGCAGACACTGAGGCACAAGGACCTGAATGGCGCCCTATGGCCCATGGCTGAGGAAGCCACTCACATGATTCCCTCCTGGAGGAGTGTGGTCCAGTCTGAGCCACTGACGTCATACCCAGGTACCTCCACCGCAAACGGGGCTGCTAACTCTCCCCCACACGGGTCATTTACATGATTTGCTACATTTTCCTTTGTAACCAAGGGAAGGTCTCAAACCCAGCAAAGACAAATCAGAACCCCCTTCCAAGGCCAGGGGCCCCTTGCCCCCAGTCTGATCTGTATCCAGTCTGCAGAGTCCACCCATGGACTGTTTCCTTCTGGGGTCCTCAGTTATGCTTTTCTTTCTTCCTTTTTCCCAGCAAAGGCCCAGCCCTTTCTCACTGTGCTCATCCAGCTAGTCTCTCTCCTGTATGTATCCATTCATTACTTTCAGTCAACAGATACGCATTGAAAACCTCTATTCCAGGGGCTGAGCTAGGCATTGGGGACTCAACAGTTAAGAAGGCAAATGCAGTCTCTCTGCTCTCACCAAGCTGATATTTTATTAAGGAAGACAGAGAAGATGAGCCAGGCACTATGGCATGTGTCTGTCATCCCAGCACTCTGGGAGGCTGAGGCAGGAGGATCACAAGTTGGAGCTCAGCCTGGCCAACTTAGCAACTTGGCAAGACCCTGCCTCAAAATAAACAGTACAAAGGGGCTGGAGATGTAGCTCAGTCCAACGGCCTTGCATTCAATCTCTAGCACTGGGGGGGGGGGGGGGAAGATGGAAAATAATGTACCTTAACATATAAATAAGATAGCACTAGATATTGATAAAGGACAAAAGGAGGCAGGGGTGGGGAGAAAGAGAGACACAGAGCAACAGGGAGAGGGTGCTTTCAGATGAAAGGGAGCTGAGACCTTGGTGACAAAGGGGAGCCCGCCTGGTGCCTGGTAAGGATGGAGGGCAGAGGGTGAGAAAGACCAGGGCCCCCCAGCTCAGCAGGGGTCAAGGTGGCCTGGCAGAGATGGGAAGGGCCCAGCGGGAGAGGAGAGCAGGAGCCAATCACAAGAGCTCTGGCTGGAGTGAGGAGTCCGATTCCATTCTAAGTGCAGTGGGGAGTTGTTAGAGGGTTAAAGGCAGAATGACAGGACCTGATTTATGATTTTAAAATACAACCTTAGTTATCGTGTGGAGAGGAGATTGAAGAGGGGGTCAAGAAGCAGAGGCAGGGACTCCGGTCAGGAAGCTACTGCTATAAAACAGATGAGCCAGTGGCGTCTTGGACCAGGGTGCTAATGCGGAAGAGGTTAGGGATGTGTTTCCAAGGCAGAGGTCCCGCACCCGCTGATGGATCGGATTCAGGCAGGAGAGAAGGGGGATCAAAGATGACTCCTGGGGGTGGGTCTGAGCTATCTTCACATGAAGCTGGTCCAGCTCTGAGAAACAGCCACCCTAACTCCATGAGGGGAGGGTCCTGTCACACTATCGGTGTTTCTTGCCTTCAGAATTAGCACTCAAGCCAGCTTCCATGAACAGACCACAGGCCATGGTGGTCTGGGAAATAAAAAGGACTATTTTTTAAAATAGCTTATAATAATTGGTATTTTTCCAGTGTAACCATGCATGCGGCCTCCAGGAAAACATGAGGTACTAGACCAAGCACAGGTGGGAAAGCCAGTGGGATCTGGATTAGGCTTACAGGCCTTCACTCATCTATGAAACACCACCATGGTAAGTATCTACCACTTTTTAGAGTTTCAGTGAAGATCAAGCAGTCGAATTGCATAATGGTCATTGCAAAAAAAAAAAAAAAGACTTTATTTTTTTCTTTTCTTTTACCACTCCAGGTCAACACATTCTGAGAGGCTGAAGGGTATGTGGAGGGAAGATCACTTTGGTCTTAATTAAAGACTTCAGGATGAATGAGTAGGAAGGTAACAGGCAGAGTTGGAGGAACTAGAGTGCCATGGATTGTTCTAACCCAAGGATGCAGCCCTTTATTGCAAATCACTCTGGGTTGAGAGTTCGGTTCTTCTGTCTCCATGGATGGGTTAGCTCTGTGATATCCAGATGGGATCCAGAGAACCGTATTGCATCAAATGCTCTGGGACTTCTCTCCAGATGACTTGGTGTCACTGAGAAGAGCAGATGAAGAGGTGGTCAGGGTGCTGGGGAGTCTCTGGAAGGTGCTGGGTTCAGGAAAGGGTGCTGGCCCCACAGTGCAAGTGTGTGGCTTTGCTTCCTCCCCTGCATGAACTTACTTAACAAGTTCAGCGTGCGGACTCAAGCAGAGGGGTTGGTGCTCGTGGTACACCATGCCAGGCATCTCGATTACACCAAGAACTTTTAGAAGGAAGCACCAGCTTAACCCTTTTTGTGCCCAAACTCTCCAAAGAAATCACTTCCCTCTGAATAATCTGGAAGACTGTTGTCCTCAGAGACCTCATTTCTGCCTCCAAGGGTTAAGTCAACTTGATGTCCATGCCTTTGACTCTCACAAGCCCTCTTTCTTCTCGTAGGGGACAAAGTAGGCTTTCATTGGTTTGCCTTCAGGTGGAATCACCAAGCCTCCCCAGCTCTTATGCATTTTTCTATGGAAGGGGTTAAAGTGGCAGGGATTTGACAGCCCAAAACAAAAATTTCAAAACGAAACCCCTGCCTTCTTCATCAGAATAAACCACAGGGCAGATTAATGGTATTCGGTAGGGTTAATTCTACTATTCTTAAACACGAACCCCTACTTCCTTAGGGGTGGAAAGAGCTACACGTGTCTATTACAGCACACAGTTAAAATAAACCTCTACTGCACCATTTCTTTGAGAAAGGAGAAATCGTTTTTAATCAGCCGCCGTATATCTATCTGACATAGGTTTTAAGGCGGGGCCCCAAAAAAGCGAAATAAACGCCTAGAGAGGCAGGGGTCACAATGAGGGAGAGGGGAAGAGGAGGCCGCCGGCCCCAGGAGCCCTGCGCTCCGCCCCAGCGCGCCGGTTCAGAACCGCGGACAGCTCCCGTCTTTGTCTCGCTGCGGACTCCCGCGCCCGGTGCGGAGCCGGTCCGACGGCTGTGCGCTCAGCCACCTCCCGCAAACCTGGTTGGACAGAAAAAGACAGGAGGCAGAGCAGAGCGGTAGAAGCTTTCCTATATTCTCCCCGCATTCTCCGAACTTGGCTCTGATCCCACCCCACTACACTGGGGGGGGGTCCTTGGTTTCACGGGGTCTGGGGCGAGTGTGGGGGCCAGGGAGAGCCGCCTCGGCCGAGCTCAGATCGGATTTGGGATTCGTTTCACTGTCGCCACCCTAGGGTCCAGCCGCCCACGACCTATCCCTAGATGACGCCTCGCCTTCGACCAAACTAAGCATAAAACACACACAACAACAACAACAACAACAAAGAAAACAAACAGCGATATCAAACGCTTCCCGGGGACCAGTCTGGGGCTGCGGGCACACAAGGAGGTCCAGACCCGGAACCACAGGTCAGAGGAAGGAAAACCAAAACCCAGACCGAGAAGCCAGAAAAGATAAGAAAGCTTTTCTTCCGTTGCAACCACGAACCCGCAAAAAAAGCGATGAGAGGTGTCAGAATCTCAGCCCGCGCAGTTCGCCCGCCCAAACAAATACAACAGCGCTTTCTCTCCCTTGGACCAGGAAAAGCGTCTGGCTCTGACTTCAACAGACTGCACCTACTTAGGCCACACAAAATATTGTTTTTCTGGGTCCTTTCTCAGGATCCAGGATGAAAAGGGGTTTCTTCTCACATTCTCATCCAGAAACCTTACTTCTGGGGGTGGGGTAGAAGATATTGAGTCCTCGAAGCTCTCTGTCCAAATCCTACCTCCACATACATAAACACTCTCTCCCTCCCCCACTCCACCCTGGGTCGGTAAAGTTCTGCACTTCCTCCAAGCTTAAGAAAAGTAGGCCAGCCAAGCCACGATTTCATTCTCACACAATTTTTTCCCAAAGTGGAGCCCTCAGGCAGGGATAAACTGGTAAAGTAAGTTTAAGGAAGAGCCTCCCCGAAAGGCAGTCAGGGTTGGGAGGAAAGAAAGAATCCCTCGAAGGCTCCCTAAAGCTTAGATCCCCCACTTGGGCACGGGGGCACGAGGAGATCACCACCAACCAACCAGCTGACAGACCCAAGCCACTGCAGATAGATTTGTATTTGCCTGTGAAATAAGGTATCTCACCAACCCCCACCCCTCACAAAAATCCCTGGGTTTTGTTTTTTTTTTTCAAAACAACATTCTGCCCTCCCCTTCCTTTTCCCCAAGAAACCTGGGAGAGAAAGACCGCTCCCCAAAGACCAGTTCGGAGGTGTTGGGGAACTCGATCCCTGCCCTGCTGCGGTCCCTAAGGAGTAGTAAGTGCTCGAAGAGGGGCAAACATACTTGCCTGGCTGGGAGGAGCTGGGGTCGCTTCCCGGGTCCCCTCCCCCTCCCGGGACCCTTGGGGGTGGGCACCCGAGGGGGTGGGTGCGGGGGTCCGCCCCCCACCGAAGCCCGCTGTGGGGTACGGTGTTCAGCCGGGCTGCTGTGTAAACCATCGCTTTCCCATGCAGATTTCCCTTTTAACACCTTCTAAACAAAGGCTAATGAGGCCACTGCATTACTCTATCAACACACAATCATTAGCAACCGAGAAATACACACACACACACACACACACACACACACAGCAGGCTGCCAAAGTCAGGGGAATTCTAAAGGAACCCATATTAGGCTAACAAAAAGGAGGTGGGATAGGAGGGGCAGGGAGAGGGATAGGAGAGAATGGAGGGGGGAGAGAGAGGAGAAAGAGGAGAGACAGAGAGGGAGGGAGAGAGGAAAAGAGAGAGAGAGGAAGAGAGAGAGAGAGGCTATCAAAATCAGGAGGGGAAAAAGGCCACAGAAAAGAGGGGCGGCAAGGTGAAGATTGAGCTGAAGCCTGGCCGGTCCTGGAGAAAGTGTTGGGAAAGTCTGGGGCCCCTTATTTGGGTTAGGGGTCCTTGGCCAGCTCTCCTCTCTGGGCCTCGGGATGGAGGGGAGCTGCAGGCATCTTCGAATCCATGCCCGCGGCCCAGGCGAGGGTCCCTGAAGTCTCACACACCCTCTGGGGCCAGAGGGAAACCAGTGACCACAGCCGGCCTTGGACTCCACGTGGAAGGACCCAGCCAGCCTCCAGGCCTGAGCCCCAGGGCTGGGTGAGGAGAAGGCCGCACTCGCTCAGACCTCAGACAGCTCTGGCTGGCTTCACCTGAGGGGCTGCAGCAGCCGGAAGGTGGTGGGGGGGGGCGCATTCCTGGAGGGGGGCTTGCAGGGAGGAATGAGGGGACCTCACTTCCTGCCCCGGCCAGTTGGAATCTGGGAAGTCTCACAAGCCAGACACTTCAGAGCTAAATTTTAGGCTCAGCATATATCTTCCACCTGTTCCAAGCTGGAAATGTGGGGCCCAGAGATGCTGAGGGCGTCCCCCCCGCCCCCAGACTCTCGGTCCCGGAAACCCTTTTCGTGGTTCGTGCAGATACCGGGCTGGGGTTGAGTTCAGACTCAGAAACCCCCTCTGGCGTTAGAGCGAAAGTCTCGGAAACCAGGGGACAGTGCGATTGTTCCTTTCCATTCCCAGCTGCTCTCCCAAGGAAAGAAGATGGGGAAGAAAAGAGGGAAGGAGGGAAGAGAGGGGAGAAGGGAGAGGAGGGACTCCCTGCCTTTTTGATTAAACGTCCCGGGTCGGGTCGGGCTTGCCCAGTTAGCCAGACCGTTAATTAAGCCGTGCACGGCGCTGCTGACAGGCGGCCCTGCGCCCCGCTGAGACGTTCCGCAAACCGAGCGCCGCCGTCATCTCCGAGCCGGGACCAGAGCAGCGCGCACCGCCTGCCCCGGCCCGGCTGTCCTCCGGCCGGCCACTCGGGCGAGGACCCCGCAGCCTCACCCACTCCCAGCGCACCCACCCTGGCTCGCCCTTTCTCCTGCGTCCCCGTGCGATGCCCAGGCCCGAGCCCGCGCGCTGGCCCGTCCAACCCGTCACGCCCGGTCCGGACTCCTCAGGCAGAGCCGGACTGCAGGAGGCAGAGGCCGGGCACCCGGGCTGCCGGCCGGATCTCCGAGCCAGCCGCTCCTCTCGGGCCTGGGGCGGCCGGGCCCAGCGTGCGCGCCCGCTCTTCCTCGGGCCGCGTCCTCTGGGCGGCCGGGGCCGGGCCGGGGCCGGGCGCGGCGGGACGCTGAGTATGTGTGCGCAGCGCGGCCTATATTTACACCCCAAACAAAATAATTACACTTTTGTCGGAGGGAGAAAGCCAGTGATTAGGCGCGGGCTCTTTGCGGCAAAACAGTTTCTCAGTGGTACACCAGTATAATTTTTCACGGCTGGCTGAAATCAAAGAGGGGAGGTAATGAATCCGGCGAGCAATTTAAATTTACAATTTGTAACGCCGCCGCCGCCGCCGCCGCCGCCGCGCAGCCCGGCCGAGAGCGCAGCTCCGAGGCGCTCGCTGCGTTTGTTTAATGTTAAAGCCGCGCGGGCTCTGGGGGCGGAGGAGGGGGCGCTAATGGTCGAGGTCGGGAGAAGCCTGGCCGCGGTGCCCGGGATACCAAAGGGAGCAGAGGGCGAGGGGAGCGCTCCCGGGCGCCCCCCCCCCCGCGCGCCTTCTCCAAAAAGCCGGCCTCTCACTGGCCCCGCGAAGGGAAGGAGCGCCTTAAGGGGCCCAGGGGCACGCGAGAAGCACCTACTCCTTTGGGCCGCTGAACCCCCCATGCAGATTTCCCGGGAGGAGGAGGGAGTTGCAAGTGAAATCCTCTTTGGCCTGCAGAAAGGGCACCTCCTGAGGCCTGCGAGGCCCTCAGTCCCGCTGCTGCCCCGCGTCCTCGGCTGGAGAAGTGGCCCGAAGCACCCACAAGCCCGACTCAGCCTTCCCGCTCCCTCTCCTGCGGGTGTGCGCCTCCTCGCCCGTAATTAATTACCGAACTCAAGGGGGAATATGCAAACCGCATATTACTAACTCCACAGGGCTTAAGTGATCGGAAACAGATTATTATCTTGTTTGTCTTCTGTCTGTTTTACTTATCCCGCCGCCGTCTGTCGCGTTGTAATGCTGATACTCTTTACTCTAGGAGGAAGGTTTTTATATAGTAAATGCCATCAACATCTTGTGTAAGTGACATTGCGTCTCCATGCATTACCCTGTTAAGACACAAGCGGTTTATTAGTTACTTATAGGAAGGGATTTCGCTGCCTGGTCGCCATCTGCTAGCGCTATAGGGCGGGATAATGTACCTAATAGTTGGTCTGCTAGCGGTTTCTGAGGCTGGGCACTCTGGAAGGTGTCAGGGTGCATAATTTTCCTGGCTGCACAGCTGGCAGAGGGGTTTCTGGAACTGGGCTGCACCAAGGGTGAGGCCCCGGGTGGGTCCACAAGAAGGGGAGGTCAGTCCTGGCCACCAGACTCAGCCCCGCTGCCCACCCTCACCAGGCAGGGGAGGCCGGGCCCCAGCCGCTCCTTCCCATCCCCGAAGTCTCCCTGGGCTGGCTTCATGGCGACCAGGGCCTGGCGGCACACTGGTTTTTCAGCACATCCAGAAGAGGGCAGATAGTTTGTGAGGGAGTCAGACGGAGCCAGGAGCCCAGGCTGCCAGGGGCCACCAGTGGACAGCCCCGGGCGGGGACACACACTGGTTTGGCCCCTTGAGTCCTTGTGGGGGCTCAAAGGAGAGTGGGCTCAGTCCAGCCAGACTAGAGCAGAGGAGGCCCCCAGATGGGGAGTTCCTCGGACCCCAGAGTGTGTGGGTGTGGGATGTGAGCCTGGCCCCCGCACCCCGAAGTCTGCAAGGTACACAATGAGAAGCACTGAGCCAGATGCTGGACTCAGGCAGCGGTAGAGAAGCAGAGGGAGAGAAACAGAAAGAGGGAGAGAAGGAAAAGGAGGAAGAAACAGCGCAGCGGAAACAGGAAGAGAACAGATGCTGGGCACAAGAGAGAGATGGGGATGGAGCACAGATTGGGGAGAACTCGGGAGAAAGAAAACCTCAGAGAGACAAAGACTAGGCGGACAGCAGTGCAGTTGCCTTTGCCGGAGCGGCGCCTCTCTCCCCTTCCTCTCTGGTCCTTGTTTCTTCATCTCTGCTCTGCCCCAGCTTGAGAACTGTTCCTGCTCTAGGCAGCCAGGCCAGGTGCAGCCAGAAACAGTTCCGTCTCAGGCTCTGGGAGCTGCTCTCGCCAGACCTAGGGGGCCAGGTGCAATCAGGCTTCCTGTTCTTGGCTGAGCAAGGCTCTGAGGGCTCTGCCCAGCCTTACACCATGGCTGTGTCCTGTTATGCCTGTTCCCTGACAAACAGAGGGCCAGGTAGCAGCACCAACTAGCAGAGCTGCCCAGGTTGGGGACTTCTCTTTCAGAGACCCAGCTGGTGGGTCAGTGCCTCCTCATCAGAGACCAGAGACCAGCAATTCCCTGTCCCCAGCAAGATCCCCTCCACTAGAGCCTAGGGGGCAGGCTGGGTCTGCAGAGAAGCAGAGAACAAGGGGACATCTCTGTACCCCAACAGAGGCACCCAGAAGTCTTGCTCCTCCAATCTCTTGAAAGTAAACATTGCTAGATGTTCAAGCACAAATGCAAATATACTCTCCCCCCAACCTACAGGAGTCACATAAACAAAAACCTGTCCAGACAAATACACACAGGCAGGCATACAAACACAGACCTGTAAAATTCTGCATTCTCAAACACACCCAACCCAGCTCAGTTACAGTCTCAAGCATGCACACACTCCACCACACACACATACACGTTCAGATTTTTAAAGCACACTTCCACATCAATGTTAGCACACACGTGCATCAATAATTTTACACATCTGCACACTTACGCATTCAAATGTCCTCACATACACACTGTCTCAAGTAAGTATACACATATACCAACAAAAATTAAAATGCACACACAAATGGCAGGACGTACACAATTATAAACACGCACATTTGCATATAAAAAATACACATACCACAAATAGACTCACAAGACTGATTAACACACTCTAAGCAAACAAAATGCTGCCATTTTCAAATAGCAGAGATACACTAAGAAAATCAGTAAATAGACCCAGACAAACACCACAAGGCCTGGCTCCAGCCTTGGGAGGTCCTACCCCATCAGTGCCTTCTCCAGCAGCAGAACAAGTATCTCAGCTCCACATTCTCAGACCCCTCAACTTGGAGCTGGTGTCGCAGCCTGCTGAGCCTCGGGGAGGGGGGGGGAGGTCTGGTCCCTTCCCTTCCCCCTTAGGCCTCAACAGTCCCTCCCCACACACCTGCGAACATCCCAGAGCTCCCCACAGTGTTAGAACCGTGCCACTCCCGCACTGCCCCACTGTGCCGCCATTTTTTTATTAGGGGCCAAAATCACAGCCAACCCACCTGCAAAGTGAGTGTGAACAGCGCCCACGCCCACGCAGCACAAGCGGCTGCCTGGGACCTGGAAGGTGTGGCCGGGAAAGGAGACTTGTGAGGGCCTTGTCCCAGGAGCCACTTCAGGAAGACCCAAGCAGGTTGGACCGCCCCCATTTCCACCGCTTCCCCACAGCCTGGTGAGCTCTGCCGCAGGCCGGAAACTCCGGAGTCCTGGACCAGACCCGCTGACACCCTTCCCCTGGGCTGGGCCTGGGTCCAGCCACCAGGCCGACCAGGCCGGCAAACCAACCTAAGCCACAAGGCCTGCGCTCTCTCCATGAGAAAGGCCTGGCTGGGCCCCAGCCCCATGTATGACAATAGAAGCTAGGTCTCCGAATGCAATGTTGCAGTATGTTGCAGTCGAAGCTCCAAGGCCCCCCTAGCCCCCACGGGCATGGGGGTGCGGAAGTCCAATCTTGGGGGGCTGGGCAGGGCAGGGGGAGGCAGACACAAGCACACTCTGGGCCTTGGGCAACTTCTGCAAGTTCCGCGGATGGCAGAGGGGGTGGGGGACCTTCCCTGACTAGGCCTTGGAACCCTGCCCCCCAAATATTTGCGGAGATAGAGAGAGAGGAAGAGATGCAGTTTCCGGATTGCGCGACCCCCGCCCTAGCCCCAAACTGGAAGGCAAATACTTACTCAGCCCCCGGACCAGGCACAAGCTAATACTCAACAATACTGATGCCTTGTTTTTTTTGCTCTGTCCGGACCGCAACGCTGTAGCCAATTTAGATATGCTATAAATTTAAGAGGTTGCCATGGCCACGGTGCGCCCATTGGCTGCCGGGCCCCCTACGTGCTGCGCCACGTCACCAAATCTGAATAAGGATGCGCGAATTAGGCGGCGGCCAGACAAAGATGAGGATCCGGACCGCTTGAAAGTGGGGGAAAGTGCCGGCGCCTCTGCCACCGGGGAAAGGCGCTTGGCAGTGCAGAGGCCAGCAGCCACCGGAGACACCTGCGGGAGCCCCGAACACATGCCGGGGCACGCGACCCGTGGCATGAGGTTGTGAATGCCGCCACCTTCCATCCCACTCCGGGCAGCCCAGCTCCGGGCCAGAGATCCTCCGAGGACTTGACCGGCTGAGTCTTGGTCTGGACCCGACTCGCCCCGTGGCGGCCGCGGCCAAGACAAGAGGCGGAGAGCAGCGGCAGAGCCAGGAGGCTGAAGGGCCAGGGGCCCAGAGGGAGACGAGGCGGCTGGGGCCGCTGGGGCGCGCGGCTATGATGGTGCACTGTGCCGGCTGCGAGCGGCCCATCCTCGACCGCTTTCTGCTGAACGTGCTGGACCGCGCATGGCACATCAAATGTGTCCAGTGTTGCGAGTGCAAAACCAACCTCTCAGAGAAGTGCTTCTCGCGCGAGGGCAAGCTCTACTGCAAAAATGACTTCTTCAGGTAAGAGGCCCAGCCCACTGCTGCCCGAGAGCCCGCTCTGCCTGGGCTTTGCCAGGGCATGGGGAAGAGACACCAGGAAACCCATCCCAGGCTTCTGGGCTCCAGAGCTTAAGAGCTTAGCTGGAAGTGGGCAGCACTCTATCCTCGGCTCCTCCGACCTTCGAAGGGCCTGTGCCCAGGCGGAGGAGGAAGGACACAGCTTTTCTGTCTCACCTTCACCCCCAGGAAGCTCCAAGGGCGGTGGGGCAGGGAAGGAAGCCCCCTCGCCGTGGCTGCAAACCCAGCCCCAAAGCTTCAAGCCCCGCTCCGAGGGAGGCAAGGTTTCTCCTGGAGTTCAGGGCGACTGAAGGTTTCTCCTCCAGGGCAGGATTCCTGACCCCAGAAGGTGCCCTCCTGAACAAACAGAAACTTCCCAGCTGCAGAGGGGGCCCAGCCAAGGGAGAGGGGCCTTCCCCTCCCCCACCTCACCCCAGCCCCTCAAACACTTCCTCCCTTGCCGAAAGCCCAAATGGACAGAGGTTGAGAATTGGGGTCTAGCCTGGGCTGTGTCACCTACCCCCAGTGCTTTGGGCTCTCACGCAGGCCAGGACAGGCCATGCCTCTGAGCCTCAGTTTCCCCAGCTGGGAAACGCCGAGGCACAGCCTGGAAGCCCATGGGTTTTTCAGCAGTTTAGCCCTGCCTGCTTCCACCAGGCACCCAGACTCGGCTTTGTCAGTGCAGATTCTGGGCACCGAGGGAAGGAAGGGGGGCGTAATCCACACCGCAGAGAAAGGCAGCCCACTGGCCCAGCACTAGGGAATTTGAATAGGAGAAAATGTCAACCTCGCCTTTACATGTGTAAACTCCCCGACCTAGGAGGCCCGAGGCCCCTAATGTGGCGGTGCTTGCAAAGCGCCTAATGATTTTTGATAAGGTGCATATGGCCAATTATGCTGCCGGATAAGGCCAAAAGTGACTTATGGCTCCTAATGCCCTCACTACATCAATGTCACCCAAATTCCCCTTGTTTAGAGACATGGGTGCGGGGAGATGTGGGGTCCCTAGAGTCCTGATCCCTCTTCCTTTCCCCCACAACCTGCATCTCAGCCTTGCCCTTGGGGGTCTGCACACCCATTCTGGGGGAGGCAGGTTTCTCCCTGAGCCAGAGAAAGAAAAAAAAGGAATTAGACCTCAAAGGAGGGAACGGGGAATTGGAGTGATCCCGTGCCCTGGCTGTACAGGGTTTGGGGTGCCTTCTACTTACATCTTCCCCTCTGACCACCAGGGCCAGGTTTTGGGGAGCAGGATGCAGCTCAGTCCCTGCTTCCCAGTCTGCCCCTCTAGCCCTGCTATCCACAGCCCCCCCCCAGCTCCATGCAGTGGGTCCCACACTGGAGACAGGAAAGACCTCTTGTTAGCACTGGGACTGGGTGGAAGGTTCCCTCCTTGCTCATGCCCAGCCCCGGAGGGAGGCTGGGGGACTCTGCCCCCCATTGCTAGGCCCAGCAGCCAAGCAGATGGGGCAGATAGGAAGGATGCAGGAGGCAAGGCCCAGAAGTAGTCCAAACCCAACCTGCCTGGCTTTCAGCCCTCTGCGGGGGAGGCGTGAAGCCTGCACCCACCGCTCACCTCTGGGCAGCTCATTAGCATTAGCGTGTGAATCAACCCACTAGGAGTGCAGCAGTGCCCACCCCACGAAGAGCCCGGGACAATTGTCCCTCTTCTGCTCTGGCCACCGAGGAGGCAGGATTGGAGTTCCATCTGACAGATGGCGAAGCAGAGGCTTCTCGGGACCTGGGGCGGGTGGGAAGAGCTGGAGAGGACTGGACTCTGGGCCCACCTCACAGTGACAGGCACCTTGTGTCCACAGACGCTTCGGCACCAAGTGCGCCGGCTGTGCACAAGGCATCTCGCCCAGTGACCTGGTTCGCAAAGCCCGGAGCAAAGTCTTCCACCTCAACTGTTTCACCTGCATGGTGTGCAACAAGCAGCTGTCCACCGGGGAGGAGCTGTACGTCATCGACGAAAACAAGTTTGTGTGCAAGGAGGACTACCTCAGCTCCTCCAGCCTTAAGGAAGGCAGTCTCAACTCAGGTACGGAGGGCTGTGCCCAGCCCCAGCCTCCAGCCTGGCACGCTCTGCTCTCTTCCTGTGCCCAGTCTGCGCCAGGCTCAGAGCTCCTCACCCAGGCTCCTCTGGCAGGCAGTTCTTGGGTAAGGAGAGGGCATTCGAGGCAGGAAGAGAGAGAGCGTTTGGAGCCCACCCCACGGGCAAACCGGCAGAGCCTTTCCCAAGTGGCCCTCCACCCCTCATTCAGGCCTGCTGCATTCATCCTTGTGTCCTTTGAGGTCTTGGTAATTTCTAGGTACACTGGGACTTGGAGGAAGGAGAAAAGGGAACGGGAGAAGGGAGGAGACATCTGTAGGCCCCTCTGTCCCCCGTCCAGGAAGGTGGTTCTCCCGAGGGCATGGCCCTCCCCCGTGCCCAGCTCCCGGAGAGGCGCCCAGAGGGGTGAGCGGGGCCTCTTCAAAGGCCAGGCCCCGCCTGGAGAGAGTGGGCGGGCGCCGGGTCCCTGGGGGAGGAGCTGTCTCGGGTTTGGGAGGGAACGCGGCCTGGTCGGCGGTAGCCTGGGCCGGCTGGAACCAGCCACCGAGTTGCAGAGGGACCGGACCGGACCGGACCGCCGCTGACGCTGCTGTCCCTTTCCCAATACGTCCGCCCGCAGTGTCATCCTGTACGGACCGCAGTTTGTCCCCGGACCTCCAGGACCCATTGCAGGACGACCCCAAGGAGACGGACAACTCCACCTCCTCGGACAAGGAGACAGCCAACAATGAGAACGAGGAGCAGAATTCCGGCACCAAGCGGCGGGGCCCGCGCACCACCATCAAAGCCAAGCAGCTGGAGACGCTCAAGGCTGCCTTTGCCGCCACGCCCAAGCCCACGCGCCACATCCGGGAGCAGCTGGCGCAGGAGACTGGCCTCAATATGCGGGTTATTCAGGTGCGGTCTGGGGCGCCACGTCCTCCTCACCGCGGCCGCGGCTGGGAGTCGGGAGGCCCCTCGCCCGACGGTGAGCGGGCCGTGCGCCCCAGGCCGGGGAAGGCTGGCCACCCGCCCCGCCGGAGGTGGGGCGTGAGGAACCGAAAGTTCAGCCCAGCCCTGCTGTCCTCCTGCTGTGTGATTCTGGACAGGGCCTCTTCACCTCTCTGAATTCCGATTCCTGCCCTGTTCCATGAAGGTTTTAAACCTCTCTGGGGTCCAGGACCCCTCCTTCCCTCCCATCTTCCGAGCAAAGAAAGAGGCGAGGCCCGAGCCGCCGGGCTGCGGAGCAGAGGCGAGAGCCTTGCGGGGCGGGAGGCCTTCATAAAGCCGTCAGGCGGCGGACAAGCTGAGGAGCAGGAAGCCCGAGTCTTTATGAGTCGCCCCACGGGTCCGCGAAATCCTTCACCCTTGGCTGGTTCACCCAGGCCCCTCTTCACCCCTCCCAGCCTAATCCGGCCTGGCCCCCGCCTCCAGGGAGGCCTGGAGCGCCAGAGGCGTTAGGACCCAGCAGGGGCAGCGCGGGCTGGAAGGGAGGGGAAGGCGCTCCCGACCCGAGCTCACTGCCCGCTCCTCTGTCCCAGGTGTGGTTTCAGAACCGACGGTCCAAAGAGCGCCGCATGAAGCAGCTGAGCGCGCTGGGCGCACGGAGACACGCCTTCTTCCGGAGTCCGCGGCGCATGCGTCCGCTGGGCGGCCGCTTGGACGAGTCTGAGATGTTGGGGTCCACCCCGTACACCTACTACGGAGGTAAGCGGGCCCCCGGGACTCGCGGCTCCGCACCTCAGCCCGCGCCGCCCTGCGTGGCCCAGCGCGAGGCGCTTTCAGCTACCCTGGGACGCGCTTCGTCCTGTCCCACTCACGTGGACGTACACAATCAAGGACACGCCTGGACGCATCACAACCATGCCCACTCACCCCGCACCCTAAAGCAGACTCACGCGCGCCCGCAGAGTGGCATACATAAACACACAGAATGCAGGGCCGCCCTTACCCACGGGGACACCTGGGCGCGGGCATGTGCTTGCGTTCAGACTTGGGGGGCGCACGTCTAGACACAGTTACACACAGCCGCACAGGTACATCCCACTCCCGCGCCTCGCCTCGCCGGGATACAGCCAGACAGTCGCACGGAAAGGCACACTTCCTGGGCCCTGCCACCACTTGTCCCTCCGCTACCACCGGACACAGCCTTCCAGCTGTCCGTGACCCTGCGCCTGGTGTTCTGGGAAAAAGCTGGGACCATTCTTGGGGGTCTGGAATGAGGGATCTGGACTGGCCCCAGGCTACCTGCGAGTCTGGTGCTCTGAGCCCACCCCACAGCCCCAAGCATGCAGGGGTTCGTGGGAGCCGAATCCACCCAGAGGTCCACTTCCCATCTTTGGGGCTGGGGAGCACCAGGCGCCCCTTTGCAAAGGGAGTTTCGAGGTTGGCTATCCTGTCCTCCACCCGGTCACCCCCTTTTCTCCTCTCTCCCCACCCCTCATTTTCCTCACAGCGGATTCGAGCTCCCATCCCGGTTCGTTAGACTCTCTGGGGTGCAGCAGCCCCGGCTCCCCTTTCTGGAGCTGTGGGCCCAAGGAAGCTCTTTTGCCATTGGATCCCAAATGTCCCAATTTGGGGGGCCACCAGGAAGGCCTAACCTGAGGTGCATCTGCATTCTGTGGGGCTCTCTGCGTGCCCAGGGTTAGTAACTCAGTTAGAGGCCAACTTTGAAAGGATTCAGGAAGAAGAGAGGGCCAGGTGTCCAGACCCCACCGGCAGGGAGGCAGGAGAGCCCGCGCCTGGCCTCTGGCTTCCAGAGACAGGCTCATCTGGAGGCCTCGGCAGGCCTCTCAGAAACTGTGGCAACGCGGGAAACTGTTCTTTGCAGTCCTAGCGTGCAGCTTGGGGAGCCTCAGCTCTCAGCCTGGACGGCCGGGCTCTGGGGTCGCCCCTCACCCACTCTCCACCTAGCTCGCCCTCCTTCCCCACAGTTTAGGCCCTGGGCGGGGAGACGGTGGGGCGGCCTTGGCCCGGAATTTCCCCAGCCTAGGTAATTAACCTAGGTTTCCGGCAGGACCCGTCAGCCCCGCACCGAACCCGTTGCGCGCCGTCCCGCTCCAGCTGCGTGAGGAGGGAGGCAGGACGCCCGGGTCCCTCTTTCCCCGGAATTGGGGGGCTCCCCAGCCCCCACCAAAGCAGCCCCGCCTAATCCGCGCTGGGAGATCCAGGCAGTGGCGGCGGGCGGCGGGCGAGAAAGGGGCCGGGCGGCGGGGCCAGCGGCTCCCCGTGGGAGCGCGGACAAAGCCCCAGCTGCGGCTTTTGTGCCCCTTTCAGACAGCGTTTGTTCCAATTACCTCCGGCCCGGCCGCCATATGGGCGGAGGCGGCGCGCGCGGCGCCGGGCCGCGGCCTTAGCAGGCTTGCCGGCTCGCTGAGGTCTCGGGTGGCCCCGGCCCTCACCCTTTGGGGCCCCCAATTCGCGTCTCCCAAGCTCCCCTTCACTTTCTGGGAGAACGGAATCCGTGTATTTTGTTGTTGAAGTCATTGGCGGCCGTTTCATCTGTTACCTGAACCGTGTCCAAGCCGCGCCTCAAGACCTCATTTAGACAGATTTCGGGGTTCGGAGAAGAAAGAGGAGCAGGAACTCGGCCCTGAGCCGGCACTGGGTTTGCAGCAGACTGAACTGTGCGTGCGCTGCTTTTCCCGCCGTGCGAAGCGGGCCGCTGTCACCGCCGTGGGCTCCACAGTACTGCTTTACGGATCCCTCACCCTATCCTTGAGGGTCCCACCTGAGGTCCCGCCGGACCTCAGGGAGAGGCTGCGGGAGGAGGTCAGACGTGGAGGCGGGTGGGCGTGTGACTCGGAGCCCGCGCCCCCTGAGCTGGGGAAACGCGCATCTATGCGTCTTTCTCTGGAAAGCCCCGTAGCTGTCACCAGCTTCTCAAAGGCTCTGTGCCCCTAAGCGGGCTCCCTGGCAAACCCGCCGGTGTGAGCGGAGGCCAAGCCTCCAGGGCGCCAGTGGATGTTCGTGTCCCCCCCCCCCAAAGTCTCTGGGGCTCGGCTTCCTCTTCCAGGCCCTCAGACCCTGCCTTCCCCCCGGGTGTGGCGGGGACCACAGTTGGCGCGGGGTCTGCGGGGCGCAGGGCGGAGGGCGCTAAGGCGCCCAGGCTGCGCCCAGAGCCCAAACCCGCAGCCTCTCTGCTCTCGGCCGGCCGGCCCGGCCCCCGCGTCCGTGCGCTCCGCTCCCCTGCTGGCCCCAGGGCCCCCGCGTCTCCAGCGCCCCGCGAACTCATCGCTCCGCCCCGCTGACTCGCGTCTCTGGACCATCTGTGTCTCCATCCCCTTCTCCTCCATCCACCCCGGAGTTTCCGCGGGTCTCAGCTCTTTCTTTTGCGTCTCTTCGACCGTATTCCACTCGATTTCCATCTCTGGGGCTCTCGAGTCTTTGCTGTGGAATCGGCGTCTCCGGGGTCCTTTTCCCCCTTTTTCGGGCGACTCCCCGCCGCGCTAGGCGCCTCTCCCCTGGCTTTCACGCTGGTCTCTGCCGGGCTCTCCCTGTCCCGCTCTGAGCCGGGGTCCAGGTTCGCCCTCGCCTCTGAGACGCTGAGCTCCGCCGTCGGCGCGCTGGGCGCCTGAGACTATCTGCCCTGCGTCCTCATTGTCTCGGGGTCCCTCCCCTCACCCTCGGCGGGTCCCGTCGCGCTCTCCCCGCCCCACCCGGTCCGCTGCGCCTGGCCGTCCACAGGGTCGCAGGCCCTCTCCCGGTCTCCGTGGCCTGTGAGTGCCGTCGGTCCTGGCCAGCGTCGCGCTGTCCGCGTCCGCGCCCTCCTGCGCCCCGGCCTCACGGGCTCTGGTCCCTAAACCGGGCCCCTGCCCGGGTCCCGCGGGTCCCCTTCGGACGTCGCCGTGTCTCACGGCTCCGTGTCCCCCCTTCCTCCCGCAGACTACCAGGGCGACTACTACGCGCCGGGAGGCAACTACGACTTCTTCGCTGCGCACGGGCCGCCCTCGCAGGCGCAGTCCCCGGCCGACTCCAGCTTCCTGGCCGCCTCGGGGCCCGGCTCGACGCCGCTGGGCGCCCTGGAGCCGCCGCTGGCCGGGCCACACGCCGCCGAGAACCCGCGCTTTACCGACATGATCTCGCACCCCGACACGCCGAGCCCCGAGCCCCTGCCCGGCGCGCTGCACCCCATGCCCGGTGAGGTGTTCGGCGGCGGCCCCAGCCCGCCCTTCCCCATGAGCGGCTCCGGCGCCTACAGCGGGGCCTTGTCGCACCCCAACCCCGAGCTCAACGAGGCGGCCGTGTGGTAAGGCCGGGGCCGGGCGCCCCCTGCGGCCTCCGAAACCAAAACTCCCGACGCGGACTCGGCTGGGGGCGGGGGACGCCCTCAGGGGTCCTCTCTCGGGTCCGCACCCAACCGGCAGCTCCTCCTCGGCTGGGCGCCCGGGGGTGGGGGGGGCGCAACTCCCATCTCCAGCGCGCGCTCTCCCCGGCAGCCGTGAGCAATTTCTTGGGACCAAAGTCGATATTCTGGAGGGTCCAGAGATGCCAAGCGCCCCGCCCCCCACCCACTACCACATCTTGGGACTAAGGGTCGAGGCGAAGGGCTGGAAAAAATGCTTTTCCCCCCTCTGCGATCTGAGTGGTATTTTGTAACCTTATTTCTCGCTCTGCTTTCCCCATCTTTTAAAAAAATGATTAAAAAATAGATTGGAAGGAAGAGATGAGGAAAGCATCGGCCAGAAAGCGAAGATGGAGAGGGAATTGGGGGAAAGGGATCCACCTTCGAGTTGGCGCCCCCTGGTGGCTGATCTTGAGGCTCAAGGTCAGCTTATCTGGAAGCAAGGCTGCCCGGACGCGGCCAGTCCAGGCCGGCTTCTCCCTCTTGGACATTTACTTTTGAGCCCAGGGTCCGGGCCTGACTCGAACACTTGCCCACCCTGTTCTGCCCCTGGGCGAGGCGCCCTCTCTGCCCGGGAGCCTGGAGGCTGGGCCGTCAGGGTGTACAATATTATACTTTTTTGGAAGTTGAACGCTTCTAGTTTCCTTATTTTGTATAAAGAAGAAAACAAATAAAGTATGTTTTTGTGTTTACTGTTTATTTATTGTACTCTAGTTATCTGGGGCTGGACATTTTTATATTTTTAAGAGGCAGGTGGGCAGAGTGCGGGAGGGGAGGCAGAAAGAGGTTTACCTACAAAAAACAAAACAAAAAACAAAAAAATCAACTTTTTTAAAAAGAAAGATTAATAAAAAAATTCTTTTTTCCCTCAGCACTGTGTGGTTTTCTTTTTTTGTCCCTATGTTGATAGAGTGAATGAAATCAGTCTTTTCTCTGCTTCGGTCTCTGAGACCTAACAGACACGAGGGTCTGGGCCCCTTTCCTCCTGTAAGGGGGGCTCCTTCCGCTAATGGCCGGCTTTTTGACAGTTTCTATGAGCTGGGCACACTATCAACTCATGCTGTAGTAGAACACAAGCCTTTCGGGCACGTGGGAGGCCTTCAGAACGTTTGATGAATGAATGGACGTGTGATCTATCTCCAGTATATAAAAAAATTATAGTAATCAGGTACAGTTGTACACACATGTAATCCCAGCTACTGGGTAGGCTGAGGCAGGAGGATTGCAAGTTCAAGGCCAACCTGGGCAGTTAAGTGACTCCCTGTCTTAGAATAAAAAGTAAAAAAGGGTAATGATAGAGAATCCCTGGGTTTGATTCCTAGAAGGGGGAAAATCTAGCTTCAATTCTCTTTTTGCCCCAGGTAATTCCAGGTGTTCAGAAACAAAACAACAAAAGAAAAAAAGAAAGAATCCAGAAAAGGAGCAGGTCTCTAAGCTGGTGTGGGTTGCCTAGGCTGAACTAGGACAGGGGGGTCCCCCCTGGGGCGAAGGCTGTGGTGCTCCCCATTCTTATGCAGCCTGTGCTTGTGTGATTAGGAGAAGGTGGCAGAAAAGAGGCCTGGAGGTCTCGGAGGCCTGGGGGGACTGTAAGAACGAGGCCTCGCCCTCTGGGCCTGTTTCCAGACTTGGAAAAGTGGGGGTGGAAGGGAGTGCTCCCTAAATTCCCCGCCAGCTCAGGTTCCGTAGGGTTAGAAAAGCAGATGGAACCAACAAAAATGAACTCCGGCCCCCTGGAACTGGTGGGGGCCCCGTTTTAGAGGCAGCCAGAGAAGGTGGGGGCGGGAGGGGGTCCGACGGGCGGAGCCGGGGCGGGGCGCCCTGCCAGGCCGCCTCGCAGGGGTAAGATGAGGTGACTTCGCTTTCTTCTCTTTTCTTCTTTTCTTTTCTTTCCTTTCCTTTCCTTTCCTTTCCTTTCCTTTCCTTTCCTTTCCTTTCCTTTCCTTTCCTTTCCTTTCCTTT
>NW_004624747.1:19098368-19306344 GCF_000247695.1 Heterocephalus glaber
TTTCCTTTCCTTTCCTTTCCTTTCCTTTCCTTTCCTTTCCTTTCCTTTCCTTTCCTTTCCTTTCCTTTCCTTTCCTTTTCTTTTCTTTTCTTTTTCTTATAGCACATTTGTTTTTAGCAGACCGACGCTCCTTGCTCATTGTGGAGATTTTAGAAATTTCAGACAAAAGGAAGAAAATGTCATCGTGCGGAATATCAAGCGCTTTGATGCCCTTAGACTTCTTTCTTCGGTTTTCTTTTTCACTTGGAAACCAGAACCAGCGTTCTGCGCACCGTGCTGAGTGCCCTGGCGCCTCTGCAGCAGCTTCCAGACTCAGCGAGGGCTCTCGGAGCTGCGTCCTGCTCCGTGGTCACCGCTCAGAGGCGCCTGAACGGGCGCCCCTTCCTCTTGTGGTTTGGTTTGGTTTGATAGTTTTTCCTTTGGGGGGGCAATTCCATTGTTGAACGTCTGAGTTGAGTTCCAGCTCTTCTCCACTGCAGCCATGCTGGACTGAGCACCTTGTAGCCTGGCCCGAAGGTATCATTCGTCCCGCCAGGGAGCTCGCAGAGGTCGAGGGCCCTGCCCAAGGTCACGCAGAGCCCGGACTGGAGTCCACGGGGACGGGGGGGGGTCTCTTCCACTCGGCGCCCTGGTTGCAATGGATTCCGGTCGGCCACGGGAGGATCCGCCAGGCGGACCCCATCCCAGCCCCTCCCTGGACTCGTGTGGATTTCGGAGAACTTCCGCCAGAGTGCGACGCCGGAGGGAAGCTGGGAGTCGGTGGACTCACCCCACCCTCGGTGACCCCAAAACAGGCTACGTTAGGTTGACGGGGGAGGGGGGAAGAAGGGGCCACCGAGGCTGTAGGAGGGAGACCCCCTCCCTGTGTGGGCCAAGCCTCATGCAGTCCGGGTTCCCCTCTGGACTGGACGCCGGGCCCAGAAGTGGTGGCAGCAGAGTGGGGGATGGGCGAGAGCTCACAGTAGAATGGCGCCCTCTGCCTCCTCGGGGCACAGGCACACGCCCTGCGCACGCGCACACAAGGCAGACACGGGGCACGCACGTGCACACAGAAGCAACGCGCAGAAGGTGTGACAGGCACGTGGATGCATACACTCGCACGCATGCCCCAGCCGTGGGACAGGTGCGTACCCCCACACAGAGACACAGCCGTGTGACCGTCCATAGCGCTGCACACACGTGCACCACGCAAGCACATGGGGCCCACAGCCGCAGTCTGTACGGATCGCACATACACACAGCCTTGCATGCGCCACGGCTTCAGTCTGCAGGAGGCAGGCCGAGCAGGAGCTCTGGATGTGGCCTGGGGACCTTGGTGGCTGGTCACCGTGTCACCCTTCTGAGCCTCAGTTTGCGCTACTATGAAATGGGCTCGAGACCTCATTTTACCCACAGGGCCTGGTGAGGACTGAGGAGAAATAACAGCCTGTGGCCGAGGGCCAGGAAATCCGGGTCCTGGGCTCAGTCCTCATTGCATGCGCCCCAGCTGCCTGAACAGTGACAGCAGGAAGAGGCCGCCTTGGCCCCAGTGCACCCTGCTCCATGAGCTCCTTGCAGTTCCCCAAGAGTGTCTGGGAAGAGAAGGCCCACTGCAAAGTCTGATCGGAGGAGACAGGAAGGCACAGGCTAAAAGAGCAGGAGAACCTCAGCTCTGGTGTCTCTAAGCCTCAGCCCTTCCAGAGGAGGAGCCCGAGGCCTTGGGGGCAAAGTGAGCTGCTCAGGGGACACAGAGCAGGGGAGCCAGGGTTGGTTGATTGGTTTTGCGGTGCTGGGGATGGAACCCAGTACCTTCACAATGAGCCACATCCCCAGCCCATTTTTATATTCTTACTTTGAGACAGGGTCCCACTAAGTCACTAACTCGCCTAGGCTGGTCTCAAACTTGTGATCCTCCTGCCCCAGCCTCCCAGAGGGCTGGGATTACAGGTGTGGGCCACCACATCTGGCCAGAGGCAGGTTTCAAATCAAAGATTGCTCCTTCTAGAGCCTGTGTTGCCCTCAAGCTCAGGACAGAGCCCGGCACAGCTGCCTAGTGACTGCATGGATAGATGGATGGACAGAAGGATGGATGGAATTCAGCTGCCATGAAAAGGGGTCCTTTAAGACAGTGTGCGATGAATGCTAATTCTTCCTGGTAGCAACTTCGCTGGATGGCATTTAATGCCTCCCTGAGGTTAAACCAGGCCAGCCAGAAGGGCAAAGGGCACAGCTGAAATCACCAAGGCCAAGGGCATGGGACCCTCCACCTTCGCTGTGCCCCCGTGGTCCTTTCTGCCCCACACGGCCCAGCCCTCTCCTCCCCCATCAATAAGTCTGCTCGTCTCCTCGTCACTTGCATTTGCTCTCATTTTAAAATAAAAGACTTCCAAGAGGCAGGAAATGCTCCAAGGTGTACAGGCGAGAAGGCTGCCCAAGCCTTGGCCGTGTTCTCTGACTCCAGGTGAGGGGAGGGCGCCGTTCCATCCCCTGCTGCCCCTGGGCCGTAACTCCCGCAGACCCCAGACAGCTGGACCTTGCGTTCCAGCCCCTCCGTGCCTGCTCCCCAAGGCCTTGCACCCCTGCCCCGACATGAGGCCCCCAGAGCCCCAGGCCTGGCCCCCTGCACTGAGGACTAATATTTAAAATGCAGAATGGCTGCAGCGAGCTCTGGCTCCCAAGTCCTGTCGTGCCGTAAAAAGATATAAACAGAATAAATTACCTCTCCAGCTCCGATTATGAGAATACCCATCTCCTGACTGGAATTTTAAGTCCTGCCTCCCTCGTAGTGCCGCACACGGCTGATTTATGGAAACCAGAGTACTTCTCTGCATATTTCTCCTGTTCAGCCGAGTGGCCAAGTTTACCCTTCCTATGCCATTAGCGTTATTAACACCTGGGCAGCCGATCATTGCAAATGGGCCATTTCCGTGATGAACGGAAGCTTCGCCTGCCAGCCACCGCCTCTCCACCGCCTCTGTCTCCTCTTGCTGAATTTCACTGCGGTTCAGGACCATCCCCGCCCCCACCCACCCCAGTGGTACCTGGTGACCACGGGCTCCCCGGGACCTGGGGGCAGCCTCACCCCACAATGTCTAGCGCCACCCTTACCCCTTATTCTTTGGAGAGTGTTCCAGGGGAGCAGAACCAATGCTCCCATTGATCAGGGAAAGATACTAAGGCTCAGAGAGGGCCAGAGAGCAGCCCAACATCGCTCAGCATTTACGGGGCATCGAGGACAGGGTTCAGAGCTCCCAGGCCCTTGCTTCTCAAAGTGTGTCTGAGGACCAGCAGGGGCAGCGACAGCACTCGAGAGCTGTTAGCAACGCAGCTTCTCAGGCCCTGCCCCAGGTCCCTGTGCACACCCAGCTTTTGGAGCATTGGCTTAGAAACCACACCCAATTCTCAATGACCTCCTTTCCACTGGAGAAGGCTTTGGGGTAAGATCTCTCTGTTCAGGAATGGCTGGGGACCCAGGTGTATGGTCATGCTGACTAAGTAAATGGAGCAGCTGACAGATCTGGCAATGCCTTCCTGGACACCACCGTCCCCATCTTTGTTGGTGTCCCTTCCCGGGGCTTGGAGCAACTCAGCATCTGGGGCTGTGTGACCTAGGGTTGAGAACCCAACCTCTCTGAGCCTCCGCTTCGCCACCCAGAAAAAGGGTAGAATAATACCTAACTTCAGGCATCATTGTTAGGGTTAAATAAGGCCACACACCCAGGTTCAGTGGGGGCACAGGAGGGCCACAAGTTTGAGTCCGACCTGGGTAATTTAGCAATCTGGTTAGACCCTATCTCAAAATAAAAAGTAAAAAAGGGGCTAGGGATGTTGCTCAGTGCACAGGCCATGGGTTTAATCCCCAGTACAAGAATGAATAAATAAATAGAATAATAAAGCCATGCATATCATAGTCTCAACAATGACATCCATGAAGATAGCCATTGAGTAATGAGCACTGGATGAAATTATAATAATATAATTTCCATCAATTGGATGCTGTAGTTATTGTTATCTATTCTATTTTCTTCTTTGAGAAAGTACTTGAAGCATTTTTAAAAACAAGGATTAACTTCTCAGGCTATGTGGGTGAAATGTGGTTCTAGAACTTTCCAGAACCTACTTCTAGAGAATCTATGCTACCTGATGGGAAAATGAAGACAAGACCAGATCTGCTATGGAGCAGGTCAGGGCCTAATGGAGGAGAAGTTGATGATGGTTTAAAAAGAACTGCACCGGCCAGGCACAACAGGGCACAGCTGTAATCCCAGCTACTCCAGAGCCTGAGGCAGGAGGGTTGTGAATTCGAGACCTGGATGGATAATTGAACAAGATCCTGTCTGAAAACAAAATTTAAAAGGGGGCTGAGAAACAAATAAAAAATAAAAGGGGGCTGGGGAGGTAGCTCAGCACACCCTGGGTTCAGTTCCTAGTACCTGGGGTCAGGGAGGCACTAGTCACAGATGAATAGTAAACTGTGACATAAAAAGGAAAGAAAACACTTATGCTAAGTGAGAGAAGTCAGTCCAAAGAAAGCCACATGTGGCTCCATTTATGTGAAACGTCCAGACCAAGAAGGTTCACGGAAGTTGGAGCAGCTGGGCGCTGTGGCACACATCTGTAATCCTAGCATTCAGGAGGCTGAGGCAGGAGGATCCTGAGTTACACCACAAGACCCTGTCTCAAAAAGAAAGAAGGAAGAAAGGGAGAGAGTGATGGAGAGGAGGGGAGAGGAGGAAAGGAAAAGAGAAAGAGAAAGAGAAAGAGAGAGAGAGAGAAAGAGAAAGAAAGGCAGTTTTCTTACATGGGAGGGCGTCCTGAAGTGCCCCAGGCCCCGCCTAAGGGACCCTCCCAGGCACTCTCTGCTGCTTCCTGTTCCTGACTCCCCCTCTGGGCTGCAGACCCTGGGGAAAACGTGTTTGCCTGGCCAGGTTCAGGGTCCCCATCGTGTGACCGTGGCCAGGTCACTGTTCAGGCAGGCAGGGTTCCCCGATTGTGGGACAGGTGTTTGGGAACCAGGTGTCTTCAGGGGGCACCTGGAACCCCACACTTCTCCAACCTCCAGCCTCTGGGGGATCCCATGCTGCTCCTCCTCGTTTCCCCGAATTCTGGGAGGCGACCTGGCCTCTCCACACAGAGCGGCGCTGAGGTCCTCTCCCCAGAGAGCCCTGAAGCCTTCAAGGAAGTCATGGACGGGGGGAGCGGCCTCACTAGTGTTTTCACTCACGGAGGGCGGCCCCTAACCAGCCCGCTCCCCGTGACCGGGGAGGCCCCTGCAGTCTGCAGCCCCACGCGATTTCCGGTGTGGGGGCTGGCTTCGCCGTGGCTATGCTGTGTGACTCTGAGCAGGTCTGGGCCATCTCTGAGCCCCAGCAACCTTCTTGTCTGAAAACTGGGGCTTGGAGAACTGGAAACCCGGGGCACCTGCCCCTGACTCCCTGCCCTTCTCTTCTCTGCTCATTCCTTCAGCTGCTCAGCAAACGTTTATTGCCGACTTGGCATCTGCTGGGCTCTCCTCCAGGCTGTGGCTGCAGATATGAAGAAATTTGGTTCCGGCCCTCCTGGAGCTGATACTCTATTGGGAGAGGCAGAGGATAGCCAAGGGAGAAAACAAGCAGTAACTACAAAGAATGATGACTGAAAAAAAGGAGCTGAGTGTGCTGTCCACACTTGTAATCTCAGCACTCAGGAGGCTGAGGCAGGAGGATCACTGGGATTTGAGGCCAGCCTGAAATACATACTGAGACTGTTTAAAAAAGCCGAAAAATAAAAAAATTTAAAAGGTGTGGGGGTGACAAAATCAAGAACATCTGGGTGCTGAGGATGCTCAGCTGGCCCAGTCTAGGGTTAGGCAAGTGAGGAAGGGAGAAGATTAAAAACTCAGTATTTAGCCAAGTGTGGTGGTGCACGCTTGCAGTCCCAGCATTCCAGGAGGCTGAGGCAGGAGGATCACAAGTTTAAGCCCAGCCTGGGCAACCTAGTGACTTATCAAGACCCTGTCTCAAAATGAAAAAGGGCTGGGGATGTAGCTCAGTGCAAAGGCCCTGGAGTTCAATCCCCAGTACTGCAGGGTGAGGGGGATGCCTCAGGGAGACCTCTGGGAGGTGGCTGTCCTGGGGCAACAGTTGCGGCCGGCAGGGGTCTCTGTGACAACGTTGAAAGCCTTCTCTCTGGGAGCCTTGAGGGTGCTCATGTTGCAGAAGAGAAGACCGAGGCTCAGAGACACTCATTGGAATATTCAGGATCCTAGTTAGCAAGGAGAGGCTGGATTTGATCTCAGGTCTTTAAACACCCAGCCTCGCCCATCCCCTGCCTGCTGCACCATCTTGGGAGAAGGAACCAAACCATGCACCTGTGAGACTCAGTTTCCCTCGACTGTAATACAGGACCTGTTGTAAAACCCCCTCTGACTGTGACAGGAATAACAAGCCAGGCCCCGGCCTTGCCCTCAATCACTTCCACCTTAAAAGGAAGAAGAAAAGACCCTTCCCATTTCCTCCCCTCCCTGCCGGCTCCCCTCAGAAGGAAAAACTTCTCGATTTGTTCTTCAAACATTTGTTTTATTCTTTAGATCTTTTTGGTAGGGGAAGGATTGGTGAAGGTAATCAGTTTTCGGACTTAAGATAAAAAATCGCAGGAAAGGGTCGACTTGACTCTCGATAATTAATGGGGCGGCTTGTAATAGGATTCTCCTGCCTGTGGCGCTCCCAGGAAACACCTTTTTACATAAGATATTGCCCACGCCGGAGTGGCAGCCAGGTGATTTATGGGGTTCCTTGCTCCGGAAAACCTCTCCTGGGGTTGCCCAGCCAGTCAAATTTATCAGGGAGTTTGGAAGCAAAGCCAGAAACTGGCCCTGACATTTTTGGTGGAGTTTAGAAAGTACAAACACTGGGGAAGGGAGAGGCCAATGGGATGGGACCCAGGGACAGGTCCACTTGACTGGAGGAGCCCAAGCTGGAGCTGGAGGCCTGTGATTTATTGAGGGCGAGCATGAGAGGAAGCGGGGAGGAAGCCAGGTGGAGATGCGAACCCTGCATGGCCACAGGGCTGCTGGGCCTGAGACCCAGGGCTCTGCTTTTTGACATCCCTGTGTCAAGCCCTGGCCCAGAAGTCACAACCCCCATCAAAGCCCCTCATTGGTCATTCTGTGTCCATCTTCTACTATCTTCTGCCATTTTCCCCCTCTTCTCTGCCCTGAAGCCACCCAGCCCTCCTCACACCATCCTTCCTCCGGACCTTTGCACAGGATGCTGTTCCTGCTGCTCAGCCCCTTCACTGCCCTCAAACTTCAGCTTACATCTCACATTTATTTATTTATTTATTTATCTATCTATTTATTTATTTTGAGATACCAGGGATCAAACTCAAGACCTTGCACTTGTGAGGCAGGCACAGTGCCATTGAGCTAAATCCCCAGCTCTCTCACCTTTTAAAGAAGGCTTCTCGGGCCGGGGATTGAGCTCAGTGGTTTCAAAGCCTGCTGAGCATGTGCAAGGACCCGAGTTTGATCCCTGGTACCAAAAAATAAATAAATAAATAAAGAAGGCTTCTTGGACCACCCTGTCTTGACTAAGCATAATAGTTGAAGATTTAAACAGTTTGGCCAAAGCTACATGAAGACAATCCTACTTCTAACAGATGAATTCTAACAAGATATTTTAAAGTGGGGCGTGGTGATGCACACCTGTAATCCCAGCACTCAGGAGGCTGAGGAAGGAGGATCACCAAGAGTTTGAGGCCAGCCTGGGCTACATAGTGAGACCCTGTCTCAAACTAACAAAACTATCTGGGGAAATTGAACACAAGCTAGGTATTAGATAATACTAAGGAATTATTTAATTGTAATGGGGTTAGTAATAGTATTGTGCTTACATTTGTTTTTTCTGGTGCTGAGGATCGAACTCAGGACCTTGTGCTTGTGAGGAAGGCTTGGCACCACTGAGGTAAATCCCCTGCCCCTGTGCTTACATTTTTAAAAATTTCTTGTGTGTCAAAGACTCATACTAATATACTTTACGAGCAGAGCAGTGTGGTTCTTTAAAATACACCACCATAATCAAGCAGCCACACGGCGGCCTTGTGGGGTCCACCTGGCCATCTTCCCATACAGCACAGGTCAGTATCTGTGTGTCCTCATTAGAAGGGGCCCCGTGAGGCCGGCGTTTGCTATGCCCCAGCACTCAGAAGGTGCCTGACCCAGGCTGGGTGCCTGCTGCCCGAGTGCTGAGTGAGCGAATGGGTGGACGCGTGGCTTCTTCACATCCGCCTCCCCAAAACTCCTCATCTCTGTCCACACGAAGTCACCTAAGCCACAAATCCAGCGGCCAACCTCCCCCACCCTCCACACTGACCCCTGCATGACGGATCCCGGTCCTGCTGCGGTCCCACCACCCGCGTCCACCACCCACCACCCCTGCCCTCCTTCCTTCCCCACTGCAGTGCACACAGCAACCACCCTCCAGGCCCATGGCGCCCTTTAGAAACTGAACCTCAGCGAGGTGAGCGTCTGCCCAGCCGGGACTACATTGCCCACAATCCCTTGCAGCCGGGCGCGCCCTGATTAACCTTTGGCCCATGGCCACATGCAGGAGGGCAGCGAGTCGGTCCAGGTGCTGCCGGGACAGGAACTTCCTTGCTCTCTATTTCCTCTGCCCCCTGCCTGCAGGCCTGGTGATTATGAATGAATTCTGAGCACGTGGGGGATGACAATACTTTAAGGGACCGAGAAGCAACAGCACAAAAGGAACCTGAGTCCCCTCCTGACCTGATACAGCAGAGCTGCCCACCTGACTGGAAATGACACGTTATTTTAGGTCTTTTTGTCATAGCCGCTTAATCTGTAACCTTACACATTTACTCTGCATGGCAAAGACTTCTTATATCACAGAACCTCTGGTTCTACCTTGGCACATAGCTGCCTGGTACAGACTACATTTCCCAGCTTCCTTTGCCACTAACTATGCCATGTGACTATTTCTGACCAATGGGCTCTGGGGAGGGTGTGTCAACTACAGGAAGTAGCCTTAAAGAGAAGAGATATGCCTTTCTTTATCCCTTCCTCTTTCCTGCTGCCTGTTACGAGGCTGTAGTGGCTCCCTCTCCAGCATCCATCTGGGACCATGAGATGACCTTGGGAATGTAAGCATTCACAGCAGGGCCTCCAGGAAGCTGAGACAGGAGGCTTTAAAGAGTGACTCTAAGCCCCCAAGGCGGATGGAAAACTGGGCAAGCTGAAGTGCTGGAGGAGTCTGGGTTGCCCAGCCCTGCTCACTACTGGCCCCAGTCATTTCCAAAGGAGACCCCCACCCAGGGTGACTGAGGACATCCCCCTGCCTGCCTCACACAGCAGCCAGTGTCAGAAGGGCCCAGCGAGCATGTCTGCTCCTCTGCCCAGGCCGAGCAGCCTGGGCCCCGGATGAAAAGGTGATCCTAGGAAAAGACAGCCCTCATTCTGCAGAACACCAAGCCCAGATAAGACTCCAACCCCGGAAGCCCAAGGCCAGTGCCTGGAGAGGCAGCCCCCCAAAAGGGCTTTGTTTCTGTTCTTTTGTTTGGGGGTGGGGAACGCTAAGGATTAAAATCAGGATCAGGGAGCTACATCCCCAGCCCTTGTTTGTTTAAACTGATTGAAGGATTGAAACCAGGGCCTGCCCTTTCTGTTTTATTTTGAGACAGGGTCTTGCTGAGTCACTAAATTGCTCAGGCCTGCTCCCTGACACCCAGCCGGGAAGTGTGAGGCCTGCAGGGACCCTCACTTCCCCTTTCCACCTTGTGAGCTTAGGGTGCAAACCCCACTGTGGGTCAGGAAGCGCCCTCACTGGATACCCTGTCACTCACACCTTGATCTTGGACATCTCGGCCTCCAGAACCGCAAGCCTACATCTGCCGTTGTAGAAACACCACCCCACCATGCACCTTTCTGCAGTTTTGTTACAGCAGCTGGAAGGGACCAGGTCACGGGGTGGGCTGTCTCTGCAGGCGAGGGGCATCTGCCCAGTCTGCCGCCCAACCCTTTGTTGCCTCCCCCGTTTTGGTCCCGCCTGACACCTGCTCTGGGGCAACAGGTCCCCCAGTGCCAACCACAGCTGAGCAGTCTCCCTGTTGCCTGGGAGGCCCCTGGAGGCCGAGGTGCTGGGGCCTTGGCTGGGAGAAGCCGGAGAGGGGCTGCAGGTGCCCAAGGCTCACAGGTGCCACACCTGGAGGCCAGGTTCCCAGAGACCTGCATGCAGCCCTGGATGAGCATGGGGAGGCCCTGCCCCAGCACCCCCGTGTGGCCGCCTCCTCCCTGCTGCACATGCCTGGGGTGTCAGCCAGGAGGGGAAACCATGCTCACCGAGCCACGTTATCCAGCGGGGTCACAGCCCCCTTATCTGCAGCCCCAGAGACCAGCAGAAGAGCAAACAACAGCTGACGGGTGTCCCAGGGCTGTGAGGAGGCCGGGGCAGCCCACCTGGGACACAGAGCACCTGGGCTCTGCTGCATCCCTGGGCACACAGTGCTGGCTGAGGCAACCCAGGGAGGAGGCTGCCCTCATCCCGGGCTTTGAAGATTGTGCCTGACCCAGAAGCAGAGAGGACAGGGCAGGCCAGGGACACACAGCACTGCAGAAGCCTGGAGCACACAACAGGTGCTCACTGTGGGAATAAAGCCCAGTTCCTCCCCACTCCCTGCTGTTGGACAGGAATGCCCAGAGACAGTAAGAACAGGCATTTGTTGACAGACTACACGTGCGGGCTTCACAGTAATCATCCTCAACCGGCAGGAGGCAACACAGAGGCTGGTGGGTAGGACAGAGCCAGATATACCTGCATCCAGCTTACAGTGTGTTCAAGACCAGGGAACTCACAAAGTGCGGCTCCAAGCAAGGCTGGGTCCCAAGAATCCTGGGGGGGGGGGTCCCTGGCAATCAGGGGCTAAAAGGAATGAGATGAGGCAGAAGGAGGTCACCACGAGCTCTAGTCCTGTTCTTGGAGGAGGGAAGAGCCTGGGCAAAGGAAAGGAGAAGCAGCCGGCAAGCCTCCTACTCCCAGACATGCAGCCAGAAGCCCAGAGAAGGGAGGGCATTTGCCCAAGCTCACACAGCCCAGTGAAGCAGGAGCTGGGTTCTGCCATGGGCTGCGATGCTGGATGGGCCCCGTACTCTCTGAGCTTTGTCCCCTGGCAGGGCCAAGGGGTCTTCATGCAGAGACCCCATGAGCCCCAGAGGGGTGGGGCAGGGGACCCGGGCACAGGTCCCCGGGCAGCCTTCCCCATAGGAGATGCTTTGCTGCCCCCTTGTGGCCAAAAGGAGTGGCACCTCCCCTCCGTTTGCTGAGGGCCACTACCCTGACACGCAGGTGGCCCACTCCAGGCCCAGTGCCTGCCTCTGCTTGTGACCCACAGGTGCATGCAGACCTGGGGCCCAACCCTAGTCCCAAGAGTCCTAACCCACCAAGTCCCACACTGCGTGTTGCGCCCAGGCAATGTGAAGTAATACTGAAAATCGCTCGTGAGGACTGGCGACAGGGCAGTTCCTCGGGGTCTGAGAAATGATAGATGGCTGGGTCGCCCTCCTTCCTGACAGGAGCACCTCCTAGGAGCTCAGCTCTGTTGGCCTTCTTCTCTCCCCGCCCCCCTGTACCAGGGATCGAACTCAGGACCTTGCACTTGCGAAGCAGACGAGGCATCACTGAGCTACATCCCCAGCCCTCTGTTGGCTTTCTTTAGACAGCTGAGTTTTGTCTTTTGTTTTGTTTGAGGGGTTTTGTTTGTTTTGTTTTTTTGTACCAGGGATTGAACTCAGGACCTTGCGCTTTCAAGGCAAGTGGCAGAATTACTGAGCTAAATCCCCGGATCTGTTTTTGTTTTTTGAGGCAAGGTCTTGTTTTATAGCCCAGACTGACTTAGAACTCGAAGCAATCCTCCTGCCTCAGCCTCCCAATATCTAGGATTACAGGTGTGCACCACCACACCCAGCAAGAGACCCAGGTGTTCAAAGGTCAGCTTGGTTTCCTACACCATGGGACCTGGAGTCATTTTATCCCAGAATGGGCTTAGGATGGCGTGTGCCCCCCATGAGACCCACGGGAGTCAACAAGTACACTCAGAAGGGTTTATTAGCGAGGGCTGCAGGGAGCCACAGCTAGCAGGCCTGGAGGGCTTCCTGGAGGAGGAGGCTTCACAGATGCACACACAGCTCCACTGCCTTCTGCCAACCCAAGGCTCCTGGGCAGCCACGGGGGTGTTGTACACCTTGGGAGCCTCAGGTCTGGCCCAGCTGGGTCTGCAGAGACTGCAGCTGCCGGCTGTCGATGTTGTTTCCCCCACACACAATGACCACAACAGAAGCCAGCGAAGGGGACAGGCGGCCCTCGGCTTGCAGCTGCCCCAGAAGGCCCGAGTAGATGGCAGCCAGGGCCGCACCACAGGCGGGCTCCACCAGCATGCGCTCGTCATCTGTGGGTGGAGGGGTTGCAGTCGGTGCTCCACAGGCTGGGGCACTGCAGATCCATCTACCCAACCATCCACCCATCCACCTATCCATCCATCCATCCACCCACCCATTCATCCACCCATCCACTCACCCACCCATCTATCCATTCATCCACCATCTATCTATCCATCTGCCCAGCCCTCTTGCAATCCATCACACCTGACCCTCCCCCATCCATCAACCTGATCATTTATCTCTCCAGCCGCCCACCTTTCATCTTTCCATCTATCCACTCCTCTAACCATCCATCAGTGTAGCCATCAATCAAGGTATCCATCCATTCATCCATCCCCACATTCATTAAGATGTCCATAAATCAATGTCTGTCCGTCCATCCATCCATTTGTCATTCATCAATCATGACCCCATCAATGCATCCATCCATCCCTTCACTACCCATCTATCCACTTCCCACCCTCCCTACTCACTCATCCATCCATCCATTCGCTCCGAAGCCAGGCCCTGTGCTGGGAAGACCCTGGAGCTCAGGGGTGAATAAGCCACCCCAATCCCCACCCTCGCAACGCTCACAATCTAGTGATGAGGACAGGGAAGAACCGGGCAGTTGTGAGCAGGGGGCGGGTACAGAGGAGGTCCCTGGGTGGGGACAGATCAGGGGTGGCTTCCTGGAGGAGGCGTACAGGGATGAGCCAGCCCTGGGGCAGGGAATGCAGTAGGAATGAGGCCGGGGAGAAGCGCCAGAGAGGTGGAGCATGCGCGGATGTCCCGAGGCTGGAGACGGCGCGCGTGCGCCTTCTGTTCCACCCCCGCCAGCTCCGGCCTTGCAGCGTGCGCTACTCCCCAACCCAGTGCTAGGCGCTGAGGTACGAACGGGGTGCTACCCAGAGGACCAGGCACTAGGGGCCTCTGAGCGGGGCGGGGCGGGGAGAGGCCGCTCACCCAGGAACCGCTGCACGGCGCTCACGGCCTCGGCGTCCTGCACCACCCGGGAGAGGATCGTGCTCTGCTGCGCGCACACCAGGGCCTGCGCGGTCGCCGTCTTGGCTCCCAGACTTGTGGCCACGCTGCGGGTCGGGACCGGAGAGCGGGGCGCGGACAGAGCCCCAGAGCGCCGAGTACAGACAGGGGTTCCTTTCAGTTAGGTCGCGACTATTTCCCGGTCTCTACTGTAGCTAATGGTTACTAAGCGAGCTGCAGGTGGGATGTACTGTTTTCATCCTCGTACCCACCCTCTGGGTGAAAAATGTTATTGGCTTCACCTTGCAAGGGAGGAAACCGCCGCTCAGAGAGGTGAAGTTAGAGCTCAGGGACACACAGCCTGCCTGGAGCAGATGTGGATTCCGATCCAGGCAGCCTGGCCAGAGCTCAGGGTCTCCTCCATACTTGAGAGCACTTCCCCGCTGCCACCCGCTGTGAGCTGAGCCCAGAGGAGACTTCAGGGGACCCTCTGCCCGCGGTGTGGAACCAGCCCATCTGTGATCGTTTCTGAGGCAGCCACAGGAAGGAATACGATCCCCATGGTAGGCTGGAGGCCACGGACTAGACAGGGCCTGGCCGCTGTGTCCCAGTGCTCAGCACTTTCCCTGGGTTGAATGAGAAACCATCCCTGGCCGGGTGTAGCTCAGTGGCAGAGCACTTGCCTAGTGGATATGAAGCCCTGGATTCCATCCCTAGCACCGCAGAACTTTTAAAATATTTTTAAACTATACATCTGCAGCCCTTTTTATTGTTTATTTTTGAGACAGAGTCTGGCTAAGTCTCTAAGTTGCCAGGGCTGGGCTCAAACTTGCAATCTTCCTGTCTCAGCCTTCCAGAATTCTGGTGACTTTCTGTCTTCCATTTGCATACTGCTTGTCTGCATTTTTCTAACTTCTCTGCCGCTCACACAGGGGCTTTTGCACTGGACACCTGCTCTGTTGAGCCTTGGTCTACTTCAGAACTCTGCATTGCTCAATTAGATCCTCAGTGCCGTGGCTGGAACTCAGGGACAAGGGGCCCTCCTGGGGGTCCCCACCCCACCTGACGGAGCTCACCTGGTGATGTCCGGCAGTGTGACCAGCCGGCCCGCCTCCAGCGCCGCGTGGAAGCAGTGCGCCCCGCACGTCTCCATGGCGATGATGGGCACGTGCTGCCAGCCCACCTCCAGCAGGCCGGCTGACACCCCGGCCAGGAGCCCCCCGCCGCCCACTGCTAGCACCACGGCACCTGGTGGGGTCCCCAGGGCAGCATGCAGCTCCCACACCAGGCTGCTGTGGCCTTCCCTGGGGCGGAGAAGGTGGTGGCTTGGGAGACACCTGGCTCCATCTTTTCTTTCTCCATCTATTCGGCCCCCAACCACCCCGGGGCTTCCTTGGACTTTAGCCTGCTAGCCCCTCAACTTCAGAGAGGCAATGTCAGCACATGTGGTTACGAGGGGAACCCACACCACCCAGGAGAAGCCCACTGGTGTTCTGGGATGGGGACCCTGCGACTCTTCAGCCTGTGTGCTGTGCGACCCTGGGCAAGTCACTTGGCCTCTCTGGGCGCCCTCCTCTGATCTAGAAACTGGGTGCAGGGACCTTCAGCACCAGGTCTTCAGGGAGAATCAACACAACAGTGCACAGAGACCTGCAGCCTGTGCCTGGCCCCGAGGTACACAGTCCATAAAGGCACTCGTGTTATTGTCCTTTCCATTGACACATGGGGAAACTTGAGGCACAGAAGTCCCATAATTCCCAAGTGGTGGAAGTGGGGTCTGAACTCCTGCCTGTCCAGCTCTGAAGCCTCTCACCCCCAGGGCCTCAGTTCCCTCTGACCCTGTGAGGCCTCGGCCTTACCATATCAAAGGGTGGTCGAATGGGGAGACGTACACCCAGCCGTCCCTCTGAGCCAGTGTCTGTGCCTGCAGGTTGGCATCGTCCCAGACCTGAGGAGAAGTGGGGAGCACCTCAGTGCATGGGGAGCCAGGCCTGAAGGGGATGGGCCGCAGGGGCTCTAGTGGTCCCCCAGGGCAAGACCAGACCTGTGAGCCCAGCACCCTCTGGACGGTGACAGATGGGTGGCTGCCACATGCTGTCCTGATCCCCAAGGTCCCCTGTGCACTTCTAACCAACCAGCAGGGGATAAGCGCCTCCCACCAAGCCATCACTACAGGCCAGGTGAGGTGGCGCACACCTAAGATCCCAGCACTCGGGAGGCTGAGGCAGGAGGACTGCTGCTGGTTCAAGACCAGCCTGGGCTACATAGCAACACCCCATCTCAAAAACACAAAGGAAAAGAAAAACTGTATTCCAAAGTGTGCAGCTGTAGCCTCTCACCCACCCACCCCCACCCTGTCCAATCCCCTGTTGCCCTGGAGCAAGCACAGGGAACACTGCCAGCCCCTCCTCAGGCCCCTCCCATGGCTGCCCACTTCCCTCAGGCTGAAGCATCTTAGCTTTGCCTACCAGCCACCCCCTGCTGTCACCCCACACACAGAGTCCCTTCCTGTTCACAGCCCCTCCGGCTGCCGACTGGAAGCACTCGGTCTCCTTCAAGACCCGGCCGGGGACCCTTCCTGGGGGGATTTCCTGGGTCCCTTCCCTGAGCCAGACACAGGATGGGTGGGTGGATGAGCAGATGGATGGAAGACAGTCAGAAAGGGAGAGATGCAGGGAAAAGCTATTGCCTGGAAGGATGGTTAGAGAGATGAAGAGGAGGAAAGAAAGAGGCGGGAGGGAGAAATGTACACAGTAAGTATTTTTGGGCAGCTCTCGTGGTACCATCCTATGGCTTTTAGTTTAATTCGGAGAGGTTTTTCAAATGTGCTGTTCTTTGATGATGTTTTTCCTCTTCCCAGGTGGCCAAAGGCTCCATGCTTCTTTGGTGACAATGTGGGTCAGTGACACCCTTACCAGTTACCTGTCATGCCAGGGTGGCCCCAGCGTGAGAAATGATGCACCCATCGACCTCAGACTTTTTTGTTTGTTTGTTTGAGACAGGGTTTCGCTATGTGGCCCAGGCTGGCCTGGAACTCACAGCCATCCTCCTGCCTCAGCCTCCTGAGTGCTGGGATCACAGGCGTGGGCCACCACACCCTCATACTTATTTCATCAAATGGCAGAAATGTAAGTGGCTCCTACCAGAGTCCGTGAGGATGGAGGGGACCCTCCCACTGGTCCCCAGCGTCCTGTCTCTCGGGGTCACATGGGACAGGCAGATGGGGTGCTCCCAGCCCACGCCCACCCTCAGCTCTGCTGTCCTGGGAGCAGAGCAGGTCTTGGAGGAAAGGAAGTGGAGTCCCCAGGGTGACGCCCACGCCAGCCCATCCCCCCTCTCGTGCGTACCTTTCCAGCCAGCAGCACCTCTGCGCCCTCCCCCTGCAGCCTCCTCACCACCTGTGGGGCGGTGGCCTCGGGCAGCACGATGGTGGCGGGGAGCCCGAGCTTCCGGGCACTGTAGGCTGCGGCCAGGCCCGCGTTGCCCCCTGGGAGCGGGAGCAGGGTGAGACTGGTGGGTGGAGGCACCTGCGCAGTGCCTTCCCCTCTCCTTCCTAGTCCCTTCTGGAGTCCTTCATAGGGCCCCAGTGACTCCACCCTCCAGGCCAAGTGACCCACAGAGAGCCAATCAAAGAATTCAACTTCGACCATGACTGGCCAAGGGACAAGCCATTGACAGTCTCTAGGGCAGAGGGGAGCTGCCCTGTCTTCCTTAGATGGTGTTATACCAGGACACAAGCATGGGAGTCCTGGCTGATATCTTGCTCCCATGAAGCTGAATGAGAATAAAACTAATCCAGAGGAGGAGCTGGGGATTTAGCTAAGTGGTTCCACCACCTGCCTCACAAGCGCAAGGACCCAAGTTCAATTCCTGGTACCCCCCCCAAAAAAAAAACTAATCCAGAGGAAAGAAGAAACAAGAGGAAAGATACAGGAGAGACCTCCTGGATCCAACCATGACTGAAGGCCACTTTTCCCAGGAATTTTCCATTCTTGAGGCCTGTAGTTTAAACCTACATGAATTCAATTTCTGTCACTTGCTGTCACTATGAATCTTGGATTGTGAGAACAGGAAAGAACAGGACAGGCAAGGTGACTATCTAAGGCTGTGGCCTTGGATCTTGAAGAGAAGGCCAAGCCCTGAACATCTTGTCTCTGCCACTCAGACAGCCTCCCCACTCACACCCCTCCAGGAGGACCTCTGGAAGCAGAAAGGGGGTCACCTGAGGAGCACACCAGGTGTCTGCATCCTTTCCGGGCCACCTGGGAAGAGAAGGGCAGAGCTAGGGGCTCATCCACACCTGCAGCCCTCCGCCGCACAGCCTGGCCGCCCCTGGCCACACTCTCACCTCCTGGCAGAAGTGCCCAATACCGCGGATCTTGAAGGAGCCCATGGGCTGCATGTTCTCGCACTTGAGGAAGACGTCGGTGCCAACCATCTGGGACAGCGCCCAGCTCCGCAGCAGCGGGCTGACCGTGTGGAATCGCTCACTCCACGAATCCTCCATGGCAACCACTGCGCAGGAACAGCTGCAGGGACGCGAAGGTCAGGGCCGGGCCTCTCCAGCCCGGAGACCCTGACACAAACCCCAATGTGGATCTGCCCCTCCCTCGGCCCCAGGTTCCCCATCCGTACGAGGAGGACAGGAAATCAGTCTGTAACTGTGGCTGCACACAGGGCTGGGGACGGAGAACACGACCAAGAAAGCAGGGGATTCGGCCGCTCACCGTTCATTCACTCAAAACGCATTGGTTGAGCACCTACTATGTGCAGCAGGCACAAGGTGCAGGGCCCAGGAGTGGAGAAGGCAGAAGAGGCCCTGTGGCCCCAGTTCACCTCCTGGTGGAGAGGTGGACCTGCAGAATTTCACAGAGAAGGGAGAGGTGTTACCCAGGGTAGCCAGGGAAGAGCTCTCAGGAAAGACATTTTTTTTTCTGGTACTGGAGATTGAACCCAGGGCCTTCACACTGAGCTACATGCCCAGCCCTTTCTATTTTTTCATTTTGAGCTAGAGTCTCTTGATAAATTGTCCAGGCTGGCCTTGAGCTTGTGATCCTCCTGCCTCAGCCTCCCAAGTGGCTAGAATTACAGGCATGTGCACCAACACTTCTAGCCCAGAAAAGAAACGTAATATTTTTCCCTTATGAAAAGGTAAGCATGCCAAAGGCATGGGGACCTGTGTGATGACCTCTCAGCTAGCTGCCATTTGGCTCCTGCAGTTGATCGGCTGTGGCACCTCCTGGTCTAATTGGTTTCAACCATATCTGTGTCTCTCCTTCTGAATGACTGGGGTTTTTTACATTATTTTTTTAATGTTTATTTTTATCATTAGTATATTTTCCTCTTTATTGTATCTGTAAATGTGTCAGCACGTATCTCTAAAAGCAAAGAACTTTTTTAAAAAATGTAGTCGTATAGCCAGGCATGGTGGCACAGGCCTGAAATCCCAGGACTCTAGGAGGCTGAGGCAGGGAGATCTCAAGGTTGAGGCCAGCAGCCATGGGCAACTCAACAACTTAGAGAGACTGTGACTCAAACGAAACAAGCTGCAGTTCCACAACGGTATACATTCGTCCAAATTCATTGAGTTTTGCACCTAAAGTGATTTTATTTTATGTAAATTATATCTCAATGATGCTATTTTTAAACATAATCAATATCATTATCATATTAATGATTCCTTAATACAATCCAATACCTGGTAGTGTTCAATTCAAATGTTTATTCCTCTCCTTAAATTTAATAAATGGTTGGTTTTGTGGTTGGTGGTAGGAACTTGGGATATTTTTGAAATTTGGTTTTGCAGTAGTAGTAAACAAACCCAGGGTCCTACACATGCTAGGCAAGCACTGTACCACTGAGCTACACCCCCCAGCCCTGGGTTTGATTTGTTTTTCTTTTTGAGATAATGTCTAACTAGATAGCCCAGGCTGGGCTTCAACTGGGGATTCTCCTGCCTCAGCCTCCTAGGTGCTGGGATTCTAGGCATGCTACCTCAGCCAGGCTGAGGGGGTTTTTTACAGGTTGGCTCAGGATGAAAACCTGGCGGGTCACAGTGTGTGGTAGGGGGAGGCGGCTCCTCTGTTTTGATCTGTGAGGTGAGGGACAGGACGGGGCGCCCCCAAGGAAACCAGTTGTGCAGGGGCGAGTGAGGCGGGGGAGGGGCAGACAGGCGGAGAGGCCCTCGCTCAGGGCTGGCCCCGCAGTTCCAGCACTGACCGCCAGGGGACGAGTCGCGTCCTTCCTTCCACCCTTAGTCTGGGCCGGGCCCAAGCCGGGAGGACCAAGTCTGTGGGTCACCCCCGGTCCCCAGTTCCAGCGTACTCCAGCCCAGACCGCATCTTAGTCCTGGAGCCCGAGAGCTTGGGCTTTGGGACCCACAAAGGCCAGAGTCAGAAACCAGCTCTGGTTCCTTGGCTGTGTGACCCACGCAAGTGTCCCCACCTCTCTGTGCCCGTCTCCCGTTCTGAAAATTGGGGATAAATACGGTCCCCAACTCACAGGTCGAAGTGTGGGTTAATAACAATCGCACTCCCGCTGGGTGAATCTCTACTATGTGACAGACATGACTGAGTCCGCTTATTTCATGGGGACCTCGAAGTGCTGCTCACCCTTAGGCCAGTGGGTTTATTAGGCACCTACAAGGTGCAGGCCATGACCTAGGACGGGGGACACCCTCTGAAGAATGGGGTGTCTATTGCAAGGCTAGTCGTATCGTGAGGAGATCGGCATTCAACAAGTAACTGTACAAACAAAATAATCCCAAATGGTGAACACTGTTAGGGTTAAATAGATAGAAAGGGGTCTTAAAGAGAAGAACGAGGAGACCTGCTTCGAGTATGGGGGTCAGAAAAGGTCTCTGGGAGGAGGCCGCATGAGAACTCAGAACTGAGAAGTGAGAACAAACGAGCCGGAGAAGGGTGTGTGGGACAGATCGTAGGAAGGCTGGTGGTCGTGTCCCGCCTGCGGGTGGGCTCTGCGCCACGCCCCACTCTCCCAAGTCCGGTTAACTCCATTCCCAGGCAGGCAGGCCGGGTTCACACCCACAGTCGCGCAGCTGGAAATGCACAGCAGACTGGAACCCGGGCGGTGCGCGGTGCGCTGTGGGGCCCTTGCCTTCCGCGCCTCTCTTCCATCACAGGGACCTTCCGAGACCTCGCTGCCAGGCGTTCTGGGGACCGAGTGCTCCCAGTCGGGTCCCCGCCGAGAAAGAGCCGGCAGGCAGCAGCCAAAGGAGCCGGGCCGGGCTGAGGCCGCCTGGGTCCTCCCTGCCAGGGCACCGCGGTGGGACACGGGACTGTGGCTCAGTGACTAGCGCGCTGGACCCTTCACAGCCTCGGCCTCCCAGCCCACCGGGTCCCCGGAGACAGGGCTGGGACGCCTGGGGTGGCCCCGGCCCGCTGAGCTCCCTGTGCTGCTCGCGTCCCTGGGGTCCCCGCTCCACCGACGCCCTGGTGACTTCAACCCCCCGGGCCTGCTCTCCGCCACCCCGCAGCCTGGACGCTGTCCCCTCGCCCGGGCCCTCACCTCGCAGGCGCCACAGCGGTCCCAGCGCGGAGGCTTCCTGGTGGCCCCGTCCCCGCCCCTCCCCCCTTTAAAGGCGCAGCCGGACTCTGGCTCCCGGGACCGTGGGGGCAGGTGAAGATCACGTGTAGCAAGGTGGACGTGGGCGCCCCAAACCTGCTCCGCCCATCTACACCGCGCAGGCGCCCACGCTCCGCATGGTTCAGCGAGCAGAGTGCCGAGGGCGGCTTCATTCATTCAGTTCCTCAGCACCTGCCGGGCACCTGCTAGGTGCCGATCCCTGGGACCTGGGCCTCTGCCTAGGTGACTTGAGGCCTACAAATATGGAACTGAGAGCTATGGTAGCCAGGCACGGTGGTGCAGGCCTGTAACCCGGGCTGAGGCAGGAGGGGGCTGAGGCAGGAGGGTCACAGGTTCAAGCCCAGCATGCACAAGTTAGCGAGTCGCTATCTCAAAATAAAAAAGGGCTGAGGATGTAGCTTGGTGTGCAAAGGCTCTGGGTTCAATCTCCAATGCCATAAGAAGGAGGGAAGGAAGGAAGGGAGGGAGGGAGGAAGGAAAGAAAGCAGGAAGAATTCAGTGGCACTGGGTGGGGGGCAGGGCCAAGGCATCGAGCAGGTTTGCAGCTGGAGAAATGGGCCAGAGCCAGGGACACGGGGCATCTGGGCCAGTTCAGTCTGGCCTTCCCTGGCACTAAGGAGCCACAGAAGGCTCTAAGCTGCAGGTCCCATCTCTGCCATCATCTCTCTGGGAGAACCTGGGCTACTCATGTCCACCTCTGGGCCTCAGTGTCCCTATCTGTAAAATAGGTGAGATCCAGGCAGGGCCTGGCAGCCCGGACGCTGTGTCCCTCTTGGAGCACGTACCATGTCCCTGGGTTTGACAATTAACTGCTGGGTGCAAGGTCCAGGTGGGCCGCTTGGCTGGGACTCAGGTGCAGGATTCTGGCCAGCTGCCCTCTGCTCTCACTGTCCCACACAGGTGCCCGGGCCAGGACTGCAGACGCAGAGGTGGCCCCGGCCAGTGGGAAGGGTAGAGAAGGACACACCCTCAGGAGGGCGGAGGTCACCGTCGGCAGCTGGGCCAGGGTGGCATCCAGGTGGGCTTCCTGGAGGAGACGGAGACTCACAGGGCCACCACCCACCCATCACCTGCCGCCACCGCGGCCGGCCCTGTGTCCTCCCTGCACACCAGGCGTGGTAATAGCTGGGCACCCATTTCCACATGCATTAGAAAGCAGATCTGCCATCTGAGTATAGTCTACGTGTGTGTGTGCATGGTATGACTCACTTCTCACGATATCATTGCTGAGGAAGCTAAGGCCAGCGTCAAAGTTTAAAAATTCCAGTGCTCAAGGAGGCTAAGGCAGGAGGACCACAAGTTTGAGCCTGATCTGGGCAGCTTAGTTTCTCAAAAAAAAAAAAAAATGTAATCTCTGCGGAAAAACAGCAAGCAGTGGTAGGATTTCTGGTGCAGAGAGGGAGCAGGCCTGGCAGACCGAACAGACCTGAGAGCAGCTCTGCCGCTTCCTGGCCATGTGACCTTAGTTGGTCTCATAACCTGTTTGCACCGGCCCCTCCCCTGGGAGTCAGGGCTGAAATGCTGCTTCCAGGTGGGGCTGCTGGGGCTCAGCCAAGCCTTTGCCCCACAGCGGTTCCTGTGTTTGCTGATTGTTGTCGCTGCAAAGGGGATGACTCAGCAAGGCAGCAGAAACAGCAACTGGTGACAGGTGTGTGATGCTGGGAGCGCTGCATCCTGGTATGGCAGAGTGCTGAGCGGGAAAAGGGTTGTTTCCATGGAGGATGCAGAATCAGAGAGGCTGAGCTGCTTCCCCAAGGTCACACAGCAGCTGCCAGGTTCCAGCCTGCGAGGGAGGGGACCGTGGAAAGTGAGAGGCACCAGGTCATAGACAGCTCAGTCAGCGGCCCTGTCCCCAACACCTCCAGGGCCCGGAATCCATTAGCGCTGCCTCACCAGCCTCTGCCCAGCTGGCGGCCAGCCCGCCCTGACTTGCCCAGGTGGCCCTGGGCGCAGTTCCACTCACTCTTCAGGCTAAGGAGGCTGATTCCCTTAGCTCAGCCATGCCTGGTCTGAGCCAGCGCCTCCCACAGGCGCACTGTCCCTGGGGAATCCCCTGTCCTCGAGGGGCATGGTCTCGGCATCGTGAGACCCTGGGACAGGGGCAGGGGCAGGGGCAGGGACCCTCCCACCCGGAATGGGAAGCTGCTCTCAGGCGGTGCCTTGCCTCAGGTGGCCCAGCACCTAGCCAGTGTGGGAAGATGTTCAGCCTGGACTCCGCAGGCCCAAGAGACTTAATTCACAACCCCAGCCAGGCACCATGGTGACGCCTGTCATCCCAGCCCTCAGGAGGCTGAGGCCAGAGGATGTGAGTTTGAGGCCAGCCTGGGCTACACAGCCAGACCCTGTCTCATAAAAACAAAGCTGGAGATTTCTCAATGATCTGGGACCAAGCCCCTCCCAGGACGTTGGCCGCTTCCACCTGTCACGTGTTTGCTGGTGGGGATGACGGCCTAGAGAGCACGTTCTGACCTTGGCCACCACCAGGCTGTTCGTCACATTCGGAGATGACGCAGGGCTGGGAGAGGTCACCATCGAACTGTCCAGAGGGGACTCCGTGAGTTCTTTACTGAATCGATCGATGGCCCGAAGCCAGGTGACAGAAACCAAGGGGCCTAGGTGCCAGGTCCTGCAGGGAGGGCGGCAGGGTGACAGGTGTGAGCCCCATTGAGGGAGGCCTGACTCACGCGGCACATTTCCCCAAGAAAACGGCCATGTAACTTCCCGTGGGCGCTGGCGGCAGAGGAGTTGGATATGGGATAAAGCTTTTTGGGTTTGTTTTTTTTTTGAGAGAGAGAGAGAGAGAGAGGGAGGGAGGGAGGGAGGGAGGGAGAGAGAGAGAGAGAGGGTCTCACTATGCAATGCAGGCTGACCTCAAACTCACAGCAATCCTCCCACCTCAGCCTCCCAAGTACTGGGATTACAGTCATGCACCACCATGGCTGGCTAAGTCCTGGTCATATTAACAGAAGTAGCAAAGATAGAACCAGGGAGGCGTTAGTGTGGTTCTGCATCACCCTCGGGCAGGGCTCCCAGGGTTGCCGCTGGACTTTGCTGTGTGTTGGAGTCTGCAGGCTGTGGAAAAGTTTGTGGTTTAGGGGGTGCATTCACAGAGATGGGGAGCAGGAAACAAGCAGGCTGGGGAGGGGCTCCCTCTGGAGCGAGAGCAGTGAGACCATGACAGGGCAGCAGGCACAATGCTCCGTGATCACACTGCAATCTTCATCCTTCTCCTCATTTCATTAGGCAATGTGTGGGCAATGATTACTGAGCACCTACTGTATGCCAGGCCCTGTCCAGGCCTGGGGGATTCAGCTGTGGATGAAACAGGCAAAATCTCCAACTCAGAGTCGGGGGGGGGCATGCATAGGGGACAGGAAGGATGAGTGTGTGACAAGTGCTGAGAAATAAAATGAAAGCAGACTGGATGGTTTTAGAAAGAGGGACCAGGAATGATGGTGCACATCTGTAATCCCAGCACTCAGGAGGCTGAGGCAGGAGGATCGCTGTGAGTTCGAAGCCAGCCTGGCCTGTACAGCCAAACCCTGCCTCAAAACAAACTACTCCCCGGCCAAAACAGAAAAGGAGTGCAGCACCTGCTCCTACAGCCCTAACTCAGGCCGCTGCTGAGCTGCTGTGATCTCTCTGCTGGAGATGCCCAGCTGACAGCAGCACCCTCATCTCCAGGGAAACTGAGGCCAGGGGAGGTTGGTGACTGACTGCCCTGAGGTCACACAGCAGGCTCAGGAGATGCAGCTGAGCTCATCAGGCATTGCAGGCCCAGACACCTCCAGGGTAAACAGAAAGCAAACATCAGGCGGCCCTGCTGCCACCCAGGATACAGGACATGCTGATCCCACACAACCGGCAAGGGGTGAAGTAACGGGGGGGGCTGTGGCACCACCAAGCAGGGTAACATTAACACAAAGTGTCCACTGCCTTAGGGGCCACTGTGTGCCGGGCACCATGGTTATAGTCTAATATCAATTAAGTTGTTAAAGCCTCAGAATGCCTGATGGGGGGGATGCACGCCTGCAATGCCAGCACACCGGAGGCTGAGGCAGGAGGATCGCCGCGAGTTGGAGGCCAGCCTGGGCTACAGAGTGAAACCCTGTCTCAAAAACCAAACAAACAAGGGCCCCATGTTGTATGATTCTGTGTTCATGGGATGGCGGAGGAATAGGCAAAGCTGTGGACAAGTAGCAGAGTGGTGGCTGCCCAAGGGTGGGGCCGCTCATGTGTACAGGGTTTCTCGGAGGATAACGAAAAGCCCTGAAATTGACCCTCTGTACATAGATGAATCCTATGAGATATCAGTGATAGCTCGATCAAGTTATTCTTCAAAAAAGATATGTGTGTGGGCTGGGGACTTAGCTCAGTGGTTCCACCGCCTGCCTCGAAAGCGAAAGGTCCTGAGTTCGATTCCCGGTAAAAAAAAACAAGAAAGGATAATGTGTGGACAGGATGCCAAAGATAGCAATGTAGATTTTGTCTTTTCTCCTCTTTTTAATTCTTTTTATTTTGAGATGGAGTTTCACTATGTTGCCCAGGCTGGTCTTGAACCGCTGGGATTGAGTGATCCTCCTGCCTCAGGCTCCCAAGTAGTCAGGACTACAAGCGTGTGGCACTGCACCTGGCTGTGATCTATGCTTTCACAATTCAATGTTTTCCCCATTTCTGGAACCACATGGGAAGGGCTCGCCATCCAGTCCGCACCACGTGCCATCACGGCCCCGCCCCGCTCCGGGACATCACCCAATGTCACAGGACGTGAGCTCCCTGACAGCAGCGAAGCCTGAGTCGGGGACAGCTGAGTGTGACCAGCATGGCGGCAGGGGCGCTGGAGGGGACAGCGAGAGAGACAGTTTGTGCGAGGCAGGAGGGGCCTGGGCCCAGCCGCCCTGGGTCTCTTCAGCTCTCGCGTCCCCACTGCCTGACAAGAGGGCTTTGGGGGGAGGAGCGGCGTGTGTGTGTGTGCGCGCGCACTCTGCCCGGGGACGGACAGACAGGGATGGCCAGGGACAGCACAGGCCAGGGCGGGGCTGTGGCCACACAGGTAGTTGCTAACTGACCCAGCCAGGACTCGAACCCGGCCCGCTGGCCCTTTCTGCCCAGAGCCTCTGGAGGACAAGGGGGCTGGGTTTGCATGGCAGGCTCAGGAGCCAGACTGCCACCTCCCGGCTCTCACAGCCTCCATGCCTCAGTTTCCCCTTCTGGGAGACAGTGATGGCAACAGTGCCAGCCCCTCCGTGGTGTGGAGCGAGCCGAGGACCCGGCAGCCGTTACACTTCCAGTTTTCCGTGTTGTTATTCTATTATTGTTCCTCGGGCCTGCCAAGCCCATGCCCGCCACTTCAGGGGCATCTTCGCCTGTGCAGCATCTCTCCGTCTGCACCCTCGGAAACGGATGGGAAAGGGGACAGAGGAGGGGCCGGGGAAGGACTGAGCGAGCCAGGGCTGGAGCGTGGCGTGGCCGAGCCTCCCTGTCTGGGGGCGGGGCGGGGCGGGGCCAGGGCGCGAGCCTCATTGGCTGGCCCCAGGAACCCAGAGGAATAAAGGCCGCAGCGGAGCGGAGGAGCCGGACAGCTCAAGGGACAGCGCCCTGCGTCCCTCCCTCTGTCCGGCTGTCCCCGCTGTTCACCAGAGCCGGGTAAGTGGTCCCTTCCTCAGCTACATCCCAGGACCACACTGCCTAGGGACAGGAGAAGCTCTCAGAAGAGGGACAGAGAGCGTCAGTGAGGCAGGAAAACCCACACCCTGAGGCCAGCCGCTGTACCTCAGTTTCCTCATTTGTAAAATGGGATGATGGCCTGCTAAGGATGTCGTGTGGGTGAGATGAGACCGTGCACTTAATATAATAATAGGTGCAAAGGCTCAGGGGCGATGTGCCTGCCTGGCAAGCACAAGGTCCTGAGTTCGAGTTTTGGTACCACAAAAAAAAGTAGGTACAACGTGGGGCATGACTGTAATCCCAGCACATAGAAGGCTGATGCAGGAGGATTGCCATGAATTTGAGACCAGCCTGGGCTACACAGTGAGTTCAAGGCCAGCCTGAACTATATAGCGAGACCCTGTCCCCAAAAAGTAAATAAAACCCAAAAAAGGTATCACTGACAGCCAAGTGGCAGCAGATGTGGCTCCCGGAGTGGGGCGGGGAGTGGGCCAGCTGAGGCCTTGTCACCCCTCCCCATCGTCGGGGCTCCCCTTCTTCTGTCCTCCTGTGACACCTGCTGGGATGTGCGTGTTCGAGGGGGGCCAGGCTGGGGCGTGGTCAGGACCCCTTCTCCCTTCACTCCAGTGTAGGATGCTCCCCCCAGCTGAGGGAGGGGCTGAACCGCACTGGAAACCGGGCTGCTGGCTCCTGGGGTGGTGGGGGCCCCAAGCCAAGCACCTGCTGATTTTTACTGGCTCAACCCAAGCTGGGGAAACTGCAGTGTCCCCCGTGGCTGTCAGCAGAGAGGGGTTGAAAGGCCTGCACGTGTGCCGGCCGCCGACCATACTGACTTCCTCACTCGGACAGCCCAAGCCGCACCTCTGGGCACCAGGGGCCCCGTCCACTGGTGCAGACCCCCCATGCCAGCCCTGGCCCTGCTCCTTGGTGACCTTGGGTTAGCCACAGAACATCTCAGCCACCAGCAAGGGCTTTCCTGAGCTCCCCCAGCCTCTGCCTGTCCCCTGGGTGTCCCCCAGCCTGGCAGCTTCAATCTGAAAAACAAAGTAGACCGGGCTGTGCCAACTCCTTTTCTGATCCCCAGCACAGGAGAAAAGAGACGTGTAATGATTATTATAACAATAATCAAGAGTTTTCTGTAGCTGAACGCAGTGTTGCACACCTGTAATCTCAGCACTCTGGGAGGCTGAAGCAGGAGGATCACAAGTTCAAGCCCAGCCTGAGCAACTTAGCAAGATCTTGTCTCAAAACAAAAAGTTTTAGGGCCGGGGATTTAGCTCAGTGGTTCCACCGCCTGCCTCGAAAGCCAAAGACACGAGTTCAATCCCCGGTACCAAAACAAAAAAACAAACAAAAAGTTTTAAAGGGCTGTGGGTGTAGTTCAGTGCAAAGTCAATCACCAGTACCAAGTTCAATCCTCAGTACTTGAAAAAACAAGTTTTTCCTAAGCGAAAACGGATTTCCAACAATTACTTTTAAAGAATGTATGTGTTGCAATAAGCAATCCAGGCCCATGGCAAAACCTTTAAATGGTAAAAAGGCTGCTCACACTAGAGGGCTGGCTCCCCCAGGCCCTGAGACTGATTTCTCCTGAGCATCTCCTATGGGAGTGTGTGGGTGGTGAGTGTGTGTGTGTGCACATGCACGAGGGCTTCTTGCACTTCTTGCATAAGTGACAACTATATCCCTCCCTGGCTTTATCCTCACAACCACCACAAAGCTCAAGCTGCGCCAGCCACTCCCTCCCCTGCCCCCGTCAGGACCAAGGGTGTTCCTGATGCAGGAGTGGGCTGATGCTGGTTGCCGTTTGACAGGCAGGGAGCTGTGGCAGAGCCTAGATCGCCTGTGGATGCCACATGGAAGCAGGTCGAGTGCACCCAGCTCTCTGGGGCCCTTCCTGCATCCTGGGGAGTGGACAGAGGGCCGCTCTGGTCCCGGGGTACCTGCTGCCGGCACTGTCCTCACCTCTGGGCCTCCTCCTCTCAGCAATGGCATCCGGGGAGCCCCTGCACGTGAGGACTCCCCTCCGAGACAGCATGGCCTTGTCCAAAGTGGCTGGCACCAGTGTGTACCTCAAGATGGACAATGCCCAGCCCTCTGGCTCCTTCAAGATCCGGGGCATTGGCCACTTCTGCAAGACGGTATGGTTCAGGGTCCCAGTCCCCTGGGGGTGCGGCTAGTGCTGTGTCACTAAGGAGCACGGGGTCCCGGGACCGTACCCCACATCAGGGTCCCTGATGGCCGGAGGTGCTGGTCCACGAGGTTCCCATCGGCTGATCCCAGAGCCAGGTCACCGGCCCAAGCTGTGTTTCAGGGAGGAGGACACCGTCCAATGCTGGGGTGGTGCCAGCTCTCGTGAAGGAGGGAGGGAAGAGCAGGAGGAACTGGGCATGGTGGAGCAGGCCTGACCCCTCTCCTTTTCTCCGCAGTGGGCTGAGCGGGGCTGCGAGCACTTAGTCTGCTCGTCGGGTGAGTGGCACTTCCCTGCCTCTCCCCAGCTGTGTCCAGGCAGCCTTCACCTGGGAGGGGTGGGTCCTGCCTTCCCCAGCAATGAGCTGTCGCACACATTCGCAGCCGTCCTGGATCTGAGTTCTGGGGCGGCCAGCGGTCACCCCGGGTTGCCAGAGGGGAGTCTGGAGCCACCTTGGACACAACTTCCCCTCTACCCCGACAGCGGGCAACGCAGGCTTGGCCGCCGCCTACGCCGCCAGGAAGCTGGGCATCCCGGCCACCATCGTGGTGCCCAACACCACGCCTGCCCTCACCATCCAGCGGCTGAAGGACGAAGGCGCCGTGGTCACAGTGGTGGGCGAGGTGTGTGCCGGCCCGGGCGGGGGCAGAGAGGGCGGCTGGCGAGCACGGGCCCCCCACAGCCTCACCCCTGCCGCTCCTGTGACCCTGCAGACGCTGGATGAAGCCTTCGTACTGGCCAAGGCGCTGGCCAAGAACAACCCAGGCTGGGTGTACGTGACCCCCTTCGATGACCCCCTCATCTGGTAAGTGGAGCCCGGGGCCGCCCCGCTCCACCCCTGGGGAGCAGACGCAGAGCGCAGGACCCACACGCAGGTGGCAGCAGCGGGGTCCCCAGGCAGACATGGGACAGCAGAGTTTCTTTAGGAGGTGACTCGGGGGGGGGCGTTAAAAGGGGAGCTGTAGGCAGCTATAGCTCAGTTTCTGGGGACCCCCACCCGGTTCAGGCACCCGCGTGCACAGTGGGGGATTCAGGCGCCTCGCACTGGTTCCGGCCCGGGGCAGCTCTCGCGAGCGCCATCTGCTGACCGGAAGCATGTGTGCAGGCAACTCCAGCGGCCCTAGTTAAGCTGACACCCCTGGGACTCCCTCCTGGTGTCCCGGGAAACCCAGCTCTGAGCTGGCACCGCCCCTCGCCCTCCAGGGAAGGCCACACGTCGGTCGTGAGAGAGCTGAAGGAGGCGCTGAGCGCAAAGCCGGGCGCCATCGCGCTGTCGGTGGGCGGCGGGGGCCTGCTGTGCGGCGTGGTCCAGGGCCTGCAGGAGGTGGGCTGGGGGGACGTGCCCGTCATCGCCATGGAGACCATCGGCGCCCACAGCTTCCATGCCGCCGCCACCGCGGGCAAGCTTGTGACCCTACCCAAGATCACCAGGTGAGAACGTGGGGGAAGAGGCCCATTCACAGGGGTGGAAACTGAGGCCAGGGAGCTGGTACTGGAGAGAGAACAGGAAATAAAGAGCTCTTGCTCCCAAGGAGTTCCAATCCCAGCCCCAAACCTTAGAACACAGGAGTTCAAAACATGATTGAACTTCATTTCTCTCTTCTGAGAAGGTCTAGAAATGGGCAGTCTAGGGGCAACTCCAGGAGGTCAGGGACCTAGCTTCCTTCAGCTCGTTGCCTTACCATCCTTATGCCCCAAAGTGGGTGCTGGAGTGCCAACTACCACACCCACACTCCATCTGTCCGGAAAGAGGAAGCAAGAGGTAGAAGGCTATGTCCCAACCTTTACAGAGAGACACAATAAAGCTCTCTTTGACTTACAATGTGGTTGCATCCTGATAAACCTATCTTTCATAAAGTCAAGAATGACCTAAACTCACTCAGTAACATAATCCATCATAGAGTGTTGGTTACTTCCATTTGTGATCAAACAGCTGACCACTGCTCTCCAGCACTGCAAGAATTATATCACACGCTAGCCTGGGAAAAGGTCCAAATTCAAACTTGGAAGTACAGTTTCTACTGAATTCATTCACTTTTGCACCATCATAAAGTTGATAAATGGCAGATAAACCAATCTAAATCAGGGACTGTACTTGTTGTCTCTCATTGGCTAGAGCCTAATCACATGATCACACTTAGCTGCAAGGGATGCTGGGAAGTGTGTCTACCAGGCATGCTTACATGTGGCTAGAACATCCCTGCCACGGATAGGAAAGACTGAGTCCAAGTAAGGATATCTACATTTCTGAGCCCAGCACCTGGAAACTGCTGTGCTGACCTCACACCCCCACAGTTGGACAGAGGAAGCCATTACTGAGCACCTGTTGTGAGCCACAGGCTGTCTCAGGACCAAGCTGGGCCAGGCCCTCCAGATGCCCAGGGCCTCCTTAGGCAGATGAGCTGGGAACAGGACTGGTGCCACCCTGGGGAGGCCAGGAAGCATATCAACACAGCTGCCAGAGTAAGCCTTGGAGTTACAGGAGACTGCTCATGGCCCAGCATCACCACTCCCTTGACATGTGACCTTGAGCACATGACCATAACCCTGCCTGGGTTTCCCTTTCTATAGAATCAAGCCAATTCCTAACAGCAATGATGAATGAAATCACGCTGTGAGAATCCTGGCACCCAGGACTTTCTCAGGAAGCACTGAGGGTTTGCTGGGATGGAAAGGCCATTGAAGAATCCCTCCTGGGGCTGGGTGGCTCTGAGGAGGTCCTGGGGATACCGGAAGGGACCTTCAGGGCCTGTGCTCCCAGGTCAGCGCAGGTCAAACACTCTGTGCCTCCCTCGACCCCACCTTGTCAGGGCCTAGGGCACAGCCCTGACAGCTGCAGAGGCTCCTGGGCCTCCTTCGGACCCGCATGCCCATCCTCCCCCATCTCTGTCTCTTCCCTCCCTCTCCAGCGTTGCCAAGGCCCTGGGCGTGAACACAGTGTGTGCCCAGGCCCTGAAGCTCTTTGGAGAACACCCCATCTTCTCTGAGCTTATCTCTGACCAGGAGGCCGTGGCTGCCATTGAGAAGTTTGCAGGTGCGTGCCGAGTCCCCAAGCCCCAGCCTGCTGCTCCCCGAGTGCCACGGGATCCTGTGGCCCCACATTTGCCATTCTGATACATCCCTCCTGGGACATCCCGTTAATGGGGGATAATACAGTGCCACTATGGTGAAAATAGAAATGCTAAAGCCCCTCAGGAACAAGGGAGCCTGGTAACTATGACAGCGGGGAGCAACAACTGAATGTTTAAAATGTTGATTCTGAGCTTCCTGGTAGCCAGGGTAAAAACGGGAAGGATGGGCCAGAGTTAGATGTGGAGGTGCTACTATAACTGGACTCTTTCTGAGTTCAGCCCAGGACAGGGATAGCAAGGAGGGAGGAGAGGGAGAGGGGAGAGGAGGAAAGCAAGCCTGGTATGGGGGCACGCACCTGTAATCCCGGCACTCTGGAAGGCTGGGGCAAGAGGCTCAGAAGTTCAAGACCAGCCTGGGTAACTACAAACTTAGTGAGACCCTGTCTCAAAAATGTATAAAAGAATAATAAAAAAGGGCTGGGGAGCTGGGTGTGGTGGCCCATGCCTGTGATCCCAGCACAACAGAGGCTGAGGCAGGCAGGAGGATCGCTGCAAGTTCAAGGCCAGCCTGGGCTACACAGTGAATCCAAGGCCAGCCTGGGCTACACAGTGAGCCCTGTCTCAAAAAGGTGTTTGTGGAGGGCCCTGGGTTCAATTTCCCGAGCCTCGAAGAAGGGAGAGGATAGTACTTACGCTACCGTGTAATCCTCTGAACCTGCAGCCAACTTGGCTAATCAACCCTGCCACCGTGCTGGCTCACGCCTCCGAATCCTTCCTAACACCGTCCTCCGGCGATCACAGCCATTTGTATCCACCTGTGGCATTCAGCCTGGTTTGGGCTGGAAGGGTCAGGAAGGGACCTTTGGTCCAGGAACTGAGGCGCGGCAAGAGCTGAGAGTTGATTGGCTCGTGATCCCAGTTCCGCCCATGGCCTGACGCCCCCTCGACCCGCCCCTTCCCTGCAGATGACGAGAAGATCCTGGTGGAGCCCGCTTGCGGGGCAGCGCTGGCTGCGGTTTACAGCCACGTGGTCAGGAGGCTGCAGGGCAAGGGCAAGCTGCGGGCACCCCTGTCCTCCCTCGTGGTCATCGTCTGCGGGGGCAGCAACATCAGCCTGGCCCAGCTGCAGGCGCTCAAGGAACAGCTGGGCATGAACGAGCTGCCCAGTGGAGGACCAGCCCCGGGGCCCTCGCCATGAACAGGACTGGAGTCGGGGGTTCGCCTGTCCCTGGCGGCCCCTTAACTTGTCACCAGCGAGACTGTGAACTGGAACTCTTGGGAACTGTGTGACCGCTCTGTGGGCATCCTCGGTCACAAGTAACACATCAGATCCCCCAGAGCAGGGTGGCCCTGCCCCGGGCTTTCACCATCCGGGGTTAAGGACCTGTCTCATCCTTTCTTCAGGAATCCCAGCTCCATCCTGATTCATTTTTCTAATATGCACTTTTTCACTGAGAAAGAAAAATATATATTTATGAAACAAAGACCCTTGGAGTCCTTCCGTCACCATGTGTGTTCCCCCATGCCCTCTTGCACCCACTGCGGCTGCTCAGCACCAGCCCTCAGCAGGAGCCGACATCCCACACGCAGTTCTGGAGACCTGGAGGGCGGGGGTGCTTCGAGGTCAGGGCCCAGCTCCAGCCAGGCTGGTGTGCGGAGGAGGCAGGGGACCAGGGTGGGACACAGGCTACCTGCACTGGAGGCAGAGCCAGCTTGGGGCAGGGGAGGGAGACAAGGCCTCCTCGGTCTGATCCGGAGCCACCAGGGGCAGAGCTGTGAGCCCCCTTCCAGGGTCTGGTTCACCAAGTGGGCGCCTGAAGCGTGACAGGAAGGCATGGCTGAAGTGTCACACAAGCCTGCTTGAAACACGGACCCCTCTCACCCAATGAAGTCCGTGTATAAAACAGGAGAGAACCTGGGCACGGTGGTGCACACTTACAATCCCAGCTACTCAGGAGGCTGAGGCAGGAGGATGGCAAGTTTGACCCCAGGCTGGGTGACTTCCCAAGATGCTGTTTCAAAATAAAAAAAGGGCTGGGGATGTGGTTCACAGGTAGACTGCTTGCCTAGCAAGTGCAAGGCCCTGGGTGCTATCACTAGCACCACACACACTCGTGTACACACACACACACCCCGGGCTGACTCAGGGAAGAGGGAGCCCTCTTCTCCCAACTCTCTCAGAAATGCTGAGGCAGGACTAGCAGGAAGTTTTTTGAACTCCATGTTAATGCCCCATGATGTAATTATTATGTACGCCAAACATGTACTAATAAAAGTTTTTAAGATTTAAAAAATTGCCAGGCGTGGTGGCACACATCTGTAATCCAGCACTCAGGAGGCTGAGGCAGGAGAATCACTGAGTTCAAGGACAGCCTGAACTACATAGTGAGACTCTGTCTCAAAAAAAAAAGAGGTTAAAATCTCATTTTGTCAGTTCCCAGATAACAGAGATATATACAAAATACACAGTGCATGTTTAAAATTTTTTTTTTAAACTTCAGTAAAAGACATATTGCCAAGAAGGATGTTAAGTGTGTTAAAAGCGAGCAGGTGTATTTTCAGGGCAATCATGGCAATGTGCCTTTTATTGTAATACATGCTTTTTATTTAAGTACATTCACCGTATTTTTGGTCACCCTCCACTGATCAAACGTTTATGGGAATTTCTGTCAAATAGAGACACTGCAGTGTGTCCTCCTCCGCCTTACTCATTGGGATCTGGCTCTTCCCTAAACCAAAATGACCGTGAACCGTAAATGAGAGTTGATTCAGGGCACGAGGCAGCCGCAAGAACACAGCTAAGAGAGCTCCCAACTGAGGAGTTTCAGATCTGCTTTAGAAAGCAGCAAGAACTATCAGCTAAGTGTGTTCTAACCAAGGGGGATTAGTGGCAGTGTCTTTTATTCTATTGCTTTTTTTTCATTTAAACTTTCACTACACTCCTGGGCATGGTGGCGAATACCTGTGATCCCAGCACTCGGGAGGCTGAGGCAGGAGGATCCCCATGAGTTTGAGGCCAGCCTGGACTATAGTGAGACCTTGTCTCAGAAAGGGTGGGGAGAGGGGGAGGAAATGAAAACTTCATAGAAGTTCTCCAGCACACCTCACAAAGGCAGTGAGGGGAAATAACAAATCCTAGCTTCTAACTTGCTTCATTTTCTCCAGAGCACTCGGCATCTCACACACCCGCGTGTCCTGACCATGTGCACCAGCTCTCCAGGGTCCCTTCCCCACAGCAGGGACTTTGCACCTCGCCTGAGGCAGGAGGTGCTCAGGTGCAGTGAGGATGCGGATCTGCTACTGCGTGAAGATTGGTGCCGAGGCCCTGTGAGGGGCGTGTGACATCCGCACCCCATCTTACAGATGAGGCGACTGAGGCTCGGAGAGGTTGCGTCTAAGGCTACAAAGAGGTGGAGACTGCTGGGAAGCTAGGTCTGGCTCCAGGGCTGCATGCTTTCTGCCCTCTGATCACAGAGCATGGGACTCTTGTCCCCAAGGCCAGGTGGGGGGGATCTGCTGGGCTCTGCCCGCAGTGGGGCAGAGGAAGGTCTTGGTGGCTAGCAGGGCCCTAGAATAGGACCAAGGACATAGTAGGTGCTCAATAAGCACCTGGGACAGATGGGGGTGGATGGACAGGCAGACGCAGGTATGGATGAGAGGACAGACAGATGGGTATGGATGGACAGATGGATGAGTAGAAAGCAAGTGGACGATGGATGGGTGGAACATATAGACAGACGGGTAAACAGGTGGGTGGGTGAGTACACAGGTGGACACTGGGTGAGCACTGGGTGAGTGGGAGTGCAGACAGGCAGAGAGGTGGCAGGACAGACAGGAGGACACATGGCGGCAGCGAGAGCCCACACCTGAGAGGAAAGCGGCACCCCTCGGCCTCCCCACCTCCCCAAGAAGTGCACTCGGGGCCACAACCTGTCATGTTTAATGGGGCACAGCCTGCAAATGGGCTCCTAGAGCGGGGCCCCGGGCCCTGCCCAGAGGCCAGGCAGGGTGGGGACTGAGGCAGGAACGGGGCGACACTCCCGCCAGTCCTGCGGGGAGAGGGGCTCTCGGGACCTCGGGACCCTCCAGCCATGAGCAGCCAGACACTTTGGTTTCGGTTTGTTTTCCAGCTTCTGTCCTGAGGGCAGCAGAGCACAGGCCAGGAGGGGTGAAGCCAGGCCAGCTGAAGGCCCCACGCCATGCCCTGGGGACGGAGGAGGAGAGGCACCACGGCACAGCAGGGGACAGGGCAGCACCCGCCCGCATACTTCAGGGCTGATGCTGAGCTCATCCTGCCCGCCCACACTGGGAGAGGGCCCCAGACACCCAGCCCCGGAGCGGAGCGGCAGGCACAGAGCTCTACAGGGCAAAGGCAGCGGTGGCCATAATGGCGCCTCAGTCCCACAAGACCTGGACAGGCGGGAACTTCCAGAGGTCGGGGTGGCCCATGTGCAGCATGTCCCGGAAGGGCGAGGTGCTCCACTGGAACGGGGGCACCTGGTCCCATGTGGGGCCGCTGACGGCCAGCAGGCTCAGCGCCTTGGCCAGCGACATGCTGGTCACCTGGTGGGCAGGAGAGCGGTGGCTGAACAAGTAACTCCCGCCCCAGCCTGGCTTCAGAGCCCCACTTCTGCCCTGACCCCCAGTGGCCCCTGCTCCGGGTGGGGGCGGCACCTTCACATCGATGCCTCCGTGTGAGCGCTGGCGCAGGGCAGGGAAGGGGTAGGAGCCGTTGGCCGGGTTGAGGTCAGAGCGGGCAGAAATGGCATTTTCCCCGTTGGGCTGCGGGTCACAGGCTTCGCACTGTGACAGGGGGTCGTGGAGGTAGTCGTTGTACCTGGAGACGGGAAGGGGCCCCTCATGGTGGCAGCTCCGAGGCCTTGACCTTGGCCTTCACGGCACCCTCGTGGAGCCCTCAGCTCTTGGATCAGCACCCTCCCCCAGAGAAGCCCACGGCCCAGACCCGCGCCAGGTGAGGGCCCCCATTTGTCTCTCGCTAGCACTGCCCGGGACTTGTGGCCCTTGCTCCGCATCTACACCAGCCCGGGTCCTGCCATGAGACAGTGCTCCCGAGGACAGGGCCCAGCAGCTCCGACACCTGCTTCTCCCGTGCCAGGCACCTGGCCTCACAGGGTGGTGCCCCAGGGTACCCAGCATCCTCCCTGTAACCAGAGGGTGACGTATGGCAACCGCACTGCCGAGCCCTGGGCTGGGGGCGAGGGCTGAGCCAGCTGTCCTGGAAGCAGGCAGCAGCGCTGTCCCAGAAGGGCTCCGAGCCGAGCGTGGCTCCCACCTCATCAGCCGCACCATGGAGTCCACGTCACGCACCAGGGACTGGTTCCGCAGGAAGATCTGGGCCCGGGGGCTCTTGCTGTAGGAAAACCAGTCCCCATACTGGGCCACCAGGGCCTGCAGCCCACTGGCGTTGAACACAGACTCAAAGGACCTGCAGGAACAGGGTAGTCACCCCCGAGACACCTCGCCATGGCTGTGGTCAAGAACATCGTCACTAACAGCCACAAGGATGGGGTGGTAATGCTGTCTTTCTTTTGTGGTGGGGGAGACTTGGGGGATAGCTGAGCTTGGGATCTGGGGTCCAACAGAGATAGGTTCAAATCCTGGCTTTGCCAGCTCCCAGCTGTGGCCCTGTGGGAGAGCGGACCCTCTCTTGGGGCTGTTCTGCCATCCATGAAAGGGAACATGGGCTGGGGCTTCCCTCGTGGGGCTGTAGGGACCCAGGACACAGCTCAGGTGAAGTCTGTGAGCGCTGGGCCAGGGCAGGCCTGGCGGAGACCGGGGGGCTGGGCCCTCCCACGCCACCGTCCACTGGGGGCCAGGACTTTGGGGTCGCAAGGCTGGCCTAAGGGTCAGGACTTCCCTCGTGGCCTGGGCTGGGGTGTGGCTCCGTGGCAGGGTTCCTGCCTTGCTCAAGCCGGAAGCACGGTCCGCGGGGCCACATGGGGTGGGTAGAAGGGCACATACGGGATGTTGTAGCTGGCCCAGTAGGTCTTCTCGTAGAGCTCCGAGGTCTTGTCAGCCGCCACCACCATGCCCCTGACACGGGAGAGATGGGCACGCAGTCAGGACAGAAGGGGCCCCCATGGCTCCCAGTGCCGGGCAGATCCCATCCTGCACCCAGCCCCTCCCAGCTCCCCTTCCCAGCATCCTTCCTGTTGCCGCTCCACCCGTCCCTGCTCCCAGGGACTCACGGGATCTGCTCCAGGATGGTGAGCACCCTGCTGCCCGGGCTGGGCCTGCCCGGGATAAACGCCTTATAGTCCACGATCATCCACTGGTTGTTATACCTGCATGTCCAAGGCGGCAGACTGAACAGTGCCTGGACCCAGCCTCCCACCCTCAGTGCCCCACACAGCCAGGAGTCACCCAAAGTGACAGCTTGTGTGTCTGGCCCGGCAGCCCTCACTCTGACACAGCAACTTGACCAGGTATCCACACACCCCTCTTATTTCATGCTATTTGCCTGTCCTAGAACATTCTATGGCTCCCTAGTGCTGCTCAGAACAAAGCTCAATTTCACTGCCTGATGATCAGCTCTATTGTGTCTGTCCCAGGCCCACCACACACCCACAACCTCCTCCATGTCCCCCCTCCTGCTGTCCCCAGAGCCTTAAGTCCCACATGCCCATCCAGCCCTCTTTCAGGGGCCCCTCTGCACTGAGGGGCCTGCATGGGATAGGGCAAACCATTCCTCCCTGAGCCTCAGTTTCCCATGCACAGAGAAAGGAAGGGCTCTAGGACTCCCACCTGTCCAGTGAGGAGGGAAGGGCTCTGCAGAGGGCATGGGGCATGTGGTGCTGGTGCCATCGGGTCCCCTGGGGCCTCAGTGTACAGGGGAGGCCGCAGGGCCGGGAGCCACTCACGTGCCGCTGTTGAACCTCTTGAAGATGTCTGCCCAGCTGGCCCCATCCACGGCCAGGCGGTTGGCCACAGTGTTTCGTACCCACTCAAGCACGCAGCCCTGGGGCTCCACGTACTTCCACAGGGCCGGGTTCCTGTTGCCAATGGTGGTCTCCAAAGTGACCTGTGGGGGCAAGGCCCGGGCTGCACCTCCCAGTCATGCTGCCCCCAAGTGGCTCTCGAGGTGGGTGCTTCAAGGTCTTAAAAGCTCACATCCTACCCTGGACCTGGTGACACAAGCCTGCGATCCCAGCACTTGGGAGGCTGAGGCAGGAGGCTCACCGTGAGTTTGAGGCCAGCCTGGGCTACACAGTGAGTTCAGGGCCAGCCTAGGCTATAGAGTGAGACCCTGTCTCAAGGAAAAAACCCACCTCACATCCTGCTCCTGGCTTAGGCACCTGCTCCTCCAGCTCCTTGGTGGGCATTGGAGGCATGCACAGGTGTGCACCCAGCTTCTCCCTGGGGAGCAGGCCCTGAGGGAACCCAGCATGCTGCTCCTGGGGACACCCCAAGTTGGTCAACTCTCCCAGAGACAGCACCCGCCCACCATTCCCACCTTGCCCTGCGCTTCAAAGGGAGAGCTGGGGCCTGCGACGCAGTGCTCTGTGGCCAAGGGACCTGGATGCAGGGTGGGGCCAGGCCTGTCCCCAAATCTGCTGGCTCCAGACACTGCTGTCCTCAGCTCCCCATGCACTCTTCCATTTTCTCCTGGGTCTCTGTCTGTCTTCTGCACGTTTTCTAAACAAGGCCTCCTCTGGTTCTTCACAAACTCTTGTCAACAGCCAGGAGGGTTCTGCTGACCTTGATCTTCTCCGGGTGGAGTAAGGTGGTGGAGGGGCTCTGAGTGTGAATTCACCCTGCACTATGGCTCCCCGGTCTCCAGGCGAGCCATCATGTCCCCAGGAAGATGCCAAGCACCCCACTGAGGACCGCTGGCCTGATCACACAGGTTATAAAAAATAAACAAGGGCCGGGGATTTAGCTCAGTGGTTCCACCACCTGCCTCGCAAGCACAAGGTCCCAAGTTCGATCCCCGGTACAAAAAAAAATAAAATAACAAACAAGGGCTGGGGATAGAGCTCCTTGAGGACACCCTGGGTTCAGTCCCCAGTGCCACAAAACAGAGGAAAACCCAAAAGCTGAAAACAGCTAAAAGACAGCAGTATTCACAGTGTGAGTTTTTTGTTTGTTTGTTTTGGTTTTGGTTTTCTTGCTATGTAGCCCAAGCTGCCCTCAAACTAGCAGTGATCCTCCTGCCTCAGCCTCCTGAGTGCAAGGATCGCAGGTGTGCACCGTCACACCTGGCTCACAGTGTGATTTCTGTGATTTTTTTTTATATAGAAAAGAGGGCATTTTCAAGGCAAGCACATCTACTGGCAACGTCCACTCCTGCCTCTCGTCCCCTCCTTGTCCCTCACCCAGCTCCTTTCAGCATCAAGAACCTCGGCAGGGGTCAGACAGTGTGCCCTTCAGGCCAGGGCAGCCCGAACCTGGTGAGACACGGGGGCTCCGTGCACCTGGACAGAAAGCATCACATCCACCCTCACTAACTTCACCGTGAAATGAAGCTCCAGCCTCCTTCCGCTGCTCACAGCCAGGCTGCGCCAATGCCTGAGACCTACACCCATCACGGCGTCCCGGCGGCACAGGCTGCACACTCTAAACGCTGCGCCAGCTGCTGCTGCTTCTACACCGAGGTGCCCACATCTGCTGCAGGGCCTTGTTGTCTTCTGTTTAGTATCGAAGCAGCACAGAGATGGTGTTACGTTCTCTCCTTATGTGGCGTCTGGATAATCCCACCTCAGTGTAGCTATACCCTTTACAATGCTGTAGATTTTGCCTTATGAATTTAGAGGTCTAAGTCTGGCCTGACACAGTGCACACCTGTGAGCCCTGTGCACTCTGGGAGACAGGGGCAAATTTCACCTTAGTGACTTAGCAAGATCCTGTCTCAAAATTCAAACATCTACAAAGGGCTGGGGTGGAGCTGACTGTGAGGGCCCTGGGTTCAACCCCCAGCACTGAAAAAACAATCCTAATTCTGGGAGCAGGCTGACAGTGGCACAAAAACATGAAAAACCCGGCTGGAAGGAAGCGTTGGCCTGACCCCTCCAGGGACTGGATGGAGCCAGTCCTATCGCCCCTCCCTTGGCTGTGACAAGGGCCCCTGCCCAGGCCTGGCCCTCTCAGACCTCTTCCCACACTTAGACAAAAGTGACTGAGAGTATAAGAGCCCCCTCCTGTCCCCTCCTGCCCGCATCCTGTGCGCCAAGGGCGCTGTATAAAGCCCGGCTCTGTCTCCCAGCAGCGTCGCCCTGGCAATGGCAGGGGCCAGCCTCTATGGGGAGGGTGCCAGAAACAGGTCTCCAAGAGACTCTGGACAGCAGCCAGGGAAAACAGAACGACGCAGGGTAAATCGCTGCTCTGCGGCAGCACCACCAAGTGGGAGGGTTTGGGGAAGCAGGAACAAGGTCATGGGTGGGCAGGGGCAGGGGTGGGGGACAGCTCATCCTCAGCACAGCAAAACAAACAGCCTCAAGCGGTGGTGCAGGCTGTAAGCCCAGCACTTGGGAGGAGGCTGAGGCAGGAGGGCTGCTGCCTAGTGAATTCAAAGCCAGCCTGGACTACACAGTGAGACTGTCTCCAAAAGAAAAGAGAAAAAGAAAAACAAAATGAGGTCCCCGCAGTCAAGGATGTTTGCTGAGGTCCCTGAGGTCCCTGAGGTCCCTGAGGCCAGTGGTCACGGCACAGAAGCCTGGGCCGGATGGGGGGTTGGGGCCCGGCAGGGGCCTGGGAATCTGCATCTTGCAAACCCGGAGGGTGGGGCCGCACCACCTTATTCTTGCTGCATCCCCAGCTCCTACAGGCCCCCGCCCCTGCCCCCGAAGGCCGAGTAACCTCCCTGCCACAGCTCCCAGAGCCCAGGCAGGGACTCACCAGCCCGCTGCCCAGGATGTAGAAGTCGTCAGCAGAGAAGATGGTGCCTGGGTAGGACGAGAAGACCAGCTTGTTGCCCGGAGCCAGGGCATGGTCCTCTGTGGGGACAGCATGGGCACAGTCAGGGAGGCTGGGGACCCCTGCACCCTGCCCAGCGGGACTTGGGGCTTGAGGTGGGAGAGGCCCACACTGGCTCCCTCTCATTAGCAGGAAATGTGGAGGGGCCCTTGGGGTGTGGCTCAGGGTAGAGCCCTGGCCTAGCATGGGCCGGCCCTGGGTTCCAACCCCAGCACTGCAAAATAAAGTAACATAAAACAAAGACATAGAACTGTGCAACATGGAGTGAGCCCCAGTGTGAAAAATGGTCTTCAGTTAATAATGTAATGACTCTGGTTCCTCTCTTGTAACAAACCTGCCTGCAAGATGTTAAAATAACAGGGCAAAGAAGCAGGGTAGGGATGTGGGAACTCTGAGTATCTACCCAATATATCTGCAAACCTAGGACTTTTCTTAAACGTAGGAGCCATTTGTTAAAAGACACATGTATGGGCTGGGGATTTAGCTCAGTGGTTCTGGCGCCTGCCGCGCAAGTGCAAGGTCCCGAGTTCGATCCCCAGTACCAAAAAAAAAAAAAAAGACACATGTATATAGCGTGATCATACATCCAGTAATCCCAGCATTTGGGGAGGCTGAGGCAGGAGGATTGCAAATTCAAGCCTTTGTGACTTGGCAAGACCCTGTCACAAAATAAAAAGATAAAAAAGGGCTGAGGATGTAGTTCAGTGCAAAGGACCTTTAATCCTTAGTGCCCAAGGGAGGAGGAGAAGATACATACATAAAATACATCCAGAAAATCCAGACAGAGCCAAAGCAAGCTGGCCATAGCAGTTTAGGGGGCAGTGAGGAGGACGCATTCAAGCATTACTCACATAATGAAGGCAAGTTACAACAACGGAAAATCAGAGAGAGGTTTTTTTGTGTGTGTGCTACTGGGGATCAAACCCTGGGCCTTCACACTGAGCTACATCCCTACCCCTTATTTACTTACTTTTAATTTTGAGACAGGGTCTCGATAAGTTTCCAAGTTGCCCAGTCTGGGCTGGAACTTGTGATCCTCCTGCCTCAGCCTCCCAGACAGCTGGGATTATAAACATGCAACATGTTTATAAACAGAATGGAAGAGGGAGGGCTGATGACCTATTCAACACCCAGGACACACTACAGGCATCACACAAACACACAGGACACCCAGTGAGCAGGCAGGAGCCGAAGCTGCACACGGGATGGGGAAGGACGCCTGGGTCCCCGGCTGTCACGTAGCGCGTTGCCCGAGTGCGTGAGCCAAGTTGCATGTGCAGAGGGCGCCACTTTCCTAGAAGATGGCTAGGGTGTAAATTCACGGCCCCGGGGCTGTCTCCATGCCACCTTATCATGATGACCTCCTGTCCTCTCCCCGGGCAGAAACTGAGATGTTTCTCTAGTCCAGCCGAGTCAGAGCCACGGGTCATGGGAGCAAGCCATTATGAACTTTACCCGATGCCAGCCAGGTTCCTCTTAAAAGTGGCACTGCCAACGTGTCCTCCCATGAGCAAGAAATAAGGGTGGGCCCTTCCCCACCATCCTGCCACCTCCAGCACCACCAAGTCTTACAGTTTGGCCAAGTCGGGTGTGCTGGTGGACGCCTGTAATCCCAGCACTCGGGAGGCTGAGGCAGGAGGATCATCACATGTTCAAGGCCAGCCTGGGCTACATAGTGAGTTCGAGGCCAGCCAGAATTGCCTAGAGAGACCCTGTCTCAAAATTTCAAAGATAAATAAATAAAGTTTGGCCAAGAAAGAGACACTGCCCATGTTTGGCAGCAGTGCCTCTGTGGTTGGCACTGGGGCCTGGGGCCAAGGCCCAGGGGTGACCAGTATGGGGACCTGGCCTAGGCCTCTCCTCATCATGGTGGACAGGAAGGGATCATCCATGTGTCCCTTATGAAGATGGCTGTTTGCAAAATAGCCACCACCCTTCCTGTGCTGGTGTGTGCGGCATCTGCGATGTGACTTAGAAGCACCTGGCCCTGAGTAGTGGGGTCCACGCTTCGCCAGAGTCTGGGCTGGCCACTTGCCTTACTCTGGGTGTCAGAGGCGGCAGGCCTCATCCAGGCCTCAATACCCTTCCCCTCCCTACCGGATGTCACATGAGCCAGCCTGGGCTCACCTGCTGATCCTCAGGCCCAGACACAGCACAGGAATGAGGCTGTCCTGATCAGCCAGCTCAGCCCAGGGGACAACAGGGGCATTGGTGAGCCCAGCCCTACTCAGCCACATCTGGCTCAGAAAAGCAAATCACCAGCTGACCCCAGACACAGGTGCAAGAACTAGATGGCAGTTGTTTTAAATCATGGGGTGCCTGGCTACGGAGCAATGGGTAACTGATATAACATGTAAAATAAAAATAGAGGGCCAAGGATTTAGCTCAGTGGTTTCACCACCTGTTGTGCAAGCGCAAGGACCTGAGTTCGATCCCCGGTACCAAAATAAAATAAAATAAAATAAAATAAATAAAATAAAAATGGAAAGGAAACACACATGGTAAAAACAAGATGAGCCAGGCACAGTGGTATATAGTGTGATCTCAGATACTTGGGAGGCTGAGACAGGAGGATTCCAGTTTCAAAGCCAGGAGGGAGACCATGTCTCAAATAGAACAGTACATACTCCAGGGGTAGAGCTCAGTGGCAGAGCAGTTACCCAGAAGGCACCAGGTCCAGGGTTCAATCCCTGGCACCCCCCAGTGATGAGCTGCTGGAATGGCTCTCAAGCGACGCCATGTGTCGAGTGGGGATGGGATCTTCTCACACACAGGTGCACTGCACCCACCCACCTTGGGGGCCTTCCCGGAAGTGCAGCTGGTACTTCTTCAGGACACGCAGCATGTACTGGTAGGCGTTCCACGTGTTGTGGGCCACCAGCAGGTCCCGCTGGCCAGGCAGCAGCTTGATGAGGGCAGAGCAGGAGCCAGAGCCCAGGGTCGCCCTGGTCTTGGTCTTGTTCAGGGCCAGCTCTAGATCCATCAGGTCACCCGAGATCTGCAGCAGCCTGGGGAGGCCAGGCACAGCAGCATCACCAGGCCTGCTGCCACCAGTTTTACAGGCTTGGCGGGCCTGCGGCCGGGCACATGCCAGGAGGCAGGGCCCTGAGCGGGCGGGCGGGTGGCACTTACAGGAACCCCAGAGGCTTGATGGAGAACCTCCCAGTGGGGAAGGCCAAGCGGCCTTCGTAGCTGTCCTCCAGGCCCTTCAGCTGCAGGAGGGTCAGCCGCACCTAGGCGAGGGGCAGAAGGAGGGTCACCCTGTCCCTGAATGCAGGGGCCTGGCCCAGGTGTCAGGCCAGAGCGGGGCAGACCCAATGCCCCTCGGGGCTCCAGCCAACCTTGAGTCCTACGTGCCAAGCACCTTCCTGCTTTCAATGAATGACTGTGGGGCCGGCCTGCTGTCAACCCTGTCACCCCACTGAAGAGCCCAGCTCAAAAGCCGCCACACAGGCCCCCAGGCCCACAGCCACAGCTGCCTGCCTGAGGTCAGGTGCTGCACTGCTGCCTTGGGTGCCTGGCTCACGCAGCTGACTTCTCCTTGTCCTCACTGTTTTGTCTCAACACCCTGTAACCACGAATACTGTCACCACGTCCTCCACAGTGCATCGGCCTCTGCTGGGCACACACCAGACACAGTAAGCACATGCGAGACGGACGGATGGGTGGAAGAGTGAGTGGATGGATGGAAAGATCAAGGGACGGATGGATGGACAGCTAGGTAAGTGGATGGATGGAAGGGTGGTCAGGTGGGTGTACGGGTGTGTGCTAAATAGATGTGTGGGCGGACAGATGGACAGAGGGGAAGATGAAGGGATGGGTAAGTGGGAACATGGATGGGGAGCTGGAAGAGCTGTTCTAGGTAGGGTACGAGCAGGGACATGGACGGTGGGAACTGTCCCGAGCAAGGGAAATGGCACGAGCACACCTGAGGTAGGTGGGTGCGCAACCAGGCACCCAGCACACTTTACAGTGACAAACTGTCCTGGGTAACACACAGGACTCCATAAATTAACTCACTTATTCACTCATGACCAAGCCCATAGTCTAAGAGTGAAGTACCTGACCCAGACTCTTAGCTGAGGCCAATGAGCAGCTCACCCAAGGAAAGGCAAACACAACTCCGGGACAGAACTTTCCAGGTGTTTTAGTCGAACTCCTGCATCCACTACACTCACCCCACCACTCAGTCTCCTAAAGAGTAACTGTGTTTCTAGCCCTTGACAGGAACGAGGAGAGGGCTGGAGAGGCCGGCGAGGGGGGACAGCGGGAGTCAGTCAGGTGGACAGACAGCGGGACAGGCGGGTGAAAGGCAGGTCGGGCAGGGGCGGGGCTAACGATGGAACGGACACGCAGCGAGCCGCCCCTCCCCACGGGTAGGTGGGGCGGGGCCACCTGGTGCCAGTAGGCGGAGTCCCCGTGCAGCTCCACCTCCTGCTGCATCCACTCCAGGTTGGCCTCCAGGAAGCTCTTGAGCCTCTCGCAGTAGCCGACCTCGTACTCGAAGGGGCCACAGTAGTTCACCATGGTGTTCATCCAGTGCATGTAGATGAGCTGCGGGAGAAGGGGCCCGGCTCAGGCACGGATCGGGGCACCAGGCGAGGCTCCTGCTGTCCCCGCCCTGTCAGCCGCCACCTGCCAAGTCCCCAGCCCTGCCAGAGCCCAACCCCACCGAGGTCTCCTCCTCCAGCAGCTGTAGCTATGCCACCCTGCATCTCCTGCCCTGGTCCCGGGGACCAATCTACCTGTGTTTCGCCAGTTGGACAATTAATGTGTTTTCTGGTTTTTTATTTTGTTTTTGCTTTTTGGGATAGGATCTCACTGTGTAGACCACAGCAGCCTCAACCTTGTGATCCCCCTGCCTCAGCCTCCCAGGAGCTGGGATTACAGGCCTGTGTCATCACGCCGAGTCCCTAGGGTTTCTGAGCAGCTCCCCATTCTGCTTTGAGCAGCAAGGCCACAGCAGGGGAGCAGATGGCAGGACTCCCTGCTGACCCAGCAGGGTCAGACGCCGGTTCCCACAAGGCCTCAGGAGGCCAAGCCCGGGCTGGTCTTCAGGGAAGAGGAAGACCTTGTAGCCTGTCCTGCACATCACCTGAGGTGACAGAGAGCTGATCCCACACCAGGAGGGAGGCCAGCCCAGCCATGCACCCTCACCACTGCCATGCAGCCCAAAGTGACAACCTTTGAACTGCAGGCTAAGTAAACCTTGCTTCTTATAAGTTAATTCTCTCAAGTGTTTTATTATAGTGACATGAAGCGGATTAACACACCCATTTGACAACTGAGGAAACTGAGGCATGGGCAACTATTTCACCCAAGATCGTTCAGGTAATGAATCAAAGGGCTAAGATTTGAACCCATGCCAAGCTGCACACTTGTGATTCTAAAAGGACTGAGCTCACCAGGCAAAGGTTGGGGTGACTTCCAGCCACACCCTACCCCACTGAAATGTTCCTGGGCCACATGTGTCAGCAAGAGAGCTGTGACAGTGGCCAGTCAACACCTCACTGGGACGCATCTGAATCTTGCTTGTCCTCAAGGCTCCACTAAGACCCCCTCCTCCAGGCAGCCCTGTCCTCCATCAGGCTGGGCTTAGGGGATGCAGCTGAGCAGCCAGAGCTCCGTGTCCAACAGCTGCCCAGACACAAGGGCCCCGGGGCTGTCTGACCCGGTGCCCAGCTGCCAGGACACCGTGTGTGGGGTAGGAAGGGGTCTCACTGGAGACTGCCCTCCCCCTCTCCCCACCCCATTGCACATTCACCCTTGATACCCTACCAGGATCCCCTGCATCTGAGCCCCACCCAGGTCCCATGGTACTTTGGGGCTGCTTCAAACACTTCATCCTGTCCCTCCATCACCTCTGGGACACGTACTGCAGGAGAGGGGCCGCTGGTCCTCAGGTCCACACAGACCACACTCAACGCTTTCACACCCACTTATTTTCCAGTCTGCAACCCAACCTACCACACAGGAGATGGTCGTCACCCACAGCCCTGCTTACGCCAGGTAGTGTCCAACTTTGACAAGTATCAGGATCATTTTTGTACAGGTCAAAATCAAGCAAAGCAGAGCAAAATGTTGTTTTGAGATTCAGGCACATTCAGTTAAAATCAAATGAACCATGAGCCAGGTGTGGCGGCACACACCTGTGATCTCAGCACTCAGGAGGCTGAGCCAGGAGGCTTGCAAATTTGAGCCCAGTCTAAACTACTCGAAATGAAACCTTGTCTCAAAAAGCAAAGTGAAATAAAACAACCCTCCCAGGGAACTGTTTGCAGGGGTGGGACCAGCTGGACCCTAATTGCCCCATTGTGGGCTCACCTCCTCTGACACGGAGGCCTCCACCACGCCAGCTGCATAGGCCTGCAGGCTGTCATTGTAGTCAGCACTGGTGCCCAGCTCCAGGAAGGCCCACCTGGGGGACAGAAAGGACATGGTCAGTGCAGGCCCGCACGAAGCTGCCTTCAGCAGACACATAGCTATTGCCACTGCTCCACACTTCCTGCCTGTTTGTCACCTGTCCTCATGCACTTGGCGGGCTAAGGCCCTGAAAGAGGAACTGCTGGGTCAGAGGGTACATGTGATTTGATTTGATTTTACTTTTTGTGGTACTAGGGAATTGAATGCAAGGATACTACACCACTGAACTACATTATATTCTCAGCCTTTTGTATTTTTGTTTTGTTTTGTTTTGTTTTTTTGTGCTGGGGATCAAACTCGGGGCCTTGCGCTGTGAGGCAGGAGGTGGAACCACTGAGCTACATCCCCGGCCCTCCCCTTTGTATTTTGAGACAGGGTCTCACCCCGTTACCCAGATGGACTCAAACTTGGGATTCTTGTACCTCAGCCCTCCAGCAGCTGAGATTACAGGTGCGCATCATGGTGCATGGCTTTCTCAGCAGTGCCCTGGTAATGCCAGTGTGCAGGCCTGCAGCTGTCACAGCACAGGGGCTGACTCTGCAAAGAACAAACTCCTGTTTTGTTTTTCCTTACTTTGTGTGTATCTGTGTGTGTGTGTGTGTGTGTGTGTGTGTGTGTGTGCGTGCACGCACGCTCTGAACCCAGAGCCTCAGGTACACCAGGCAAGCACTCTACCACCAGGCTGCAACCCAGTCCCTACTCCCTCATTTAAAATAACTGCTAGGGCTGGGGATGTAGCTCAGTGGTTCCGCCACCTGCCTCGAAAGTGCAGGGTCCTGAGTTCTGTCCCCGGTACCAAAAAATAAAATAAAATAACTTCTGGCTGAGACAGGAGGATCACTGCAAGTTTTAGACCAGCCTGGGCTACAGAGGAAGGCCCTGCCTCAAAAGAAAAAACCAAACAGCAACAGAAAGAGTCCTGTGATTCTTTTTCATCTCCATGAAGGTGACAGTTGCAAATTCACAACTAGGAGAAACCTGTTTGCTTGTTTGTTTGTTTGTTTTTGCAGTACTAGGGAGGAACCCAGGGCCTTCACACTGAGGTACATCCCCAGCCCTTTTAAATTTGAGACAGGGTCTCCCTAAATCACTAAGTAGCCCAGGTAGGATTCAAATTTGCAATCCTCCTGCTTCAGCCTCCCAGAGTGCTGGCATTACAGCTGTGCACCACCACATCTGGCTAAAAACATTTTTAAAAGGCAATTTCTATTAAGAAAACATGGCAAAAGAAAGACTCAAATCTTGCAGGCTTTGGAACAGAGCATCAAGCTCAGGCAGGACTGTGCTGGGGAAGTGGGCTAAAGAGTCACCAGACAGCTCCAGGGCAAGGACAGCTCCTGTGGAGGACATTGGAGAGAAGATTCAAAGGACCCACACCCATCCTTTGGCAAGAGAGCCTTTTCTGAGCACTCCTGGGAGCCAGACAGAGGGGACATGAGGATTCATGGCCTTCAGGCCCAGAATGAGAAGCTATGGCTGCCAGGGTCAACCTAAGAAGGCTTCCCAGAAGTGGTAAAGCTGCTCTGGATTTTGAAGTTTAATTAGGAGTTTGCCAGGTAGAAAGGGGAGGGAATATGAAAGAAGGAAGCCTGTGCTCTGAATGTTCCAAAGCAAACTTGCTGCTGGAGCCCCGATGGTGGACAACAACCCTGGGCATGTGCTCGATGCACTCCATGTCCACTTTTCTCTTTACGTTGTTCTTTCCAAGACCTCATGACATGGGCTTTATTCTCCTCACTTTCCAGATGTGGGGACGAAGGCTCAGAGAGATGGACTCATATGCCTGGGGTGACACAGTAAGAAGCAGAACTAAGATTCTAAAACACAAATGTGTCAGCGAAATTGGAGACTGGTTGGTGGTTAGAAAAGGACTCAATACTGAGTCAGAACAGAGCTGAGGCCAATCCCGCCTGAGGTCCAGGGCTGGGTTGCTGGAAACTAGGCCACAGGATGGAGGCAGGATGGCTAGGCCTGCAGGATGAAGGCAGCTCAAGCTGCTGGTCCAATAAGCCTGAGAAGGGTAACACACACAGGAGCAATGTAACAAATGCTTAGAAACAATGTAACAAATATACAACCAACATGACAAAAATAGACACATAGAAACAATGTGGCAAAACAAAGAAATCATGTAACATAGATACAATGTGCCCTAGCACATAGAAACAATATGGTGAGCACATGGAAACAACATACCATACATAGAAACAATGTAGTAGCACATAGAAACAAAGTGACAGATGACCAAAACATTGCCCCTCCTCTCTACCCCTTCCCCATGCTATGCACCCTACTGCCCTGTTTTTCTACCAAGTCAGTATTAGCTAAGCATACTTAGAATCCTGCAGGTTGACTATAGCTTGACCCAAGGTAACCTGCACTATGATTTGACTAAAAGCCCCACCAAGAGCCTCAGCACAAGCCACTTGTCTGGGAACCCTCCTCGCTTCCTTTGTCCTAGACTCTACTTGTTCTTCAGTGTCCTGGAACAGGAACCCAGCACCTCCAACAGGCTGGGAGTTACTTCCCTGTAACAGAATGTGTTATGTGAGGGGTTTTTTGAGAAACATAGTTCTTCTCAAATAAAAATATGAACCATGAACTTCAGGACAATGACTCATATAATCATCAGTAACTAGAGGAAAAATAAGCAAGGAAATGAAGATTTTAAATTTCAAGGAGGGACAGGTGTGGTAGTGAAGGCCTATGATCCCAGCCCTTGGGGAGGCTGAGGCAGGAGGATTTCGAATATAAGGCCAGCCTGTGCAACTTACCAAACTCTTGTCTCAAAAAGCAATTAAAAGGGCCTGGGATTTAGCTCAGTGGTTCCACCAACTGCCTATCCCCAGTACTAAAAAAAAAAAAAAAAAGCTATGAAAAGAAATTTAGTGTGGCTTCCTCTAAGCTAGGAAGAAAGGAAAAGCGTAACTGAAAGTGATAATTCCTGCCATCCATGTCCCTGCCCCCCCAGACACAGAGCCATGCATAAGGAGTGCAAGGATGTAGTCATCACCCATTCCCCTTTCTGGCCTTACTCTACGGAGCAGCATGATTCAGCCTACACGGGTTTCATGAACTTTGCCTGAGTCCTCAGAAACAGAAATGGTGGTGCACACCTGTAATCCCAGCACTGGAGAGGCTGAGGCAGGAGGATCACCAGGAGTTTGAGGTCAGCCTGGGCTACACAGCAAGATCCTGCCTCAAAATAAAAGAAAAAGAAAAGAACCCCAAAGAGGCACCACCTGCCGAGCTGTAAGTTTTTTGGGAGGAACTCGGCAGAGATGGGTTTAGCGCTGAGCTACTGGGTGCGGTCGCCCCCACCCAGGTCACTATGCTAAATGCCCACACAGGGGTCTGAACATAGGCCTGGGACATTAAACCCAAACCTCCCTCCTGCCTCCCTGCCTGTCTTCCAGCTGCAGCTTCCCCAACTGTAAGAGGGACTATCTGGGCCTCAGCATTGGTCTCTGGGATCCTTCTCAGCTGTCCTGATTGAGAACCTAGAAGAGACTCTGTCCCACTCACCTGTCCAAAGAAAACCTATAACCCAGGCATGGTGGGCACTCCTGGAACCCCAGGCCTCTGGGAGGCTGAGGCAGGAGGATCACAAGTCTGAACTCAGCCTGGGCACTTTAGTGAGATTCTATCTCAAAATAAAAAGGGCTGGGGATGTAGCTCAGTGTGAAGGTCCTGGGTTCAATCCCAGAACCAGAAGAAAAAAAACAACCCACAGTGTTTCCATAACTCGAGGTCCTTTTTTTTTTTTTTTGGTACTGGGAATGGAACTCGGGAACTTGAGCTTGGAGGGCAGGCAGCGGCACCACTGAGCTAAATCCCCAGCTCAATGTCCTTATTACAGACTGCTCTTTATTTGGAGATTATGTCCTTTCTGCCTGTTTGCTTTTCAAATTATTGATCTTTAGGAGAGAAATATGGTCAATAAATATAGTTTTGTTTGGTTCTTAATGCACTTGCTTGACAAAGGTTAAAAACCTGGCAGCTCTGCTTCTCTTTCTGTAATCAATCTCTTCCTCTCTCCCTCTCCCTCTCTCCCTCTCCCTCTCTCTCTCCCCCCCTCTCATAATCCTAGCACTCAGGAGGCTGAGGCAGGAGGATTTCCAGAAGTTCAAGGCCAGTCTCAATTACATAGGGAGACCTTGTCTCAAAAAAAAATATGAAAAAGCCAGACCAAGCTGAGTGCAGTGGTGCATGCCTATAATCCCAACACTCTAGGAGGCTGAGGCAGGAAGATCTCAAATTCAAGGCCAGCAGCCTGGGCAACTTAGTGATTTAGGACTAGTGACTAGGTTACTAGTCACTTTTGAGTACCCTGTTTCAAAATAAAAGATAAAAAAGGGGCTGTGAATGTAGCTCAGTGTGAAGGCCCTGGGTTCAATCCCCAGGACTAGGAGGAAAAAAAAGAGAAAGAGAAAGTCAGACAATTGACATGGGGTTGGCAGGGGTGACAAGTGTCTCCTTGTGAAGCTCCGCTGCAGCATGGCATGGGCCTGACCCCCTCCCCATTGAGGGTCACCCCTCCATGTGTGGTTCTTACTCCTTCCATTCTTGACACTAGATTTCTCTCTTGTGACATTTCAAAGCAACAGCTGGGCCTTATAGATCCATTTTTCTGGGCTGATAGATTTCGGCTGTTTCCTCGTTTGCTAACTTACCAATTCCCTCTTCCTTGTATTCACTTTCTTTTTGTTTGTTTTTTGAGACAAGGTCGTGCTACGTAGTCCAGGCTGGACTTGAACTAGAGGCAATCCTCCTGCCTCAGCTCCAAGTGCTGGGATTACAAGCATGCACCATCATGCCCAGTTCCTTGTGTTCACTTTCATCGCCGTGGTGTTTACACCAGGCAGCCTGGTGGATGAGGTGCTGGGTGGCAGGATCAGACAGGAAGGAGGACTAGTAAGGCTGGGGCTCTGGGTTGCAGCTTCCCCAGCTTCCCCAGGACACGGCCAAGGCAGGGGCTGCAGCAGGCCCTGAGCTCCTAGCACCAAACCCCATGGTTTCCAGGATGCTCGGTGGATACTGGTCCAAAGACACAGCACAGCTGAAGGAGGCAGGGTCGTGGGAAGAGGGACTTCATTCTGACCCCAGGACCCTCACTGGTGAACCCCAGGCAGAAGGAGGGAACCTAGGAGGAGTCTCATCCCTGGCCTCTGCCCTTCGAAAGCCTGGCTCAGCCCAGGTCAGAGAACCTGCCGACGGGGCCTGGGCACCCCCAATGTCCTTCTCTCATCCTACCGAGTCCTCAAGAGGCTAATGCTGTGGGCCTCGGTTTCCTGCCTGGAAAATGGGGGATCCCAATACATTCACCTTGTATTGTACCTTAGGGGCCAGCAAATGGGAGAACTAGGGGAAGGGGCTCATGAGCACCAGAGGAGGGGGGACAAGGTCAGACGGCAAAGGTGCTAGGAGGCTGTGAGGGGAAGGAGTAATGAGGATGAGCCCTGGATTTACCTCTCAGGCCTCAGTTTCCCCAACTGTTAAATGGGGACAAGAGACACCTGCTCCTCCCTCCCTCCCTCCCTTCCTTTAGTGGTGCTTTCCAGGATCCCAGTGAACTTCCCTGGCCCTTTGAGACCCACCCAGAGGTGAAGACAGGCTCAGAGAGGTGAAGGAGTTCACCCAAGGTCACACAGCAGTGGAGCTGAGCCACAGTCAAAGGTTTCTCCGCTCCCATGGTTCCCATGACTGACAGCCACATGGCCTGGAGAGCCTCCAGAGGGCAAAGCTCCCCAGCTGGCACCCAGCAGAGATGGGTTTTGCAGACAGGGCCAAAACCCTGTGTGAGTCAGCATGGAACGGGTCACTAGGTCCCAGAGTCACAAGCTCAGGAGTTTTTGTGTTTTTGATTTTTCAGTACTGGGGGTTTGAACCCAGGGCCTCTACACTGAACTACATCCACAGCCCTTTTTGAATTTTGAGACAGGGTCTCACTAAGTCACTAAGTTGCCTAGCTGGGCTTGAACTTGTGATCCTCCTGCCTCAACCTCCCACAATGCTAAGATTACAAGCATGTGCCGTCAGCCAGAGCTTCGGTCCCTCCCCAGACATCAGGTCGCTCTGGCCTTCTCTCCCTGGGACCCCTCCCAGATTAGCCCGCACAGTTCATGTCTACAGCAGCCTTCCAAGAGCCAGCAGAATAGGGGTATCCTCAGCATCCCGTGTCCTCAACACCTGCAGAAGCTGTGCATGCCAGCACCCTGGGGCAGCAGTGGGAGGAGGACACACCTGCTACAAGCCCAGGAAGGGTGAAAGAATAGAGACCCACAGACGCTAGGCTCTGGGCCCCCAGGGCTCACCACCAGGACAGAAGGGATGTGAATAAGCCTTGCACAGCCTTAAGGGGCGTCACCCGGCCGCCATCCCCAGCACATCTTCAGGGTCCGGGCCACAGATGGTGCAGAGGGCGCCCAGATGGGCAGATGACTTAAGCGAAAGACGCGTCGGTGTGACAGTCTGGGTCCTGGCAAGGACTTCACCGTGGGCCGGGGCAGAGAAGGACAGGGCGGCACGGAGCCCCGCTGGGCACCAGCGGACAGGACACCGCCAGCAGGTGGGACCCAGCCGCTGCAGCGCAGTCCCCACGCTCAGGCCCAGGGATGGGGTGGCCGTGGGGTGGGAGCCGCGGGTGCAGAAGAGGCTGGGCCGGGCGCCCTGGGGGCGCAGCCACCGAACCAGCCTTACCCGGTCTGGTGCACGGCGTTGGAGAGGTTGGCCCAGGCCACGGCCGCGGGGTGGCGACCCTCCGCCAGGCGCAGCTGGCCCGTCGAAGCGTCCAGGAGCACCGAGCGGCAGCGGGAGGCGGGCGGCACCGGCCCGTCGCTCGTCCAGCGCCTCCCAGGGGCCGGGATCGCGCCCGACAGGCCGCTCAGGAACAGTCCGACCAGCAAGGCCAGCGCCAGGGCCAACGTCAGCGCCCGGGTAAGCGCCCGGGCCAGGCGGCTGCCGAGGGACCCGTATGTGGGCGCCGCCATGACCGCGGCCGCCGCGCTCCTCAGCCCCCGCCTCGCGACGTGCGGGTGGGCGGGGGTGGGGGCGGGGCTTTGGGAGCCCTTCCGGAGTGGGCGGGGCTCGTGCCCCTTCAGGGGCGGGGCACATCTTAAAGGGGCCTGGGCTCCCTCTCGTAGGAAAATCGAGTTTAGCTCACTTCCCCTCGTGCTTTTTACCTCGCACATCTTCTCATCTGGAGACGGGTTGAGAGAATAAAGCTCATACACTCGTTATCAACTGCTAATATTTTGTTACATTTAATTAGTCCTTTCTTCTTCTTGGGACTGGGGACCCAACCCAGTGCCTTCGAACCAAGCTACATCCAAGGATTTGCTAAATTGCTGAGGTGCCCCGGCTGGGCTCAAACTTGCAATCCTCCAGCTTCAGCCTTCCAGAGTGCTGGGACTACACGCGTGTGGCACCACGCCAGGCCTGAGTTATGCCACAGTACCCAGCCCTGTGACCCACCTGGAGACTGTCCTGTGCCGGGTCTTTTCCTAGCCAGGCTGTGTCCAGAGCAATCCCTGGATAAGGGCTGTGCCCGTAGGTGTGGGAGGCAAGCTGCAGACTGCCTGACATGCAGGACTCTGTCGGGACTAAGTGGTGTTGACAATAGCAACAGTAACAGAACTGAATCAACTGCACACCTACTGTGGGCCAAGCCTGTCTTAGGCCCAGGGGACACGACAGTGAATGAGATGGATGAAATCCCGGCTCTTACGCGACCCCCTTCCATGGAGGGAGACAGATGACAAACTTAACAAAGACTATGTCAGGTAGGAATAAGGGAAGACAATGAAGCCAGAAACCCTAAAGGAGAAGGAGCTCTGAGGAGATAATGGGGAAGAGCACTCCTGCAGCAGAGAGCAGTAAGTGTTAAGTGCAAAGGGTCTGCGGCAGGAAACAGCCTGGCATCTCTACAGGAACAGAGGGGTTGTAAGGCAGGGGTAGTGCATGTATGTCGATGGCCCATGATGGGCCCCAAAGTGACTTTCTAAAACTTCAAGGGCATCCTCCCCCATCCCTGCACCTTTGATGAGCTGGGAGCCCAGCACCAATCTCTGGAAAGGAGTTGCTCCTGTCCTCAGCCCTTTGTTATTTTTTATTTTTGAGGCAGGGTCTCAGGCAGGACTCACAGTCCTCCTGCTTCAGCCTCCAAAGAGCTAGGATTGCAGACATGTGCTACCATGCCCAGCTCAGTTCTTTGGCATGAATACCAGTTAGTGTGAATTGTTCACTGTGAACATTTTCTGTCATAGAATGCTCCCAGTCACCCAAGAAGTTCCCACAACTGCTATCCCTACTTCACAGATGGAGAAACTGAGGCATTCAAAGGCCTCCAAAGGGGCCTTTCAAAGACCCCTTTTGAAAGGGATTCAAGGCCAGCCTAGACTAAATAGCCAGACCCTGTCTCAAAAAAACCAAACCAAACAAACAAAATACCACACTAGGGGCTGGGGATTTAGCTCAGTGGTTTCACCACCTGCCCCACAAACGCAAGGTCCAGAGTTCCATCCCTGGTACAAAAAAAAAAAAAAAAAAGTGCAAGTTAGGCCAGGGCTCAGCTCACCAGCTGAGTACTTGTCTGGCATACACAGGATGCTGGGTTCAATCTCAGCATTGCAAAAAAACCCAAATGATCTTATGTGGTATGAATAGGTTCAAATCCTCCTTTGCCACTTTTTTTGTTTGTTTTGAGACAATGTCTTGCTATGCAGCCCAGGCTGCCCTTGAACTCAAGGCAATTTTCCTGCCTCAGCCTCCTGACTGCTGGGACTATAGGTATGTGCCACCACACCTGACTGCCTGCTCTGTCACTATTATACTTTGTGTAGGTTCGGTGTCCTAAAGCAAAGGTTCCTGTGTCCTAAAGCAGAGGGTTCATTGGCTCCAGAGCAGTATTTCAGTCCAGTCCCCTCATGTTGAACACATAGGGTGCTTCTGACCACTGCAGAATTGTGATGCTCACTTCAGTAAATGTCCTTCTGCTTAGATCATTGGCCAAACAGTCTCATCTTCACAAGAGCTCCGGGCAGGGAGAAGGGCTCAGTGTTTTCAAGCCTCAGAAGCTGGGCATTGACCAACTGTCAATTCATCTCCAGAAGGATGAGTCCAGGCCAGATGTCTTCTAGTAGTGTCAATAAAAATATTCTAAGCTGGGTGTGTGGTGACACACACCTGGAATCCTAGCACTCAGGAGGTTGAGGTAGGAGGATCAGGAGTTCAAGGCCAGCCTGGGCTACACATCGAGACCTAAAAAAGAAAAATCTTCTCACAGGGACTGGGGATGTCGCTCAGTGGGAGAGCCCTTGCCGAGCATAGGCAAGGCCCTCAATTCTACCCCCAGAACAACAACAACAACAAAAACCCTCTTGTACAACTGGTACTGTCTTCTCTTCCTGGGGTGACCATGAGTAGTGAGCTCCCCGTCTTTGAGGGATTGTAAGTAGGAGCTGCCAAGATCAGCAGCAACATTTCCCTCGGTTAACAGTGAGGCCCACACACCCTCCAGGCCCCTCCAGACACCCAACCTCAGACTGAAACTTCTGCTTCTCCTCCCTCTTGAGGCCCCCTTCCTGCTTCTGCTGCCCCTGGGTCCCTGTATTATGTCCCTGGGTGCCTGGTTCCAGTGGTGAAGGGATGCAATCAGAGTCATTCAGACCTAGGCACAACTCTGCATCTGCCACTTCTCAGCAGGTGCGCTGGGGACAGGTGATTTCCCTCCCTGGGGAACTGGGGAATCACTGTAGCTCCAACCCATAGGGTTGTTACCAGCATATGCAGCATATGTGTAAATCTTCAATATAGATCTGGGGCAGGCTTATAATCCCAGTGATCAGGAGGCTGAGGCAGGAGAATTACCTAGAGTTCAAGGCCAGCCTGGGCTACATAGTGAGACCATCTCAAAAAAAAGAAGCCAAGGACAAGGTCACCCCACATGTGACCCCGTAGGCTGCTGTCCATGCACAGGATTGGAGGATCCTTTCTCCTCCCTCTAAAATACAGTCCCCTCCGCTACTCACCATGCCAACTAGACACCCTGCACATCACCTCTGTGGATGAAGGCATGGTGGCAGTTCTTGTTTTCCAACTATGGTCCCTCTAGATCTGGATGTCACCTTCTCCTCCTAGCATGTGACAGATATGTCTCCCTCGGAGAGGTGGGATGTTTCCTCATCTTGAATCCCAGTGGCTCTGTGACCAGGGCAGAGATGACACTGTGTGACCCAGTATCACTTCTGCAGCTGTCATATAAGGCAGTAGAGCTTCCTTCTGTTCTCTGGCCCCATGGGCAGTTCCTTGATGCACCATTTAATCAGGCTCCAGGGGAGCCCAGAAACCAGCTCCCGCAGAGAGACAGCATGGAGAGGCCCCCACTGCTCTCCCCAGCCACCCTCTGACCCAAGCCCAGACTGCCGCCCTGAGCCCTGTTCTGATTCATGACCTTCAGAAATGCAGACATGTTGCTCGCTGGGCGTGGTGGTGCACACCTGTGATCCCAGCACTCTGGGAGACTGTGGCAGGAGGATCACAACTTCCAGTCATCCAGCCTGGGAAACTTAGCAACTCATGGAGGCTCCATCTCAAAATAAAACATAAAAAAGGCTGGGGATATACCTCAGTGCAAAGGCCCTGGGCTCAATCCCCCAGTACCACAAAAATAAATAAGTAAATAAATAAAATGCTGTTGTATTTGGTGTCTACCCTCAGGGACAGCTTCTTACACAGCACTAGGTACCTCAGCTTTTTCCAGTCTAGAAAATGGGCCCTAACCCTACCCCTGGCCGCCAGGGCAAGGTGAACCAAGGCTGCTTCCACCCCACTGGCCTCCCTCCCCGTCCCCAGGGCTGTCCCCTCCCTCAGCCCTGGGAGCTTCGGGCCCAGCTGACCCGCGATGGTGACACTGAGGCCACCCCCTGTTGAGTGTCTGAGCCCCAGGGTCAGAGGCTCTAGGAGGGACAGAGGACTTTGCTCCAACCTCAGAAGTTCGGAGCTTCCTCCCAGGCAGCAGGTTACCAGACCCCAACAGCGCAGGCTGGGTCATTCCGACTCGGACACCGGCCTCAGCCGACTCATCACCGGCCTCCGAACACTGGCCCGGGCTCCTGCAGGGAAGGGCTCCCCCAGTCAGCACTGTCGCAATTACGGGGTGAGAGTGAGCGCGGGGGCTTCTGGGGAGGGGGCGTCCCCCGTGCCGGGCTTGGGCCTTGGGGCTTTAGAACTGGGCCACCGCTCTGGGACCCCACGAGGAGGGTGCCGTCGCCATCCCCATATTGCAGGAAGGAAACTGATGCTCGGGGGAGGTCTCAGGAGTGACAAAAGTCACAGAGACCCAGTGCGCTGCCGTCCAGTTGCCCAAGCTGGGCTCGAACTTGCCATTCTCCTGCCTCAGCCTCCCGGAAGTGCTGACACTCAGATTCTTCTTATCACATTCATTCCCAGAAGCAGTTTGACGCCCTCTGCCCGACCCCATTCTCTGAAAGAGAGAGGGAGTCTCCTGGATTTGCCCCGCAACTGCCCCCTCTTGGCCTCGTGCGGTCTTTTCCCACTTAGTTTCATCTACTTTCACTTCAGCTTCTGCTTTCATGGCGACAGCAGAACCCACAAGCTGAGGGTCACAGGGGAGGGGGAGGGTGAAGACTGTGGGGACCGCCTCCCTAGCTGGAGCCCTTGCCTTTAAGAGCCGGGGCGGGGCGAGCCTCCCTGGGCGTGTCCGTGGGCGTGTTCTCGAGCACGCCCCATTTGGGGCGTGGCCGAGACTGGGCGGGCCCCGCTGGCTCCCGAGATCCGTCCAGAACCGAGGTCGCGCGGCACGGGCTCTTGACGGGACCGGACGGCCTGGAGTCCTGGCGGGGTTCGACATCTGAGGCTCCAAGCGCGGCCCGAGGTAAGCGAAGCCGCCCTGCACTCCCATCCGCACCCAAAGTTTAACTTCTCAACATCCCTCAGGACTGAGTCAGAGACGCCCTCCCTCCAAAGCGCAGCCCGGTTCCTTCGTCCCCTCCCAGTGTTCGCCCGCCTCAGGGTCACGCATGCGGGAAGAGCGCAATAAATATCAGAGGTGAGTAAAAGAAACGGGGCAAAGAAACGGGGCGGCTTGCAGGGTGTGGTGCTCACGCCTGTAATCCCAGCACGCTCGAGGCTGAGACAGGAGGATCCTCTTGAGTTGAAGGCCAGCCAGGACTACATGTCGAGGGCCTGTCTCAAAAAAGAGAAAGAAGAAATCGGGGGCCAGTAGAGGCAAAAAGTGCACCGGGTCTGTAGTGGGGGCTCTGTGGGTGCAGCGCTGTGTGCTCCGCGCCCCCAGCGTCTGTGTCCATTTCGCAGAGGAGGATCGGACTCAGAGAGGTGGGTTGAGCTCCCCGAGGCAGCACAGGTCTCAGGGGCTGAGGCGAGTGTTTCTCAGTCCACCACAGGTTGCCAAGTGGAGCCTCAGGGCCTGCACGTGGAGTCGTCAGGAGAACCGGGGCCCAGCAGGTGAGGAGCAAGGTGGGACAGGCACCCTCCGGTCCCTCCTGTCCTCTCCCCACTCCCTTCTGCTGCCAGGACATTGGGAAATGTGTGGGCAAAGAATTACGAAAAAAGGGGCCAGGACTGCAGCTCAGTGGCACAGCGCCTGCCTCGCAAGGGCAAGGTCCCAAGTTTGATCCCCAGTACCAAAATAGATAAATAAAAGAAGGGAAAAGCCCCAAAACATTGTTTTATGAATTTTGTTTTTCCTGACTGCAGAAATAAAACATACTCAGTGTAGAACATGTGGGAAAGTGTACAAATCAGTTTACCAGAGACACATTTTTCCCAGTTTAATCCTCCCTCTTTTGGCTTTGTGACACATAGTATTGCTATGTAGCCCAGGCTGGGTTGGAATTTGCAGCCCTCCTGCCCCAGCCTCCCAAGTGCTGGGATTACCGGTGTTTACCTTCTCACCTGGCTCACTTTAAATCATTTGGAGAAAAAATGAACCCTTTTCCCACTGGCCTTGAGGGAGGAGGCAGAGGTCCTTTCTGCTGCCAGCACCTGTGTGGCCTTGACCAATTAATTCACTTCCTGGACCCCTTCTCCAACAGAGGAGCTGCAGCTGTCGTGACTGCCTTGCTGTGTGGCTCCGGGCAGCTCACAGAGCTCCTCTGAGCTCTTCTGTAGAAGCAGCACAGCGAGGGCAGTGTGGTCACCAGCTTTGTCCTCAGGGCTGGGTGAGGGGGGCATGGCTGGTAGTGGCTCTGCCTCAGTTTGCCCATTTGTAAAGTGGGGTAATACCTGGGGGTTACATGAGGTCATCCATGCAACTTGCTGCATTCACTCCAAGATCAACAACAGCACTGCTCTGAGGCAGGTGCACACCTGTAATCCCAGCGCTCTGGGAGACTGAGGCAAGAGGACTTCGAATGCTAGCCCAGCCTAGGCAATTTAAAGACTGTCTCAAATTTTAAAAATGAAAAGGGCTGGGGATTTTAATTCAGTGGGAAGACCCTGGGTTTAATCCCAAGGCACACACGCACACATGCACTGTTCTGCTGGCTGTGAAACAGGACAAGTCACCCCAAAGTAGGTTTCCCGTGTTCTGAGGGCTCCCCATCCCACCCGCCACCGCCACTTCCCATATTCGTCTCCCCAGTGGGTGCAGAGGAAAGGGGAAGGACAGGCCTCTGCTTGCTGCTGGGGAACCCCGTGAATTCCCCCACCCAGGTTTCTGCTTGGTGCTTGGCTTTCTTGGGCTGGAGCTGTGGGAACAGGACAAGTCTTGGGCCTTTTTGCTGGGTCCCTGCCCCTTGGTGACACAGCTTCCCCATCTCCCACCTTGCAGTTCCTGAACCCCAGAGCAAGCAGAACTCTGGGAGGGAAGCAGCTGAAGACCAGGCCTGTGGCCGATGGGCAGTGGATGGCTGGACCCACGCCGGCTGCTGAGCTGGCTCTCTGTGCTGCTGATGGCAGAGGCAGCGTCCAGGGTGAGGGCCTCGTCCACAGGGGCTCCTCGGTTTCCTGCTGCAGGTGTCGTCTGGACCCCCACGGTGGATGTGAGTGTCCAGGGTGGAAGCCGGGGTTGGGAGGGGGCATTCATTCCATCAACAGGAGTTTATCAAGCATCTAGTTAGAGCCAGGCACAGAGCTGAAGCCTGAAATGTGCCAGGGAACAGTAGAGACTCCTTGCCGTCATGGTGATGAAGTAAATTTAAACTGGGTGCGGTGGTGTCTGACCATAATCCCAGCTACTTGGAAGGCGGAGGCAGGAAGATCTCAATTTTGAGACCAGCCTAGGTAACTTGATAAGACCCTGGCCCAACATACAAAAATAAAAAGGCATGGGAATGGTGGTGCACATCTGTAATCCCAGCTCTCTGGGAGGTTGAGCCAGGAGGAGCTCCACTTGGGCAATTTAGGGAGACCTGGTCTCAAAATAAAAAATTTTTAAAAGGTCTGGGGATGTAGCTCAGTGGTGAAGCCCTTCCTTAGCATGTGTAAGGCCTTGGGTTCCACCTTGCTCCTAGAAAGAAATGCAGAAGTAAACTTGAGCAAGCAGGTGCTGGCATGCTAAGTACCCTGTGGAGAGTAGATGAAACCAGGGGGATGGTGTGTCCAGCTACTGCAGGATGGGGTCTCTGGTGCCCTCTGTGACCCTGCACCCAGCCCTGCACAGAGACAGGAAGTCACTTAGATGCCTGGGGGAAGAGCCAAAGGGTGGCAAGTGCAAAGGCCCTGGGGCAGGAGCAAGCCCCATGTGCTTCTAGAACAGCCAGGAGGATAGAATGGCAGGGACTGGGTGACTGAATGGAAGACTGTTGGTGGAGAGGCACAGGTGGCCATATCACGAAGGCCTCTGGGGCTAAGCCTAGGAGGTGAGAATGATTTACATGGGTGTTTCGCAGCAGGATGCTGAAATTGATTTATATCTTTAAGTGACCTCTGGCTGCCGTAGGGAGAATGGATTGAGAGGGGAGAGGGGAGTGGCCAGGAGACCAGTGAGGGGCCTACCCCCATGGAGGTGAGGAGGCCAGAACAGAGAGGGAGGATTTGGAGTAAATGTTGCACCACAGGCAGGACCTCCTAATGGATTAGGAGAGCGTAGGGGGGAGAGAAAGTGGAGCCAGCCGGGTGTGGTGGTGCACTTGTAATTCCAGCACCTGGGAGGCTGAGGCAGGAGGATTACCGCTTGGGCTGCATGGAGAAACCCTGTCTCAGAAACCCCAAACAAACAAATAAAAGAGACATCCCTGGGGAGTCCCCTGCAGCAGGGGGCTGGGCTTTCCTCTGTGGCCTCAGGCAAGGGCGGGGGGGGGGAGCGGTGGATATGAAGGATATGAATCTGCCCACTCTGGCCAGGTTATCTGCCCACTCTGGCCAGGTTAAGTCCGGGTTATTAGCCAGCTGGGCCGGGGCTCACCAGTGCCACCCACAGTAGCTTGCACAGAGATGAGGACGCCAAAGCTCAGGGACACGAAGGTGGCCTCGAGGAGGTGGCCGGGCTGGGCTGTGGCCTGCGTCCTCTCTATCCTGCTGCCTCCCAGCAGTCGAGCAGCTGACCTTCTGCAGGTCCCACCACTGTCCTGGGAGCCCGGAAGCCAGGGGAGTTCAGGTCCTCTTGTTTGTTGAGACATTTATTGTTTGTTTGGTTTTTTTTGGTACCAGGGATCGAACTGGGGACCTTGCGCTTTCGAGGCAGGCGCCGGAACCACTGAGCTAAATCCCCGGCCCCATTGAGACATTTATTGAGCACCTATTGTGTGCCTGGGGATATCATGGTCCCTGCCCCTGAGGAGCTTATGCTCTTCATGAAGCAAATCAAGAAATAAATACACTGGGCTGGGACAGGAGGATCATGAGTTCAAGACCAGCCTGGGCTACGTAGTGAGCCCCCGTCCTAAAAATCCAAATAGAGAAGGAAGGAAAAAAGAAAAGGAAAGAAACCCACAGGATAACTTCAGCTGATAATGAACAAAACAAAACAGCGGGGGGGATGTGGTAGAAAGAGTTGGAGGGCCAGCTACTTTTGCTGTCTGAGGAGGTGGTGTTTTGAATCTGACCTGGATACTTCATGAAGATGTCGGGGAAGAGCAGTCTAGGCAGAAGGGCCTGCAGGTGCAAAGGCCCTGGGACAGGAGCAGAATGATATTTTTCACAGGCAAAATCCAGAAAGCATGGCAGGAGAGGTAACAGGGCCACATCGCGTAGGCTGTGTGGGGCCCTATACCAACTGGGGCTGTTCCTAGGGGTGGCACACAGCTGTGCCTATCATTTACAGTTTGTGGGCAGAGCCTGCCCTTTACATATTGCAGTTTCTTTCATGCTGTAATCAAGTCATGCATCCTGGAAAAGGGGAAATATTTGGCTCTCCATAGAAAAGATTTAGCCAGGTGTGATGGTGCAGGCCTGTAATCCCAACACACAGGAGGCTGAGACAGAAGGATCGACACAAGTTGGAGGCCAGCATGAACTACATAGCAAGACTGTCTCAAAAAACAAAACAAAACAAACCCACAAACTTGTTATCTTACAGTTCTAGTGGTCAGAAGCCATAATTGGTTTCTCAGGGCTGAAATCAAGGTCAGTGGCCCGGCTGGTTCCTTCTGGAGGATATATGGGGGAGCAGCCTCCCTGTCTTTCCCACTCTTGATGTGCACTTGGCCTTGAATTCAGTACATGGCCCAGGTTGGCCCTGAGCTCAGAATGATCCTCCTGCCTCAGCCTCCCAAGTACTGGGATCGAAGGCTCTTCCTCTTGTCCTTGGGATTCCCTTGGGCCGAGTCAATCCAGAATAATCTTCCTATCTCAAGTTCGTCAACTGAATCACAGTTGGCTATGGAAGGTGACGTGTTCACAGGTTCCGGGGATTTGGATCTTTGGGGCCCATCAATGACCTGAGCATGGCCCAAGAGAATGAGTCAGTTCTGTGACCCCCCCAGGGGCTACATTTGCATGAGGAGGTGGCCTTGGCTGTGGGTGACGACATCTGGGGACTGCATCTGGAGTATAAAATCCCAGTCCTTTCTTGATAGCTACTAACTAACAAGTGGAAAGATTCTTTGATTTCCTAGTTATTTCATTGTTCGCCGTTTCATGGAACCAGGAGACTTTGGCAGTCTGCATCCCACACTGGGCCATGGACATATGTGACATCAGGGTGTCAGTGGCCAGAGCAGGTCTGATGAAGCTGCAGTGCAGCTGAGGAAGCCGAAGCCCAGAGACATTAAGGGATTGCCTGAAAGTCACACAGCAAGCTGGTGGCCAAGCTGGGTCTCACCCACAGGGCTCCCCACTGCCCATCTGGCAGAGGCTGCAAAACGATGGCCATATCAGGTGTGGGCTCAGCTGGCTGCAGCAGTTTTCTTTCTCTCTGCAGAGAGTGTAGGGTGTTTGTAATCAGGCGTCTCAGTGAGGCCAGCAATTCCCAGCTCACCACAGCTCCCGTGGTCAGGATGCTTCCTCCCCTGCCTGGCTGTCTTCGGGTCTAGCCTGACCCCTGACCCTGCGGTGCTCAGGGATTCCCTGGGGCTGGGGAAGAGGAAGTGGGGCTCAGAGTGGACCACCTTCATCTACTGCACGGGTAGCTGGCCTGGGGTCTGGGGAGGGGACTTCCGGTACGGGGGCCGCTGTGGCAGGAAGTCGCTCCTGGAGGCCGAGGAGGCCCTGCCTTGCTGACTCATCCCTGTCGCCGGCTGGGGAGCGTCTCCTGGTCCTCCCTGGCTGACCCTGGAGACCTGGGGGAGGCAGGAGGGAGGGCAGGAAGTGAGAAGGAGCCAGAGGAAGAGGCTTCGTCGGATCCATTGAGCAATTTATTTCTACTGGAGCTGTGGCCAGTAACTGTCACCCAGAGCTAGCCCAAAGCCATTGGCATGGTGCTTTGTTGCCTTGGAACGGTCACTTTGGCTCTCTGTGTTGCTGTCTCCTCATCTTTGAAGTGGAAAATCTTTTTTTTTTTTTTTCCTGGTTACGGGGATTGAACTCGGGACCTTGCACTTTCGAGGCAGGCGTCGGAACCACTGAGCTAAATCCCTGGCCCTCTTAAAAATTAAAAAATTTTAGGACTGGGTAATGAACCCTGGGCCTTTGCACTGAGCTACATGCCCATCCCCAATCCCTTTATTTTGAGACGGGGTCTCACTAAATGGCTAAGTTGCCTGGGCTGACCTTGAACTTGCAACTCTCCTCCTTCAGCCTCCCAGAGTGCTGAGGTCACCGGCATGACCAATTTGAAGTGGAAACAACGGTGCCAAGCTCCTAGGCCTCTTAGGAAGACCCGGTGAGATGAAGCCACAAGGGTCCTTGTGTGCCAGACACTGGGCCACCAGGGCTTGGTGGGCAGGCGGAAGTTGAACAAGTCTATGACCCCACAGACAGCTGAGTGATTGCAAAACATGATCAGTGCTTTGTAGAAGACCTGGCCTGAAGGGGGTTGTGACAGCTTAATGCGTCTGACCTAGCTAGGCTGGGAGCAGTCTTGAGAGGGCTTCCTGGAAGAAATATGGCAGGCGCCAGGAACAGCTTCTGCAAAAGCCGCTCCTAGGTTTCTTGTTGCTGGTTTTTTGTGGTGCTCCCCAGGGCGCCCTACCACAGAGTCACACCTCAGCCCCAAGTGGTGCATTTTTAAAGCCCTTCTGCTAAGATTGGGGGTCAGGAGGCCAGGTGGGAGCCTCTTCGGGTTGGAGGTGGACAGAAGGGATGGATTCCAGTTTTAGAAAAATAGCCAGGTCTGGTGGTGTGCACACCTGGAAGGCTGAGGCGGAGGATTGCTGCAAGTTCAAGGCCATCCTGGGCTACATAGTGAGTACAAGAGCAGCCTAAATCACAGACCTCTGTCTCAATGTGTGTTTGGCCTGCTCCAGAGGCCCTGGTTTCAATCCCCAGCACCAAACAAACAAGTGCTAAATAAACAAAGCTAAATAGCATCACTGAAGCTGGTGGTGACTGAGCAGCCACATCCCAGACAGGAAGTGGTCCCAGGCAGCACCGCCTGCTTCCAGGTGATCTCGTCCCCCTGGGGCAAAGTCCAAGGTCTAGGCAGAGCCCAAGGCCTAGGCCGAGGGGTCATTCCTCTCTCCCTGTCTGGAAGCAGCCGGCTGGACTTGTGTTGTTGGGTAGAAGCTGGGGGCTAAGTGGGGCTGGGGAGTAGCAGAGATTTGGGACTTGCTTCTGTGTGATTTTCATTTTTGTTTTTTGCAATGTTAGAGATGGAATCCAGCACCTTATACATGCTAGGCAGTCACTCTACCACTGAGCTATACCCCCAGCCCTTTTTATTTTATTTCGAGACAAAGTCTCACTAAATTTCCCAGGCTGACCTGGAACCTTGCAATCTTCCTGCCTCAGCCTCCTAAAGAGTTGGAATCACAGGTATGTCCCACCGTGTCTGGCTGTGTATGCCATATTTGGTTTATTCAGCCATCCACTGATAAACACTTAGGTTGCTCCCAAACTCTTTGGCTGTTGCAAATAATGCTGCTGTAGGGCCAGGGATTTAGCTCAGTGGTTCTGCCATCTGCCCTGCAAGCACAAGGTCCTGAGTTAGATCCTCAGTACCAAATAATAATAATGCTGTGGACAGACAAACATCTCTGAGGCTTCTTGGGTGGATGCCTGGAAGTAAGAATGCCAGGTCAGCTTTTGAGGAGCTGCTGTCCTGTTGTCCACAGCCATTCCCACCAGCAGTGCACAAGGGTTCCAGCTTCTCCACATTTACGGACATTTGTTGTCTGGGTTTTGTGGTTGCTGGGGATGGAACTCAGAGTCACTAAGCTGCCCCAGGCTGGCCTCAAACTTGGAACTCTCCTCAGCCTCCAAGGAGCTGGGATTACAGATGTGCACCACCATGATGGCTTGCTTTTCTGTCTGTATACTTGTCTTCCATATTCGTGCCCAGGCCTCTCTGGATCTGCTTCTAGAGGCTCCCGGACTAAAAGGTCCTCAGACTTTTCTCTTTCACTTCTAGAATTGTCTCTGAGAGCCCCATGTAAGGAATTTCACTGTGGCAACATTGTGAAATGAGTCACACTCACACGGTCACCGCAGGGAAATGCATATCTCCATTGTGTATCCTCAGCATTTTTTGGAAACAGGATCTCGCTATGTAGTTCAGGCTGGCCTTGAAGTCACTATGTATATCCCAGGCTGGCCTTGAATTTACAGCAATCCTCCTACTTCAGCCTCCTCCCAAGTGCTGGGCTTACAGGTGTGTGCCACCACACCTGGCCTCCTCCGCATTTTTTTTTTTTTTGCAGTATGAGGGATTGAACTCAGGACCTTGCACTTGCCAGGAAGGCACTGCGCCACTGAGCTACATCCCCGAACCCTCCTCAGCATTTTGAAGAGCAGCATGAAAGCCATGGCTGCTTTGACAGAAAACACTGCAGGCAGGCAGGGGAGAGCCTTAGGAGCCCGGCTTCCTGGGAGGCTGAGACAGGAAGATCCCCTTTGAGCCCAGCCTGGGCAATTTGGTGACTTAGAGAGACTCTGCCTCAAAAAATAAAAAAGGACTGGGGATATAGCTCAGTGAAAACGTTCTGGGGTCAATCCCCAGTGCCACAGAAACAACAAGAACAGCAACTCCAGCTGGGCAAAATGGCACACACCTGTTGTCTTAGCACTTGGGAGGCTGAGGTAGGAGGATCATAAATTTGAGGCCAGCGTGGGCAGCTTAGTAAGACCCTGAACCCAAAACAAAAAGCCCCGTGTGGTGGTGCACGCCTGTATTCTCAGCACTCAGGGGGCTGAGGCAGGAGGATTGCTGCAAGTTCGAGGCCAACCTGGGCTACATAGAAGACCCTGTCTCAAGAAACCAAACCAACCAACCAAATGAAAACAACAATAACAACAACAAACAGCAGCCCTAGCACTTCCAGCTTCCTGGGTTCCAATGTGACTGCCCCTGAGTGGACCCTGGGGCTTGGCCATAGTCTCTTCCACTGTATAGTGAGCCCAATAGCAGCAACTTCCTGGAAAGTGTGTTGGGCAGATTAATTCACATACATTTTAAACTCATAGCACTGCTCAGTATGTTTAGGCTTATATTATGTGTTTATGTTATGTATATCAATATATGACAGGCAAAATGTAAAAGCTAATTGCAGAAACAAGAGATTTAAGATGGGCCAGAGGCTGTAGTTCAGTGGTAGAGCACTTGTCTAGTTTGTATGAGGCCTTGGGTTCCATCCCCAGCATAAGGAAAAAAAAAAGAGAAATATAAGGTGAACTCTTTTTTCCCCCCATATTGGGTATTGGACCCAGGACTTTTGCATTGAGTTACATCCTCAGTATTTTTTTAAAAAGATTTTTTTTTAAATTTTGAGTCAGGGTCTTGCTATGTCGCTAAGTTGTCAAGGCTGGGCTCGAACTTGTGGGTCCTCCTGACTCAGCCTCCCAGAGTGCTGGGATTACTGAATAGTAGGGTTTACATACAAATGTATAGAACTGAGAAATGTCTGTAAGGATGTGCTTCAAACTGATCATGGTGGGAGGCCTGAGGAACAGTGAGAGATTATGGAAGGCAGAAATGAGAAGGGAAAATTTAGAAATCTTGGGCTGGGGATGTAGCTCACTGGTGAAGAGAGCTACATCCTTGCCCAGCATACATGAGGCCCTGGGTTCTATATCCAGCTCTGCAAAAACACACCACAGCAACAACAAATTTTTTTTTAAAAAATCTGCTGAGCAATGTAGTGAGACCCTGTCTCAAAATGAAAAAGGGCCAGGGATATAGCCCAGTGGTACAGTGTCCCTGAGTTGGATCCCCAGGACCAAAAAAAAATAATAATAAAAGAAAGAAAAAAAGTATGTCTTTTGAAAGAAACTTGAGTGCATGAATTACTTGTGTAAATGTCAAACACAAGTTTTGTTTGGTTTTTGTTGTTCCTCATTTTTTTGAGACAAGGTCTTTCACTGTGTAGTTCAGGCTGGCCTTAAACTTGGGGATCCTCTTGTCTCAGCCTCCCAAGTAGTTGGGATTACAGGTGAGAACCACCACTCCTGGCCACAAACTTTTTGTTGTTGCTTTGGGGTTGTTTTGATTTGGTACGAGTTGGGAGCAATGCTACATAATTCTAGGGAAAAATCATTTGAGTCGGCCTAGTTCTCCTGCCTACATTCCAGACATAGTTGCATTTTGGCCTCAGGTCACAACTGAGACCTCGGTGATCCCCCGAGGTTGTCCTGCTCCAGGACAAGACCACACCTGCTGGAGAGGCCAGGGAGGAACCAAATCTTCATCTGCATAGTTCCTCATCGTTCTTAGATTTCCACTGGCCCCCAGTCTTTTTACACCTTGTTTATCCCAATGTAAAGTACTGAACTCTGCACTTTCACTTGTTACATCTGTTTCCCCATGGACTGAATAAAAAGTGCTGCAAGCTAGGGGGCTTTTGTCTTTGCTGCCCAGAGCAGCACTGATCAGACCCAAAGCTCAGCTTCTTCTCCTTTGTCTACCTTTCCTGTAATTCGCCGTGTGCTGCTGTGGCTCGCAGGAGACTAGGACTCACTGCAGAGGTTCTGGTAACCACCCTTCCCCTGTTCCCTACAGGTACGGTTTGGGTTTTTTGAGACATGGTCTTGCCTATGTAGTTCAGACTGGCCTTGAACTCTCTGTGTAGTCCAGGCTGGCCTTGAAATCAATATCTAGCCCAGGGTAGCCTTGAACTCAGAGATTCTCCTGCCTCAGCCTCCCAAGTGGTGTGACTACAGCTGCCCACCACCTCACCTGGCCACAAGATTGTTTTTAAAAATAAAACTGTCCAGTTGGTACTTGGAGGGCTCGAGGAGCTTGGGGACAGGCTGAAGGGAGTTTGTCCAATTGCTTACATGGGTCTGATCCGCCAGCCCTGGGCACTCTGTCCCTGACATCCTCTCCCTCCTTGCCCGCAGTGTCGCAGCGTGTGCGGCCTCAACGTCTCTGACCGCTGCAGCTTCATCCGCTCGAACCCCAACTGCCACAGCAACAGTGGCTACCTGGACTACCTCGAGGGCATCTTCTGCCACTTCACGCCCAGCCTCCTGCCCCTGACCATCACCCTCTATGTGCGTTCCCGCCCAGGAGCTGGGGAGAGCTGCGTGTGCCCAGCCAGGGACTCACCTGTCCCCTTCCTTCCCCGCCCAGGTCCTGTGGCTGCTGTACCTGTTTCTGGTTCTGGGCGTCACCGCGGCCAAGTTGTGAGTTGGGCTCTGGATTTGGAGAACACGGGGCAGGGCCAGAGTCTGTGGAAGCCCTCACTGTCCACTTTTCCTCTGCAGCTTCTGCCCCAACTTGTCAGCCATCGCCACCACCCTCAAGCTGTCCCACAACGTGGCAGTATCCTTCGGCCTGGGCTCCCACTCCCCGCAGGGCGCAGGCACAGGGGAGGCTGGGTACAGGGGTGGCTTGTGGCCCAGTGGGGCCCCTGCACGAATCCCTCCTTGACCCGATCCCCATGGTGTCACCTTCCTGGCCTTTGGGAACGGCGCCCCTGACATCTTCAGCGCCCTGGTGGCTTTCTCAGACCCGCGCACGGCCAGCCTGGCCATTGGGGCCTTGTTTGGTGCGTGTGGCCCGGCGGGTGGGGGCCTGGTGGGTGGGGGTGCAGGGTGCCAACCTGGCCGCTGTCCTCCAGGTGCCGGCGTGCTGGTCACCACCGTGGTGGCCGGAGGCATCACCATCCTGCGCCCCTTCCTGGCCGCCTCTAGGCCCTTTCTCAGGGACATCGCTTTCTACCTGACGGCCGTGTTCCTCACCTTCACCGCACTCTACCTGGGCAGGGTCACGCTGGCCTGGGCCCTGGGTGAGCCGCAGCTGCTGGGCTGGGGTTCAGAAAGCAGGGCGCCCTGCGCAGAGGGTAGACACACAGCAAGGGACGCTGAGACCCAGTGCAGAGAAGGAGGGCTGGGGAAGGGACCGGGCCTGAGCTGAAGCCTCCCAGGACACCGCCTGCCAGGCCCCAGGGCAGGGAGGGTACCAAACTGTGTCCTGCCACCCCTGCCCAGCCCGGAGGTCTCCTGGATGCTGGGTTTCAGGGCCGAGGCAGGCGGAGGAAGGAGCGGGGGCTCAGGCCGAGACCCCGCACGTCAGCCCCTGTGCCCGGGCCCTTCGGCCAGGACACTGCTTGGTGACACATGCACCATGTCACAGCCTACCTAGGCCTGTACGTGTTCTACGTCCTCACTGTGATCCTCTGCACCTGGATCTACCGATGGCAGTGCAGGAGATCCCTGGTCTACTCCATGCCGGGGACACCAGGTGAGGGGAGAGGACAGCACCCCTCTGCCACCCACGGCCCTGGAGGTGTTGCTGCCCCAACTCGGCATCCCAGCCTGGTCCCCTCTCTGCTTTGTCTATGCCAACAGCTTCCCCTCCCTCCAGCAGGGTCGTGGCTCCCCCTCCACTTGACAGCAGGGTGACCCAGCTGAGGGAATACAGGCACACACACAAATACACAAATATACAAATACACAATACAACAAACAGTCCACAACACACAAATACACAGTATACACTTGCACAGATATGTACAACACAATATAATATGTGCATGTACACAGACAATACACAGCAAACACTTAGGCAGAAACAAATCCATGCACTCACAAACATCTACACCAGCCAGGTGTGGTGCCACACGCCTGTAATCCCAGCACTTGGGAGGCTGAGGCAGGAGGATTGCTTTGAGTTCAAGGCCAGCATGGGCTACATAGCGAAACCCTGTTCAAAAAAAGGAGCCTGGCCAGCACAGTGCTGGGGGACCTGCCTTAAACCCCCTTCATCCCCTGCCGTCTCCTGCAGAGCTGCTGTCGGACTCGGAAGAGGACCCCATGTCTTCAAATACCAGCAGCTATGACTATGGTGAGGCTGGGCCTGGGTCCTGCTGGGGAGAGGACATGGGGAGTTCAGCTACCTGGGCCGGGGTTTCTGCCTTCTACAGGGCACTGGGAAGAGGGGTGCGGTGGGCAGAGGGCACCCTGCAGAAGCAGCCAGCCCTGCCACACCCTCCGTCCATGCACACAGGTGACGAATACCGGCCATTCTTCTACCAGGAGACCACAGTGCAGATTCTGGCCCGGGCCCTGAACCCCCTGGATTCCCGGAAGTGGAGAAGCCAGTCGGTGTCCTGGAGGGTCCTCAAGGTGCTCAAGGTATGAAGAGGACCTGGAGCCAGATTCCCGGGTGGCCTCCTCCCCTGCTCCAGCTCTGCTCGTCTCTCTCAGACCTTATGATGGGAGGGAGTTGCTCGCTAGCCTAGACCCCCGGGGGGGTATTTTAGGCCTCCTCAGTCTCAGGAGCAGTGGTGAGCAGTGCCTGCACCCCACAGTAGGTCTGGCTACACTGACCTTGGGCACATCACTCAACCTCTCTGGGCCTCAGTTTCCTCCCTGTAAGACAGTGATAATGGTACAGTGTTGTGCTCTGGAGTGGTTGTATTAGACAGTTACTGCTGAAGTGATGCTGGGTAACAAATATGCCTCCTCCATCATATAGATTTTTTTTTTTGGTAATACTGGGACTTGAACTCAAGGGTACTCTACCACTGAGTTCCATCCCTAGCCCTATTTATTTTATTTTTTTTATTCATTTATTTTTTTGGTACCAAGGATTGAACTCGGGTCCTTGTGCTTGCACAGCAGGTGGCAAAACCACTGAGCTAAATCCCCGGCTCCCTATTTATTTTTGAGACAGAGTCTCACCAAGTTGTCCAGGCTGGCCTTGAACTTATGATCCTCCTGCTTCAGCCTCCTGAGTACCCGGGATGACAGGTGTGCACCACCATGCCCAGCCCAGTCTCACTGATGTATGATGACAGTGATTTTCCTCACCTGAGCCAATATGAATAGACAAGGGTGACTCTAAAAGTTCAGACCAGCAGGGCATAGTAGTGATGCATGCCCATAATCCCAGAACTTGGGAAGCTCAGCAGGAGGATGGCTATGAGTTCAAGGCCAGCCTGGGCTACATAGTGAGACCCTGTCTCAAAAAAAAAAAAAAAAAATTCAGACTGGCTCATGGTTCAGGTCTGCCTGTGTCTCCTTCTTGGGGCCAGGAGGCACCTGTTCTTTCTGGGTAGCAGAGGCCACAGCAAAGGATCTCGTTCTGTCCCAGGCTGGCCTTGAAATTGGGATCCTCCTGCCTCAGCCTCCAAAGAGCGCTGGGATTGCAGCATGTGCCACCACGCCCAGCTTTCTTACTCATTTAGATATTGGCTAAATACACAGGGTGCGGAGTCAGAGAGCTAGGTCTGTATTCCAGCTGCCTGTACCCCGCTGTGTGGCTGGGGACAAGATCCTTAACCTCTCTGGGCTGTTTCTGGATTACAGCTGCTGTTCCTAGGTGCTTGTCAGGGCTAGCGTGTGAGCAGGGCAACATCGGCCCTCCGAGGACACGGCCCTCCGAGGACACCCAAGTCCAAATCCTAGGACCCAAACACACTGCCTGATGTGGCACAGGGCACTCTGCACGTGATTAAGGGTTTTGAGGTGGGGGCCTCCCCTGGATTTCTGGGTCGGCCCAGTGTAATCAGGGCGTCCTCGCTGGGAAAGAGGGAGGCAGGAACCAGGCACACCTGTAACCACTACCCCAGAGGCCGAGGCAGGAGGATCCCAAGTTCAAGCCCAGCCTGGGCATCTTAATGACTTACTGAGACCCCGTCTCAAAATACAAACTAAGAAGGGCTGGGGACGTGGTTCGGCACTCTCTGGCTTCAGTCCTCAGTATTGTAAAAAATAAAAATAAAAAAGCGTGATGGAGGGTGAAGGCAGGGCTAAGCCAGCAACTGAAGGACCGTCTTAAGGGAGCGGCGCCCCCTGGAGGCCGGGAAAGGCAGGGACGCTCTGTTCGCATCCTGGTGCAGCCCCACGTCCCGACGTGGGGTGGGCTCTGAGGAGGCCCCGCCCCGCCCGCCCGTGCAGCTGCCGGTGGAGTTCGTGCTGCTCCTCACCGTGCCGGTGGTGGACCCGGACAAGGACGACCAGAACTGGAAACGGCCGCTCAACTGTCTGCACCTGATCGTCAGCCCTGTGGTCGTGGTCCTGACGCTGCAGTCGGGGGCCTGTGAGTACCCCCGGGGCACGGAGGCCAGGGCGGGGCCTACAGCAGGCGCTTCACACCCGTGTGGTGCAGTGCGCACGCTCGGGAGGCCGAGGCAGGAGAATCACAGCAAGTTCCAGACCGGCCTGGAATACATAGTGAGACCCTATGTCAACAAACCAAGCTAAAACAACAAAAATACACAATATCGTCAGCATTTGGCTTCTGTGGGCCTGGGCCAAGTACCTGGAGCTGCCTCTCTGTTCACAGACGGCGTCTATGAGATCGGTGGCCTCGTGCCCGTCTGGGCTGTGGTGGTGGTAGCCGGCACCGGCCTGGCGTCTGTGACCTTTTTTGCCACCTCCAACTGGGCGCCCCCCAGGCTCCACTGGGTAAGAGCCCTGCGCTCTCTGGAGGGCACCGTGGGGCCGGGACCACTTCCCCCCGCCCCGGCGGAACCAGACCTAAACCCCGTGGAGGGCTTCGAACCTGCTCGGGGCTCCCTACTGAGGTGACTCGCAGTCCCACAGTGACCGCAGGACATTTATTTATGTGCCCTCGAGACACTGGTGCTGCTCAGCACTTCCTCCCAAGGCCCAGACCCTGGGAGCCCGCTTCTGTCCATGTGGATTTGGCCATCTGGGACATGGCAGATTAATGGAATCATATGGAATGGCCTTTCGTGTCTGGCTTCCTTCACTTACAATATTTTCATAGCTCATCTATGTTGTAGCATGGGTCAGTCCTTCATTCTTCCTTTTTTGTTTTTGAGACAGGGTCTTTCTGTTAGCCCAGGCTGGCTTTGAACTCAGAGACTCCTGTTTCAGCTTCCTACTTGCTGGGACTACAAGCCTGCATCACCACACCCAGCACCTTTTGTGTTTTGGCAGGTGGGGCTGCTGAGGATCGAACCCAGGGCACCACACATGAGGCCAGTGCCCTGCCACTGAGCTCACCCCAGGCCCTTTTGTTCCTTTTTGTGCCAAGTGACTTTCTGTTGTACAAACACGCCATGGGTTGTTTGTCTTTCCATCTGTCTGTGGACATTTGCTTTTGTTCACTTTTTGGCTGTTATGAACAAGTACTCCTGTGAATATCTGTCTACATTTTCTTGGGTGGAGCCAGGCATGATGATGTACACCTATAATCCCAGCACTCTAGGAGGCTGAGGCAGGAGGATTGCCGTGAGTTTGAGGCCAGCCTGGGCTACATAGTGAGTTCAAGGCCAGTCTGAACTACATAGAACCTGTCTCAAAAAAAAGGAAGAAAAGAAAAACAGTATCTTGCTAACCTTTAACTGAGCACATATTATATGTGAGCACCAGTTGTATATATCAGCTCATTCTGTGCTGTCAGCTACCTGGGCAGGGGTGGGGGGGTAGGAACTGTATCCTTCTTACTGAGGAGGAGCTGAAGCTGTGCCCAGTGGGCTAGCCCTCGGCCCACCTGATGCCCATCCCTCCGCAGCTCTTTGCTTTCCTGGGCTTCCTGACCAGTGCCCTGTGGATCAATGCAGCTGCCACGGAGGTGGTGAACATCTTGCGGTCCCTGGGTGTTGTCTTCCAGCTGAGCAACACGGTCCTAGGGCTTACGCTGCTGGCCTGGGGAAACAGCATTGGAGGTGACTTGGGGCTGGGTTGGCCCCCGGGGGTGGCACCATCACAATATGTCTCTCCAGTCCCCGAGCCAGAGCTACAGCTGGGTCTACCCTCAGAATGTGCCAGGGGCCCACTGTCATTTTAGAGCCCCTCGTGCTTGATGTGTCCATGGGTGTGTAACAAACAGGGATTCACACATCCACACATAAACACTTGTCTAGCTCCAGCAGCCAGGCACCATTGGCCAGGCTGTGCACTGCCCCAGAGCATCCAGGTAAGGAGACAGGGAGACTAAATCCTAGCCCTTTTTCTGCTTACCTTTTGGGCAGTTTCCTAATCCACAGAGAGGTGCTGTAAGTGCTAGCAGCAGAGGGGGCTTGTGTAAAAAATTGGTAGCTATACTTTGTACCACACCCAGAGTTGCTCCTGGCTAGTGCCAGGCCCAGGCAGCCTTTGGGCCAGGGAAGCCACCCGCCACTCAAGGCCTCTTCCCTGCAGATGCCTTCTCGGACTTCACGCTGGCCCGCCAGGGTTACCCAAGGATGGCGTTCTCCGCCTGCTTCGGCGGCATCATCTTCAGTATCCTTTTCAGGGCCACACGCAGTGACAGGGAATCTTGGCATCTGGCCTTGGTGTGTGGCGCTGTCACAGCCAGGCATGGTGGCGCATACCTGGAATCCGTGCACTCTGGGAGGCTGAGGCAGGAGAACTGCAGGTCGGAGCCCAGCTTGAGCAATTTAGTGACTTAGTGAGACCCCTGCCTCAAAAAAAAAAAAAATTCAAAAAGCCAGGGGTGTAGCATATAGTGTGAAGGCCCTGGGTTGGATCCCCAGTGCTGCAAAACAAACAGGGACACAATGATAAATGAAAAGGTGGGACTCTGTTTGCTAGTTTGGCCCAGGGGCTGTTTGCCATCCCGGTTTGCATAGGAAAGCCAGGGAGAGCTAGCATCTCAGAACCTGCAGGGGCTTGGCCAAACGAAAGGAGGCACAGCGCCCAGCGGTCTCCAGCACACGTCAGGTATGCAGGGGCAGTGCCCATCAGTGGCTACTAAATACAAACTCCAGAGGCGATGCCAGCAGCTGACCAGTGACATGGTTCTGGCTAGCCTGTGTGACACTCCCAGGCCCAGGGGACCCTTTGTGGCAGCTTCAGGGCTGTGGCCTCTCCTCACCACTTGGGTTGGGTGGGACAGAGGGGCCCTGGGCAACTCTTGGGGTTGGCGGGCTGGCGGTGACCCACGTGTGTCAGGATCTCACTGAGTTCAAGACTTCAAGGTTGAGTTCAAACCCACTACGTAGCCTAGGAACTCTGGATCCTCCTGGTTCAGCCTCCTGAGTACTGGGACTATGGTTGTGCACCACGGTGCCTGGCTGGTGCCAAGCACCTTGTTTGATCAACACCCACTCAGGCCACCCCTAGATCTGGTCTCCCGGGTGGGGCATTGGAGGGGCGGGCAGTGGGCACAGCCAGGCTCCTCTTGGGGGAGCCCCAGGGCCAAGGCTGAGCCCAGCAGGAGGGGCTGTGGCCCCATCAGATTAGGGCAACTGCTCCGCTAAGTTTCCTGAGCCTCCCGAAGATCTCCTGGTGGGCGTGGGGCTGGGCTGTCTGCTGCAGACTGCCCGGGGCAGCCCGGAGGTCAAGGTGAGTGGCATCAGTGGGGAGGGGGGGCTCTTCTGTCTCCTCCCACCTCACCCCCTGGGACCCTTCACATCTCATGGTGAAGGGACCTTGTCTGAACTTGTGACAAGTCTGCTTTGTAGAAAATTGAAAATAGTTTGCAAAGAACTGAAAACAATGTATTTCTTGCAAGTTGACTTACGAAAACTCCAAGCGGGAGGGACCTGGCAGGTATGGAAATGTGGGGGATTCTCAGAGTCTCCTGCAGCCAGATGAGAGACGAAAGCAAGACTCTTCGGTGAACTTTATGTTCTCACGTGTGGCACAGGGCAAACCAAACCTGTGCATCGCAGATTGGACCCCAGGCTGCAAGCTGGCTGTCCCGTCCCCAGCACAAGCTCTCTTCTGCAGGACCTCAATCCAGACAGACTGAAATGGATTAAGCCCAGTGAAGTGGCCTAGGGGCTGGTTTTAAGCCTCCCCAGGCTACAGCACTTTGACTATTGGGAGGCTCAAAGACGGCTGGCTGATTGATTAACGGGGACAAAGTCACCAAGAGGCATCCAGGTCCAGAATAGACCCCGGGTGGCGGAACTGGTAATTACCCAGATTTACATGGGCCACGCCCACAGGCAAATAGCTACCTAGAGCTTGAAAAGTTTGCTTTTTCTGAAAGGTAAACACCCTCTGCCAATGCTGTTTACACTCTTTCCGGCCTAATAGGTCCCTTTTCATTAGGGATTCTAAAGGCAATTCCAAATAATGAGGCTTTAGAGCCCCCACTGCTATTCTTTTATGGTGTGCATACGTGTGCATTTCCACACCTTGGTGGGGAGCTGAGGATGCTCTGGAGGTTAAATTACCTAAGGCAGATGTGAGACACAATGCAGTCGATGTCCATGGTGACTGCTGGTTGAAAAACACAATTTGCTTTTTTAATTTAATTTTTATTATTTATTTACTTGAGAGAATCTCACTAAGTTGCCCACACTGGCCTGGAACTTGCCATTCTCCTGCCTCAGTCTCCTGAATTCTGGGGTTACAGGTGTGCCCCGCCAGACCCAGCTAAGTCAAGTTACACTCAGGTCTGGCTTGACATGAATTTGTCATCTAGAAGCCCCTACCTGGAACCTCCGGCCCTGCTCCTCAGCCCCCCAACCCTAGGGTCTGGGAGTTGGCATGGGTGCCAACCTTGCCCATGGAGGCAGTGTCTGCTTTATGTGACAGCAGCACAAGGGCCTTCACAGGGCCTGGCATGCAGCAAGCTCTAAATAGTTGCACAGCAGCGCAGCCACCTTCCTTCAGAACCCACACACTTGCTCAGGTTCATCGTGAAGACTCCAACACAGGACATGGGAAAGGATCAGAGTGGGCCACGAGCTCCCCCTCCACTCTGCTGACACCTCGCTGCCCTACTTTACCATCTGTCCCCATTCATCCGTCTGATTTTCTGATAAACTTCACTAAAGTTCCAGCCCAGGTTGGGCCACTGAGTGGCTTAGCAATACCCTGTCTCAAATAAAAAAGGCCTGGGGGCCTAGCTCAGTGCAGAGGCTCTGGATTGTCCCCAGGATCAAAACCAAGCCAAGCCGATGGAATTGTGTTTCCATGGCACCCAGTGGAGGCCGGGAGAAGCAGGCGGGTGAACAGTTCAGGTAGACGGGGCTTGCCGCTGTGTTGCTCAAGTCTGGAAGTGCAGTGGCAGGCTACGTCCAGCGTTGCCCCAGCCAGGAATCTGCTGGCCACAGCCCTCTTGTTCCCTGCAGCTGGAGCCTGACGGACTGCTGGGCTGGGTGCTTGCTGGCGCCCTAGGCCTCAGCCTCACCTTCTCCCTGATCGCTGTCCCGCTGCAGTGCTTCCAGCTCAGCAAAGCCTACGGCGTCTGTCTGCTGCTCTTCTATGCTGCCTTCCTCGTCGTGGCCCTGCTCACGGAATTCGGGGTGATTCACCTGAAAAGTGTGTGACTGAAGCCACCCAGTGTGTGGCCCTGGGATTGAGGGGGTCCCCATGGCCTCCTGAAGGCAGAACAGGACATGCTCCTGCGGTTGCTCTCGCTGCCAGAGCTCGGGAGCCACCAGTGTCCCCTTGGCTACCAGCAGCCACAGCCCCACTGCTGGGCCAGGGGTCTGCTCAGCAGGGCCGTGTGCCCATGGGCTGAACCCCTGGAGCAAGCTGAGCCCCTCTGAGGAAGCTGGAGTTGGGGCAGCAGGTGGCCACGGAGGTCAGCCCTGCCTCCTCCCACGCTGGCTTCTGGCTGCCTGCACAACCCTGGCAGAGTCAGGGGGACTCGGACTGAGGGCCCAGGACAAGTTCTAGAGCCCCCCAGGTGAGCCACATCATCGAGAATTTCTAGGGTTCATAAACCAAGAAAAACAGGAGATGGCCGCCAACACCTGTCGCTGGACAGCGGCTCCAAGACCTCGCTGGGGCAGCCACGTGGCCAGACAGTGGCTCTGGACGGTCCTTAGAACCCTGAGCCCAGAACCCCGGGTCCCCGGCTGCAACACAGGAGTCTGCTTACCTCAGCGTGCGGGGTGGCCCTGCCTTTCAGTACTTCGCTCCTTTGCCTTCCGTTGTCTGTAAAGGGATTTGGTGTTTTCTAAATAAAGTATTTCCAGTGCTCAGGAAGTAGCTATCCTGACTCTTAACCAGTTCTTTACTGGGGCCAGGGGAGGGGTGCTGAAGGCAGGGGTGAGAAGGGCCATGATGGGCCCCCCACCATATAAACTGGAAGTCATGAGGCGGCAGCCACGTCTACAAAGCACAGGCTCTTTTATTATTAACACGCCAGAGATCCAGAGTCACAGTGGGTTTCTATGTAGCAAATCACCAACATACAAAATCTTACAGCGTTGCTCCCGAGGTCTGTACAAAATGATTGTCCGCGTGGTGTGAAGTAAGGCTGGGGTGGGGGGAGGAGGGGCTGCTGTCCTCCCTGAAGCGCCACGGCCTGTGGGGAGGGCACAGTGCCACTGCCGCCCTGGACAGGCTGTGACCAGGGGTCTGCAGCAAGCTTCGCCTGGTCCTGCTCAGCTGCGACGTGGGGGCGTGGACATCTGAGCTAGATGACATCCCTCGGCCTGGGGCGACACCTGGTGTCAGTGGCCTGTTGACAGTGCTCATCACTGGCTGGAGTCTGCCCCCCCAACGCTACTGCCACCGTGTGTCTGTCTGGTCCTGACCAAGACCAGGCCGGGGACAGAAGGGTGGACTAGCGCCCCCAACAGCACCGAGAATCCCTGGCTCTGTGGGCCAGATGTGCAGGTCTCGGAACCACGACCCCTGGCGAGGCTGCCCCCCCCAGGCCCATTCCAATACATAAAAGGAAAAGGCACCTGGATGTGCAAATAAGGTTCCCTCTCTGGAGAGCAGAGCTCTGGCCCTGCTCTGTTGAGTTCCTGCGGAGGCCAATGGCCCTCAAGAGAGGACGAGGACCATGTCCTCTCCTGACCACCCTGGGAAACAGTGTTTTCCCCAAGGGCTGTACTGAAAACTTGGGACACCCACTCCTCCCTGCTGCAGGGAGAGGGCGCCCAGCCGGCTTCTGGACTAGCCTGGCCCTGGGGTGCTGGAGGGGTTGGGACTGGGACTGCTCCCCTGGAGGCTCTGCCCACCTGGCGGCTGTCCCTCAACTCCACCCTGCGCCCCCTGTCCTACCTTGGCCACACAGATGGCCCACGAGGTACGGGGCACTTGGTTAGTTGGGGGTCGGCCTGAACCTCCTTCTGCAATAACCAATCCTGCCACGGAAAACTCCAGGGTGGGATGAGTCCCCACCATAGCCGCAGCAGGCGTCCCAGCAGTGGCTCCCATCCCCAGTGCACACAGCAGAAGGTCCATTGCAGGAAGAGGACCTGGTGCAGGAGGCCCAGGCAGGAACTGCTCGTATCTTCTCTATCCGGCACTTGGGTCCTGCAGGAGGCTGTTCCAGGAGGATTTCTGGCCACAAAGGCTAAACTAAAGTACATAGAGAGAAGGCTCACAGAGGTGGGACTGAAATGGGTCAACGGCACCTCTTGTCTGCGACTGGCTGCCTGCACCTGACCACTCTCTATGATCTGTAACCTCACTCTCCAGCTTCCTCCCCCAGAGGGACATCCATCCTGTTACATTATCATCTGAGAAATACCGCCACGGTGGGGAGTTCTTTCCTTCCTACTGGTAAGTGGTTTTGTCCCAAAAGCCAGGCATATGCCCGTGGCAAGGTCACAGGGTTAGTAGGAGCTCTGGGTGCGCAGGCCTGGAAGCAGCAGCAGGAAGCCCTGCCTGGCTCAGCCCTGTGGGGTTGGCCCCTTGCAGGCTGTGCCTGTGGCCTCAAGGAGACAGGGCCAGGTGACTGACTGCACGGTGCCTGCTAGTCTGCTCTCGCTGTGTATAAACATGTGCATATATATGCGCGTGTGCTGACGCGGTCTTCCGATACACGGCAGGAAGAGAATACTACTGTGTTATTGCATAGAAGAGATGGCTTCCCGAGCTGGCGCTAGGTGATGGTCTGCGAGCGCTGGCGGCTGCCAGGAGGCTGCTGGGTGGTGGGCACAGTGCCACTGCTGCTGAGCTGCTGCCGCTGGGCCTCCTGCTCCCGAGCGTGCTCCGTGTACCACTCCTAGGGGCAGAGCGTGGCGGGCTGAGGGCGGCCTTCCCTGACGGGCCATGCTGTCTCCACAGCTCCCTCTGCCCTCAGTGGGGTTGCCTCGGAGGCAGAGCCACCGGCCCAGCCCACAGGACTGAGCAGGACTGGGCCCCAGTGTGGAGCAGTGAAGCCTCTTCTCTGTACCCGAGGGTCAGCACCCCTGCTGGTGAAGGGTGCCTGGCACACATTGTCTCTCTTATTCTGAGACGGCCTCAATATGCTGTCCAGGCTGGTTTCAAACTTGTGGCCCTCCTGCCTCAGCCTCCTGAGTAGCTGGGATTATACTACCACGTCTGGCTCATGTCATCTGTGTAATCAGAGATGACCACAGAGCTTCAGAGCTTAAAGAATACTTCAAGCTAGACATGGTAGCACACACTTGTGATCCCAGCATTCAGGAGGCTGAGGCAGGAGGATCGCTATGAGTTTGAGGCCAGCCTGGGCTACATAAGTGAGTTTAAGGCCAGCCTGCACTACACAGTGAGACCCTGTCTCAAAAAACAAACAAACAGGGCCAGGGATTTAGCTCAGTGGTTCCGCCACCTGCCTCACAAGCACAAGGTCCCGAATTCAATCCCCGGTACCAAAAAAAACCACAAAACCAAAAGTTCAGCCAAGCATGGTCGCACCTCCCTGTCATCCCAGCACTCAGGAGGCTGAGACAGGAGGATCTGGAGACTGAGGCATGCCTGACCTATATGTCAAGTTCAAGGCCAGCCTGGACTACATAATGAGAACTTTGTCTCAAAAAGACAGACACACACATGAGAAAAAAGAACAGAGAGGATTTTCAACATGGTGGCCAATATGGAGAGACAGGGAGACTGCCAGGGAAAATACTTGACATCTCTCTTCTCTTAAGACAAAAGCCCCAGAAAATCACGGCACCTAAGTGGCCGGGCGCAGTGGGGCTCAGTCCTTCCGGAAAGTGGGGCACGGCTGCCAGCTCTGGCACATCCTCCCAGACGGCCAGGGCCCAGCTCCTCTCGGTCTCTCCCGAACCCTGCTGTAGTAGCTTTGCCTGCAGCTTGGCTCAGAGCGGGACATGAGGTGCTGCAGGGCCGAGGGGCCACTTGGGGTGGGAGAGCCAGCTCCCCCAGGGCAGAGCCAGGCTCTGAGACGGAGCAGGTCTGGCCCGAGTCCCAGGTGCCCCTGCAGTGTGCCCAGCGATATCTCTGCATCTCTGGGGGAGCAGGGCCTACCTGGATCTCCTCCTGGTACATCTTCAGGCTCAAGTCGCTTTTGGTCCTTGACCTCCGCCCCAGAAACACCAAGGAATTTTGCTAAAGAAGAGCAGAGGCTGCTGCTGGGCTTGGCCACTGCCAGCCCAGACCTGTCCATTCGGGGCCCAGGGCGGTGCCGCTGTGCTCTCCCACCCTGCCGTGCCCGTGAGAGGGCCACCCAAGCGTCTCGACCTCCCAGGGAAGGGAAGGTGCACACAGGCCCGCGCCCCTCACCTGGTACTTCTCCATCTGTGAGAGGGTCTCGAGCAGCTGCGTGACACTGGATGAAGCCCCTCGTGCCCCCCGGTACAGCTCCAAGATGGCCACCAGCTCCTCCTTGGAGATTTCCTTCTCAAGGGTGATGCCGCCATCCACTGTGAGGAGGGAGCTGAGCTCCAAATCTACTCTCCCGGCCCCGCGAAGGCCCGCCCTCCCCTCTCTGGAACGCAGGCATGGTGTGGGGCTGCTCCTTCCTCACCGCAAGCCCTTCCCAAGCCCTGACTCGCACAGGCTTTAGATGGGATTGGGGCAACCACGTGCCAGTCAGCGTTAGAGAAGCAATGCCGGACAGACGAGCTGACTGCCAGGGGCCGGCCCGCCAGACACCAGCCAGCGAGCTGACCCTGCATGGGGATGCACAGACGGATGGACAGACCTAGAGCCGCCCGCCCCACCTTCCGAGTCCTGGCTCTTGCGGCTGTAGTTCATCCGGAAGACGAAGGCCTCCAGGATGAAGGCCACAATGATGGTCATCACCACCTGGCGGAGGGAGGGGCGTCAGCGGCCACGACGCGCACCGCAACAGGGCCGCTAGGGGCGCCCGGGAGACGAGGAAGGAGGAAGGGGAGGAGCCAGGACGCGCCGTGCCCAACCCACCATGGTCACGATGTAGAAGGTCATGAAGTACAGGCGGCTCCAGTGGGAGGTCTGCGAGGTGACGCCTTCCTTCGGGGGATAGGGACACAGACAGTGAGCCTGAGCGCAGACAGCGACCCTGACCTGGCCCGCAGCCTCCACACTACTTGTTACAGCTCCTCTGGCTGTGCAGACTCTCTGGGGTCTAACAGATCCTCCCCAAGGGGTGGCCAAGACCCGACCGCACGCAGGGCCTTAGCCAGCACGGGGATGGAGAAAACATCGACCCTTGCCACACTGCCGCTTTTCCTTTTACAGACTGTGTCACCCAGGCTGGCCCTAAACTCCCAAGCTCAGCAGCCCTCCCACCTCAGCCTCCTAAGTGCCGGACTACAGGAGCTTGCCACCATGCCCGGCCCGCTACACTGCTGACTGAAGTCATCTCCACGCAGCGGGAGACCAGTCAGAGATGCAGGCTGGGGCCTCTCTGGCTGCTGGGGGAGGCAGGGTCAGACACCCCATCCTGCGGGAGGGGGCCCTGCGAGCCTTACCATGATAATGTACCAGTTGTTGACGACTGTGAGCTCGAACAAGGTCACTGTGGAGGGAGGGGACAGAGACACGTCCTGACGGACAGATGGAGGCACTGTGTGACCGCCTGGGCTGCGGGCACGGGAAGATCAGTGGGCGCCCCCTGTGCCTCAACACCCCTGCGGGACCACGGCTGGCTGGGTGCAGATGTGGGGTGTCATGACGGCTCCCCTTTTCTCTCGGGAGCCCGCTCCCCTCCAGCCCAAGTTCATCCGTGGAACCGGGGCACAGAGCAGAGCTGGGGGCCTGAGCTGAGGGCAGCACTTGGGCAGGGTCCCCCACAACTGACACAGTGAGGAGGGGGAGGCGCGGACTCCCCCTGCCCCGCTAAGGCCAATGTCCCTCCCTGATGCTGAAATGCACCACGCAAAGGTGTGGCGGCTGAGGGGCCCGGATGGGCCTGAATCTTGGCCCTCCAGCCGGGCCCAGTCACAGGGCTGGGGATGCAGGCCTCGCCGGGCTTGGCGGGGACCAGGGCAGCAGGGCCCACTCACCGAAGCTGTTGAGGATGTTGTCGAAGTTGTTGAGATAGTAGTAGCCCTCCTCCACCACTGTCTTGTCACCCACGGTGTGGTTGAGCCAGCGGTAGGCATCGGCCACTGTGCTGGTGCTGGTGGGGGCGGGGCAAGACAGGAGCGGTCAAAAGGTCATGGGCCCAGGCTGGGGATTTAGCTCAGTGGTTCCGGGGCCTGCCTTGCAAGCGCAAGGTCCCGAGTTCGATCCCCGGTACCAAAAAAAAAAAAAAAAGGTCACGGGTCCCTCTCCCCTTGGCAGAGGGCACCTAGGTGAGGCAAGGCCTCAGGTCTTTCCTGCCCTTGCCCCCCAGCTCCCGCGGGTCCTGCCTGCTGGGAGCCCCACGTGCCCATCCCTGCCAGCTCCGGGACATCCCTGCAGATCTGCGCCATCCCCTGGCAGCTCTGTGCTGGGGGCTCTGCTCTCCAGCTTCCTGCAGGAGGGAGAGGCCACTGTCTCCTCCAGACCCCCCCAACTTCTGGGAGGCTCCTGAGTCTGGACTGGCACCAGCTCCAGGCAGAGGATGCCCCCTCACCAGGTCTGGTGCTCTGCCTCGGCGCGCCCTGTGTTTGGATGGCTCCCCCCATTTCAAGGAGACCTCATCTGCCACTCTCAGGAGGCACAGCTGCAGGTTGAACCTGGAACTTTCCACTGAGCTGCAAACCTGGCCATTATTTAGTAATTGACACTGGGTCTTGCTGACTTGCCCAGGCTGGGCTCAAACCTGTGGTCCTCCTGTCTCAGCCTTCCAGAGCACTGGGATTATTACAAGTATGTGTCACTATACCCAGCTCCCGCTCACTCTTTTTTTTTTTGCTATGCAGTTCAGGCTGGCCTTGAACTCACTATGTACCCCAGGATGACCCTGAACTCGCAGTGATCCTCCTGCCTTAGCCTCCTGACTGCTGGGATTACAGGTGTGTGTCACCACACTCAACTACCTGCCCATTCTTTATGGTTAAATTCTATACTGCTGATGCATCTAAGAGTGGGCCACCAGCAGCAGGCTCAGTAGTCAGGCTCTTGGGCCTTTTGCCAAGTCGACAGTGGCTACCATGTGAGGATGTCTGGGATGGGATGTCTGGGATGCACATGTGGGGAAGGCCCTCTGGGTTTTGATGCACTCTACAGTTTGTGACCCACTGCTATGGCTCTGGTCCCCAGCCTGGTGTGACACTCCAAGTGGCTGCAGTGTCAGCACTCAGGGTCACAGGGACCCACTTAAAAAGAGGACATGGGCTGGGGATTTAGCTCAGTGGTTCCGCCACCTGCCTCGCAGGTGCAAGGTCCCGAGTTCGATCCCCGGTACCAAAAAAAGAAAAGAGGACACAGAATGAGAAGGGCGCCGAGTACGTGACCTCACCACAGTGGCGAGGGGTGAGGGGCAGGGACAGGAGGCCATGGGACAGCTTCCTGTGTGTGTCTGCTCCTAACACGCTGCCTGGAAAAACCTGTCCTTGACTGGTCCCCGGCCACTCCTGGAGAGGAGAGTGGGGGCAGCATGGGACTCGGGCCTCTGGCCCTGCAGAAGGAGGAGGCTTCGGGGAGCTGATGGCAGCGAGGATCCTGACTCTGCCTGGGGGACACAGATCCACCCAACACCCTCACCCCTAGACCTTCGCCCAGGCCCCTTGCCTGCACCTGAGATACAAGCCCCAGCCCAGAGCTTCCCAGGGATGCCCAGGCCCTGGCCACTCACTTGCAGCAGTTGGGGTAGAGGAGTCCGCAGAAGAACTCCATGCCCACGATGGCGAAGGAGTAGTAGAAGATGAGCAGCGTGAGGCCTAGGCTGGGGACAGGCCAGAGGGGTAGTGAGTGAGGGTGGAGGGTGGGTCACCCTGGGTGCCCTGGAGTGGAGATCCGCCTTTTACCTGTGGCGCTGCCTCCCCAGGAGCCTTACCTGTGAACCAGACACAGTGGTGGTGAGTAAGCCGCAGCCCTGCCCACACACAGGTATTCCAGAGGGGCAGTGGAGAGGACACAGGCCTCCTCTGGACCCACCAGGCCCCCGGGTCTAGCCCTTTCCAGGGCTCCTCCCGCGCCGCCCCCTCAGCTCCCATCCGGACCAGACGCTCACGGTGCCAGACTATGGGCCGAGGCAGGGCAGTACCTGGCCATCCGCGGCAGCAGCTCAAACATGGTGTCCAGCACGTTGCGGTATCGCTTCTTCAGTTTGAACAGCCTGGGCGAGGGAAGGGCTCCAGTCAAGGTAGACGCCTGGGCCACCTGCCTTTTGCCGTGGGCCAGAGGCCTCGGGGACGGTGCAGCCCTGTACTGGGGATGGCACCCTGGGCCTCACACACACCTGGCAAGCTCTACCACTGAGCCACACCGCCAGCCCTTTCTTTGTTTTTTGAGACAGGTCTCACTAAATCACATAGGTTGGCCTCAAACCTACAGTCTTCCTGCCTCGGCCTCTGGTGCTGGAACGATGGGTGTGTGCCACCACACCAGGCTTCCCCACAGTGCCTTATGTGGTCACCTTATGTGGTCACAAGGTGAGTGGCAGTGACTGCCAGTTTACAAATAAGGCAGGCAGCTCAGAGAGGGCTGAGGCCTTGCTCCAGATGGCAAGGCAAACCCAGGAAAGAGGTGCCGATGCCCACAGCTACAGAGAAGCTCATCGCTAACAAGCAGGTGGCAGTGTGCTTAGAACAGACATGCAGGCCACCAGCGTGGGTAGCAGGGCAGCAGGCTCTTCCTCTAGAGACTGGACCCAGAGGGGATGGGGCAGTGGGCACAGGTGGGACCCTAAGGACAGGAGCCCCTGTGAGCCTAGTCAGGAAGAGGTGCCGTGGATGGGGCAGGGCCCCGCTGACTCCCCACAGGGTCCCTGAGAAAAGGGGGCCAGGAAAGCGCGAGGGGTCTGGAGGTTCCTGCTGAGCCGAGTTTTCTGGGGTCTGACTGGGCATCGTGGCCATGGTGGGTCCCACCACGGGCAGAGTTCCCAGGAGCCAGGAGCTGGGTGGCTCGGCCTGTCAGGGGTGCCGGGGGCCAGGGATGTGGGCGCAGCCTGCATCTCATGGGACACCCCACCCCTGCTCTGTGACAGACTGCAGATCTGAGTCTCCTGTCTGCTCTGGGTCACCTCCCAGGCCAGTCCCAGGGGTGACCCCGCTCTGCCCATCACCTCAGCAGCTGGAGGGGACGCAGGACCACGATGAAGTAGAAGGGCTCCATGTTGAGGGCCAGGGCCAGCAGGCCCAAGAAGGCGAACACTGTGACAGAGAAGTCGAACCTGGGCAGGGGAAGAAGCCATAGTCAGCTCAGCAGCCCCTGGGGCTCATGTCCTTGCCACCCCCCACCCCAACCCCCCGCCACACACTGCCCTGCTGCCCCAGGGTCCCTGGGGTGGAGGGGCCAGTCCCAGGCACAGCATGGCTTTCGAAGTCAGGGCTTGGGGCTGACCCCTGGGCACAGATGCCCGGGAACCTGTCCAGTGGGGGAATGAGATCCAGCACCGGACACTTCTGGTCACCCTGGCCATGCAGCTCCCAGGACACTGGGGGAAGAGGTGGGACTTCTGGAGGCCCCAGCAGAAAGGACAGAAGCCTGTCTCTACACACGCAAGAACATATCCTTGCCAGTCTTGTGTGTGCGGTGCTGGGTAGCTCTCTGCCGCTAACCTTTCCCTTCAAACCCATTTTTACTTTTACTTTTATTTTTTTTGAGACAGGTTCTCATTGTGTTGCCCTGGAAGGCCTTGAACTCCTGGGCTCAAGTGACCCTTCTACCTCAGCCTCCTGTGTAGCGGGGACTGCAGGCGCACACTAATGCCCTTTGGTAACCAGTAACTTTTATGCTCATGACCCAGGGCCTGAGTGCAGGTGAGTGCAGCGACAGGGAAAAGGGCAGCATGGCTCTCTACTCTGCTAACCAAGGGAGGTGGTGGTGCCTTCTCTGGGTGCTGTGGTTTAGCGGAGCAGGAAGAGCTTAGTGACTCCTGCCGAGCCTGTCTGGGGAACCTTGGGGCTACTTCCCGGGGGACAGCTAGGGCAGCTGAGTGAGGTCTCGAGCCAGGTCAGAACCGCAGCAGGTGGACAGCAGGAGCAGGGTGCCAGCCGGGAGGGCTGAAGAGTCACTCACAGGTTCCATCCGGAGGACAGGTACTCCACAGGGCCGAAGCCGGCCACCTTCAGGAACAGCTCCACCCCATAGACTGCGGGCAGGAGGAGCAGTCAGCATTGTGCCCTCGGCCTCTCCCTCAGGCCCAGCTTGGGTCCGGGTCCAGATGACACCCCCACCCCAGGGGACAGCAGGCGCTGCAGTGGAGGATGGGGCCACCTGCTGGGGCAGAGGCACCGTGGCCCCTCTTCAAGGACAGCCTGCCCTGTCTGTCCCTTGGACAGACCCCTGTGCACCTCTCCTGTGCCAGGTTTAGTGCTGGGCACTACAAGGAGCAGGACTGGGTGGTGCCTGCTGGCACAGAGCTTAGAGTCTGGACAAGGAATCAGGGTGGATCTGGGCTTGAAACCAGGGTGAGGCAAAATCAGACTGCACTTCCGATCCTTCCCCTTGAGGCTCTGTAGGGAAGAGCCGCAAGATGCCTACACTGTGGCAGCCCTCCCAGCCAGGACACTCACTGGTGAGAAAGACAAGGTAGCTCCAGGGCACGTGCTTGGGGAAGAAGTTCCCGCCTGCAAGACAGACAGCAGCTGAGGGTGAGCCCAGTCTCAGCAGGGCCACAGTCCCCAGGGCAGTCGCTCACCCTTCAGCATGAATGTCTCCACCAGGATCCACATCCCGTTCACTGCCACTACCAAGTCTGAAAGAGACCGTGAGAAACACAGGACAGGCAGGTTTGCAAATATGCCGGACATGGCCGCTGCCCTGGTTAATTCCCAGGGAGCTCTGTGCTTGTGGAGGACAGGGCTGCCCCACATGCCCGTTTCATGGGTGTTTCCTCCTGCTCATGCTCTTTCTAGGAGCTGAATCAACTGGGGGTTTCCTTTAGGAACAAAAGAAACACAGTTGGGGATGGTGCTGCATATGCCTGTCATCTCAGCATGCTGGGAGGCTGAGACAGGAGGGTGGTAAGTTCAAGCCCTGCTTGGGTGAGTCAGTGAGACACTGGGTCCAAAGAAAAAGATTGGCTGGGGATGTAGCTCAGGGCAAAGGCCCTGGGCTCAACCTCCAGTATCACAAAGAAAGGAAAAAAGAAAAAGAAAGAAAGAAAGAAAGAAAGAAAGAAAGAAAGAAAGAAAGTAAGTCAGTCAAATGTGTGGCCTGAGGCTAAGTGACCTGAGGGTGTGTTCCCAGAGTGACATTCCTAGTAATTATGTCATTGGGATTGCTATTCTAAAACTGGGATAAAGCAAATGAGTAACTATTCATGTTCTTGGGAGCCTAGCTTTGAACAGATCAGATTGACAGGTAAAATCCTGTCCTGAATCTGAAGTACCAGGGTGAACACACAATACAGTTTCTTACAAAGGGGAGAAACAATAACCAATCCCCACCAGCAAGCACCCTAGCACCTCAGGTTGTGGTCTCTAAACACCACTTCCAGCTGGGCCCCTGAAAGGCGGAATCCGGCTGTGCCTGTAGCTCAGCCCAGACTGAGGAGAGTGCTTTCCATGCTGACACGCAGGCAAGCACTGGTCACTGTGGCCGCTGGGCACTTGAAACACGATGAGTAACTGTATTATTTTTCTTTTAGTTAGACTAAATGGTTTTTTTGGTTTTTTTTGGTACCGCGGATCAAACTCAGGACCTTGCACTTGCAAGGCAGGCACCAAAACCACTGAGCTAAATCCCCGGTGCAAGTTAGACTAAATGTAAAGAGCCACATGAGGCCAGTGTGTCAGACATGGCAGATTTCAGGAAGTGAGTTCCATGGGATAAGCAAACCCAGAAAAAGGGCACAGCATGCTGTTTTCTCATCTGGATATTCCAAGAGGGAGCAAAGGGATGGAAGAGGAGCATGCAGGTTGCAACAGACCTAGGATACAAATCAACCAATCACACACTGCGGTTCTGAATTTGCTGCCAAAGCTCCAGCCGGAGGGCAGGGTCTGGATGGCCCTGTGCTGGGTGTGCTTAGGCTTGGATAATCTCCTCCCCTATTTCAGACAAGCCAGGGTCTTTTTCCTTTTTGTTTTTTTTGTACGTCACTGAGGCTGGACCCCAGGCCTCAGGCTCACTAAGCACCTGCTCTACCACTGCACCACACCCTCAGCCCCATGCCTGGCATTTTCTATAATAAAAAAGTCAGGAACGTGACCGCAGGCCTCATCTCTCGCTTCTCTGCTGTCTAGAAGGGCTCAGGGCTCAGCAGGAAGAGGGCCCAGGGTGGATCAGCGCACACTTACACATGAAATACTGGAAGGCCTTGGACTGCACCAGGATATTAATTCCTGTTTGAAGAGAAGAAATGTTAACATCGGAATTTCGTATGCAAGAACACATCCCCCAACCAAAATTCATGCATGTGGCAACTGGGGTACTGGCGGAAGCAGTGACGAAGGACGGCGACAAAGCACAGGCCTACAGCAACACCTGAACCATGGCTCAGAGCCTGGACAACCCAGGGGACCTGGTCCCAACACGGAGCAGAGAGAAGCTTGGTACTACTACCCAAGTGGCATGAAAAGCCCTCAGAGAACAAGGGATGTGAGCTGGGACTGGCACACCTTAGTGCCAACTTCTTGGGAGGCTCAGGAAGGCCACTTCAACCCGGGAAGCTGAGGCCTGCCTGGGCAGCACAGCAAGACTTTGTCTCAAAAAAGAAGCAGGGGGTGGGGGGACATAACAGCTGTGCCCAAGGACCTCGCTGTGGAGACTGTAACATCTTTACTTTTTTTTTTTTTTTTTTTTTTTTGGTACCAGGGATCGAACTCCGGTCCTTGTGCTTGCGCAGCAGGCGGTGAAACCACTGAGCTAAATCCCCAGCCCAACATCTTTACTCTTGTGATAATGGTCCAGACCAAGGCTTCCAGCTTTTTGCCCAAGAACCTCCCTGTGGGTTGAACATATTTCCACACAGAACTTCAAACCTGGCACTGAACTAAGGGGCACTGGTAGGTAAACAAGATGAGCATCTGACTGAAAAATCTCCAAGTTCAGACTGTCCATGCATTATGCTAGGCCCCATGTACACTACCCAGACGGTCTGCCAAAAAAGGAGGGTAAAACACATTACTGGACAGAAAGGCAGGTTACAGAGAGACTGTGTAATGTAACCCCACTGCTGTTTTAAAATGCACAGAAAACAAAAAGAAAAAAATTAAAAAATTAAATACACAGAAAGGCTGTGCATGGTGGCACATGCCTAAAATTCCAGCACTTGGGAGGCTGAGGCAGGAAGATCACCACAAGTTTGAGACCAGCCTGGACTACACAGTGAGACCTTGTCTCAAAATACAAAAAAGAAGACACAGAAAACCATCTAGCAGAAAGAAGAAGGAAGCACATCAGAGAATTAACAGTGGCTGCCATCTTGGGGGAAGAGATTTTCATTTTCTTCTAAGTATCTTTCTAACATTTCTCCGGTGGGCCCCTTTGCTTGGTGTTTCTCCTGCAGTGCGGGGTGTGTGTGTGTGTGTGTGTGTGTGTGTGGAACCCAGGGCCTCCTGCACGTGGGGGAGGCAGGCGCTGTCCCTGGGCCACGCCTCAGCCCCTGGGTTTTGAGTTAGTGATGCGGATCCTTCCTGGCTCATGTTCTGCCATCACTTCCCTGCTCACAATCACACTCATGGCTTCTCTCCGCATGCACACACGTGTGCACACTTGCACACACAGCCTCTGACCTGCCCCAGCCACGCGCCCACCAGGGCTCAGCCTCACCCTTGAAGATGAGGAAGGCCGTCCTGGGGAGCTCGTCGAACCAGTGCTCGCGGTTTCTCTTGGCCTGCAGGGAACAGTGAGTCAGGGAGGGAGGGGCCAGGACCCTCCTGCCTTCTGCCCGCCCAGCTGCACTGGGGGTGGCAGAACACACAGGGATCTAAGTGACAACGCCACGGACACGCCCTGTCATACTGCTGAAGTCACCCTGGGTGGGGACTACTGACCCTGGGGGCCCGGCCAGCCCTGGGAAGGTTCGGTCACGTGGCTGATGTCACCCAGGACCCCGGGCCTGCCCAAGACTCAATGCTCCGAAGCCCAATCCCACTCCCAGTGAGGCAGGTGCACCTGGCCCCGCTGGGCCCAGCCGAGGCTCTCACTCAGGGACACACCTGGAGCTCCAGCCACCTGCCCTGCCTGTCTCCTGGGAGCACTCACCTTCCACTTCAGGGTGGCGATTTCATAGATGTCACAGAAGTCCTCCAAGCTGTTGTATGCAAAGCAAAAAGGCGGGACAGTCCCGGCACAACCGCTGGGCTTCGCCCCCACCTTTGCTGCCCAGGGTACCTCTAGGGGCACAGGGGCACCCATGCTGGGACTATGGGGCCCTGGGGTCCCCGCCTGCAGAATCCTGAGCCCCTGTCTTCCAGGGATGAGCGTGACTCACTCCTCTCGGTCACAAAGACCTCTTAGTCCCCAGGAGGGGCAGCCCTGGAGCTCAGCCGTGCTGAGACCAGAGACCCTGCCTCTTCCGGTGCAGGCTGCACGTAAGGGACTGACGGTGCCCCAGTCTACACAACCGGTACTCCACGGGGCAGGCTGCCTGTCCCACTGGGCTTGAGGGTGAGTGGTTGCTGGGTGGCCCCTCTCACAGGCAAACATTCCTGTCCTTTTTTCCTCATGTTAAATTGCTAAATTGCCCAGGCTGGGCTTCAACTTTCAATTCTCCTGCCTCAGCTTCCCAGTGCTGGGATTACAGGTGTGCACCACCATGCCCGGCTCAAACATCCCTTTTCTATCAAGCTGCCCAGAAAAGGATTTCAGTAGGACTTTTGTGGCTGGCAAAGAAGAATCCAGATGAACACAACTGCCACACATAAGCAGCTCTGTGAGGAAAACTTGAGGCTCCAGAGACTTCCTCACCCTAGCTCCCTCGCCCGATGTCTGCCCTGCCCCACCTGGCATCACTCTCACCTCAGCAGAGGTTTGTTGCTCTGATTTAGGGCCTTGAAAGTCAGGAAGCGCTCCCGGGCACTCATCCGGGGCTTGTAGAAGCGCATCAGGCCTTCGAACTGCCTGTAGGAAATGCCTGAGGGCCGCTGGGGAGAGACCCCACGTGAGGGATCAGAACCCTGGGCCTGTGCCCAACATGAGGGCCCAGGGGTTGTTCATTCTCCCAAGGGCAAGACTGCTATTTCTGGCTGGGCCTAGTGGTGCCCGCCTGTAATCCCAGCACTGTGGGAGGCTGAGGCAGGAGGATCATAAGTTCAAGGCCAGCCTGAGCAACTTAGTCTTAGAGAGACCCTGTGTCAAAATTTAAAAATACATAAGGCCTGGGGGTGTAGCTCAGTGCGATGGTCCTGGGTTGAATCCCCAATACAGGAAAACAAACAAACTGTTGCTTGTGAAGTTGCTGGCCCCTGCTGCGTCAGGGGCTGCTCTGGGCAGGAAAGGACAGAGCTGCCCGCCCAGCCCAAGCCCTTCCTGGACCACTCCCTACCCGCTGGCTGGTGAGCAGGCGGAAGGCATGCTGGATGGCAGTTCGCTTATGCAGCAGCAGAGACTTGAACTTGCGCTTCTCGATGTCATTGAAGGTGTCGAACACCACGGCCAGGAGCTGGGAGGGAAGCAGAGAGTCCTGGGTGCCTTGTGGGGGCCTGGAGCCGTTGCAGGGGGCACCCTGGGCTGGGCTCCGAGTGGCAGCCGCAATGCAGCTCATTTTCGCCCTTCCCTCTAAAGACACTGTACTTGGATTCCCCAGCATCCTCCTGTCCTTACCTCCAGTTTGTCCTTGGCCAGGCAGAGGACAGATCAGGGGCGAGGAGATGGGCAAGAGGAACAGCCTGGGTTCTCAGTGCCCTGTGTCCCTCCTCCCAACCAAGCAGGAAGGGACAGAGTGCCCGATGTTTCCCCCTCTTATCCTGATGCTTCTTGGGGGTAACTGCTTTATGGGCGGCCCCAGACCCAAGGAGAAGGAGGAGGCCTCAGCCGAGGAAGGAGCGCCCAGAGCTGCCGAAGCCCACACTGCAAATTGGGGCCCTGGGCTGCATCATCAGAGGACACAGGGAGGGTGAGGAAGAAGCCCAAACAGTCTTTTCAGGAACACCCTCTTTCAAAACGTTTGGAGGGAACTCTTGTTCCTTCCACCCCTTCAAAGTGGCCCCCTACTTTATGTGAGCTGAAGGTGGACAAACTTTTCTGGAACAGGAGGCCAGATGGTTTCTGTTATAAGTACTCAACCCCCAGCCATAATGATGAAACCAGCCACAGACCTGAGTATACAAATGGGCATGGCTGTGTGCCAATAAAACTTTATTTATAAAAACGGGCTGAGAGCTGGATCTGCCCAGCAGGCCCTTGTTTGTTGGCCCCTGCCCCAGATTTTCCTAGCTTGTGGTATTATGATATATCTAGATCAGATTTTATTTTGCAGTACAGGGAATTGAACCCCAAGGCAGGTCATAAAACTCTAATTGGCCCTGAACTATCTAGGAGCTGGCCATACAATACTCTCCAACCTTCCCTCCTGAGATCACAGGCTGTGGGACCCTCCACATGCCACAGGGGGCCCTGTCTGATGCCCTGGGGGAGGCAGGACACACGTAGAGCTGCAAACGCTGAAGCAGACAGGTCTCACGGGCGCCCTGCCCAGCCTGATAGCCGAGAGCACACTCTCGCCATCCAGTCCCATGTACCCATGGTGTCCCTGCTTCGATCAAGCCTCCCACACCAGGAAGCCTCCAGGAAAACTCAGCTGGGCGTGGTGGTGCACACCTGTAATCCCACCACTCAGGAGACTGAGACAGGAGAATGGAAAGTCTAAACCTAGAGTAGACAACTTAGTGATTTAGCGAGACCCTGCCTCAAAATTTTAAAATTTTACAAAGGTCTGAGGCTGTAACTCAGTGCCAGGGCTCAGGGTTCAATCCCTAGTCCTGGGAGAGCTTCCGGACCACTGAGCACACAGTGGCCCCCGCAGGTGGTGCCTGAGGAGGCTAAGGAAGCTCTGTGTGCCTCCCCCAAGCCTTGCCTGAGACGCCCTCCATGACAAAGTGGCCGTGTCTCCTGGGTCCTGAGAGCTGTTCCCGCAAATTCACTGAAGTCTGAGGGCAGTGGGACATACTGCCACACACTCCTTTTCAGTTTTGCAGAATTAAAAAAAGAAAATATCTTCTTTCTTTCTTAAAGACTGCAAAGTGTTAGGAGATCTCACAAATCTACCCAGAGAAAGTGTTTTCCATTTCTACAGCAGGCTGACAGTGGCGACCAGTGTTAACAATGCTTTTCAAAAGTTTACCAAAAAAACGCACGCACTGGGCCATAGCTCAGGGGTGAGTGCTTGCCTAGCATGAGTGAGGTCCTGGGTTTCATCCCCAGCATCTCAGAAGGGAACAAGCTAATCCCACAGAACAGATATAAAGCCTCTCTCTGGCGACTCTGGCACTGACACATGGCCTTGGCAGTGGCCAGGACCTTCGATGTTGGGAAACCTGCTCGGTGACAGCCATGCCTCTGCCGACACCTCCAGAGGTCTCTGCACGTGCAGGGACTTTACACTCTATGTCAGATTTCCCAGTGCAATGATAAACAGAGTGGAAATCAATTCAAAGATGTCCTGGTACATGGACATAGGAAGGCGGGGTGGCTGGGTTGGGCCCTGAGCTGGGTCCCTCGGTGACATCTTCAGTTTCTTTGTCTATTCTTTGAGAATCATAATCATAACAGAACCACCAGGGCAGGGGCGTTACATCATTTCATCTGTGCTCATGCCAGGCTAAGTCTGGACAACTACTTTCCCCACGATACCATGGCTCACTGGGTCTGGGATGTCCCACCCAGAGGCTGATGGCAGGCCGTCGTGGTACAACATTTACCAGGTTCATGATGAAGTAGAGCTCGATGGACAGGTACACGATGAAGAAGACACAGGACCACGGGTTGCGGGAATAGGAGGGCATCATCACGTCTGGGAAGCTGCAGTGGCAGAGGGTTACCCGCCACCCGAGGCCACCCACCTCCGTCTCCTCCAGGGACAGCCCCCTTGTCTGCCTTCCTGTGTCCCCAGCACCCCAGCGCTGGTGCCCAGAGATGGGGGAGATACTTTTTGGCAGATAAGCAGAGGACAGCAGGCAAAGAGGAGCCCAGACTCACTTGGCCGTGGTCAGAAGGACAAACAGGCTGACGATGCTGTTCTCCAGGGTGCTGAAGTACTAGGGGAACAGCGGGGTCACAGGAGGGCACAGTGTAGAAGGCACCTCCAGTGTCTCCCCTTCCGGCTGCAAACTCCCCAGGTTGGCCAGGCAGACATTGAGCCCCCGCCTCCTGAGCTCCGTGCTCTGGCAGAAGCAGGCTACCACTTTGGGGGACTCCTTCCCGGAGTCACTGCTTGGGCCATCAGCTTGGCTCCTCCACTGCCCTGCCAAACGCTCAGGGTTCCTGACCTGACCCTGCCCTGGGGACCAGCTTTGCTTCGTAAGGACAGGAAAGCAGGTTTCCCCAGTGGGAGGTCTCTCAGGTGCCTGAGGCTCTGAGAAGCCAGGCAGGTGTCCCTCCCTAAGAATCCACTCATCACTCCAGCCACCTTCTCGGAAGGAAATCCCTCCCATAAAAGACAAAGCTGCTGACTACTTACAGGGTCAGAAGGATTCGGAGAGAATAGGTAGAATCCTAGAACAGGGCAGAAAGACAGATCCAAGACATGGTTAGAGCACAGGTCCCAGCCCATGGCCCCAGCCCATGGCCCCCAAAATTGGACAAGTGAACTTCAATGAGTGCAGTGGCAGAGGGAAGAAGGGCACAGGGTGTGTAGGGATGCACTGGGAGGGCAGGCGTGTCAGGAGAGTGGGTGCTGCCACACACAAGCCCCTCTCCCAGGGCTGCCAGGCCCATTCTTTTACAGTCTGGAAACCTGAACTTTTGTGTAAGATCTAATTTTAGAATACTGGCTACAAGTTTTCAGATCAAACTTTGAACACATCTGCAGTCTGAGCCTAGAATCCAGACTGCTGGTTTGCAAGCACCAGCTGAGAACCTGACAGCCAAGTGACAGCCCAGAGGGAACACCACTGTCTCCTCCTCCTGGGATGGGCTATTCTCAGTCCCGGAAGTGGGGGGGAGCAAACTCTGCCCTCAGGGCTGACACAGGGAGATTCCACCACGAGTTGGGGGGGGCGAGGGCTTGGGATGGAGCAGTCACCAGTGCCTGGGGTCAGCGTGGCGCTGGCATTCAGGCCAGGGCTCTCTGGTTCCACCATCTTTGCCCCCCCCCCAGGAGTCCTAGCCATTCAAGGACCCCACTGTCTGAGCCCAGGGTCTGGCCTGAGGTCACACAGTCAGCCTATCCCGAGGGGCACGACTGCCTCCTAGGACAGAGGCTGTGACCTTGTCTGGCATCCCGGGAAGCTCAAGGTCACAGGTCTAGGCCTTAGCCACAAGGGTCTCGGGCGCATGCACCAGGAAAGCAGCAGGCTCACTTCGGTGGGATGTGGGACATGGGACATGGAAACCATCTCGGGAAGAGTGGACCAATGGGTCCTGGCACATTCAGTACTCTCCAGGGAAAAGGAATGAGCTACGGCCACACGTGACGAGCCACAAAAACATGGTGGGGCAAAAGAGCAACCCGAAGAGGAGACACATACCTTCTACAACCATTTATATAATTTTTTAAATATGCAAAGCAATACCAGTTAGGTGTTTATTTGCTTTTGGTGGTCCTGGAAATTAAATCCAGGCCCTTTGCACCGAGCTACATACCCAGGACCTTTTAAAAAAAAAATTTTTTTTTTTTTGAGACAAGGCTTTGCTAAATTGCTGAGGCTGGGCTGAAACTGTCAATCTTCCTGCCTCAGTCCCTCTGAGCACTGGGATTACAAGTGTGTGACCCTAAGCCAGGCCAGGCAATACCATTTAATCGTGGCTTGAAGAATTGTAACTATGAAGTAAAGATGTTGGCTGTGGAATTAGCTCAGTGGTTCCGGCACCTGCCTCGCAAGCGCAAGGTCCCGAGTTTGATCCCCGGCACCAAACAAAACAAAACAAAGATGCAAAGGCACATATTGAGGTGATAAGCCCAGGACAGGGTGCATCTGGGGGAGAGGGGAGACTGAGATCAGAGAAGGACACAAAGGTGGTTTCCTCTTCCTTCCACTAAGTCCGCGGCATCCATATTACTTTTAGAAACTGTCTGGGTTTTACTTATTTATGCAGGTCACAAGGCCTCTGCCCTCCTGAATGGTCCCGGCACCCTCACAAGAGGTCCCAGAGGGCTGCCGTGCCCTTCCCACCATGCAGGAGGAAGCACCCCATGTGGACCAGGAAACACCTACACCAGCCAGGACTCTGGACTGCCAGCTTGCGGCCTCCAGAGCCAAGTGCAATACGTTTCTGCTGACTCTGTTAACAGGCACGGGCAGAACACAGCCCCTTTGCCCAGCGGACACGGGCACTCACCGAGGATGGCGAAGATGATCATGAAGAAGAGCAGCAGCAGGAGGATGTCCATGAAGGGCGGCAGGGACTGGAAGATCTGCCGGAGGTTGCTGGGGAGAGAGACAGGCTCCCTGGGGGCGGGGTCAGCCCTCCATGCTGTCTGGGCCACTGGGGGATGTCCTGGTCAAGGATGGGGGTCTCTGGATGCTCAGTCCCGCTGTGCCCTGGAACCTAGTGTTCCCTCGTGTGGCTTGAGCCTCCGCCACCTGCACTTGGCAAGGGAGCTCGTGCTCTGCACCCATGCGGCTGGCCTCTCACTGGCCAGGTCCCCAGGCTCCACCCCAAGGGACTATCCAGCCACCCCGCCTGGCCTCACCGCCGCACGCCACCACAGTAGCGACAGTCCACCAGGAAAATGCAGCGCAGCGCCCGGGTCACCCGCACGTGGGACGTCTGCCGCACCAGCACCACGATGGCCTCCACAAACTGCACCACCAGCACGGAAGTCTGGGGGCAGCAGGCACAGCATCATCAGCTCCGAGGCCCGGGACACAGAGGACTGATAGGCACGGCCCCTCCCTGTCTCAGTCAGTAACAGCCCCACAAGGGGCTCTAGCTCCCAGCACAGATGTGCAGCCTGGGGGTGACATCCACGGGCCTGGACCCCAGGCCCCTTGGGCTGGCTGAGAGACAGGAGAGCATGCGCCTCCCTCCAGCTGCCTGCCCTGAACACCAGGGACCTGGCCAGGCTGCCAGGGTCAGGACAGTTCCCCAGGTGATGATTTGGGGTACAGGCTGGGCCCAGGCCTGAAGGCACGACCAAGAAAATGTGGCAGCCGTGGAGTGGGCAGACAGACATCACCTTGACCATGGTCCGCTTGTGCCGGACGAAGGTGTGGAGGCCCAGCCACCGAAGCTTCATGCAGAGCTCACACACCACCACCATCAGGGCGAACAGCTCCAGGGTGGCGTGGACCTGCAGGGCAGGCGTGGGGACGCGTCACTGCCGGGGCCACCCGAGACTACCTCTGTCTCCGTCTCTTCCCCACCAGGGACCAGGACAACACACAGCACAGTTCACAAGGCCTGGTCACCCCGGATGCCAGACAGAAGCTCGGAAAGGGAGCTTTCCCCAGAACATCTGAATACAAGTTTGATATTTAAGAAACAGAACCACCGATCTGCACAGGGGAAAATGAGGAAAGTGCCTGGGGCTCGAGAGTGAGAAAAAAGATAGCATTTTAGGGTTTCTGTTTGTTTGTTTTGGTACTGGGGATGGAACTCAGGGCCTCGTGCTTTCGAGGCAGGTGTTGGAACCACTGCGCTAAATCCCCGGCAAAGATAGCATTTTATATCCAGCCCTGCTCCAGGAAGGATTGTGTGCCATTTATTAAAGAACCATAAAAGGCATTTAGGGAGCGTGAAGCAGGGGTTTCAAAAGCAAAGAGGAAGGGAGGACATCAGAACGTAACTGGAAATCCGGAGTCTACAAGACAAGGGCTGCCCTGCAGACGGAGGCCTGGGGCCGCCTTCCTCATTTTGGACTGAAGGCCAACAAGGGCACAGGGAAGCCCTTGTCCCCTGGGGCTGTCCCCTAGCCATCCCACTGGGCCCTGGACCAAGAGGGTGGCCAGATGGGGTCCGTGACTGGACACCGATGTCATGTGTCCCCTGCCCACCTGGGACGAGCCTTCCAGCAGGACAGTCCTGAGCTCCTGAGCTTGGGGGAGCAGCAGGGCATGAATCTCCTTGAGACTCACAGAAAGATGGGATAGCAGGTGAAGGAGGGGCAAGGACTCAGGAGGACACAGGCGGGGCCCCACATGCCACCGGGCCGTGGGACAGGGGCACAAGGATGCCATGGGGCAGGGTTGTCACTGGGTGCCCTGCCCACCACAGCTGGGGCGTGACGCCCACCCACTCGTGCCCAGACCCCCAACCCAGGTGCCTGCCCACCCATGCTCACATAGATGCCGAGGCGCAGCGCAGGCACAGCAGGCGCCTCACACAGCGTCAGCAGCAGCAGCAGCAGGGCGGTGAGCAGCTCCATCAGGTAGAAGACATGGTTGTGTGCGAAGAGGTAGGCCGCCAGCGCTTTGGCATCCTTGGGATGGGTGAAGAACTTGTCGTTGTTCTCGCCTTCCTGCGAACACAGGTGTGGGGTGGCCAGGGAGGGAAGGCGGCTCTGGTGGCCCAGAGGATGGGGCCAGAGTGCAGAGGATGGAAATGGGACATGTGAACTGTTACCGTCATCAGGGAGCCACATCCAGGCCTGCTGAGGGCAGGTGGGAGACCGGCTGCCCAGCCGCTGCTGAGAACCCTGGGACCCAGGGACAGAAAGCCTCAGAGGAGGCCCAGAGGTGGCGCCCTTGAGGCCTGCAGAGCCCGAACTCTCGCCCAGAGCAAAGAGCTCAGCGGCCAAGCCTAATTACTTCCCGACACCCTCCCTGTGGGTCCGAAAGTCCCGAATGTCCCAGGCTGTGTGGGGGACAGTGCTAGAGCTTCCTCAGGATCATGGTGAGGAGGGAGGGTGCCTGCCAGGCACGGGGACAGCAGCCGTCACAAGGTAAGGCCCCCATATCCGCCATTCCAGTCACATGGGAGGAAAAGCGAGCCAGGCCAGAGGGTGCACCAAGAGCTGCCCCCAGGGCCCTACTAACTTCTGCGTCACTCAGGCTGCCCAGGCCCACATTCTGTATTCTTTGGCCTTTTCTTTTCTCTTTGTACTTCTACACTTTTAACTGACAAATAAGAATTGCATGTATTTATGGGGTATATTTTGTTACATGGATACATTAGGGAATGATTAAATCAAGCCAATTACCATATCATCACCCCATTTACCCTGTGTGTGTGTGGTGTATCGTGGGAATATTTAAAATCTCTCTCAGCAGTTTTGAAATACATACCTGGCTTTTTGGCTTTTTTGACACAGGGTCCCCCTATGTAGTCCAGGCTGGCCCTGAACTCACTACGTAGCCCAGGCTGGCTTTGAACTCATGGAGCTCCTCAGCCTCCCGAGTGCTGGAATTATAGATGTGTACCACCACATCCAACCTCTACCATATTAACTATGTTTACAATACTACATGACAGACCCCAAAATCTTATTCCTCTCGTCTACTGAAACCTTCCACCCTCTTACTAAAATCTCCCCATTCCTGACTCTGTTCTCAGCCCCTGGTAACCACCGTTCCTCTCTCTACTTCTATGAATTCAACTTTTTTAGATTTCTCATATAAGGGAGATCACACAGTCATATGTCTTCTGGTGCCTGGGTTATTTCACTTAACTTCACTTAACAGGTTTCCATGTTGCATGTTGTTGCAAATAACAAAACGTCCCCTTTTTCAAGGCTGCATAGTATTCTATTGTGTGTAGAAACATTTTCTTTATCCATCTACCAATGGACTCTTGATTCTATAACTTGGCTGCTGCAAACAATGCTGCACAAGAGTATATATTTGTTTTAAGTCCTCTGAATACATTCCCAGAATTGGTATTGCTGGATCATATAGTAAGTAGTTCTATTTTTTTTTTTTTTCAGTACTGAGGATTGAACCCAGTGCCTGGTGCATGCTAGGCAAGTACTCTTACCACTAAGCAACATCCCAAGCCCTTTTTATTGTTAATTTTGAGAGTCTCCTAAGTCACCCAGGCTGGTCTTCAAATCGCGATCCTCCTGCCTCAGCTCCCTGAGAAGCTGAGATGGACCTGTGCACCACCTGCCCGACTACTTTCCAGTTTTCAGTCTATGTGCTGCTGAAGTGAGTATGATTGCTTTTAATTCTCCGAGGACTCTCTGGGCTGCTGTGCTAACTCACGCTCCCCCACAGTGCCCGGGCCCCTTCCCTCCAGCCTCGCCCCCATCTTTTTGCTGACAGCCCTTTTTCTAGGCATGCGATATTGCATTCCCACAGCCCACTTCTTCAGCTACAGTTCTTGGTTATTTCTAACTTCCTAACTCCTCAAAACGGGGGGCTTTGCCTTTGACTCCTTCACCCCAACAATAATGGGACAGTGGCCCACAGCCAGGCACAGTGCTGCACACTCCCGGAGGCTGAGGCAGGAGGGTCACAAGTGTGAGCTCAGCCTGGACACCTTAGGGACAGTGAGATCTGTCTTGAAATAAAAAAGAAAAAGGGACTGGGGACAGACCTAGCTTCATACAAAGGCCTTGTGTTTGTTCCCCAGTATTGGGAATTAAGAAAAAGTGAGCAGCCATCCTTGGCCATGTGCTAGCTAGTAGCAGGCGTGGTGCCCATCTCTTCATGTGCACCCTGTCCCCACTGCTCCTGACAGTGTTCCCGAGGCAGTGCTGCCGTTACCTGGTGTGACAGATGAGAAGACTTCGTGTGCTGAGGACCCAGAGCACCCACAGTCCCCGGGGCAGCAGCAGCTCCAGAGCCCTGTTCTTCACCACCGTGGCCTCCTGCTAACGTCACAGGCAATTGATGGCCTGGCCTGAAATGGTCCCCTTGGGAACACAGCAGGTGACACCCCAAGGCCCTGTTGACCTTGCCAATGCAGGCTGGGAATGGGGCGGTCCCCACTTCATCGGCTTCATCCATTGTCACCTGGTAGCCAGCACTCAGTGACACCAAGAGCACTAACATGGCCGACGTCAGCCTGCAGCATCACCTTGCTTCTGTGCTCCCTGCCGGGGTGACATAGCTCCCGCCCTGACCATGGACAAGGCCGGGGTCATTTTTGGACATCACCGTGGAGGGTGGGGGACATGCTGCTGGTGTCTCACACTCAGTGTCTCTGGCGCACGGCCCCACAACACACTAAGATCCTGTCTCCGTCCTAGGGCCGAGGCTGGGCAACTGCGCCCACTCCTCATTGCCCTCAGAGGGTGCAGGCAGAGCAGAGTGAGCTTGGGCCCCGGAGAAGGCACCCGGCATCTGGGAGCACGGTCCACGCTGCCATCACGCACAGACAGACAGCCTCACCCCTCGAGTCTTCACAACTCAGAGATGGAGAGAGTGCTGCCCTCTTTAGCAAAAACAAAAGACAAACCGAAGACCTGGTGGGGACAGGCCCAACTAAGGGCACACATCTGGGCAGCGGTGGCACACACGGGGGGCTGGGAAGCTTCTGGCTGGAATTATTTAAAAAATCCAATTGTTGCACAATTTCTTCTAACAAACAGCTGGAAGGAAAGCCTAGCTACAGGAAGCCAGTGCCAGGAGGGCTCAGATCCAAACTCCAGGACTTGGAACTGCCACGGAGGTGTCAGGGATGAGGGCTCCACCAGTCAAGACAGGGGAGACACCACCCATGTCCCCGGGCTCCAATCCCAACCCAGAGGACACCGGGCTTGTTTCCCGGCTTCAGTCTGTGAACTGGATGAGGACAGATCCAAAGGCGGGCGGCCCCAACTCCCAGGTTCTCAACTCCATTCTCTGATTCAGGTCCACTGGACATCAGCACTGTCTAAGGGCTCCAGGACCACGGAGCCTGGGCTCCCGAGGACAGAGGACCCGCAGGTTCCGGGCTGCGCAAAGCAGGCCCGCCAAGGGCCCTGCACACAGGCGGCGGGCTCAGCACTGGACTGCAGTGTACAGGCAGCTGCAAGCAGGGTACATCTCCACCCCGCCAGACCTGCCAGGAACAGCTGCAAACAGCTGCTCATGGGAATCTGCATTCTCCTTTCTTTTTTGTTTATTTTTGGTTTTTTGAGGCAGGGTCTCCCTCTGTAGTTCAGGCTGGCCCTGAAACCCACTATGTAGCCCAGGCTGCCCTTGAACTCATGATGATCCTGCCTCAGCCTCCAGAGTGCTGGGATTACAGGCCTGTGCCACCACACCCAGCTCTCTTTTTATTTTTAGGAAATGATGTATTTTTTATAAAATAATTCAAATACCATACAGATTTTTAAAGGGAACCAGCACTCCATCAGTCAGACACCTTTCTTTTCAGTACTGAGGACTGAACCCGGGGACAGGGACACTCACACTGAATCACATCCCTAGCCCTCTTGCTAAATTGCTCCTGCTGGGCTAGAACTCATGGTGATCCTTCTGTCTCAGCCTCCTGAGGGCTGTGATCAGCCCAACTTCCAAAAGTGACCTCTATTTTCTCAAGCACATGGTCCATTTTCCAATGGACACGTGGTCAGGTACAGAAATGTGGCAACAACATGTGGAAGAAAGGACATCACCTGGAAGCCAGACAGACAGTTTACTGATTTTTTTGTGATGCTGGGGACTGAACCCCGGCCTCGGGTACGGTAAGCACAGGCTCTACACAAGCCACACCCCCAGCCCCTAGAGGTCAGTTTAAACTTGGGCTCTGTAACTGCCTGCCTGGGTGGCCTCAGGCATCACTTAGCCCCTTTGAGCCTCAGCTACCACATCTGTACCACAGGAGTGGCTCACCCCAGCCTGGGAGAACCTTAAGAAGATGAGCAGCTGCCCCTCAAAGTCCCACATTTTTATTGCCAATGTTTCACACTCACTGGGGAAAAGAAGGAATTACCAGATTCCCGAGTCCTCAAAGCCGTTCTCTCTGTGTTCTGACAGACCCTGTGCTCTTACCCTTACCAAGGGGACCCTGAGGGACACAGGACGCCCACCTGAGCAGGCTGGGGGCTTCTGGAACATTCCACTGCCCCAGCCTGGTCCCAACGCGTCTGTGTAGGAGCGCGGCTGTGTGTGACCGGCACAAGAGCTCCAGAAATGCACCACAGCGGAGCCAGCACCAAGCACGTATCTCGATTTAATTACATCCTTTTAACAAATGGACAAAACCAGTACTTCCATAGGGAACGGATTCAAAAATATTAGGGGAAATTATCATGCCAGTAGATTTAAGAAAAATTTTATTTCCTTACACAAACTCTTACTCAGTGGATGCCAGAAACTAAAGTTTTCTAGCAACAAGAACAGCAATAGTAAGATGCAGACACCACAGCCAGTGAGTGACAGGAGAGAGGCAAGAGCTCCTAGGGCGAGAATCCCACTGGATCTCAAGAGCCCCCCAAAAAGTGATTCCTCCCACCCAGTATTTTATTTCTTAGTCTTTTTTTCAGTAAGAAACTCCCAGATGTGTGAGTGAGAGAGGGAGGAGAGAAAGAGACAGAATTCTTAGTATAGGCTGTCCTTGGATTATAATTTATAATAAAGTAAATGTATAATAACAGAAGTACATAATGAGAGAAAATACTCTTATTATCAAAATAGCTAAGTAAATCGGGTAATTTACTTGATGTAATTTAAAGACACTTACATGATATTTACACAAGAGTGATAAAGCTTATGCTACATGCTATTTATAAAAAAAAGAGTATAGCTCAGTGCTAGAGCACTTGCCTAGCAGGCACAAGGCCCTGGGTTCAAACCCAGCACCACAAACAACAAAATAGCAGGTTATACACAGCATGACTGTATTTTTTTTTTTTTTTTTTTGAAACAGAATCTTGCTATGTTGCCCAGGTTGGCCTCAAACTCCTGGGCTCACGCAATCCTCCTGTCTCAGCCTCCCAGAAGCTGGGATTATAGGCTTCACCATCATACCCAGCTTGTATTTTGTTTTAATATAGAAGGAAATAAAGTCGACAGAGACTGCCTTGGGTGAATGTTTTTTTCATTTCCTATTTGTACCAAATTACTTAGAATGAGCACAGATTACTATTATAGAAAATTATTGGGGCCGGGGATTTAGCTCAGTGGTTCTGCCACCTGCCTCGCAAGCACAAGGTTCCGAGTTCAATCCCCAGTACCAAAAAAAAAAAAAAGAAAAACAAGAAAATTATTGTTTTCCAAAATGAAAAAAAAAAGCAAGCATGAAATAGCAGAAATGAACACAGGGTGAGTAAAATGTGACAGCCACACTGTGGTGCTGAGAAACCATACAGTTTAAGGACAGAGAGGAACTCCTCCCTCCCAAGAACTCACCTCCCAGTGTAGCCCCGGGAAGAGGGAGGGGACACAGAAGCCCAAGAGGGCAGACTCGGGGCACCCTGGGCAGGCACAGCACCCACGGGGGTCAGAGGAGGAGGGGTGCGCGTGCCCACTCACAGGCTCCTCAGCAGGCAGCCCTCCCCACCACGACACCGCGGAGACTCACCTGGAGGTAGATGGCTGCCTCTTGGTAATTCATCTCCCAGTCGTGTGGGGTGGGGCTGGCAGGGGAGTTCTCGCCCCCAGAGACCAGACTGGGGGCCCGGGAGTCAGGGATGGTGTGGCTGCCCCCATCTGCACGGTGAGAGGAGAGAGATTCATTTACAACCCGGGCGCAGACAACAGAGCTCCATGGGCTGAGGGGACTGGGGGGTCACTCTGTCCTCTCACGTTCACCCATGAGCACAAGTCAGTGCCCCATCCTGAAGTAGGTCTGGAAGTCCTCTTTCACGAGCATCGTATTCATAGTTGTGCTGTCCTGGCTGCACAAATTGATTCCAAACATTTGTCTTCTATGCTCATTTTGACTTTGAGGAAGAGCCAGAAGTTGCAAGGTGCCAGATCCGGTGGAAAAGGTGGATGAGGCTACACTTCAGTGTTGTTACCAGCCTGTCTTTCTGCTGGCAGCACTTGGCAGCAGCATTCATTGTATTTTTTTATCAAACCTGGTAGAGCCACTCAGGAAAGAGGGCTTCCAGGGCTTCTACAGAAAGCGGCCAGAAGGATAGGATAAGGGGGGGGGGGCGGTGAAGGGATTAAGGACAAGATGTCTTTTGCTAAAATAAATTCTTTCATGTAAACACCCTACGTTTGATCAGCCCTTGTATACAAGTCTACTTGTCTTTACAAACATGGAGGAGAAATGCGAACTCAGTGAAACTGGTACCTGTGTGGGGTGAGAGGAATAGAGCAGAAGTGTCACTAACAGAGTACTCTTTGTGTGGACTTTGGAAGTCTGTTGATTCTACTTAGCCAAAAATTTACAGAACTGGATCTGTTCCCGGTATGGGGTCATCTGCTGCTTTCCCCTGCTGACAGCTGGGTCCTCCTCTTCCCACACTCCGCCCTGATTGGCCCTGGCAGAATGCCCTCTGCCTGTCCTCTGCCCATGCTGCTTGGTTCAGAGCTGCCACAAGGTCCCCAGGCTGGCTGGGACACGGGGGTCACCTCAGGCACATGATTGTTGACACATGGCCACCCAGGGACAGCTGAACTTGGAACTTTTCCTGGGCCAGTTTGGAAGGAGGGGCTCTTTCTGACGCCTGGCTGCCCAAGAAGGAAGTCAGCAGAGAATGGAACAATCAATAGGAGATAATACTGGCTGTGCCCCTGCGATCCTAACTTCCAAACTCCAAACCGAGGAGGACCCTACTGAAGCGTGTCTCAGTTGGAGCTGTGACAACAATGCAGCCCTTGATGACTCACGGGTAAACAGGCACACCTCAAAATGGCTCCCAACTTGTGAACTTACTGGGACCAAGCGAATCTAGGACAAAAATAAGGTCCCCCACGACCCACACCCTGAATCATGCACCTGTAGGAAGGCGCAGAATCAAACGTTTGGACAGATTTGCACAGGGGTAGGACGCAGAGGTATACGGAGCACAACCACAAGCCGGAGGGCAGGAAAAGCACGGGGTTCACAGGAATGCCGGGTCACAGAAGCTGTGCTGATCTGCAACCACCAGGCAAGGGTGCCCAGGCCGGGCAATCAGCAGAGCCCTTCCCCCAATTCTAAAAACACCCATATTGAGGCATGATGGACAGACAATAAAACATATATTTAAAGTGCACAAGGTGACTTTTTTTTTTGGCAGTGGTGCTGGGGATGGAATCCAGGACCTTGTGCACACGAGGCAAGCGCTCTGCCACTGAGCTGTCTGTAAAGTATTCTGATGTGTGCATACCTGTGAAATGCCGCTGCAATCAAGATGATGTACCCATTGCCCCTCCTGCCTGCCTGCCCAGGGGACCCCAGGCAAACACTGACTTGCTTTCTGTCACTATCATATCAGTCTGTACTCTAGCTCTCCTCTGATTTTTATTTTTTGAGATAGGGTCTTGCTATGTAGGTCAGGCTAGCCTTGAACTCAGTTCTCCTGCCTCAGCCTCCTGAGTGCTGAGATTACAGGCATGCACCCCCACACCTGGCCCTGTTTCTAGTTTTTGGCTGTTTCAAATGAAGTCGCTGTGAACATTCATGTACCAGGCTTTGTGTGGACATATGTTTTCACTTCTTTTGGGCAAATAAATATGCAGAGATGTATCAGAAGGGTCACACATTTTACCTTTTAGGAAATGCCAAACCCTTTCCCAAAATGACTGTACCAAATGACATTTCTACTAGCAGTGTATGAGAGTTCCAGTTCTTCTACATCCTTGCCAACAATTGATTCATCCAGTCTTTTTAAACATCTTCAAGAAATCAACAAATGCTGGTAAGGCTGCAGGGAAAAAGGAACCCTTCCACATTGGGCAACCACTATGGAAATCAGTGTGGAGATTCCTCAAAAAACTAAAGCTAGGAATTTCATTCCACCCAGCTACTCTGCTTCTAGGCATCTTTCCTAAAGAGTTAAGGACACCACATTATATACATTTTTGTTTTTTGTAACCAAGTGTCAAACTCGAGTCCTTGCACTTGTGAGGCAGGCGGCGGAACCACTAAGCTAAATCCCTGGCCTGACACCACATTATAGTGATCCGTGCATACCCATGTTTATAACCAACACAAGGATCGAGGAGTGGAGCAGCGAGGAGCTGAGCTGCATGGAGCTGAGCCGCACACGCTCCCATTAGCACTGCCCTCCCAACCCCCGGGCCTCCAGGCTGCACCGGTACCTGGATCCACACCGCGGAGGCATAGGGGCTCATAAAGGCCATTGTCCTGCTGAGCTCCAGAAGACACAGCAGAAGTGAACAACAGTGAGGGCCTCTCTCAGGCTCCTTGATGAAAACTGAAGCCCATTGAAAAAGTGAAAAGAATCTCTGCAATAAAGGCACACCAGACCACTGTACCTGGTAAGTTGGAGGGATCACCACCTCCCATAGGAACCTGGGCTATCTTCAGGGGAAAGGCAGCTGGAACCTGCAGTAGAACGTTGCAGAGTTCAACCCTGCAGGAGGACAGGGAGCTCAACTTGGGTCTTGCAGCCAGAAGTCTACCTGAATCTCAGGGGATTGCTACTGGCTTGCTGAGACTAACTGACTTCAATCTGCACACTGCTCCCCACATTGTCTATTGTGACAGCAGAGACATACACTGAAGAAGGCCCTTCATTTGTATTTTTTATTTTCAAAATTAATTTTTTCTTTTATTTTTAATTTTTTTCTTATTTTCAATTTTTTCTTTTTTTTCCCTTTTTTTCCTTTTCTTTCTCTCCCTTACTCTCTTGCTCTCCCACCTTGTTCTTCATTTCCCTTTTTGTTCCTGTTCCTGCCCTAATTTGGATTTCTTCTTTCTTTTTCTTCTCTTTCCTTCTCTCAGCTGTCATTAGTTTTAAAGGGAAGTGAATACAGTTTCTAGCTTCCCTATTGCTGTTAGGTTCTTCTGTTCTTCTCTTTGTTCTTTCATTCTGTCTTTTCCTCTTGTCTTCAACAGTTATCTAGACTTTGGGTGATCTTCCTCTGTCCTCTGGCCTCACTTCTGATCTTTCCCTATCTTTCTACCTCTATCCCTCCCTCCTCAACTTCTTCTAAGTCCCCATCCCAAAGTGTAAAGTTGCTATATTGAAGAGTTTATTCACTATAAACATATTTTGGGCTGGTCCTCAATTTTGATTTAATTCACATGGTTAAAGGTGATAGATTAATAACTACCACAAATTCTCATTTTCTAAGCTGTGCTTGATGGTATTGTTTTTGCTGATTGAATCACTTGGGCTAAGGTGTTGTGATTGATCTAATTAGTTGTCCTTCCTGTTATAATGAAAATGAGATTGCCTCAGAGTCATTAGAGACTCAAAACCTAAAGATCAGCTATATCTGGAAGACAGCTCTGAGAAGGAATCATCCCATAAGGGTTATAAATAGAAGCAATGAAGATTCTTACAATAAGCAATATGGAAGCATCAACTCAGGAATTAAACCAAAAACAGTACCAACAAAAAAAAATAGAAATTAAAAGACACTTAAGCAAGGTGCAAACCCAGACTTCTAGCTCATCAAAGGCAAATTCTGGGGGAAACAAGGTGGAAAAGTCTGATGATCAACCACCTGGACACCCTGAACTGATAGCACAGGAAGTAACAAAACAGATGAATGAGGCCCTAAAAAATTCAAAACACAAATAATTTCCCAGATAACTACAGAGATGGTAAGCAGAATGAAAGACATGATTAGAGACTCTAAAACAGAAACAGATAAAAAATTAGATGTGTTCTGGACCATAATGGAAGCCATGAATGCCCAGCATAGGAAAGAAATGGAAACCATGAACACCCAACATAGGAAAGAAATGGAATCCATGAAACAGATTCAAACAGATACCAGGAGATTAAAAACTACTGAAAGTATCTGCAGCAGACTGAGCCAATCTGTTTTTTGTTTTGTTTTGTTTGGTACTGGGGATTGAACTCAGGACCTTGTGCTTGCAAGGCAGGTGGTGGAACCACTGAGCTAAATCCTGGGCCTACTGAGCCAATCTGAAGACAGAATATCAGATATAGAAGGCAGGATGGTGGTCAGCGACCATGAAAAGAGAGATTTCTTTTTGATCCTCGGTACCAAAAGAAAAAAGAGAGAGAGATCTCTTAAAAATAGTAAGGGACCGCAAGGACCCGAGTTCGATCCCCAGTACCAAAAAAAAAAAAAAAATAGTAAGGGACCATGAGAAATTAATCCAACAGCTCCTAGATGACCCAAAGAAGAATAATATAAGACTGATAGGAGTCCACGAAAAAGCAGGAGAAAGTACAAATGACATGAAAAAACTGTTCACAGAATTAATGACAGAAAACTGCCCAAACAGAGCAAAAGAATTTGACATACAGATAAAAGAGGCATATAGGATTCCAACTAGACATGATCAAAAAAATCTATACCTAGACACATAATAATCAAGCTCTCGGAAACCCAAAAGAAGAACAAAATACTACAAGCAGTTAGAGAAAAGAAACAAATCACATACAAAGGAAAGCCCATCAGCAGACTTTTCTTTCTTTTTTTTTTTCAGACTTTTCAGCACAAACCCTCAAGTCAAGGAGAGCCTGGAGGGAGGTATTTGAAGCCCTAAAAGAAAACAACCTCCAACCTAGACAGATGTATCCTACAAAACTATCTTTCAAAATTGATGGGGAAATAAGATACTTCTATGACAAAGAACTCCTGAGAATCTTCATGAATATCAAACCAGCACTCCAAATAATTCTAAACAATATCCTGCAAAAAGACAATGAAGGTCATAACTCCATGAGGCCCAACAGAGCAAAATCCATCAGGCAAGGCAAGAAATTAAAGGGAGAGGGAGAAAAATTAAAAATAAAAGAGCCAACAACAGGAAAATAACATGACAAGGATAAGCCAATACATATCAGTTATAACCATCAATGTTAATGGCCTTAATTCACCAATCAAAAGAAATAGACTGGCAGAATGGATTAACAAGCAAAATCCAAAAACATGCTGCATACAAGAAACATACCTAGTTCAAAAAGAAATTCATATATTGAAAGTAAAAGGATGGAAAACAGTTCTCCATGTAACAGGAACTTGAAAAAAAGCAGGGGTAGCTATCTTATTTGCAGACAAAGTGGATTTCAAACCAAAACTAATTAAGAGAGACGAAGAAGGTCACTACATTCTTGAAAAGGGAACAATCCAAGAGGAAGAGATGATAATCATAAATATATATGCACCAAATACTAATGCCCCCAACTGTACAAAACAAGTATTAATGGACATGAAAAACCAAATAAGCACTAATACAATAGTGGGAGACCTCAATACCCCACTATCATAAACAGATAGATCATCTAGACAAAAAATTAACAACGAAATACTAGAACTGAACCAAGCTTTCGAACAAATGGACTTAATAGATGTCTACAGAGTGTTCCACTCCACAAAATCAGAATATACATTCTTTTTGGCTGCACATGGGTCATTCTCCAAAATAGATCACATGCTAGCTCATAAAACAGGTTTAAGTGAATGCAAAGGAATTGAAGTTATTCCCTGTATATTAGCAGACCATAGTGCAATTAAACTGGACATCAATAACATAAGAAACCGCAAGAACTCCATAAACACATGGAAATTGAATAACACTCTCTTGAACAACCAATGGGTCACAGAGGAAATTAAAGAAGAAATTAGATTCTGCAATTATAAGCAACACAATAGCTAGATCTTGGAAGGGGCCTATAGGTTCATCAACAGGTGAATGGATAAAAAAAAAATGTGGCGTTTATATATATATACTGGAGTACTACTCTGCCACAAAGGACAGATCTGAGTCATGTGTAGGAAAATGAATGCACCTTGAGACCGTAATGTTAAGTGAAATAAATAAGACACATGAGCTTAACTATTACCTTATTTGTTATATGAGAAACCAAAATATAAATAAGGAGCAAAATAAAAGATAGATAAATAGGAAACAGGGAAATCTTTTGTAAAAGGGAAGGGAACAAAGAGATGGGGGGTGGAAGGAGGGGAAGGGGATGAAAAAGAGTTAAGAGGTGTGATGTACATGCACCAGTTCCCCACGAAGAATGTGCTCATTATGTACTGCAGACATATACTAATAAATAAAAATTATTTATTTATTTACTTGTTTTTTCTAATAAATAAAAATTTAAAACTAAGTAATTATAAGCATTCTAAAAGTTGTTTTTGGGTTTGCGTGTGTGTGTGTGTGTGTGTGCGGGTGTGTTTGTGGTGGTGGTGGTGGTGGTGGTGGTGGTACTGGGGACTGAACACAGGGACTTTTGCACTCAGCTACATCCCCAGTCCTTTTCCCTGTTCTCATTTTGAGACAGCATCTCAGTAAGTCACCAAGCTGCCCACACTGGACTCAAACTTGCAATCCTCCTGCCTCTGCCTCCCAGAGTGCTGAGATTATAGGTGTGTACCCACATGCTTGGCTCAGTACTGGACTTGTAATCTCAATGCTTTAAGTCCATATTTTACTAATGACTAATAATGGTGAGCATCTTTCCATATGCCTATTTTATATTTGTGCATCTTCCTTGAAGTATCTGTCTAAATATTTAACTTGTTTCTTTACTGTGATACTACTGAATTGGAGAGTTCTTCTATGTATTCAGGATATAAGTCTTTGATCAGACACATGATTTACAAATACTTCTTCCCAGTTTGTGGGTTCTCTTCCCATTGTTTTAACACTGGCTTTTCAAAAGCCACTTTGAAACAAGTTTAAAATTTCTTGATGAAGGCTAATTTATCCACTGATGCTTTTTTTTTTTTTTCCGGTACTGAGGATTGAACTCAGGACTTTGCACTTGTGAGACAGGCGCAGTGCCACTGGGCTAAATCCCCAGCCCCTCACTGATGCTTTTATAGATTAATACTTTTGGTATTGTATCTAAAAGCTAATTCTAGAAGATTTGACATCAGTATACACATCTTGATTAATGCAGCTTTATAGGTCTTAAAAACCAAGCAGAATGAGTCCTCTAATTTTATCTTTTTCAAACTTCCTTTTTTTTTTTTTTTTTTTTTGTGGTACCGGGGATCGAACCTGGGTCATTGTGCTTGCAAGGCTGGCGGTGGAACCACTGAGCTAAATCCCCAGCCTCAGTGGTAGTCTTCTTGTGCAGCACACACAGGTCCTGGGTTTGATCCCCAGTGCTGCATAAAACAAACAACCCTTTGTAAGAGCCAGGGCTGCCCATTCAAGAGATGCAGATGAAAACAACACTGAGATTCCACCTCACCCCAGAAAGAATGGCTGCTATCAAGAAATCAACCAATAGCAAATGGTGGCGGGGTTGTGGGGAGAAAGGAGCCCTTCTCCATTGTTGATGAGAGCGCAGACTGGTGCAACCACTGTGGAAATCCGTGTGGAGATACCTCAAAGAACTAGGACTAGAGGTCCCGTTTGACCCAGCTATTTCCCTGCTGGGTATTGTTCCCAAAGAATTAAAAGAATCATACCGCAGCGATATATGTGGACCCATGTTTACAGCAGCACAGTTTGTAACAGCTAAAGCTTGGAAACAGCCCAAGTGCCCATCAACTGGAAACTGGATAAAGAACATGTGGTTTTTTTAATAAAATGGAGTACTACTCAGCCATAAAGAATGAGAAACTAGAGTCATTTATAGCTAAATAGATGCATATTGAGGCAATACTCTTAAGTGAAATAAATAGGACACACACGTGTAAATACCAAATAGTTTCTCTGGCGTGAGAAACTGAAAGTGTAAATAAGGATGAAAATGACTGAAACGAATAACTGATAATTTGAAATAGGAAAAGGTCCAAAGGTGTAGGGGTGGCGGGAGGGGAAAGGGAAAGGAAAGAAGGGAAAGGAAAAATTGTGAGAAAGAAAAAAAAAAATGGGAAAAAAAAAAGGGCCAGGGCTGCCCAGCAATGGCCTGGGCAGGGAGGCTGTGCCTTGTCAGGTTTGGTTGGTAAAAATAAGCAAGTCAGTGCTGAGCTCCATTAGACCTTGAAATGTAAATATTTCTTACTTTATTCTAAATATAACCTGCAAATTAGAAACTCTTAATAAAAACAGTTAAAAAGCAACAACTGCTTTGTTTGCTGCACACCCCCAGGATAGAGGCTGGTTCCTAGCAGCCTTCCTGCATGTGGATCTCCTGTCTGAGAAGCCAGCCAGGGGCCCCACCACAGGGCTGGGAGTAGGCCAGGGCGCTTCCAGAGTGAGCCAGCGGCTGGTCCTGCTGCCCTCAGGACCCACAGCATCTATGTATTTAAAGGAATGGAGCAACCGGAGGGAACAGGCCGGTGGGGACAGGTGGCCCAGAAGCCACCGCACACTTGGGAGCTGCCTGGTGCAGGCAGAGCCCAGCACCTGCACCTGGCACCACATTGCCTGGCTGCGGGGGTGGTGGTGGTGGCCACAGCGTCTCTCCCAGCACACACATCCCCATGCCCTCCTGATGAACCACAGCCCAAAGGCCATCTAGAAGCACACCAGCTTCTGCCAAATAACAGACACAAGGAGTCGGGGGCACGTTCTGAGCACCTCATATGTATCAGACAATTTCAGCCCCATAGCAAACCAGGCACCAGACGCTACCAGTGTCCCCTCTACAGGAGGGGCTGGTGCCCTACCCAGGGTGCCCACATTTACACTGACTGATGGTCCTCCAGGTGGTCCCTATTGGGAGCTGGTTCTGGAGCCAGCTGGAGCCAGTTCTGGAGCTGGAGTGGGACAGAAAACCCAGGAATCAGAGTGCACGGTTAAGAGACCTTGCTTCGGCGTCTCCATCTCTAGCAATTTGCTTTCATGGTGTTTTTCGCCAGAACCTGGGGAGTCCTGTGATGGAAGTTTCCTGCTGAATTCTGAGGTGCTTTCTGCTGCCGTCTTAGACATGGTGACTGTTAGGTCTGAGCAGATCTTGGAGACTGCTTCCTTTACACCTGCCTTCTAGAGACAGGGAAACTGGGGGCCAGGGGCAGGTGTGGTGCGCCCTACCTAATGGAGCCACACAGTAACAAGGCCAGGTCTGGCCCCCATGGAGAATCCTGAACATCTCTCTGCTGCCCTTCACCAGAGCCACGTGCAGGGTGGCACCATAGATCCACTGCTGCCACACGGATGGCGCAACCCCTGCCACCCTCTCTGACCCACGGCATGCAGTGGGGAGACGAGGTTTGCAGCCAGACCCCAATCAGAGTGAGTGGCTGGTCTTTGCAGAGCATCACCCCTACCACCAGAGCTCAGAATGCACCATGACGGCCCCAGGTGACTCAAGGAGAGGTGGAAGGAGGCCTCAAGGTGGGACTGACAGTGTGCTGTCCGTGGCCTACAAGTGCCAGGCGGGCCAGCTACATCAACACAGACCCCGGCTGGGGTAGCCTTGGGACACCAGCACCCTCGCCCTCCCAGGACGACTCTGATCGTCCGAACCACGGCCGCGCTTAGAGTGTAACATCTGGCTTCCTTGGCCATCATGCACTGTGTATGAGCTTAGAACAACAATAATGCATAAATAAGTACAGATATTACACATCAATTAAACAGTTAAAACATTTTTAAAAGGTGACTTCTTACTGGCTCTTCTGCCATCTCTCCCCAGGACCAGCGTAAGCGTAAGTCCTCCGACCAACTCATCTCATACCATTTCTCCACTGGTCAGAGAACTCCTCCGCGCGTGCGTGTGCGTGTAAGGTAAACTTTTTAGCTTAGTGTACCAACAGCCTTCAGAACGCAAACCCTCAGCCCTAAACAGGCACAGCATCGGCCCGCGCCAGCCGTGCAGGGACCGCCCTGAAGCCCGCCCCGCCTCCCTGCGGTCGTCTCGCCCCACCCACCGCCTCCCTCTTACCCCAGAACACGAAGAACTTTCCGCCCAAGGGCCCTCCAACTCCCCGCTCCCTCTGCCCCATCTCATCCTTAAATCTTTCAATTTCCCCCAAGTGCTGTCCCCGCCCCTGCTGGCCTCCCCTGAAATCACACAGCACAGCTTTCCCCTCACTGCTGGGTGCCTCTTGGGGCCACTGCTCCTGACATCCCCTCCCCTGGAGGCCCAGGCCCGCCTGGAAGGCCAGCTCCACGGGGGGAGGGACTGCTGTCCACCTGATGCCCGCAGGGTCCAGAACAGTCCAAGTGGCCAACACACATGCCGGGACTGCTGCGAACAGACCTTGCCTTGCTCACCCACACTCCCAGGGGGACGCCTGGGGACAGCAGGGGCTGGCGGCAGTGTGGTGTGCCGGCGGGCTCGGGAGAGGGTGTGAAGGTCGGGTGTGGCCTGGGCTGTGTTCTCAGCGATCCTTCTCTGAAAGTCTGGCTGCCTGGGGACTGTTTTATACAGGGGTAACTCAAGTGGAACCTTAAAGAAAAGAAAGGAAAAGCCTGACTGAGCTCTGGGAGAGGAAATTAGCCTCCTCCTCCAGCTCTTCCTCTTCGCCCCCAGGCAGACTTTGTTCCCAGAACCACTCAACCTTACAGTCAGAACTGAGAAGCTGGCCAGCTTACAAGGCCCCCAAAGGCAAAGGGCAGTAGCTTGTTTGTGGCTCTCTGGCAGGGACAGGGCTGAAAGGCCCTGGGTGACCTGGCCACTGAGAGGCTTTTCAAGAAAGCCACAGGTGATTCCAAAAAGCCTCCTTCAGCCTGCACGAGTGGCCGGGCAGCACATTTAGGGATTACGGAAAGGGCACGGATGGCGGGCAGGAGCCGCAGCCCCTCCAGGTCCTTTTATATGCAGTTGTAGGTGGGCCAAATCCAGGGCACTGTCGCACATGCCAGAGGCAGGGCTGCACCCGCAATTCCAACTCCTGCCCTGGCTGCTTGGTCGGCCCTGACCCACTCCACTTCTGGGCTGGAGAAGTGGCCAGAGAGGCTATGGAAACACTGTGTGTCCCAGGGGCCCGCTGTCCTGGCATAAAGTGGGCTCAAAGGCTGGCAGCTTCCAGAAGGAAAGGAAGGGTAAGGCCAGGCAGCAGGGGCATGTCAACGGGGACAGGTCCCAAGAGCTGCGTGTGGGGTATCTCCTGAGGGTGCCTGAGTCCCCGCTTGATGGGGACTCGACCCCAGTGGCCCAGCTCCTCAGGACGAACTCCCTCAGTGGGAGGGGACTACCAGCCACCCTGCCTGGTCACACTGGGCGTGAAGGCTCGAGGATGGTCCATCCCCACAACCCTGAGGAGGCCCGAGGATTGTGCTAAGGTCTGTCCATGTCTTCTGCCTGGGAAGCTGTGTGGCAACCCCTGCCCTGGTGATCTGGGCCCTTCCCTGGCCCCCTCCGGCCCACAGAACCTGGCCTGCATCTTCAGGGCGAAACAGTGCCCAGGCCCCTACAAAAACCACTGTCTCTCCCAGTGCATCACCCAGATCCAGCACCATCCCTCAGGCCGGGCCCCTCCACCTGTAGCTGAGAGACCACGTCACCATCCACCCCTACAACCTCACGCTTTGGCAGCATCCTCGCCTGAGCAGGGTCTTCCAGGCAAGCAGAAAGGCGAGGCCCAAAGCCTACCACAAGGGCCCAGCTCAAGGAGAAGGGATGACCTCACGGCGGGGTGGCTGGCCTCCTCCAGCAGCGTGCCGGCCGGCCCTCGCCTCTGCATGTCCACCTGGCTGGAAAGCGGCCAGGCCACAGCCATGCAGGGGGCAGAAGCAGCAGCCTCCCCGGCTCCTGTAGCCACTGAGGAACTCCACGAGCAGGCTGCAGGCTTCAGAAGGGCCGGCAGAGGCTGACCAGGAACAAATGCTCTTGGCAAGTAGAAAGATGGCATTCTACACACCCGGGCAGACCCTAAGGGAACAGTGTGTTCAGCACTTGCAGTGCCCCAGTCAGAGCTGGAGCTCATGAGACCAGGCCGAGAGGGCAGGCACGCCTTCCAGGCCTGCAGACCATGGCTGCGAAGGAACGCCCTTCTCGGGATGAAGCGATGGCCAGTGAGGCGAACATGAAGGCACCGGACGATGGGGCAGGACCAGGAAGAAACTGCTGAGCTGCCAGCATCTGCACACCAAACCACCAGCTCAACTCCAGCTCGGAGGCCGGGCAGGGCCCGCACGGAGGACACAAACGGCCCACGATGACCTGCGTGCACAGATGGCCACGCTGCCACCACGCTGATGTAACAGCCCAGACGGTCCCTGCAAACAGCTGGCTGCTTCACATGCAGCCTCTGAAATGGCCCTGCAGGGAATCCAAGGGTTTCCGTTTGCCGGAGCACAGCATGCAGCAGCATCCTGGTGCTGCTGGATAAATAGGAACAGTTGCCATATGCCCACCCTAAAGCTGCTGGGGAGGAGTGGGGAGCACAGAGGAGGGGCGAGAGGAAAGCGCCCGTCACCCACCCAGTCAGCACACACCATGGCCAGGCCGGGCAGAGCCTTGCTTTCGGCCCGGGGCTGAGAGGTCGCTTTGGATAAAAAGCGACTTCTGGGAGGGAACTCTGATCACAAAAAGCACAAAGACAGACTTGGCAGAACACAAGAGTGCGTGCGCAGAGTGCCACTGAGACCCAGCCCCACGCCTCTCCTCCCTCCCTCCCTCCGTTCCTCCCTCCCATCTTTGAATTCCTGCACACACACCGGCTCCATCCTCTTTAAAACAAACAGCCCGGCCCTCCAGCGCCCCCTCCTCCTGCCCACTTCTGATCTTACTCCCCAGAGCCTCAGTTTCTTCACCCGTCAGCTGGGACTGGTGCCAGCTGTTCTCCCGGCATCGCACAAACAAATTCGAATACCCACAAAGCACCGGGAGCCCTCGGGAAACCAGTGCCCGGCAGAATGACAACGAGCAATTGCCCAGCCGTTTGCCAGTTGTCGCTGAGGGCCCCACTCCATGGGAAAAAGCTCGAAGAGGAAAGGAAAATAAACCAGAGTGATGCTGATAAGTTTTATGGGCCCGGTGTCGCCACAGTGCTTCTGTACCGGCTGGTACTTCAGGGCCTCCGGATGAAAATTAGGCCTAAGCTGCCACTTGGAAGGAGCACGCACACACGTCCTCCCCACTCAGGCTCCTCCTTCTTGTAGCTAGTTGCGCGGAGGGGGGTGGGGGGTGAACCCACAGAGTTGATGCACCCCAGGGACAGTGCTGAACCCTGGGAGAGCTCGGCGAACACCCCCACCTCCAGGGAGACGACACGGGGCTCAGTGCTGCCAGAGGCTCATGGCAGGAGGCACAGGAGGCTCAACGGGGTGGTCCCAGGAATCAAGCACAGTCCTAGAAGGAACTCTGGCTTAGAAGTATGGAGACGATTCCTGGTGCAGCTCCACCTCTGACTTCAGCTACCTCATGGGGGCATAAGTGGCCAGGCACAAAGGAATTCATCCATGTGGGGCCGGGGATTTAGCTCAGTGGTTCCACTGCCTCCCTCGCAAGCGCAAAGTCCCGAGTTCGATCCCCGCTACCAAAAAAAAAAAAAAACATACAGGGATTCATCTATGTGGCCAGCCCAGGGGGATTCGGCCAGGGAAGTGCCCCAAGGCTGACAGCAGCAGCTGCAAACAGAGGAAGTGGGAAGGCAGGAGCCACAGATGTAATAGGCCCTGGGAGTCCAGGAGGAGGACAGGGCAGGTTGGGGAGGCTGGGCTGGGGCCCACCGAGTCATTGAGGGCAGCACAGCCAGCTCCCAAACGGCCACACAAGGACCTTATCTGATGTTCCAAGGTTGCAGCTGCCACCTTGACAGCACAGCTCTAGTCTGAACAGACCATGCTGTAACTCGGTAGCGGGAGGGAGGGTGAAGTTGAAAAGGCTGACCTCCTGTGGACGAATACACACAGTTAAATTTGAAGAGACGATTCGTTAGCACCTACTGTGTACCCATCAGCGCAGTGCTAAGTGTTGGAATAAAAACAGCGACACATGACCTTGTCCCCACAGATCCCCCAACCTGAGGTGACAGAAGGAAGAGGAGTCCAGTGCTTCGACGTCACTGTTAGTTACAACAGCCATGGGGAAGGACCACAGTTGCCCTGCGTGGGGGCCAGCACGCAGTTAGGGAGGCATTCAGAGGCAACATCGAGGCTCTGGAAGGAGGCGGGACCATGTGGCGGCCACAGGTGGTCAGGGAGGTTTGGGGTACATCCCGGACCCAGGGAAGACCAGGCGTACAGCACAGAGATGCGAGCAGCTGGGCCTGCTGAGGAAACTGTGAGGGCTGGGAATCCAGAAGCCTCAGGAGCCTCTGAGCAGGGACAAGGCTGACACGGCAGGAAGTGGTGACAACACCTGGAGCTCACCTGGCTCCAGACCTGGCTGTAAAGGCTTCGGGGTTAACGGGTCTCGAGTATAAAAACCCTGACAAACTAGGCTCTATTAGGGCTCCCGGTCCACAGAGGGCAGCAGAACGCAGAGAGGCCGGGGTGGAGGGGGAGACTTGCCCAGGTCCCTTCTGTCCTGCAAGGTTTCTGTGGCCAGGCTGCAGGCCAGGCTGTCACCACATCACAGAAGTGGACCCGGGCCATGGAGCCCCTGCCCACGTGTGCCTCCAGGAATACACAGCCAGGGGCTCCGCCTTTCTCCTCCCGCATCCATCTCTGCACAGGTGAAACCGCAGGTCCCGTTTCTGCCTTGCTAATGCAGATTCTCAGGGTGGGTTATGTCCACCCAGGGACAATGGTCACTGTCACAGTCTAGTCCCAGTCAGCCTCTCTGGGACAGAGACCTGGGTCCTGCCCCTGCCATAAAGCGTGCCAGTATCTACAGGAAATTCTTGCATAGGGAGCGCCTGACGCTTCCTTCTTAGTCCACAATGTCAACAATGTCAAGCCTGACCTGGAACTGTGCAGCCTTCCCCCTGCCACAGGGCGTAGTGACCCAGGGCACCGTCTGTCACCCCCACTCACTCGCTGAGCACCTGCTAAGCACCAGCTTTACCCTTCATGAAGGATACACACACACACACACACACACACACACACACACACACACACAAGGCACATAGGCTCCGCTCTGTTTCCCAGTGAAGAGTGTGCACCTGTGTAAACATCTGTCTGTCTCCACTTGGAAGCGTTGGAAATGCTCATTGTGAACACATGGGGACAGGGAGGAGCCCAGGGCGGAAAGGCAGTGCAGGAGGTGCACTGATGTCTATGCAGGGGACAGGGTCTGGCTCCAGACCCACGCCGCTCCACAGACCCTCAGGTGGGGGCCGAAGTGTCCACACCACAGGCCCACTCCAGCCCCTGCCCAGGGCCACCACGGTCACTTTGACAGTGGAGAGGAGGCCAGTGTCCAGCAGAGAGCATGACGGCCTGGGGACCTCACCCACCCAGGAACCCAAACCCTGGGCAGTCAGCAGCGGCTAAGGACAGCTTTCCTCTGGCCTCAGACTCCCTTTCTGTTCAGTGGGGAAGGCAACCTGAAACCTACAGGACAGGAAGGCACCCTAAAGACCGGGCAGGAGATGGAGCTGCTCCATTTAACTCTCGCTGCAGTGTAACGGGCACAGCAGTCAAGGAAATCACCACTGTCCTCATTGCTACAGCAGCGGCCTTAAGAAGGTGCTGAAAACCAGCTCACAGTCCTTAAGAGGAAGCCAGAGAATTTCACAAAAGGAAGAAAAGGTTCAATCCCTAACTGGGAGGCCTTTGGCTATTACTCAGGAGCTCAGAACAGGGCAGAGTTGCTACTTTGTTGATAATAAAACCCTGGCGCTTTATTATTTATAGTTCCCATGTATTGCGTTGGTGCTATGATATGACAGGATATAAAATTTCTCACTTAATCTTTGTTGTCAAACTTGTCTGTGGATATTCTAATCCCCATTTTACAGGTGAAGAAACTGAGGCTCAGGAAGAAGCAGACTGAGCATCTCATTCAATGCTGCTCAGCTACCAGGACGTCATGCTAGAAATTCCACTGCATCCTTTGCAGTAGACTGGGCAACTGAAGAAATGTTATGGGGCCCCAACATGCACACATTCTGGTAGCCAGGAATTCTCCCAGGCCACCCCATCTCCACCCTCGGGGACAGCATCTCCTCTCCAAAAGGAAGTGGCAGAAAATAACGCACAACTACACCACATGGCCCAACAGCTTGGGGGCCAAGTGAACTCTATGAATGCAGGCTGAGCGCTGTGCAGGGACCAGACTGCTTCGCAAACAAGGATGTGGGCCAGCCAAGTGTGAACAGCCGAGCCCGCAAGAAGAGGGGACCCTTGAGAGTCACAGGCAGAGGACATTTCGCCTGTCAACGGCCACCCACAAGTGAAAGCCAACATATCCGGCAGCTTGGAGCGGCTCCAAGCCATTAGCACGGTTGCTCTGCTGAGGCTGATTTTCAGCAAGAGCTAAAAGAAGAAAATACAAAATGAAATGAAATAGCAAGCTCGCAAAAAAGATGGGAAAGAGAGCTGGGCAGTCTAGGAATTGGGGGGGGGGGGCACAGATGTGAGGGGAAGTAGGGCCCAAGTGCCCCAGACTGACATGGGTTTAGGGCAGACAGGCAGGCTCCTGGGGGCAGTAGGGAGCCCAGAGTCTGCACGGCAGGCTGCTCCAAGGGGAGACAATCACAGGGGGATGAGTCTCTCCAGCGCCCCAGATGGCTCCGGGGGGAGCCTAAGCTGACACAGCCACCAGGGACCCTGGGTGCTTTGGAAACCTGGTGACTCCCTCTGGGATGTGTCACTTCACGTCTACTCTCTGGGTGTCTGGCGCGTGTGCACAAAAGGCCCAGTCCCTGCCTTTACAAAGCTTGGACTGCCACAAAGAGACAGAGCTATAGAACACATCCGCACAAATGACCACCACCACCTATGCAAGGATGACACGAGTCGGGCACCCGCCTCCCTGCCCTGGCCCACCCAGCCATGTCCAGTGGGCAGCATGGGGACACAGACGGAACCCACAAACCAGTGAAGCCCCGATGGAAGGCAGCTGGATTCACCAGAGCCAAGATGACACGGGATGAACGAAGGGCATTATTCATACTCTGAAAGGGTTCTTTGCCAACGCAGCCCCGCAGCCTGTAGTTTAAATGATGCAATTCACCAAAATTCCACTTTCTCACGACCTTTAGGAACCCATCACACCACCAAGCAGAGCTGGACTCAATACATCAAATCCGTGACACGCGGGTGCCGGGGAGAACAGGGGAACTCAAGGCTGTGGGACTCGGCTGCTGTGCCAGCTGAGCAGGGAGGCTGGGGAAGGCTCAGGAGGGAGGGGACGCAGGGCTTCAGCTGCAGGATGCCAGAGCAGGAAAACATTGGAACAAGAGCCAGCAGTCCCTGGGGAAGCTCGCTAGTGAAAGTGGTGACAGAGGAAATAAGTCAGGTGATGGGGTTATTAAACAAATGAGAGTACACAGACATGTTTTGAGACTCCGGATTATTGGTTCTGATTTCTGGGGTGAACTAAGAAGCAGAGGTCAGCCCTGCAAGAAGGTGACTGAGGCAGAATTCCTCACAGCCTGGCCAGGTGAAAGGCCAGGGCCACTGCTGGGCAGAGGGGGGGCTCAGAGCACTGCCTCCACTTAAGAACTTAGCTAAGTGAGCCCAGGCATGGTGGTGCACACCTACAATCCCAGCCCTCTGGGAGGCTGAGGCAGGAGGATCCTAAATTTGAGCCCAGCTTGGAACTAAGCATCCTAGCATGACTCTGTCTTGAAATAAGAATTAAAAGGGTGTAGCTCAATGCAAAGGTCCTGGGTTCAACCCCCAGTACTGGAAAAATAAAAAAATAAATAAAGAACTTGGCCAGGTGAGGTGGTCTAAGTTCACTGACCTAAGTGAAACTTCCAAAGCTACCAGAGCTGGAGCGGAGCAGTGCTCCCCGGGACATGATCCGAGGAAGGTGGCAGCGGGGCTCCCAGATGAGCGGGTCCAGGAGTCACCAGGGACTTGTGCTGAGTGGATGCACCGTCTGCCTGGGCAGACTCCTCCCCGCCATGCCTTGACCTGCTCATCTGCAGATGGGGTGACAGCAGGGCTGCCCATCCCTAAATATTACTGCCTCCCTCCTTCCAACTGTCCTCAGACTTCTGCCTCGGGAACAGGGTGAAAAGAATGGCGCTGTGGAAGGTGCTGTCATTCATGAAGGAGCAAAGGACACTGTTTCGTGGCTCCTGGATTGTCACTGGGCCGAGGAACAGGCAGGACACCCACACGTCACTCCCAGTATCTGGTGCATTCCCCATGCACTGAGGCTGGAAGCCATCCAAGGCTTGCCTAGAAGGTTCCCCGAACATGACTGCCTCCTCCACGGAAAAATTAAGACAAGATTCCCAAATCACACTTTTAAAAGTTAAAAATAAAGAGGCTGCTGCTGCAGCAACAGTCTGCACCCTACTTGCCTCTGCAGTTGAAGTACACTGGGAGAGAGAGAGAGCAGAATGCTTTTTAGTTTGTAACCCAAAGAGCCGAGCTGAGCGGCATTCCAAGATGCCGATTCCCCAGGGCAGGATGGTTCCTCACAGAGGAGAGAGATAAGACATGGAGGCTGTCGGGGGAGATGGTAGGGCTCGGCAGCCTGGCTGAGCAGGAGAACAACTTCCGGATCAGCCCAACATCAGGATGAAGTGTTTGGGGTGGTCACTGTACTGGAACAAAGCAGGAACTTATCTGCTGGAAGCAGTGAGAGCCAGAGAGAGAGAGAGAGAGAGAGAGAGAGAGAGAGTGTGTGTGTATGAGACTGCATGCTCATCCCTTCTGCATGCTCATCCCTTTTTTTTTTTTATTTTGAGACAGAATCTCTCTAAGGTGCCCAAGCTGTCCTGAAATTTGAGATCCTCCAGCCTCAGACCCTAAGTAGCTGGGATTACAGGAGTACACCACCACACCTGGTAGCCATGCTTTCTCTGGTTAGCAGTGTGGCCTCAGCTTTGGAGGTGCCTTCTGGTCCTAAGGGCTCAGCACAGTGGGACTAGGAAGGGAAAAGTGGGGGAACTGGGGTGGGGCCAGACTGGAGCCAAACATCCTCATTCCATCCACTCTGCTTTGCTATCAGCAGCTGCTTCCTTCCTGTCCTGCTGGGATGCCTCGGACCTAAGCAGGACACACCCTCAGTGCCCCAGGCCAGGGCGGCAGGGACAGTCCCCTCAGCTCAGCAGCTGTGGTGCTGGTGCTGGACTTTGATTGAGTCTTTGAGTTCCTCTGTCCGGATGAGTGAGGCCCAGGCCACACCCGCACTGGGGAAGCTCCAAGGGGCCAGGAGCCAGATCCAGAGGAAAGCCCAGCACTGGCTCCTGCCCTGCTGCACAGCTGGGAGTGTCTGCTCCTCCACTGCCTGTCTCCACCAACACAGAGCTCTGCTCAGGGATGACTCGCCTGGGTTTCTACCCCTGGAGCCACATCAAGTTGGAAGGATGTTAGAAGGAGCATTTCTGCCATCCACCCACCTTCTAAAGCACACACAGCTCCCAAGCCCTCCCCATCCCCAGGCTCGTTCCTGCCATGGGCATCCAGCACTCCCTGCACGGACCCCGGGCCCAACTCGAAGGGCTCATGTCCAAGTCTCCACCTGGCTCAAGTAGGCACTGTGCTGTCTCGCTAAGACTCACAACAGTCCTGAGAAAGCATTATGGGTACAAGAGTCATTCTGGAGGTGAAGACACCAAAGCTCCCGTTTGTGTCACCTGCCCAAGGGCCAGCACATGGCACCACTGGGCTCTGATGCCACTACTCGGACCCAGAGGAGGCTCTGGCCTGTGTCCCAAGCCCAGTCTGCCTCGGCATGTTGCACTCGGCCTTGGCTGCCCACACCCCATCACACACTGCTAACAGGGACCCTTGTGTCCCGGGGCCACCCCCATGCCACTCGTCTCAGTCACTCTTGGAAGGCAGCCTGCGGGAGGTCCTTTTGTCTCCCCTGTGAGGTGAGGGGACTCCCTGCCCTTCTCTCGGCTTCTCCACCACCCCAGGAAGAAGCCCTCCGTCCCCAGCATGGCTCTAGGGAGAGGCAAGGACACCCCAGAAGTCTAGCTCCTCCTCCTCTGCCCCTCTAACCCAACACTGCCACACCCATCCCCTGCTCCAATCCCTCCACTCCTCTGCTCCTCCGCACCCCTCTCCTTCTCTCCTTTTGGAAACAGAGTCCTGCTTTGTAGCACAAGCTGGCCTTGAACTCACTTGATCCTCCTGCCTCAGCCTCCCAATTCTATGATTACAGGCACCCCCACCCCCACCCCACCTTTTCTCTGGGACAATCTTTCATTTCCTACTCATTGCCCCTTTAAAAACTGTACTTGGTGGGCCGGGGATAGCCTTGCAAGCACAAGTTCCTGAGTTCGATCCCTAAGACCAAAACAAAACAAAACTCTACTTGGTACACTCAAGCTTAACCTCTCCAGAAACTTTCCTGACACCCCGGCCTTAAACAAGCAGACAGCTCCCCTCCTTCATCTTCCCATCCTTGGGAAAACATTCCCACATTCCCACACCCCTACCTGCCCCACCTTCTCTAAAATCCTCCTACACCGAAAGTGTGGCTGGTTCTGTATCCCCTTGCCCCACCGCCAGCCAGGCCATAAACCCTTCACAAGCTACAACTAGCCAGACGCATTTCCTAAGTCCTAAAGAAACACGTGCTGGGCATTTGGAAAACTAGTTTTCCAGAGAAGACAGCAACGGTTAATAAAAAAGGAAAAGAACCAGCTATTAAACCACCACTCTTGTGGGGCTTTTAATGCTTCCTGGGATCTTCATTACACACCTCAAAGTCACAGCTACAAAAAAGGTCACAGATTGGATCAAGTTTCTTTAAAACAGTTTGCCTTAAAGTTGGGAAGGAGGCAGCTAAGAAGGAATGCTACAGAATGGGCTTTGTGGAGGGAATCATGGAAAAACCATTCAGAACATGGAAAGATGAGGGGCTCCCAAGAGATGCACCACCCATCCTGTCCTCTGCCCCTCCCTGCCTGGCCGGGCAGACACCCTGCCCCTGCAGCTCCCATCCCAAAGCCCAGGCCCATCTGGTGTCCTGTGGCAAAGCACTCAGAGGTAAAGAAGAGGCTCCCTGGCTGCTTCTGGTCCACCATGGTTTTCCTTAATTTGAAGGGGTTCGCTGTGAGCAAAAGACAAGGCTGAACCGGAACCTTCTGAGTCACAGGTCATTAGGCGGGACCTACTGACTGGGCTGTCCTCAGCTGGCCACACTGAAGACATGGGAATCAGCTGCAGTAATTAAAAATCAGAAGGCTTCTAACTAAAAGTATAGGTTCTGAGTGCTTTTGAAAAACTGGGCAATGTGGTATCGGCCTGCGATCCCATGACACTGGCCGGCCAGAGCTCAGCAGCAACTGTCCCGGCCGGGAGCACACAGTTCTGGGCGGGGCCCAGGGTGGCCGACTTGGGACTTACATCACGAGGTCACTGCCCCTGAACCCGAGCCTCCTGAGCGGCTCAGGGAGAGAAAGGACTATTACAACTAGATCAGGATCCTCCAAAAGCAAGGCAATGGGGGACCTTGGTACAGGGGTAACACAGCCCTACCCAGGGACATCCTCCCACAAGGCCTGAGGCGGGGTCACCAGCCACCAGAACCAGCAACCTCAAGGGGTCCCTCAGAGCCCACTGACCTTCCAAGTTAGCCCAGGGCTGCTCCCGGCTTGGCCTCCTTTGTCGTTCTTTGACCAGTCCCAAATCTTGGCTCCTGCCAGGCCCCATTTTGAGCCCAAACTTTCCTGTTCCGAGGACAGAAATGGAAATGGTCGCCTGCAGCCCAACTCAGGGAGGGCGAGAACCGGAAGGAACTGTGGCCAGTGGGTGGGGAAATCGAGGCTTTCTCTGTGGACTGTTTTCACTTGTTCTGGCTTCCCTGAGTGATCCGGCGCCATCAGCTGTGCTCTGCTTACAGCACAGGAGGGAGGTCAAAGTCTTGGACCCCAATTTGGAATAACATCATGTAGGAAGAAAAGTGAACAGTAAAAAAGGTGCAGGGCCAGGGCTGCAGGTAGCAGCGGAGCGCCTGCCTAGCACACTCCCACCCTAGGTTTGAGCCCAACACTACAAAAAACAATAAATAAGATAAAGCTAGAAACCAACTTTTGAATTTAGCCTACAGTCCTCCCCCTCCAGAGTGTCACTCCACGGCAGGGGTACTTAGCTAAAGCACTGGTTCTGGAGTCAGAAGATGGGAACTAAAATGCTGCCAAAGTAGCTTTGTGACCTTGGGTAAGTTCCAGCCTCAGGGAGCCTTGATTTCCTGTTCTGTAAGAGGACACTGAAAGCACCAACCTCAGAGGTCTGATGGGGGGGACAAGTGACACGGATAGCACCAGCAGGCGCCATGCACACTGCCTGGCACCCAGCTGGTATCTGCAGGCGCAGGTCACCATGACCACAGTGTGCATTCTTACCCAAGTGGCCTGCGCCGGACGAGGAGGGCTCCAGCCAGGATTCACTCTCACAGAGGGATTAGGGGTGAATCTGAGCATGTAGCTGGGATGGGGCCATCTGGGGATGCCTGTCCTTCCAGGGCTCGGTCCCGCTGCTTCCTCTGAGGAGCACAGCTTCCTCCCTGGGCCACTATGCTGTATCTGAGGCACCCTGGGGAGGGCACTGCAACCAGAAGCCACCAGAGGCTCTGCCAGGAGCCAGCCAAGCCCTCCCATGTCCCTTCCCCAACCTGCAGGCCAGGAAGCAGATGGTTCTGGCTCGAGCAGTGGCTCCTAGCCCATGTGAACTCAGCCCTCCCCCGGGCTCTGGGGGAAGCAGGGCAGCAGGCACCAGCCTGTCCCCAGCTGCCACCACAGCCATCGAGACGTGGCAGCTTTTTGCATGCAGAGGGATAGATGGCATTTCGTGGCAGGGGGTCCGAGGCAACAGACAGGATCCCCTCGTGAAGACATGGAGGGCGGAGCAAGCAAGAGGCTTCGTGTCTCTGTTACGAGGCTCCAACCCAGCAGGCTGGGTGCTTGCTCATTTTAATTGGGGCCACCAACGGTCTGGCGACACCTGGCAATCTGCCTCAATGAGGCCCTAAAACAGCCAGGGGAGGGACTCCAGTGGAGCCCAATGCCCAGGCTCCATGGGAGGCTGTGGAAATCTAATTGCTGCCTGGCCTCCAGCTGCCAGGCTGCCCCGGCTTCCCTGCAGGACAGCTGCCACCGCTGGGCCAGAGGGAGGCAGAAAGGATTCACCTCTTGGCCTGCGTTCAGGACACTGCAGAGATGCAGCCCAGGCTCCGGCCGGGACAAGGACATCTGTGACTGGCCGAGCACAGACCATAGGATCCCACTGACCCCCTCATCCCTCCAACACGGACTTGTAGAAGCCATCTTGACCCCATTCTATAGACGAACGGGCTGAGACTTGGACACTCAGCTGGGACGGCAGCCTGGGATTTGTCTGCAGAACCCACTCACCCCACCATGCCACCAGCCAGGGGACCACAAATGACTGCAGCCATGCAAGTCCCGAGGGTAGCCTTGGGAGGGACAGACACACAGACTGAGTGAGGACACAGCAAGATGGTGGTCTGAGAGCCCAGTGGAAAGGCCTTAGGAGACAGCAACCTTGCTACACCTTCCTCTTGGATTTCCAGCCTTAGAACTGGGAGAAAACACGTCTGTTGGTGAAGCCACCCAGCCCATGGCATTTTGTCAGCGCTGCCATGACAAGGAGCACATGGAAACAGAGCCAGGGGAAGGCATCGGCGACCACCAGGTCACAATAAAGGTTCTGGATGGCTCCTGTCCTTGTCACTGCCAACTCCACTGACTGCCTCTGTCCATTGTGCCAACCCCTTAGAACCTCTAGGGTTTACTTGAGGGTGGCAGTGTCCAGGACAACAAGTTTCACTGGGACACGTGGGATTCAAACCACTGGTTTTGGAGAAGAGGCAGGAGAGGACACTGCCCATCTCTGACAACCCCCTTCTGAGGCAGCTCCCAGGCCTGTGAGGCCCCAGGAACCCAACATGGCTACTGAAACCACAAGTTGCACAGGCAGCCTGTGGGCACTGAGCTGGGGGATACAAAGCTGAACAGAACCAAGACCCAGAGCCGATCAGAGGGTTGGAAGTGCAACCACCACAGGCAGCAGCTGGTGACCCCGGAAGCCTTCTCAAGGCACCAGAGCAGAAGAGGGAGAGTGCTTAGCTCTGTCCAGAAAGGGAAGTTCAGAAGGCTTCAGGGAGGTGGTGCCGTCAGCAGGCTTTCCAAGACAGAACCCAGAACCGGAATTCATGAGCAGAGAGGGGGCTGGGAAAGACATTCCAGCATGGTGCAGAGGATCAGGAATGCATGAGGCTGACTGGCCTCAAAGCCATGTGACACCATGGGCCGAGGCAGGAAACTGGACTGGTCGGGCAAGAAGGCGCCAGAACGCAGGACAACACACAGGAGACAGAGCCTGGCTGCATCCTGTCGGGATGGGAAGGCCCTGAGGAGCTCAGGGACAGAGAATTGACCAGGCTTCATTTGTGTCAGAGTCACTGCTCAAGCGGAGGGACAGGGTAGGTCAGTGACAAAATCCAAGCATGAAATAAGGCCTGTGCCAGGCTGAGCAGATGGCTCTGAAACCTCTCCTTCCCCTGGAGAGGCCCAGCCCCTCTTCCCAGCCAGGCTCCATAGATTTACCCATGGTTCTTAGAGGTTTTAGCAAATGATGCTTGAGAATACAAAAAACAAGCTGGGTGTGGTGGCACACACCCGTGATCCCAGCACTTAGGAGGCTGAGGCAGGAGGATCACAAGTTCAAGCCTAGCCGAGGATACATAACAAGACCCTGTTTCAAAAAGCAAAGAAAACAGAGTACATGCAAGAGAGGAAACAGAGGCACTGAGGCACTGTGAAGAAAACGCAATGTCCCTGCTGGTTAGGAACGTATTATTTTCTCCTTAAGAAACGAACTAAAATAGGCCAGTGACTTGAACTCTGGTAAGATAAGAAGGGCCCGCGGGTGACCAATCCGAGGTGAGCTTCATTGTCTCTCTGCCCTACTTCCTACTCACCAAGCCCTGCCACCAGTTCAAAGCCTGATCCTGACACAGAACAGTGTTGCTCTCTCCACTTTCATCCCACAGGGGAGCCGGGCACCCCACCACTGGTCGCTCCTTGGCGGGGGATGTAACAGCAGCACACATCCAGGACACACAGGCTGTCCCGCAGAATCCAGCACCGCCCTCTCGGGTCCCCTGTGCATGAGCCGTGTGGCCCCCCTCACCAGCCGGGTCCTCACGCTGACTTGAGGCACCTTCCCCTGTGCACCTCCATGGTGCTGCGGGAGGACTGACCCGAGAGGCATCGGTGCCAACAAGCCGGGTGACCCTGAATGGGCCACCTGATCTCCTAAGCTCACCCACGCAACCTCCTCCTCTGTAAGCAGAGATGGTAACCATAATTCTACCTCGAGAGTATGCAATGAGGTAGGAGATAAATGCTGAGAGCCTACTGTGCACTGGGCCTGGGATGCATCCAAGACAGCAAAAAATAAAAAATACCTAACAATTAACAAATGCTAAGCTAAGGGCTTGCACTTACATTTATTTTAAACTTATGAAGCAAAAGGGAGAAGGAGGAAACGGAGAGAGAGAAGCAGAAAGAAAAGAGGAAAGGGAAGGAGTGGAAGAAACGCTGGAATCAATCTAGAGTGTGAAACTTCAGTCGTCTATGTGCTGGCTGGGTGGCCTTGGGAAAATTACTTAACCGCTCTGACCCACCATTTCCTCCTCTGTAAAACAGGGACACAACTGCCTACCTAGCAGGGGGATCCTATAAAGAAAACAGCTAAGAGCTGGAAACTGCAGCTACCGTTTTCTAAGCCTTGAGTGGTACTTGGAGAAAAACTGGTTTATGGTTGCTTGGTTTTTGTGTTTTTCCAGTGATGGGGCTGAACCCAAGGCCTTTGCACTAAGCTACTCCCCAACCCCTTTTTTCTTTTGGTACCGGGGATCAAACTCGGGACCTTGCGCTTGTGAGGCAGGCAGCGGACCCACTGAGCTAAATTCCCGGCCTCCTTTTTGACTTTTTAATTTTGAGACAGGGTCTCACAAAATCGCTAAGTTGCCTATGATGGCTTCAAGCTTTGATGCTCCTGCCTCAGCCTCCCGGAGCCGCTGGGATCCCAGTTGTACACCACCACGCCTGGCTTGGTTTATGTTCTAATCTCTGCATCGCCCAGCTTGGCTACCCAAGAGGGGCCTATGTATAGGGAGCCAGGCACCTGCCATAGCTCCCCCAGGAACACTGCTCCCCTTCATCCTGTCCCAAGGAGGCCGCGAGCTCCCGCCACCAGCTGCGTGCTCTTGGATAAAGGAGATGGGACAGCCAGGCTCCTGTCTCGCTGGTCTCAAGCGGCTCGCCTCCACACCCACAGGAGCACAGGGCGATGGTCTCTGTTGCCAAGGAGCCCCTGAAACCCTGTCCCTGGCATTTGAGGATCCCTGAAAAAAGCCGAGTTATTTTAAGCCTCTCCTGAGCAAACAAATAGCTTCGGGACGGGGCCCAGAAGGTTCCTAAGAGCCTCTCATTCTGCCAGAAACACACTTAACACGTAAAACATCCACAGCTCACCACCTCTGCTGGGTTCGCTTTGTGCTAGGCTCCGGTTCAGAAGACAAAGCACAACCCTGAAGCCCAGATCAATGGATCCCAGCCCTCGCCACCCGTCCCCTCCACCCCATCCTGGCGCTGCCGGGCCGGGCCTCGAAGGACCAGAGAGGAACAAGAGAGCCGCCTTCCTGCCAGCAGCCTCTGATCGGGCCAGACGGAGGCTGCTGCTGAAATTGGCTTCTTTTTTTAACCAGGAACGGGGCAGGGAAGCCAGCCAAGGAGCAGGTTGGCCCACGGTCTCCTCTCTGCCAAGCAGCCACGGAAAAAGCCACAGAAAAAGCCAAGGTCGTTCAGGTGAGAGGGAGGTGAGGGGCAGAGGGGAGCAAGGTCACTGGGGGTCGTGCAAGACCCCTGGACACATCCCAGAGCTGGGCCTGTGGCCTCAGCAGCCCGTAGCCCCTAGGAGTAGTTTCCATGTCACCACCTGGGGCCCCGACATGGGGCCAGGTGACAGGGCCCAAAGCCCACACCACCCCCTGCCGTCTGCTGCAGCCCCCCGCCAGTCCCCAGCTCACTTCTGCTGGGCAGCTGCTCAGGCCCAAGGCTGTTGGAGGAAGCCGCTGGGGCGCTGCAACCTTCATCCATGGTCAGGATGAGGGGCACATCGTCATCCAGATTCACAGCCATGCTCCCCTCTGCTGCGGTCCTCAGGATGCGATGTCCAAGGCTCTAAACAGTCTCTGGCTGGAGCTCCTTGTCAAAGCCACTGGCCCAGTGCTGCTTCTCAGAAACTCCTCCATTAGAGGCATCTTCTAGGGTTGGGAGCATGAAAAACAAAAGACAATTATTCAAGCATAACCACCATGGACAAGTACATTCTGGAATTAGGCAGTGGTGATGGCTACACAGTCCTGCAAACATACTACAAACCATTGAATATATGCTTTTAAATGGTGACTCTTCCCATGTGTGAACTAGATCTCTCTTTAGAAAGAATGATAACAAGCTGGGCATGGTGTCACACATCTGTCATGGAAGTTCTCTGGGAGGCTGAAGCAAGGGGATCGCAAGTTCATGCTCCATTTGGGCAACTTAGTGTCTTAGGACCCTGTCTCAAAGAAAAAATAAAAAGGGGCTTGGGATGTAGCTCAAAGCGAGGGCCCTGTGTTCACTCCCCATTGCTCCTCAGCCTCTTGGCTAAAGTTGAGTGTCCAGGTTCAATCCTCAGTAGCACAAAATGTAAAAAAAAAAAAGTGCTAAGAGTATAACAGTGTTAAAATATCAGGGCAACTGCAAGAACAAACACTGAAAACTTAGGGTAACTGTGTCTGGCGAACGAGATTAGAGGTAACATGTTCTATCTCCACCCTTCTTTTATACTTATCTGTGAGCTCTGCAAAGCTATTAAAGAAAAGCATATGTGACGGTCAAAGTAACAGTGCTTGCTACATCTCAGGGACTCTACTACTGATTGTTTTTCCTACTTGAAATTTATAAGTAAAAGTTCATTAAAGTCTCATAATAGCCCTATAGAATAGACAGGATTATCGCCTCCATTACAGAGGAAAAAGCCAGGCACAGAGAGGTTTAGTAATTTGCCAAAGAACAAACAGCTGGAAAGCCAAGCTTTGAAACTCACAATCTGGCATCGGGCCCGTGTTTCTGCTCATCACAGCTCCTCTAAGTCCCCAACATCTGCATTTAAGCAGCGCCCACCTTCAATGACCACTAAGAAGCTAACACCCCATATTTTCTCTGCTTCCCTACTCTTTTTAAAAAACAACTTTCACTTTAGCTTTACTAAACAATCTCTGAGGACCACACATAAACTCTCCAGATCATCCTGCACTTGGCTGGTAATGGCAGATATTCTTATGCAGGCACTGTTCTCCTAGCTTTAGGTGCCTGAGGAGGGAAGGAGACAAAAATATATATATTTTAAAATAATGCCCAAGTGCTCATGTGTACCTCCCAATTTAAAATACTCAGAACTAGCCTGTTAGGGTTTCTATTTATACCTTCCCGTTTCCGCCTAAGAGGAGCAAAAGAAATGACGAGACTCAGCAGATCCCCTGCAGACCTTTGAACTTGAAAACAGCAGCAGGTTCCTTCCTTCAGCTACGGTCTCTGTGCTCTACCAACTTCACCTCCAAACTGACCTGCAGATCATCGGGTAACCTCTGTGCACCGACGGAGAATGGCACATATTTTTAAAAATAAGGCAGCAGCAATTAAACACTGTGTTGCTTGCTGTTTAGCCTGTAGCTCTCTGCCCGGCGAACTTCCTGTGAGAAGTTTTTAAAGTTTCCTCCAGATCCGAGGATTTATTTTGCTTTTCAATCCCAGTAGGGGGTAAGGCAGAAGAGGAAATCCCAGATGAGACACTACCATGAAGCTGTCCTAATATTTTTTGGTTTTGTTCTTCGGAGTGACCTTTTTTATCTTTTCAGTGCTGGAAATGGAACCCAAGGCCTTCCACTCACTAAACAGAGGAGCTGCCTCCCCAGCCCAGGCCTTAACTTTTTACTCCGACATTTTCAAACATTAGAGTAGAAAGAATATCCAAGTGAACTTGCATCCATTACTCAGCTTTGACACTGATCTCTCCCATATTTGTTTGAAGTTTTACCAATCCTCTTGACTCCGAAGACGTTTCTAGATTCCGTCATTATTCCCATAATAGCTGGTGGTAGTACAGATGACAGCTTGCTCGTAAGCAATGTATGAGCTCAGTGGCTCTCAGTCAAGGCACTGTCTGGAGACATTTTGGTTGTCACAGATCGGGGTAACAGGTGAGACCTGCATTCACCACAAAGGATGTGGCTCAAAACGCCAATAGTCCTGTTGTTGATGAATCCTATCTCAGTTAATATCCCCCACCTTACAGAGGACAGAACTGAGGCTTAGTGGTTAACTTGTCTCTTGTAAGTAAATTGCAAGGTAGAGAGGCCAGATTTCAACCCAGGCAGGCTGAATTCAGGGACTGTCCCTGCTTGACCATTACCCAATAACTACTCCCTGAACCAGTTCCCCAATTTGAATCCAAATCCATCTTTTCACAGAAAGAAAAATGAGGCCCAGAGAGGTGAAGGGACTTGCCCAAGGTCACATGGCACAGGCGCAGAACTAGAATTCAGGGCTCCTTCTGCAGGCTCTACATCTTCCTCTCTGGAGGACCCAGAAGGTCACCCCTGGAGAAAGGTCCCAGGGACAGAGCGCTGGCTGCCACCGCACCGCCTGCTGGGGCAGCCTGACCTGGGCAGTCTCCTTTGGGGTCAGCTGAGGATGCTGACGAGGTGACAGGGCGAGAGAGGCAGGCTGAGGCAGGAGTGCCGCCCCGCTGCACGCGCTCCTCGTCCTCCCGGGGCCCCACGTAGGGGTCGCCCAAGAAGCCAGAAGCGGGAAAAGGCGTGCACACCCCCGGCCCGGTCTGGAGGGAGAAAAGCAGGGCAAGGACTTCCTCGAGACCCCTCTAAGTCCCCCCTGCCCGCCTCCCACACCCGGGTGCTCAGCCGCAACCCCCTTCTCCGCGCCCTCTGAACCCTGGCCCCTGCCCTCTCCTTCGGACCAGCCCCTCGCACCCTTCGGATTCTTACACGCGCCGCCCCAGGAACCCGGACCGCGCACCGGGGTCCGCACTCCACAGCACAGCCCGCTGGCGCCACTGCCAAAGCCCCGAGCCCGGAGCTGTTGCAGCCACTACAGTCACAGACACTTCAGTCGCTGCCACCACGACAGCTGCGCCAGCTCTCCAGTCCGCCACCTCCCCTCCCCGCCGGCCCCGCCCCACTTCCCCTCCGCCCCGGCCCATTGGACCCCTGGGCTGCTATGATGAGGCCTGATTGGTTAATCCCCACATCTTTCTCTATTTCTCGCCCATTGCTGATTGCAGGACTCATTGCCCGCCTCTTTAAAAGGGGGCAGGACAAAGAAGGTCCACCTCTTCCCTCCTTCCCATCCCCTGCTTTAGTCGTTGAGTCCAACCCAGACAGAGTCTCGGGTCTTTCAATTGGAAGGATGTCAGAGGGACGGTGCTTCTGATTGGTCAGAATTCAGGAGGTGGAGCTAACAGAGCAAAATAAGGGATTGAATGGTGAAAAGGAAAGTCAGTCAGACGCCAAGTCCCGCCTTCTGAGATTGGCGGGTAACCTAGCAACGCAAGACCGAGAAACCTCTGTCGGGGAGAGATACTCGAGCCTTCAGAGGAGGTGAGTAACAGGTGGGAAAGGGTTGAGGGTGAGGGAAATATAGATCGAGGTCTAGCCCACGCTTCCTGGGCTCCACAAAACTCAGTAGCCCCCACCCTGTTTAGGATCTTGCTCTCAAGCCCTGCCCCAGTCTGCCCTCCCACTCCGCAAGGCATCATCCTCTTTAGGGTCCCTGCCCCTACTTTGCCCTCTCCGCCTGACCATTCCCTGGCCCCCTCTTCTCTAAAACGAGGATGAGCCCGGCGCCGCCGTGACACACTCCTGGAATCCCAGCACTCTGGTAGGCTGAGGCAGGAGAATCGCAAGTTGGAGCCCAGCCTGGGCAATTTAGCGAGATTCTGTGTCAAAATTTAAAAAAAAAAAAAAATGTAGCTCAGTGTAAAAGGCCCTGATTCAATCCCTAATACCACAATAAATAAATAAATAAATAAATAAATAGCTGGGATACCAGTCAAGTAGAGACATCATTAATTTATTTGCAGTCAAATATAGATGGTGAGGGTGAGAGAGTCGTTTCTAAGTAGCCCACTTTCCTGCCCAAGGTGAGCACTCAACAGAAAGTACTAGAGTAAGTGCTTAAATTATTTTGATTATATGATTTTTGTCTTTCATATTAACTCTGGAGTTTAACTCCCATTTCTGTCCTTAAAATATGATCTTGTTGTCTTTTTTCTTTCTTTCTTTCTTTCTTTCTTTCTTTCTTTCTTTCTTTCTTTGTTTCTTTTTGAGACAGGGTCTTGCTGTGTAGTTTAGACTGGCCTTAAACTCACTATGTAGTCCAGGCTGTCCTTGAACTTGCAGCGTCCTGCCTCAGCCTCCCAAGTGCTAGGATTACAGGTGTGTGCCACCACGCCCAGCTTCATTGTCTACTTTTTTTTTTCTTTTGGCCAGTTGATCATTGTCTGCTCTTAAAGAGTTTCTTACAAGGAGGATTACAAGAGGCAAGGCTGTGAAGTGGTTGGCACAGGAGCAGTGCTGTACAAACAGTGCTCAGAAAGTAGTGGCAACTTTGTTTTCCCTAAAACACATCCAACCTTGACTCATCCTGCTTAATACAGCTCCAAGGAGATGCCCTTGGTCCACATATTAAATATTCATATATTCAGCGATATTTACACAGTGCTCATTAAGGATGGTTGGGGGGAGCAATCAATAAAGGAAACCTCATCACTCACATCATGGAGCCTGAGACTGGAGGAGCCACTAATGAAATAGTGTAGTACAGATGGGTGTAAAATCACACCGTGGAGATCCACTTCCAGAATGATGGCACGAGAAGCTGGATAGATCCTGTTCCGGTTTAGATCTAAGGCGTCCCCCAGATCTCTTGTGTTTGGAAGGTGAATGCGTCATGAGGGACCAATTTGAAGGTGTCACTGGGGCAATGGCCTGGCTGAAGGGAGTGCATCATGGGAGTGTGACCTTGGGGACTGTATCTTGTCCCTGGCCCCTTCTTCTCTTGTTCCTTCCCCTTCTTTCTGCTTCCTGGCTGCCATGAGGTGAGCAGCTGTGCTCCACATCTGACCACCATGAGTCGTGCCTCCAGCCAATGGATCCAGCAAACCATGGTCTGAAATGTCTGAAACTGTGAGCCAAAATAAATCTTTCCTTCAAGTTTTTTTTCTCAGGTATTTGGTCATAGCAATAGAATCCCCTCCTAACAAATCCCTAACAAATCCCCTTCTCAAAATGCAACTGCTGTCCATTGATGGATGAGTGGATAAACAAAATGTAGTCACTATCCATACAGTGGAATATTATTCAGCCATAAAAATGAATGAAATTCTAGCCAGGCATGATAGCGCACGCCTGTAATCCCAGCACTGGAGAAGGCGTGATGATGGCTGAGGCAGGAGGATCAGTGTGAGTTTGAGGCCAGCCTGGGGTACTGTATAGTGAGTTCAAGGCCAGTCTGAACTACACAGCAAGACCCATATCAAAAAAAAAAAAAAAAAAAAGGAAAGAAAGAAATTTTGACATCTGCTACAACATGAATGATCCTTGAAGGCATTATGAAAATAACAGGCACAAAATGAAAAATATTGTCTAGTATGAAGTATCTATAGCATTCCAACTCATAGAGACAAAAACTAGAATGTTGGCTACCAGGTCCCATGGGAAGGAGGAATGAATGAGGAATTTTTGCTTAATGAGTACAGAGTTTCAGTTTGGGGTGATGAAAACATTCTGGGGATGGATAGTAGTGATAGTTGCACATAAACGTAATATTCTTAATGCTACTGAAGCGTATTCCTAAAAACAGTTAAAATAGTGTCTTAGTTACTTTCTCATTGCTGAGACAAAATATCTGACACTCAGAAGTAAAGGAGGAAAGATTTATTTTAGCTCACAGTTTGTAGAGGTTTCAGTCCATAGTCGGCTGGCTCCAAGACAGGGTGGCATCACAGAGGAGAAACACTTCATGGCAGGCAGAAGGCAGCAAAGTGAAGCAGCAGCAGCCAACCTCCCTTTCCCTTTTATTCCTACCCACCCACACCCAGCGTGGGCTTTCCCACTATCCACAACTAGAGCTATGCCAAACCAATCAGCGGACTAATCACACCCTTAATCCCAGCACCACATACCCTGTATTCAGCCAGCTCTGAAAACCCCCACCTGTGAGTGCATGAGGCTTTTGAGGGGACATCTAGCTAGAAGCCATAACAAATGGTAAACTTTATGTTATGTTTACCACAATAAAATAAAAAAACAACTGGAAAGCTAATGAAACTGTCCAGTGCTATTTCAGCATTCTGAAAACCAACCAAGGCAAACAACCAACTGAGAGCATTGATTCATGGCCACTCCTGAAGCTGGCGGCTGTGGTGTGCTCACCTGGGGCTTCTTGCATTGCCCAGGCCCTGTTGAGCACCATAGTTCAGCCAGGTGGGCACCCCATGACAACCAGCGGCCTCACTGCCACTGCAGAAGGGAATCACTTGATCTGGAGCATTGGCTCCAAAAAGAACAAAAGAAAAGAAAGAAAAGGACCTGACCATTGACTACATTTGCCAGCAGAGGACGGAGGCCATACAGGGTCCAAGCGTTTAAGCACAACTTCTGGTTGATTTCTGGCAGAACCTGAAGCTATGAGATACAGGAATGAGCCCTAGGAAGTCAGATTTTATAATATAAAAAAGAAAAAAAAATTAAATAGAGTCACACATTGTAGAAGAGACAGACTGGACAGATTTAGTCCAAGAAGTTATTTACCAAACACACAACCAAAGGAAGAACAACTATCATTAGGAAGAAAAGCTCAGAATGCAGAATACAATTTTTTTATCTAAAATTCCAGCACGTAACAAAAAATTGTGAAAGGTGCAAAGAAACAAGAAAGTGTAACTATACACAGGAAAAGAAAAAGCAGTGAATAGGAACTGTCTGTATCTTCCCAGATGTTGGATTCAGCACATAAAGGCTTCAAAGCAGCTATTGTAAATAGGTTTAAGGAACTAGAGAAAGCGTGTTGAAAGAATTAGAAGAAGCTATGATAACAATGACTCATCCTATAGAAAGTAACATATTTTTCTCATTTTGTCTCTTCATTAAAAAAATATAAGATTGGGCCGGGGATTTGGCCCAGCGGCACCGCACCTGCCTTGCAAGTGCAAGGTCCTGAGTTTGATCCCTGGTACCAAATAAATAAAAATAACAAGATTGGGGGGCCAGGGATTTAGCTCAGTGGTTCTGCCACCTGCCCTGCGAGCGTAAGGACCCGAGTTCGATCCCTGGTACCAAAAAAAAAAAAAAAAAAGACTGGGATTGGGATGTAGCTTAGTGGTTAGAGCCCTTCCCTGGCATTCATGAGGCCCTGGGTTCCATCCCCAGAACTGAAAAAAAGATAAGATGATATAAAGCAATGTATTTTATAAGCCAAACAATGACACTATTGTTTGGCTTGTAAAATATTAATGTAGCAGCCAGGGATATAGCTCAGTGGCACCATGCCTGCCTTGCAAGTGCAAGGTCCTCAGTTCGATCCCCGGTACCAAGAAAATCAATGTAGGTGGGCAAGGTGGTACATACCTGTAATTCCAGCACGTGAGAAGCTGAGACAGGAGGATCATCTTGAGTTCAAGGCAAGCATGGATGACATAGAGTCCAGGGATCAGCAAACTATAACTCAAAGGCCATATCTGACTTATCTCCTGTTTCTGTAAATAAAATGTTCTCAGAACACATGCATGCCAATTTACCACACACACACACACACACACACACACACACTGGGTATTCAGCTAAGGGCCTTTGCACTGAGCTACATCCCCAGCCCCCTTTTTAATTTATTTTTTAAAATTTGGATTCTCCCTAAGTGGCTAAATTGCCCACTGTAGGCTCAAACTTCAATTCTTTTTTTTTTTTGTACTGGGGATGGAACTTGGGACCTTGCACTTGCGAGACAGGCACTGGAACAACTGAGCTAAATCCCCAGCCCTCAAACTTCAATTCTTCTGCCCCAGCCCCCCAGAGTGCTAGGATTACAGATGTGCCTTACATATTATTAATGACTGCATTTGTGCTACAACAGCAGAGTTGAGCAGTTGTGAAGAAACAATATAGCCGTAAAGCCAAATATATTTACTATTTGGCCTATATAGAAAAAAATTTGCCAAGTCCTGCTACAGAAAACATCCCTCAAGAAAATAGATGCAAAATATTGCCGTACCAAATTCAGCACATACAAAAAGGATTGTACACCGTGACCAAGGGAGATTTATTCCAGAAATGCAAGATTGGTTAAACATCTGAAAAACAATGTAATATGCCAATTAATAGAAGCAAGAACGCATAGAAACTGGCACTCTTGTGCGTTGCTGGAGGGAACATAAAATGGTCTGACCCATTGGAATGATGGTTTGGCAGTTTCTGAAAAAGTTAAACATACACTCACTAGCAGTTCCTCTCCTAAGAATTGACTCAAGAAAAATGCAAATGTGTGTCCACACAAAGACTTATATGTGGGGCTGGGGATGTAGCTCAGCGGCACCTTGCCTGCCTTGCAAGCACAAGGTCCTGAGTTCGATCCCCAGTACCAAAAAAAAAAAAAGACTTATATGTGAACATTCTTAGCAGCATTCATCCTCATAGCCCCAAACTGGAAAGAACCCAAATGTCTATCAACAAGTGAATGAATAATTGAAATTATTTCTATACCATGGAATATTATCTGACAACAACAACAAAAACAATACTAATACATGCTACAACATGGGTGAATCTCAGAAGTGTTATAGTAAGTTAGGGGTCTGAACCACAGCTTTGTTGGCTTTTTCTTTTCTTTTTCTTTTTCTTTTTTTTTGATACAGGGTCTCGGTGTGTAGTTCAGGCTGGCCTTGAACTCACTGTGTAGCCTTCACTGGCCTTGAAAGCTCAGTGATGCTCCTACCTCAGTCTCCTGAGTGCTGGAATTACAAGTGTATGCCACCATGCATGGCTTTCTGCTGACATTTTGGACCAAACAGTTCTGTTATGCGGGACCACCCTGTGTATTGTATGACACAGGGGGGCCATGAGCCTCTACCCACTAGATGCCAGCAATTCCCTCTCCCAGTTGTGGCAACCAGCTATGCCTCCATTTTACTGCCAAATATCTCCTAGAAGGTAATGTTGCCCCTGGTTTAAAACTGCTATGCTAAACAAAGAACCACACTGCATAATTCCATTTATATGATTTCATTTATAGGAAATAGAAACAGCCAGTGTGGGTTGGAACAGAGAATGTTGGCAAATTAGCTCATGGGAATTTGGGGGGAGTGATGGAAATGTTGTGCAAATGGACTGTGGTGATGTGGCATGACTGTATACATTTATAAAAATGGGCTGGGCATGGTAGCGCAAGCCCATAAATCCCAGCACTCTGGAGGCTGAGGCAAGAGGATCACCACAAGTTCGAGGCCAGCCTGGGCACATAGTGAGTTCAAGACCAGCCTGAACTACATAGTGAGACCCTGTCTCAAAAAAAACAATCTTTTTTTTAAATAGTCGTGGAGTTACACGCTTATACTGGGTGCATTTTATGGTGATTAAATTATCCCTCGATGGAGCTATGAAAAATACCCATGTCCTGAGATCTCTGCAGGAAAAACAGAGAGTCTGCTGGCCATACAGCGTGCTCTGTTCCATTCTGGGGAGGATTAGCCTTAGAGGTAGCCCTTAAAGGAGCAGAAATTGCGCATTCCGCGTCTCAGTTGGTTTCTGACAAAAGGAACATCCAAAGTGACTGCAGCTGGGGGAACAAGAGCAGTGGGCATCTTCTCCTGCTCCTCTTCTGGCCTCTGCCCTTTGGGTAACATCACAGCCACACATGGCCGCCTCTACCCGGGGACGGTCCTCGTCCTGAGCTCTGCCCACTCCCTCGCCCAGCTCACTGCTGACTGCGCCTTCGCATCTCTGCCACCCTCTGCTCCTCCATAGCCACTGCCCTGTCCCTGGTGGGGCCACACCCATCTCTCTCCTGGCTCCCTGGAGCCTGCTGAACCTGTGCCCTGCCATCCTGTGTCTGCCACCGTGCCAACCTGTCCCCCACCCCCTCCAGCTCCCAGGCCCTCACCTCCAGCAGGGAGGGAGGTGGCTGTGCCCTTCACATCACAGGGTCTGCTCCCCAGTCCATCCGGAAGGACCAGGTTCACCAGACCGGGCCACAGGCTAAGAAGTGCTGATGGGGTGGAGTTCAGCGTGAGCCTGGGACGTGTCCCAAAGTCCCCTTCCATTTCGCCTTATCTGTGAGAGGGGAGAGGGCAACACTTGAAGCCACCATCCCTTTCCCAGTCCTACCTCCTCCCAGACCCCCGACAGCCAGGGCTCAAAAGCAGCAGCCACAGAAGCTGCAGAGAGAGAGGCAGGGTGGGCACCTTGCAGCAACACAGGCCAGTCAGCATGGCTTTAGCCTAGGTCTAAACTCCGTCCCAGTGAACCCCTAAATTAGAGGGGCGAGTCTCTGCTTGCTCCATTGCTAAGTTCCCACGCATTTCCCTTTGTGCCCAGGGAGAGAAGGGCTCAGGGCCTTGAGGCTGACTCCACCTGCTTTGCACCTCAACAGAGGACAGGAAGCCCTGGCCTTCAGAGAGGCCTCTCAGACCCTCCCTGTGCCCCCAGCACCTGGACTTGGCTGGGACCGGTGTATCCAGACAGAAGGGACTTGGGAAGTTACTCCAGCAGCCCTGGCAGGGAGGGTCCGCCCAGGCTGGGATCCCAATTTCCCTTCCAAGGCATGTGGGCAAACATCCTGACACAGAGGCAAGGGTGCCGCAGAAGGTACCTGGCCTGCAGTGTCAGCAGTGTGCATGCTGAGAACCCCGACTGAGTGATGGTATTTTCATGCAAGCAAATGCCACATGCCCGTGCACACACACACGCAAGCACCCCTCTTCCCTTCAGGCCCCAGCTGATGGAGAGTCAAAGGAATTAAAAATCAGGAACATTTGAAATACAGGAGTACAGAGCATCAGGTAAAAGTATCTTTTTAACCTTAGCTTTCACAGTATAGCAGCAGGTTCTATCCTTCGGCCAATCAAGTGCCTTCGTCACGGGGACTTTCAAACACAGGTTGTTCTTTTAACCACAAACCAAAGAAATACATTTTCCTTCCCAGCCCAGCACATGTGTTTAATTACAGAAGAATTCTGTAGGCTGAAAGCACAGCTCAGTGAGAGTGTGCGTGCTTAGCATGCATGAGGACTGGGGTTCAATTCCCAGCCCTGAAAAAACAAAAACTGTACTTACTACACGTAGTACACTCTGATATTTTCTATTGTATTTTGTTTACTTTTAATGCTAGTTGCAACTGGTAAATTGATTTTATCACCCACTAAAGTGTTGCAACTTTAAGATTTTATATTTTTAGAGCAGTTTTTTTGGGGGGGGGGTACTGGGGATTGAATTCAGGACCTTGCACTTTTGAGGCAGGCAGTGGAACCACTGAGCTAAATCCATGGCCCTTAGAGCAGTCCTTTTTAAATTTTTATTTTATTTTTGAGACCCAGTCTCACTATGTAGCCCAGGCTGGCCTTAAATTCACAGAGATCCTCCTGCCTCAGCGTCCCAATTGCTGGGATTACAGGTCTGCACCACCATGCCAACCTTATTTATTTTGAGACAGCTTATGGTTTATATCTACCTGTTTCCCAAGAGCCCCATGTGCTCATAGGTGGGGCTTTTGGAGGAGGGTAGTGTTACCAGGAAGCTGGGTCCTGATGCAGAGAGGAACTAGCCCCTCACTTCCCTGGTCCTCGGTCCTTGATGAAAGAATTCATTCAGGTCACACAGGTGGCCGTGTGGCAGTCTAGGTAGAATTTATTGTAAAGTAGGTACACACAGAGTTATGCCTTCGAGCAAGGAGGTGGCTAGGGCCACAGAGGTGTCTGAACCAAGTGCAAGTTTGGATAGAGTTTACTCTTCACCCCAGGGAACTGGGATAATTATGGTGTTTATCACGATTTCACTTAGAAGTTACTTTTCTTAGGAATTGGAAAATGACTTCCTGAACTTTTTAGATGATCAGTGTTTCCTCAAGGGCTTTAATCATGTAAGAGACTCACAGAAGATAAGCTCTTAATTTAAACCAGGTCCCCACCCAAGGCAGGGAATGTTTCCCTTCCTGCTCTCAGGGAGCCCGGGCTTAGGCAGCCAGGAATGCTCTGTGCCTTGTCCTGGAGTTAGACGGCCACTGGCCAGGTATCAGAAGAGATGCACAGTGGGTGACATTAAGATGTCACTGTGCTCCATGGCATCACTTCGGGTTTGAGACCTAACAAATGATTATAAATGTGTTCTGCATTGATATGTTTCTCTGCCCAAACAGCAGGGCATGCTATTGTGGGTGCTTCCCCGCCTTTGTCCCTCAGGCCTGCCAGCATCTAACTTCCTGCCTGCCTAACAACTAGGTCATTGGCGCTATGGCTGACTTGCTGTTAGGAGGTGGGGTGTGGTCATGGGGGCGGGGCCTGGATGGATTTATCTCCCTCCCCAACTCCCCCCTTCTCCCCCTGCTTCCTGGACACCATGAGGTGAGCAGCTCTCCTCCACCAGGCCCCTCTGCCATACCACCCTACCTTGGAGCCACCAGAGCATGGACTGAAACCCCTACAAACTGTGAGCCAAAATAAACCACTTTTCCTTTAAGTTGTGGGTATCCTGTGTTGTGTCTCAGCAGTGAGGAAAGTGAGTAAGACAGACAGGGTCTCACTGAGTCACTAAATTGCCCGAGCTGGGTTCACACCCTTGGTCCTCCTGCCCCAGCCTCCCAAGTGCTGGGATTACAGGTGTGTACCACCTCGCCCAGCCAGGAACTGAATCTTGAACTCACCTGTTCTCTAGGTCTCTCCTTGACAGGACTCACTGAAACCAGCCCTGCAAAAGCTCACTCTACTACCTGCACCATAGAAGTTAGTCTTAAAATCAAAAGCTACCCACCTGTAGCTGAAGCAGGAGGCTGACGTGGGAAGATTTTGAGTTCCAGGCCAGCCTTGGCAATGTAGCAAGATTCCATCTCAAAATTTAAAATAAATAAATAAAAAGTATGTACAGAGCAGTGGTTATGAGGGGGCAGGCTTCTGAGGCAGACAGCTTGGCCTGAAATCTCAGCTGGGAGCAATGTAGGAGCTAGAAGTGCCTCACCCTCACTCTGTTGCCCTTTCCTTGTCTAAAATGGAGGCAACAAGAGCACCAGTGAGGGTTAGAGGAACCCATTAGTAGGAAGCTGTAGATCACAGTCCGGCACATAGTAGTTCTCAAGAGTTAGCCAATATTAAAGTAGAAGCCCTTAAAATGAGACCCACACCCCACACTCTGGGATGTTTGTTTGTTTTTGTTTTCTTGCAGTACTTGGAATTAAACCCAGGATTTCACACATGCTAGGCAAGTACTGTAGCACTGTGCTACACCCCAGCCCTTTTTGTTTCTTTGAGACAATCTCACTAAGTTGCTCAGGCTGGCCTTGATCTTGCAATCCTTCTGCCTCAGCCTCCCAAGTAGCTGAGATTATGGGCATGTGCCACTGTACCTGTTATTTAGTTTTTTGTTGTTTATATTTTTGTTTTAAGAGAGCATCTTACTATGTAGTCCAGGCTGGCCTTGAACTTGCCATGTAACTCATACTGACCTTGAAATCACTGTCCTCCTGCCTCAGCCTCCCTAGTGCGGGGATCATAAGCATATACCCACATCTGACTGCACCCAACTGTTTTTGTCTTTAAATACCTCCTGCTTCCCCATGTAGAGTGTCACAGGTGTTGGGGTTTCTTCCCTTTTTTCTCTCTGAGGAAAAAAAATTACTGAGCTCAAATCTTTTTCTTTTTTTTTTTGTAAAATGTTCTGAGAGCAAAAGTAATAAAATATCCAACAGGCCTATTTAAATGACGATGACAATGAGGTATAATTTGCATGATAAAGATATATTTCCATTTATAAAGTTCATCAGCAGAATTAATGACAAATAAAGGGAAGATCCAATTAAAGTTCCCCATCCATTAACAATCTCGCTTCACTGTCAGGGCAGGAATTTTAAAGGGGGAGGCTGAAGTTGGCAACGATTTCAATATTAAGGTTGGTGCCATTAAAAGGGACGTGAAGTGATTGTGTTAGAACTCAAGGAAAAGACTCTGGTGATTTTTGTCAGCGGAGTCAGAAACATCCCCCCCAAGCCCGGTTCCGCAGGCTTTTTCTTGTTCACGCAAATGAGCTGTCAGGAGTTGACGGGCGGCATCATAATCAAAGAAAACAAGTTTGCCCTTTAAAGCAAAAGAGGTAATTTGACTGAAAGCAAATTGGAAACATTTCGGAAAACGCTGCCTTTGTGGCCGCTTTCTGCAGGAATCGCGCTTTTGATTTATGCCCGAGAGCTTCGGGGACGGTGGGGAAGCGCGCTCATTAAATACTTGGTTCACCTTCGTCCCGGGGCCTTGCACGAGGATCCTTCTTCCTCAGAGGGGCTGCCCAAGCTCCGAGGCTGCCTGGAGAACTTCATCTTCAGGAAAAGCCACAAAGGGACTCACGACCTCAGCTGAGCAGAAGCCAAGTGAGCAACCCAAGACGACACCCTTCTTGACCTCCACCTTCAGTTCCCGAAAGGGTTCCCGATTCGGGACCCATTTTATCCTCATTTTAGCCTCATTCGTGAAGCAACCATAGCATCGGATGCAGCTCCCTTTCTTGCTGGTTCTAGGTCACTTTAGTTTTTGTTTGTTTGCTTGTTTCTTTTCAGTTTTTTGCAGTACTAGGATTTGAGCCCAGGGCCTTTGCACTGAGTTAGGTCCTCAGCCATTTCTTTATTTTGAGACAGGGTCTCACTAAGTTGCTCAGTTGCTCAGGCTGAGCTCAAACTTGTGATCCTCCTACCTCAACGTCCTGGAGTGCTGGGTTTATCCCATGGGCCACCATGCCTGGCTACTCTAAATCTTTTTTTTTTTTTTTTTTTAACGTCCTGGAGTGCTGGGTTTATCCCATGGGCCACCATGCCTGGCTACTCTAAATCTTTTTTTTTTTTTTTTTTTAATTCCCTCCTCGACATTTACTCTTTGTTTTGGTGAACTGAAGATAATCTTTTTGTTTTGGTTTATTTGGGTTTTCCTAAAGACAGGGTCTAGCTATGTAGGCCAGGCTGGCCTTGAATTTATGATCCACCTGCCTCAGCCTCTTAGAGGATAAGATTACAGATGGTGCTACCACATCCAGCTTGAAGATAATCTTTTGTGGCTTCAAATATCTCCTCCTTTTCTCTTGCATTCACATTTCCACTCTAGCCTCTCTGCTCACAGGATACCATGACCCATGATATTTCATCAGCTCAGGTCTCTGATTGTAAGCAACAGAAGCTGAGCCTGGCTAAGCAAAAGGATGAAGAGAACACCAAAGAACCATCTTCAGGATGGACAGGAGCCAAAAAGTTCTGGGCATCTGGGTAGCAGGATCTTCAGGAATGCCCTGAAGCATTCCCATGCATGGGTCCCCTCTTCAAGAGAAAGTGAGCAGAGCTCTTCAACTGACAGTGTCATCGAGACTGCTGTGTCAGCTTTCCATCACTGTAACAGAATACCTGAGGCAAACAGTTTAGAAGGGGGAAAGATTTTTGTTGGCTCACAGTTTCAGGGTCTCAGTCCATGGTCAGCTGGCTCCATGGCTTTGGCCGTGTGGTGAAGCAGAAGCATCATGGCGGAAGCTCATAGAGGAAATCACTCACTTTGTGGTGGCCAGGAATGAGGGTCAGGGTCCCAATATCCCCTTCACAGACTTAGCCCCCAAAACCTACACTCCTTTCCACTAGGCTCCACCTCCTAAAGATCTCCCCTCCCAGTAGCATCCCAGGCTGGCAACTAAATGCTCAGCACATGGGCTTTGGAAGTCAAGAGAAAGCAAGTGTTCCTCAAAGGAAAACTCAGGTGCTGTCACATCCCACAAAGGAAATGGGTCACAGAAAGCCAAGATGTCATTGCCCACTGCACACTCCAGGCATGGCAACCAGAATGCAAGGAGTTTGAAATGGAACTTGTCATCCTCCATCCAAACTTCCTCTCCCCATTGGCTGGGATTCTCAAGGGCGTCACCCTTCTCTCCGTCACCCAACTCAGAACTCTTTGTAATTCATTGAACCCTAGTGGCTCTCTCTTTAAAACCTTTCTCAAGCCAGGAGTGGTGACCCACACCTGTAATCCCAGCACTCGGGAGACTGAAGCAGGATGATTGCTGAGCTTGAGGCCAACCTGGGCTACATAGTGAGTTCAAGACCAGCCTGAACCACATGGCGAGACTGTCTCAAAAAAACACATCATTTCTCACATCCACAATGAAACTAAAAATGGCATCAGTAACTGTTCTACTCAGGTTTCCTGTTGCTGAGATGCAATACCCAATACCTGCAGCTGAAAGGAGGAGTTAGTTTGGCTCACAGTTTCAGGGAATTCAGTCCATGGAGAGCTAGCTCTGAGGCAGGAACATTGTGGCAGAAGAATGCTCCAAGGCCACACCTCCATGACCCAGAAATGTGGCCCCCCAGCACCCTAGGTAGTTCCTAAGCTGGTCAGGTTGACACAAGCAGGTTAGCCCCCACCATGGTGGCAGCACATGTCTCTCGATGATGGCTGGTTTTTCAGCCCTGTGTAAATAGTGGTGATTAAAGTGGATAAAGCCCAGCTTTCCCTGGGGCCTACCTGAGAAAGACAGGTGTAAAGAATTTCATCTAGAGACATTGATGGCGGTGCCTCACATAGGGGCAGGGACGGAGAGGGGCAGGCCAGGGTGGGGTGGCATCAGGGGACCCCGATCCCAAGCTTTTGGCAATCCATGGGCACATCGTAAACCAGTCCCCAACTTGAAGTTGCTGTTTCCCTGGACCAGTGGTCAGTATTTACTGAACACTCAGCATCTAGCACTTGTGCTAGGAACTTCCCAGCGGTCTTGCAGATTCCTGTTTTATAGCCGAGGGAACCCGGGATGTGGGGGCTAAATAAGCGGCCAGAGTCACCAGCGAGGACTGGCACCCAGGTGGGGGCCCCGCAAAGCTTCCGCTCTCGGCATGTGCTTCGGAGCCCACATAAACTCGTGATTTCTGACTGTCACTGTGGATTTCTGAAGTGGTCTTTTTAAAAATTTTATTTTATTTATTTATTTATTTTGGTACCAGGGATCAAACTCAGGACCTTCTGCTTTTGAGGCAGGCAGCGGAACCACTGAGCTAAATCCCCAGCCCTATGAAGTGGTCTTTTTAATAAGCTTATTATTTCATAATAATCGTAGAGTTACAGAAAAACTGCCAGCACAGCCCGATGAGTTCTGTATGGCCTCCACTCAGCACCCCCTAATGTTCACATCTCGTAAAAACAGGGTCTGTTGTTAGCAAAGGGAAATCAAGACGGCTACAGTGCTGTTTAGGGATGGGCACACTGTGATTTCTCCGGTTGTCCCACTGACATCATTTTTCCATTCCAACATCCAATCCAGGGTGCAGCACTGAAACTTTAGTGAAGTTTTTGTTTGGGTTTGGTTTTTTTTTTTTCATTTTTTGAGACAGAGACTTGCTGTGTAGTCCAGGCTGGCCTTGAGCTCATGGTGATCCTCCTGCCTCAGCCTCCCACGTGCTGGGATTACAGGTGTGCGCCACCATGCCCAGCTTCCCCACCACTTTTCAAAATCAACACTCAAAAGTCAGTGACAACTTGCTGTTCCTCGTCCTCTGCCCCCTCCTGTCCTGCTCTATGTGGTGGACTCTGCCGGCTGCACAGCCCCGGGTCTTTTGGTCCTTGACCCCTGCCAACAGGAGGCACTGACAGAGCAGAAGGCAAGAGGAAGGAGAACCGGGGAGTCTCTACCGCTCAGGTTTGGGCTCTGGCAGCCCCCCGCTTGCCACCTCCTCCTGAGGTGGTGCTTCCTGCCCCTGGCCATTGCTGGGACTTCACCCTCCCAAGGTGGCTCGGCCTGTCACCTCTTCCATCTCCTGTGTGGCTCGATCCCTGTACATAAATCTGCAGGTGGGGCCGCTGCAGCATGGCAGAGAGCTGGCCCTGGGCCCCATCCCAGCCCTGCAGTGTAAATCTGTCCTCTGTGCTCCCGGATGTTCCCTGCCTGACGCCTGTGCCTGGGACCCACCTCCACCCTAGGTCTTCCTTCCTTGGTGGCCCAAATAGTGTCTGTCCCCAAGCTCACAGCTGCTGTCAGAGAAAGGTTGGGAGCAAGAGCACAACGTGCCACAGATGACTGTCACTGTCGACAGCGTGGGCAGAGGCCCAGCCGTGTGGCGCTTATGCCTCCTCCTTCCTTTACAGGGTCACTGGGGACAGAAAGAGCATCAAGAAGGTGTGCAGAGGCACAGGCCACTCCCGACATGGCTGTGGACATCCTCACCGCAGCCCCAATCAGCCAAGTCCCTGACTTCAGCCAAATCCCGCTGAAGACGGAGCTGTCTCCAAAGCCGGCTGAGCCACTGAAAGCCTTGGTCCCCCCGAAGTCCAAACTCACCACCATCGAGGCCAAGAGGATCATGTCCGTTCTGGACGAGGCCATCTACAAGGTGGAGCTGGTCACCCTGCTGTGGGACGCAGCCGACCCGCTGGAGGCCCTGGTGGGGATGCGCGAGGACCTCTCAGGGGCACTGAGGGAGCACAGGGCCCTCTGCCAGGCCCTGCTGGAGGGTGTGGGTGACCTGCAGGAGAAAGCGCGGCGGCTGAAGGAGGAGGCACCGGAGGAGGCCGAGGAGGCCTGGCTCTGCGACCGCCGCCTCTCAATGGAGCGGCACAAAGCCAGCCTCCCGCCGCTCATGTGGCAGATCAAGGGCTCCACCAAGAACATCCTGAGGGTCCTGCTCAGCGACCCCCAGGCCACTAAGCTCCTGCAGATGCAGCCACTGTGCAGAAGCGCAGGGGCCCAGAACTTCCTGGAGAGCCTGGTGGAGCTGCGGGGCTTCCTGTTCGAGAAGCTCCTCACCAGCCCCATGCAGGCACGGGAGAAGGCCCAGTTCTTGCAGGACATCAGCAGACGGAACCAGAGGAACCAGGAGACCATCAATGTGCTCGAGAAAGAACTGGTGGCGAGGCTAAAGAACAGGCACACAGAGGTATGGCTCCCAGCACCAGTCCAGTCCTGCAAGGAGCTGGCCCACATCTTTGGCAGTTGTTGGGAATTTTTCTGTGATTGAGATAGCTCTGCGCCATGCATTTACTCCACAAAGGTTTGGAGCACTTCCTGGGTGACAGGTCTTATAAATAAGCCCACATGGTTTCAGCCTCAGAGTTCACAGTTGAGGAGGTAGGTATTAACTCACTTAATTACAATTCAGGGAAGTATAATAAAGGATAAGTACAGGGTGGTAGACGAGAATGATATAGGACAACCAAATGGGGACTCAGAGGGTCAGGGACACTGAAGCCAAGGCATGAAGACTGAGAGGGAGTGAACCAGGCAAGAGGGCCAAGAGGGGGAAGGAACTTCCAGGCCAGGTTTTGACACTATTCTACAGAGGACCGTGTAGACTGCATTAGGCTCTGTGGGTCACATGGTCAACTACACAATGCAGCCCTGCCCGTTACCCAGTGAAACCAGCTATAAACAATATGTAAATGAATAGGCCGGGTTCCAATAAAACTTTATTTACAGCCCAGTGTGGTGGCACATGCCTGTCATCTGAGCACTCTGGGAGGCTGAGGCAGAGGATCCCAAGGTCAATCCCAGGCCGGGCAACTTAGCAAAAAACCCCGTCTCCACATAAAAGTAAAAAGGCCTGGAGATGTAGCTCAGTGGTCTAGCACCCCCTGGCTTCAATCCCCAGGATCTCAAACAAACAAAAGCCCAACATACAGGCGAGCAAAAGAAGGAGAAAGACAGTGCTGAGGAGAGGGCAGGGGATGGATCAAACGGGGCCTTGTGTCCTATCCTTGGATTTGATCTCGGAGAGCAAGGGGTAAGTGGGAGGGGTGGAAACACTAGATTTTTTTTCAGTGCCAAGAACAGAACTGAGCTACCTCCAGCCCGCCAGAAGAATTTTTAAGGGGAATGGTAGCCTGACCTCCAGCCTGATGAGAACCACAGACACATACTGTGTTTTGCCTTAAATGTGTCACTGTAATGAAAAGGCTGGCTGGCGCTGGCGGGCAGCCCCGTGTCTGACGCTGTCAGGGGTCTGAGTTCTCTCACTTGGCTTCTCTGTTGTCCCCACTGTGGGACTCTTATTTAACTGTGGGCCTGCGAGGGCGCCACCTGGAGGCCGCAGGCAGCACTTCCGTGGGTGTCTTGGCCACACCCGGCACAAGGGATGCTGGGAAAGGTAGTCCAAGCCAAACCCTGGACTCCGCAGCCTCCCAGGGAGAGCAGGTCTGGGCTGGTAGAGACCCCGGGTGTCCACAGGCTCTTCCATCTTCATTGCGCCAGACAGAGGAGAGATGCAAGGCCCTGGAAAGCTATGTGCCACCCACCCTCCCTGAGTAGTTCTTCGTGAAACACTCATCAGAGTTTGTTGATAAATATTTGTGTGATTAGTGTGTGTGTGTGTGTGTGTGTGTGTGTGTGTGTGTGTTACTAGAGATTGAACTCAGGGCCTGTGCATTGAGCTATATCTCTAGCCCTTTTTGTTTTTGAGACAGGGCTCACTAAGTTGCCCATGCTATACTCCAATTTAGAATCCTCCTGCCTCAGCTTCCCAGAGCGTTGGAGTTATAGGCATGGTCCTCTGTGCTCAGCAGTGGGTGATTATTTGATTTATGTCTGGGTCCCCAACAAGAGAACAGGGGCTTGTCCTCCTGGCCTCCCATTGTGTCCCCAGTGAGTCCAGCACAAAGAGGGGCGTGACATATTTATGGGGTGGGCAGATGACAGGCCTCAGGGTGCTTACCCAGGAAGGGCAGAAGGAAGATCGGAGGGGACATTGTCCAGGGCAGGCTGAAGGCTGTGTCTTGAAGCTTGGGCTCTTCAAGTTGGACCGGTGTTTCCAGACAGGCAGATGTCATCATGTCATTGAGCCTCAGTGTAGAGTGAGGGGCAACATCGGCCAGGGTGTTGTGGGATTTGGCAAGAAAAGCTTAGTGCTGAGGATCCCGGCCAAGCTGACTATGGCCCTGTGCTCTGTGCGGGAAGTGAGTTCAGAGCCCGGTGCCCCCGCTGCCCGCTGACGCCAGCCACAGCTGCAGGGTGTTCAGACAGGCCACAGTGTCCGAGACAAGGCTGCTTGTAAAACAGTGCCATCCTCAAGCCCGATGTGGTGGCACACACCTATAATCCCAGCACTCGGGAGGCTGAGGCAGGAAGATCACAGGTTTGAACCCAGCCTGTGCAATTTAGCAAGACCTTGTCTCAAAATGAAAAATAAATGGTCGGGGATTTAGCTCAGTGGTGCCGTGCCTGCCTCGCAAGCGCAAGGTCCTAAGTTGGATTCCGGGTCCCCCCCCCGCCCCCCCCCGACACACAAAATAAAAAAATAACGGCTGGGGATGGAGCTCAGTGCAAAGACCCTGGGTTCAATCATCAGTACCAGAAAGGAAAAAAAAAAGAATCATAAATGACAAAACAACACCACCCTCCACCCGCCTTCCCGTTTTAGAATCAGCCCAGGACAGGGCACAAGCCAGGCTCTGGCCGGAAGGAGCAGCCCCGGGGCGCCCCCTGCAGCCCGTGTGGGTCCCACACCTTCCTGCTTCCGGCCAAGTGTCTGCCAAGCCGGGGAACATGGGGCTGCTCCAGACCTGTGAGGGGTGGCCGGGAACGCTGCCTCCGCTCAGACACACTTGGGCTTCACACCCGGAGACTGTCCCTTCGTTTCCCCTCCGTTGTTGGCAGTCCCTGTCCCCTGCCGGGCAGGTTGAGGCAGTAACGGAAGGCGACCGGCCGGGGACTGACGAAGCCCGACTCGTCTTGGCCAGGTGGAGAAGGAGAACTTCGTGATCCAGGAGCTGAAGAACCACCTGCACCAGGTGCTCAAGCTCTCGGAGCACAGCCTGCTGCGCACCAAGCAGGAGGCCGAGAAGCAGCAGAAGGCGGACTTCCGCGCCTCGCAGGCCCGGATGGCCAAGACGAAGCAGGAGATCCTGACGCTGCGCTCGAAGTACCACAGCCTGGTGTCCGAGAACCACGAGGCAGAGCAGGCGCTGCGCAAGGTGCGGAGCGGGGTGGGGCCGAGCAGGGCCGGCCGGGGCGAGAAGCGGTGCCGCGCGGCGCCGGCTCTGTGGCCGCGACCTCTGTGACCCGCGGCGGGGACAGTCCCCACCGTCTCGGGTGCAAAGGATGCAAGTAGCCAAGAAGTTCAGGCCGATGAACCCGGCTCTCTGAGCTTCCGCCTTCACACCCTACCCGGGAGAACCAGGACACCGTGGGGGTGAGCGCGGAGGTGACCCGGCGGGCACGCGGCGTCTCCTCTCCGTCCTCATCTGGGCCGGACCAGGACCAGCACACGTCCAGCTTCCCCATCTCTCGCCCCCCAAGGGCGTCGCAGGCCTTTTTTTGAGCATCTGATGGAAGTCACGGCCCCTCCCCCAAAGGGAAGGCAGAGATACCCAGGTCATCCTGGTGGGCAGTGCTGGGGGTCACAGCCCTGAAGCAGCCCACCCACAAGCTGAGAACCCCTGCTCTGTGGGAGGGTCTCACTCTGGAGCCCGGCCTGGCCTCAAATTCATGGCAACCCTCCTGCCTCAGCCTCCCAAGCGCTGAGATTATAGGGGTGTATCACCACGCTCAGCAACATACTGCAACTTCATCCATTTTACTTCCTCTTCCCCTTTCCTCCCTCATGTCTTCCCCATTTCCTTCCCATTTCCACAAAGTCTATTTCCTACCTCTTATTTTGCTTTTTAAATGATGTATACTTTGGGTTTCTCATATAAGAGAATCCACATGATATTTAACCTTTTGTGTGTGTCAGATTTATTTCACTTAGCATTACGGTCTTAAGGTGCATCCATTTTCCTACAAATGACTCAAGGGCATCCTTTTCCTGGCTGTGTAGTACTCCACTATATACCAGGTTTTCTTTATCCATTCATCTGTTGATGCAGAGCTGATCTTTTCAAAACAAAATTAGGTCATGTCTCCCCCCCACATCTAAATTCACCCAGTGCCTTTCCCTCTTCCTTACCTAGGAATCCAAACTCTTCTGGTGACCTGCTCTCAGTGACAGGCTCACTCAGACCTCATCAGGGACCACTCCGGCCTGGTCACTGCATTCTAACTGCACTGGCTGATTTTCCTTCCTTCCTTCCTTCCTTCCTTCCTTCCTTCCTTCCTTCCTTTCCTTCATTTTAAACAGAGTCTTGCTATGTAGCCCAGGCTGGCCTTGAATTCACAGTGACCCTTCTGCCTCCGCCTGGCAAGTGCTGAGATTACAGGTGTGGACCACTGTGCCCAGCTGATTTCTGTTCTTTAAACATCACCAGCCTGTTCCCACCTCAGGGCCTTTGCACATGCTGCTCCCTCTGCCTAGAATGTTCTGGAGCCCCACTTGTGACTCAAATCCAAGCTCCACCACCCATTGGCTCTATTACCTTGGCCAAGAGAGTTATCATGTCTGTGCCTCAGTCTCCTCATCTGTAAAGTGGGGAACTGAGAACTCTGGCAGCACTGGGATACACAGTGCTCTGTGCTGGTCATTATTTATAGTCCCCCATCAGACACCAACTGTTTGGATTTTTTTTTAGAAAAAATATAAAGTGGAGACAGAAATCGAGAACTGGATCCAGAAATATGACACGGAGATGAGTGAAAAGCAGGTATTTGTTGCTAAGTCTCTTTCTCATGCTTTTCCAAGACCCCGGAGGGGAGGAGAAGCCAGGTACCCATGGTGTGGACCACATTCCCAGCCTTCCCCGGGGCCCTGCAGCAGGCCCAGGGTGCCCCAGCCGGGCAGAGAGGTGAAGGGTGGGGAGGGAAGGGCGGCAGCTGAGCCTCCAAGGGCCTCACTCAGCTCTGCCCCACCCGGCTCTGCTCCTCCAGCGCCCCCGCCTGCTCACCTGCAGGGACCCCCACCTCCACTCCTCCATGGGTCACTGCGGGCCGAGGGGGCAGGTGTGGGGGAAACACAGCCCCCGTTATCCTCGAAGGTGCCAATCTTGTGCCACCTACCAGCTGTGCGACCTTGAGTCAGGCCCGGCTCTCTCTGGCCAAGCGAGGCTGCGTCTCTGTCTTGGTCATGGTGGGAGCTGGTGCAAGTGGCTGTATGCAGGAGCGGTGCCCTACAAATGGGAGCCCCAGGCCCCCGCCCTGCTCCAGGTGCTGCTGATGGCCCATGGTCCCGACCTGGGCACACTGGAGGTGACACAGCCCTGTGGTGGAGGGAGGCCAGGCGCGCTGCCTGGGGAAGCGCAGTGGGCAGCCCCTGGGAGGGCTCTGCAGGCGGGGGTCTTGTTTCTGCTTCTGATGAGGGTTGGCTGGTGGGCGGCTCAGTGCTCAGTGGCAGAGTGCAGCGCGGCGTGCAAGTCCCTGGGTTCCACCTCTGCCGGCCAAGGCAAACAGAATCCAGTAAGGGTGTGGGTTCCTGGCTGGCAGGGACCTTGTCCACCCAGTGCCGCGTGCCCCAAAGCGCTCTGCTTCCAGGAGATGCTTGCTGGGTGTTAGTGGAGAGGAGACAGAGAGGGAGGGAAGCGTGTGACAGCCGGAGCTGCTGTCAGACAGCAGCAGGACTCTGGGAGCAGTCGGGACACAGTCTGTCCCCTGGGGTCTCTACTTCCTCGGCTACGGCAGCCACTCCCGTGTCCCCTCTGTGCACTGGGTCCCTGGTCCAGTACATTGCATCCATCAGGCCATTTGATCCCAGAAATAGCCCCTGGCTTTGGAGTTGTCTCCATGTATGGGATGAGAAAAAACAGGCTTAGGGTGAAGAAGTCCCTTCAGGGGCTGCGGGGCTGCGACCCAGCCTGTCCGACCTCTTGCATCCAGGTTCTTCCCTTGCCCTGTGTGCGTTCAGCCGGGTCTGCCCCAGGGCAGGCAGGGCCTCCGCCTCCAGAAGGTTGGGGTGCAGGGGACGCCCTGAGCCCCGCCCCGCCCCCCTCACCAGGAGGAGTTCGAGGACCTGCAGACTATCCACAAGGAGGAGAAGCAGCAGCTGGAGGAGCTGAGGCAGCGGCACCAGGTGCTGGTGGAGGAGTTCAGCCAGATCCAGGCCGAGCGCGAGGTCAGCTCCAGGAAGCGGCTGGAGGCCGAGCGTGAGATGCTGCGCATGGTGCGGGCGGCCACGCTCATCCAGGCCGTGTGGAAGGGCTACCTGGTGCGCTCCATGCTGCGCTCCAAAAAGAAGAAGCGTGGCAAGGGCAAGGGCAAGCGCAAGGGCAAGGGCAAGAAGTGAGCCCTCCTCTGCCCAGCCAGGGTCAAGGCCCTACCATTCATGGCTCCCACGATTCTCTTCAAATTAAAAGTTTTAAATTACATTCAAGGGAACGCTACCCATGAGTGCTCCTTTCTCTGCCTCGGGCTTTGGGCAGCCAAGCAGGGGTAGACTCAGGTGGGACCAAGGCGATGGCCGCAGTCCCTTCTGTCCCTGCCCAGAGCTGTAATGGCTGAGACAGGCGAGTCTCCCACAAGGGCAGCAGGGCCCGGAAGCCATGTACCCCTTAGATGGTAGAGCCTGCAGGTTGTCACAGTCCCTACCACTCCCAAGTGCCACCGACAGCACCGCCTGGGGCCAACTATCCTTAGAGCATTTCTGGTGGACCTACTAAAATGGGTGGGGGAACACATTCAAAGTGCATTAGCTAGATGTGGCAGCATGTGCCTGTCATCCCAGCACTTGGAGGCTGAGGCAGGAGGATCACTGAGAGTTCGAGAATAATCTGAGATACGTAGTGAGACCCCCATCTCAAAAAGCTGACAACAAAATACGAAGTCTGTCTGTGCTGAGGGAAGCTGACCTGGTTCCCCTGTGGCCCATCTGACCCCTGCAGATGTTCAGACGTGTGGCTCTGGCCCTGGCCACTGTGGCCCCTCCCCAGGATGAAGGCACCAACCCAATGCTGAGGCTTCCCAGGGGGTCCCTGGAATCCCAGTGCAGAGGGGAAGGGGACAAGGAGCCTCAAAGCCCAGATCGCCTGGGCAGGATCCTGGGATTCCAAAGGCAGCTTCAACTGGACAGTGAGCGCAGCCTAACTATGGCCTTACTAAGGGCAAACAAAATCAGTAACACTCTTGGCTTTGATGAGCTACAGATATATTTAATACGTGGAAATAAATACACACATTTCAAAGAAAACTCCTCTAATGCCTCCAGATTCAGGAGGACCCTGGGTCCTGAGCAGAAAGCTGGCCTGGAGGGAGGGAGGTGGGAAGGACCGCTCCTGGTGGCAAGTCACACATGGCCACCAGACAACAGGAGGCGGAAGCCCTGGACTGGCACTGATTCGTAGTATGGCTGGGACAGGCCAGAGGGGACATCTCCAGGGGGCCAGAGACGTATCAGGGAGAAGGCAGAGAGCAAGCGGACTGTCAAGATAAAGGGAGGCACTGCCCACCCATGCCATGGAGGTCCTTCGGGGGCTCCTCCATTCATGAAGGGGCCCCACGAGGGGCTGCATCCCTCCTCATGTGAAAGCAGCTCACCTCCAGGGGGGCTTTGGATTCTGGGGTCCCCTGCCTCGCCGGGGGGTAGCTGGCACTGAAGCACTGACTGAGGGAGCCCTGGGGTTCACCAGAGGGCTCCGGAAGGTCATCCCTGCTGGGGGAGGCCTGGGGTCCTGAGGTCCATTTGTGTGGGGGGCACTGGAGGCTGGGTGACCAGCACTGGGGACGCTCAGGCAGGTGAGGGAATGGGAACGCTCTCGCCTCAGAGGGCGAGGGACCTCGGGGCCGTCCAGGGACAACCCTTGGGAGTCAGCTGCCACCTGGGGCCGTGTCATGGAGGAGCCACTTGGATGGACAGCTCGAAGTGGGATCTCCCTGGGGCGGGGAGAGTCACGGCCCCTGGGAGTGGCGGGCGGTGTCCAAAAGAGGGTGTGGAGCTTTGCTGTGTCCCCCTTCGCCATGCGAGAGGCCTCCCAGCTGGTGCCCTTGGGTTGGGAGCCAAAGAGTGACTCATCGCAGTAAGACGGAGTGTGGTTGATCAGCCTGGCAGAGGGAAGAGCAACACTTGTGGTGAGTTGGGCATGAGTGGTCCCTAAGAACTCAACAGCACCCCCATCCCAGCCCCAACCAGACACCCACAGAAGAGAAGAGCACTGCCTTCTTTAGCGTCCCCGTCTCAGCCTGGCACCCACAGTAAGGTCACAGTCCTCTCAGGTAGCACCTTCTCCATCTGTTGTTTTCCCCTACAAATTTTTCAGTCCTTCAGTATCCTGACCTCACTACCAGGCATGTGCCCCAGGCCTGGCCAATTTGCATATTCCATCTTCCTGGCTACATTGATTGGCTCAGGAAAGGCCACATGACCCAAGCCTGTCCAATGAGAGCCTGCCTTAGGATCTTTGTTGTTTTTGTGTTGTTTTGTTTTGTGAGACAGGGTCTCACTATATAGTTCAGGCTACCTTTGAATTTACTTTGTAGCCCAGGCTGGCCTTGAACTCCTGGCATCCTCCTGCCTCAGCCTCTTGAGTGCTTGAATTATAGGTGTGCTCTACCACACCCAGCCCTGCCTTAGGATCTTTGATGAAACTAGGAAAGAGATGTTTTTGCCACCTGGGCTTGCTCCTTCCTAAACTGACAGGGTACCAGCCAGCCCAGAGTAGCTTATGGCCATCTCACCCTCCTGGAGACTGAGGACACACAGAAGGAAGAAAAGCAGCACTAAGATGGAGACTGGCCATTGTTATGACAGCTTGGACCCGATGCAGGAACTCCAAATGCCCCTTTTTTGGGCAAGTCAGTTGGAGCAAACTTACTGTCACTTGCCACTGACAGTCCCAATTACAGCCATCCCTTGGCATCCAGGGGATTGGTTCCAGGAGGTCCAGCAAGGACCAAAATCTGCAGCCCGTTGTACAAATGGAGCAGTGTTTGCATGTAGGCTATGGATGCCCTCCCAGGCACAAGGTTTCTTAGTCCAAGCCACTGAAAACAGTGCCTACAGAGCCCTGAGGCTCTTCACTGGACACCTCTCTCTCTCTCTCTCTCTCTCTCTCTCTCTCTCTCTCTCTCTCTCTCTCTCTCTCTCTCTCTTTTGCTTTTCAGGTAGTCCTTGAACTCACAATGTAGCTGGGCTGGCCTGGAACTCACTGAGATCCTCCTGCCTCAGCCTCCTGGAATTAGGCATGCATCACCACGCGGCTCCAGGCCAATACTAATCTGGAATAACCCAAATAATCGAATTCTAATTAACTAACAATAACCATTAGCATCGGCTCTTATTTTTCCTAATTTATTCATGAAGACGCACCCAGACCCCTGCTCAGAAGGACTTGCTAAAAAGGACCTGCCGCAAAGGACCTTGGCTCCATCACTTCACGGGTTACCTGACCCAAACTCTGCTGTGAGTGGGGCAAGTCACCTGACCTCTCTGGGCCTCTCACAGTCATCACCACCATACTGACTGAGAGCCAAGCACTGTAGGACTCCTTGTCCTATAGTCCTGCTCTGCAGGGATCTCTCATCCTGTCTTCCACATAAGTCAGTTGCAGTTTAGAGAGGTCAACGTGCTTGGCCAGAGTCACACAGTAAGTGATCAGCAGGGGGCGCTGTAAGAGGCCCTCAGGTGAATGTGCTGAGGAAAGGACCCCCCTTACCTGTATCTGTTCTTCTTCCCTGGCGTGAGGGCTGGGGTGCTGCCCCCAGAGGGGGTGGTCTCACAGCTCCCCTTGCCTGGAGAGCTCTGTATCGCCCTGGTGCCCACTGCTCTGGTTCCGTTAGTCTTCTGCACCCAGGGCGGGTCAAAGCCTGGGACACTGGGCCGAGTGCCCACGGGGCTGCCAAACAGAGTCTCATCCACATACGATGCCCTGGCCTTGACCCGACAGCCGACCCGGCAGCGGTGCTGAGGGTGGAGGGCCTGCATCCCACGAGCGGACTGCTGCACGGGGGCCTTCATGCTGCAAGTGGCCTTGGGTGACAGCGGAGGAGATCTGTCCGCCAGGCCCTGTCTCTGGGGCTCCCTGTGAAAGGGGTCAAGGAGACACCTCTGAGCCAAGGGCAGGCAGTCTCTGGAGTCCTCATCCCCATCCCAAGGACAGAGGGTCTAGTTCCTCCTCCAACGGGAGCTGCCAGCCTCGGGAATATTCTGGAAATTTGACTTTTTTTTCAGTTGTCATGATGGGAAAAGTAGTGGTTACTGGCAAACATTTAATGAATAAATTAAAAAGTACTTCTAGCAGTGTGTTCGACAAATATTTATAGAATGACTAGGGTATGAAGGAGAGATGGCACCAACCAGAAAGCAAATCCCGGGGTATGGGTGGGAGACAGACAGTTCCCTGTATGTTGTGTATACGTATGCAGGGTGGGTGGTGACGGCCAGTATGGATCCCATGCCTACCTCGCGCACTGAGCTTTACAAGCATTGTCTCACTTAATCATCAACAGCCCCGTGAAGCTTTGATTATATCCATTTTACGGGTCGCAAATCTGAGGCTTCAAAAGGAGAAGTCATGTGTGGGTCACGCCTAAAAAGCTAAAAAAGTGGAAGAGGAATTTGAACCTGACAGGAATCCAGAGTTTGTGCACTTAACCACTCTACTCTGTGGAGAAGGTTGCTGCCTTCTCCATATTCTACGATCCCTGCAGCCTTGGGTTATTTTCCTACCTGAGCATCTTGGCTTGCGGGCTTCGGATACGACCATTGGCGCCCCCTCCCCGCGCCTCCTTCTCCCCGGGTCTGGGCCCTTTGGTGGGGGTGCAGGAGCACCCGCGGAGCGCACTGCATCCAAGGTCCTAATCTGCAGCCCGGAAAGCTCAAGGACCCAGAACCCAAACAGCTCAGGCTGCGGGGAACCCGCGCCCGGGGACTCAGCCCAGGAAGTGAGCTCTAGCTACGCGCGCTCAGCGCGTGCATCCAACAACCAGCAACCAACAACTAGCAGCAGCTAGGCGGATGCGGGCCGGACCACGAACGCCGCGGGGTAGGGGAGGACGCCTTGTCTTCGAGGCCGCCGAGTCCAGCAAAGCTACGCCAAGGGCCTCCAGCGCCAGTCGGGGATGTGCGCGCAGGCCTCCCGGGCGGCAGGCCGAGAGCGACCAGCGAGGCACGTGGACGTGCCTCCACTCCCCCCGGCCGCTGCGCAGTTGGTACGTCCTGAAGGCCCGCCCACTTCCGGGTTCTGAGCGCCAGGGCCAGCATGGCGGCCGGCAAACGTGCGGCGGCCGGGCCGCGGTCGCCAGTTGCCATGGCCCAGTGGAAGAAGAAGAAGGGGCTCCGAAAGCGCCGGGGCGCAGTCTCCCAGGCCCACGGCAGCGACTCGGAGGATGGCGAGTTTGAGATTCAGGCGGAAGATGACGCCCGGGCGCGGAAGGTAGGAGCGCAGGGCTCTGACGCGCGTCGGGACCTCGGTTTCCTCACGTGGGGCGAGAGTCCGTCGGGCCGCCGGCCTGAGCACGGGTCCCGGGGCCTGTGGCACCCTCGGGCGAGCCTCCAGTCCGGGCTCTGGAGCCTGCGGGCCTTCCCTGCCGGCTCGGATCGCTCGCTCTCATTGGCTACCCCCGCCCTGGGGGCGGGCCCCAGTGTCCATTCATCCAACGGGGAGTGCGCGTGAGGAAGGTCTGACTTGAGAGTTCGGGGTGTTCTTGGGAGACAGCATTAAGGGGGAGCCGGGCCCCGGAGCTGGAGGCACTGATGCCCCAGACCTCGGGGACACTAATAACAAGTTACACGTGTACTGTATTTGTTGATCATTTACTGTACCGCGTCCACCTCGGAGTGCCGAACGTACACGATGAGGGAGACAGGTGTGGGCACCGAGGTGGCGGATGACCGGTGCCCCCGGAGTCCCCACTGTCCTGTGTTCAGCGGTGGGCGCAGAGTGGGCTTTAGGCGCTGGGATGAGTACGGGGGCGTTGGCATGAAGGGAATAGACTACACCGCCAAGGCACGGACGGCGAGACCTCATCCCGCCGTTTTCCCACCTCAGCCCGGCCAGTGGCCACACTCAGTAGGTGATGAAGCGACCACAGACCAGAGCTGAGGTAGGCCATAGAAGGATATGTAACTGTGGCTCAGGCCAACGGCTGTGCTGAGGCCTGGTCCTGTATTCAAACGTGACCCAGCCCTGCACTGCCTGGGGCACTGGCGAAGCTGCTTGACTTTATTCGAATGGCTCCTCACACCGAGAGGAGGGCTGGGGACCCCTGGCACTTACGGCCGACTGGCCACACTGCTTAGCTCTTGGGTGTGCTGTGTTCTCCTAAATATAACGGATCTCTGTCCATGCACCTGTCTTTCCCCTTCCTTTCTGATCACAGCTACCTTCTGGGACAGTGATGATGGTAAGTGGCTTTTTCAATTCCCGATCCAAGGATGGGCTGGGCAGTAGCTCAGGTGCTAGGGATACACCGTTTGCAGATCCTTTGGCCTTCTGTCTCTTATCATCTGTCAGTGCACAGGTAGAAAAGCAAAGACCATCCAGGGAGTAAAGGAGAAAGGGTTTAAGCTAGGTGTGGTGGCGCACACCTGTAATCCAGGCATCAATGGAGGCTGAGGCAGGAGGGATCACAAGTTTGAATCCCACCTGGGAAACTTAGTGAGACCCTGTCAAAAAAATAAAAAGGGTTGAGGATATAGCTTAGTGGTAGAGCACTCCTGCGTGTGATCCTTAGCACAGGAGAGAGGTGGGAGACTTTAATTTTATTTTGTTTTCTTGAGACAGGGTCTCACTATATATTATTTGAGCCTGCGCATGAACTCACTATGTAGCGCTGGCTGGCCTTGAATTTGCTGAGATCCTCCTGCCTCAGCTTCCCAAGTGCTGGGATTGTAAGTGTTCACCACCACACCACGCCCAGAGATGGGTTTTGTTTTTGAAATAGTGTCTTGCTGTGTTGTCCAGTCTGATCTCAAACTCATGAGCTCGAGTGATCCTTCTGCCTCAGGCTCCTGGATTGATATGTTTTAAATGGACCTTGTATACATATTGTTTGTTTGCCAAGATCAAGGAAACCTTATTTTTTTAAAGACATATTTGAGGGTGGAAGTACAGTTTGGTGGTAGAGGACCTGTTTAGCATGCATGGGGCCCTGTAAATCCCAGCACTCTGGGAGGCTGAGACAGGAAGATTGAAAGTTTGAGCCCAGCTGAGCCCAGCCTGGGCAATTTAGCAACATCAGGAGGCCCTGGCTCAAAATGAAATTAAAAAAAAAAAAAGCCCTGGGATGTAGCTCAGTGAGAAGATTCTGGGTTCAATCCCTGGTACCACAGAAACAAAACAAACTAAAACAGCTGGTACTGAAGTAATATAATACTTAAAAAATAATAATGCTTAAAATAATAAAGTAGTCATAGAAGTGCCAATGGGAAGACGCTTAAAAAATATTCACAGGAAAATTGACTTACATTAATTTTTAAAGGTTGGACTAATTCTATAAGCACCTATCTCAAGAAACTAGAGGAGTAAAAAAATATTACCGTACTCAATAGCCCGACATGGTGACACACACCTTCAGAGAGGCTGAAGCAGGAGGATCACAAGTTCGAGCCCAGCCCGGGCAACTTCATGACCCATGTACTAATGAACTAAAGTTAAAGAATTAAAAAGGGCTGGGAATGTAGCTCAGTGCAAAGGCCCTAGGTTCAATCCTTAGTAGTGCCAAAAAAAACCCATACAGGTGACATTGCCTTTCTGATCCTCCCACCCAGCGAGGACCTGGCCAGCCCCTGCCCAGCTTCCCCACCTCGGAATGCACCTCAGACGTGGAGCTGGACACGCGGGAGATGGTGCGGGCACAAAACAAGAAGAAGAAGAAGTCTGGGGGCTTCCAGTCCATGGGTGCGTAAGCGAGCTGGGCTGGGGAGGGGGGACAGCAGCAGGAGCCCAGCCTGCCTCTGCCCTCGGTCCCTGATGCCTGCTCTGGCCCAGCACTCTGGTAGGGATGGGGAGACCAAGCCAGCACCCGGGGCCTTACACATGGCTTTTCAAGTCCCTAGCTGCTGGGACAAAGATTTAAACCTAAAACGAGAGCTGGGAGTGGTGGCGCATGCCTGTCTATAATTGCAGCTCCTCAGGAGGCTGGAGACAGGAAGACTGCAAGTTTGGGTAACTCAGGGAGACCCAGGGCTGGGGGTGGAGCTCAGTGGTAGAGAGTTTAGCTCATAGGAGCTTGCCTGGTACAATGAGGTTCCAACCCCAGTACCACAGAGCACATAAGTAAATAGAGCTAAAGTGCTATCTTCATAGCCTTGGAGAGGAAGAGGAGGGCTTTCCAGGTGTGAGCTGAAGACTGTTTCGTTTGACTGCTTTTGAATTGGACACATGTAGGCCAATGAGCACTGTGAGGTAGGTTCAGAGCCACATGGGGACCATGTCTGCAACCCACAGGACAGGCAGGTTAGTACCCCTCACACACAAGTGTATAGTCGCTGAGAAAGAGCCACAGCCCGAGGAGAGCTGGAGGATAAACATGCTGCGGTGAGTCCTTCCGCAGAGGCCGTCCAGACAGTCGGACCGACAACAGTGCTGAACTTCACTGCAAACACCAAGAAGGAAATCAGCCCTCGGGGCTGGAAGGATTGGCTGGAAAGCGGCTAAGGCCCCTGGTGTCCCCAGCTCCACAGCTGCAGTCCAATTCTGTCCTGAGCTGCCACCCACCAGCACCCCGTGTCTCACCGCTCATTGGGGCCAGGGACTCGGCATCTTTTTTTTTTTTAATTGTCAAGAATTTGGAGCCTGCAGGCAAGTAGAGAGCAGTGGGTGGCATGCACTCCCCAGCCAGCTCAGCCCGGTGTCCCTCCCCACCGCCCCGGGGACTCTGAGGCGCATCTGTACCTATCCCCAGAGACCTGGGACCTTACCCCTCAGGGGCCAAGGGCACAGTCCTCAGTGTTGTTCAGGAGCCCTGCTGTCTCATGACCCTGAGTGTGTTCAAGCCAGAGTCCAGATGAGCTTCATCCTTTGCAGTCAGGAGATTTTCTGTCTTAGGCCACACCTCATCTTTAGTTTCTGCTTTAGCACTTTTTTATTTTTCTGAGATGAGATCTGTGTAGCCCAGGCTGGCCTTGAACTCAAAGCCCTGCTGCCTCAGCCTCTGGAGTGCTGGGATCACAGGCATGTGCCACCGCGCCCAGCATCTCTGCTTTAGCACTTTATTTTTCTTGCTGTCTCACCCTTTGGTGAGCCAGTCCTTTGTCTTGTAAAGTTCTTGCACTGTGTGGGTGTCCCCAGCCCTGACCGATGTCCCTGAATCTCTCCCAGGCTTGAGCTACCTCGTGTTCAAGGGCATCATGAAGAAGGGCTACAAAGTGCCGACGCCCATCCAGAGGAAGGTGAGCGGCGGGGAGACCAGGGCTAGGCAGGGGTCAGTGACTCGGCCGCCTCCTGTCACTGAGGCTGAAATGCCACAGGGCTCAGCTGTTTCGCAGGTAGTGAGCCACTAGTCCCAGGAGGTGTGCACACAGCTGTTTGCAGGAATGGGAGCAGGGCTGAGTGACGGCCCTACCCATTCACGGAGACCCTGAGTTCTCCCACAGGGAATGAGCCCCCCACCTGTGTCCCCTCAGACCATCCCGGTGATCCTAGATGGCAAGGACACGGTGGCCATGGCGCGGACAGGCAGCGGCAAGACGGCGTGCTTCCTCATCCCCATGTTCGAGCGGCTCAAGACCCGGAGTGCCCAGACCGGCGCCCGGGCCCTCATCCTCTCGCCCACCCGGGAGCTGGCCCTGCAGACCATGAAGTTCACGAAGGAGGTGCAGCAGGAGGCCCAGGGCAGGCGGCCAGGGCCTGGGGCTGGGCCAGGGCTGGGAGTGCTGACCGTGTCTCTCTCCCTCCACAGCTGGGCAGGTTCACCGGCCTCAAGACAGCCCTGATCCTGGGCGGGGACAAGTAAGGGCCCCTCCCCCAGGCCCGCCCATCGTGTGTGGCAGACAGGCGGTCCTGGTCCTGTCTTGTGGCGGAGCCTGTGTTGCTTCTTAGTAACATTCAAAAACAACCAACCTCCAGGGGCCGCACACCGGGGGTCATGGTGGCCCAGGGCAACCAAAGCCTGGGGCCTGAGGGCCTCACTCCTGGAGGGCCACTTAACCATAGGAGGTTAAGCTTCAGCTGCAGCTCAGCAGCAGGGTCGAGTCCTGGCCTAGGGTTCCACCTCTAGCCCTGCAAAAACAACAAAAAGCAGGGTGTACAAAAGTCAGGGAGTGGTGTAGTAGGTCCCCCTTGTAAAGATCATTCCAGCCAGGCATGCTGCTCACGTCCGTAACCCCGGCACTGTGGAGGCTGAGGCAGGAGGATCACTTTGAGTTCGAAGCGAGCCTGTGCTACACAGTGAGAGCCCTATCTCAAAAAACAAACAAAACACAAAGGATCATTTCCTGGCATGCTCCCACTGTCCTCCGAAGGTGGCAGGTGCACACCTATTTCTCAGGTGAGTGGACTGAGGAGCAGACCGACCCAGAGCCCTGCAGTGATGAGGGCTGCAGGGCTGGGAGCAGCACCTGTCCTCCTACCTCCCTTCTTTTCTCCAGGGTCCGTGCTGACGGTCACGCTTGGGGTTCTTTTGAGGCAGGGTCTGGCTATGTGGTTCCAGCTGCCTTTAAACTCACTATGTACCCCAGGCTGTCCTTGAACTCATGGCAATCCTCCTGCCTCGGCCTCCCAAGTGCTGAGATTACAGGTGTCCGCCACCATGCCTGGCTCTTGGTTCTCACAGTTAGTTTGGCTTTTCAGTCCTTTGCCCACTGTGTTATCTCTAGTCTGTGCCTGTCAGAGGCCTCTACCTCCCCAGGTACACCTGGCCCAGGGTCTTGCTCCTGCAGCTGTCCCAAGAGCATCTCGGGGGAGGACCAAAGTTAGGGGTGTGTGCCCCAAAGCTTTAAGGACAGACACATCGAGATGAGGGAATCTGGGTTCTGTGTGAAGCCTGCAGTCCCAGGGCTGCTTGCTCGGCAGCTGTGGGTCACAGGCAGCTTGGTGAGTCCAGGGAGCTCTGAGCTGTCTGCACGTTCCAGCTCATTTCTGTGGCCAGGGCAGTGCCCTCGCCTGGCGTCTTGGCCACAGCTGTCCGTCCGCTCATGTTCTGGGGACAAGGCAAGGGGACTCCTTACAAGAGCCCCATTCCACCCTGCTGACCCTCTTCTCCTCCCCAGAATGGAGGACCAGTTTGCAGCCCTGCACGAGAACCCCGACATGTGAGTCTGTGCCTTGGGGGTGCTCTGGGGCCCCTTCCCAAGGGGCAGTGACTGCAGGGACAGGGGTGCTAGAGTGGTGGCCATGGCCTAGGGGTGACCCGGCCCATGCGCCCCCTCCTAGAATCATCGCCACTCCTGGCCGGCTGGTGCACGTGGCCGTGGAGATGAACCTGAAGCTGCACAGTGTGGAGTACGTGGTTTTCGATGAAGCGGACAGGTAAGGCCATGGGGGCACCCCAGCACGGGGCAGGCCTGGGGAGGCATGGCCGCTGGGAGCAAGCTTGGCACCAGTACTTTTTAATTTTGCATTTTAGGAGTATTAAAAAGATAATTAAAAAACTAACACAGGATTCCAAAGAGATTAGAGATAGAATAATGTTGAGAGCATGGAGCCAGGTGTGGTGGCACACGCTTGTAACCCCAGCCCTGGGGAGGCTGAGGCAGGAGGATCACAAGTTCAAGGCCAGCCTGGGCTACATAGTGAGACCCTGTCTCAAACACGAACCCAAACAAAAGGCACGGCAGCACATGTGGCCGATGTGTCTGATGGGGTGACCCTGCCCTCCGCCCGTCCCCAGGCTCTTTGAGATGGGCTTTGCTGAGCAGCTGCAGGAGATCATCAGCCGCCTCCCTGGGGGCCACCAGACGGTGCTGTTCTCGGCCACACTGCCCAAGCTGCTGGTGGAGTTCGCCCGCGCAGGTGAGTGGGGGTGGTGCTGCTGTCACCGGCCTGGGTCCCTTCCTGCCCCCCAGTGACGCCCCCACCTCCTGGGCCCACTGCAGGCCTCACGGAACCCGTGCTCATCCGGCTGGACGTGGACGCCAAGCTCAACGAGCAGCTCAAGGTGAGGGGACCTGATGTCCCCAGGCCCAGGCTCAGAACAGAGCCCGTGCATCCCAAATGCCTACTGCCTGCCCCTGTGCCCCCAGACCTCCTTCTTCCTGGTGCGGGAGGACACCAAAGCTGCCGTGCTGCTGCACCTGCTGCGCACCGTGGTGCGCCCCCAGGACCAGACTGTGGTGTTTGTGGCCACCAAGCACCACGCGGAGTACCTGCAGGAGGTGAGTGAGTGCCTCCCAGAGGTGAGCGGCCCGGGTGGTGGGGACCAGCTCCTGCTGGGGCTGCACTTCCGAGGGCGGCCACCAGAGGGCGGGAGCGCTGCGGCACTCGGGCCTGGGCCCGGCTAGAGCTCACACTTAATCTCTGGTGCGCTCTTTACCTAGGCAGAGTTGTTGCCAGCAGCCCCTGGCCAGTCTGGGTTCATCTCCACCCCGCCTTCCATCTCAGTTCTGCAGTGTTGGAAGTTTTAATTTTTAAAATTTTATTTACTTATTTTTGCAGTACTGCAGATTAAATCCAGTTGCACTGAGTTACATCCCAGGCATTTTAAAATAGAGCTCTTGCTAAGTTGTCCAGGCTGGGCTCGAACTTGCGCTCCTCCTGCCCCGTCCTTGTGTGGGGTGGTAGTCGGCTGCCGCCAGGCTATGTTGGGAGCTTCAGGCTGCAGTGTGAGTGCCCGTGGTGTCTTCACGCGTGTACCTGTGGCCCCGTGGAAGGAGGTGTGGAGGGAGGCGTGGAGGGTCCCAGCGTCCCTGCCCGTCCACCCTGGCTCTGCTGCTTGTGCCTCTGCCGTGCCGCTGCCCGGGTCACCAGTGAACAAGGCCGAGGGAGCAAATCTCAGGGACACAGCAGCACTCGAATCAGCTTCCTGTTCTCAGCACTGGGTGCACTGACCCGCTGAATGCTAACCGCCATGGAGAAGGCGCCGTTGTTCCCCTTACTGATGAGGAAGGGAGGCCCCGAGGCCCAGCGACTCGCCCAGGGTCACAGAGCTCGCGAGCGGCACTGTAGGATAGGACTCTACCCAGGCAGCCCTGTGCGTGTCATCACCTTCAGTGCCCGGAGACCCTGGCGAGAGCTGGGATTCGAACCCAGGGTGCCACACGCACCCCTGCGGTCCGGTCCCTGTCCCCTCCTCTCACCCCCGCCTCCGCCCAAGCAGCTGCTGAGCACCCAGCGCGTGAGCTGCACCCACATCTACAGCGCTCTGGACCAGACGGCCCGCAAGATCAACCTGGCCAGGTTCACGCACGGCAAGTGCTCCACGCTCATCGTCACCGACCTGGCCGCGCGCGGCCTGGACATCCCACTGCTGGACAACGTCATCAACTACAGCTTCCCCGCCAAGGGCAAGCTCTTTCTGCACCGAGTGGGTGAGGAGCACCGGCGCCCCAGGGGTCCCCGATCCCGCTTGCTCGCCCCCCTTTGACCGCTAACTCCAGTGGGCCCAAACTTCGAACTCACTTGCCCCATCGTTTATGCCACTTTCTGTTTTTCCTCTTTGAGACAAGGTCTTGCTATGTAGTTCAAGCTGGTCTTGAACTCCTATTGGTCCTCCTGCCTCAGCCTCCTGAGTGCTGGGATCACACGTGTGCACCACCATGCCCGGCTTTCTGGCCACTTCCTGGAGCAGTTCTGGAAGCCCTCCTTGTCAGTGCCTTTACAAAATGTGATCAGAATAATGGTGACTGCTGCCGCCGAGCACCATCTAACCGAAAGGCAGCTCGTAGAAACACTGCAGTGTCCTCAGCCACCTTCTCCCTGGATCTGGCCCCGGGCTGCGGCTCTTCCCAAGTCAGAATAACCATGAAAGGGAAACATTTTGAATTCAGGATAGTCAGGCAGCCAGAACAGCACAAGTACAGACATGAAAAGACTCCCTCAGCTGCTTCAGAAAGTGGCAAAATGATGGGATAAAGTGTGTTCCACACAAGGCGGGTGTTTCGCTGTCAGAAGTTTTTCATTCGGGGTATTTTTTGACTGCACCACATGTGTTTGTAAATATGGTTAAGCTGTGGGCGTTGAGCTGGGTCACAGAGTCCTACATGGCTGCTCGTGGCAGGTGCAGTAAGTGTGTTCTGGCCGCCGGGCTGGGAGTGGCCCTAGGAGAAGTGTGTAAGGGGGATGCACAGGGTCCCCTCCCTGCCCCTTAAGGTCAGGCCATGTGAGGCAACCAGGCCAGGGTCTGCACCTTGTCCCTGTTCCCTAGTCCCCATTGCTCCCTGGGGGCTGGTTTTGCATGTCCTGGAGGGGACCCCAGAACCGCTCATGAGGAATTTCTCATGCACTACATAACCAACAGCATAAATCACCTCAACGGAACCTCCAAATGTGGTGCCACTTAGTTCTCCTTAGATACAGAAATAGCCCTGGCATGGTGGTGCACCCCTGTAATCCTAGCACTTGGGAGACAGAGGCAGGAGGATCAGAGTTTGAGGCCAGCCTTAGCTACATAGGGAGACCCTGTCTCAAAAACGAACAAACGAAAAAAGATACAGAAATAGGCCGAAATGTGATGGCGCAGTCCTTAGAAGTACACCTAACACAAAGTTGGAATCCTACTTGGTATTCTTTTCCATAACCCGCTCCTACTACCATCAGTCTATGCTAGGAATCTTGTCATTTACTCTTCAGTGTCACTCTGTGATGGATGGGGTGGCACATCTTTCCTGAAAAGGGCTTGGTATTAGGTGGTTTTGTTTTGGTCACTGTACTGTCACGACTGCTGAATGTGCAGTCAGGGTCAGCACCCCTAGTTCGTGCTGGCCTGGGACCCTCTCCTGTACTGAAGCTTGGGCACCTCCTCTCTCCTGCAGGCCGTGTGGCCCGGGCTGGCCGGAGTGGCACTGCCTACTCCTTGGTGTCCCCGGATGAGGTCCCCTACCTGCTGGACCTGCACCTGTTTGTGGGCCGCACCCTCAGTCTTGCTCCCCCTAACCAGGAGCCCACAGGTGAATGGGGGTGCAGGGGCCAGGTCCCCTCAGTCTGGAGCCAGCAGGGATGCAGCTGGGACAGGCCCAGCATGCCCTGGCTCTGACCGGGAGGAAGTAGCGTCAGTTGTGGGTAAAGCTCGTGAGTCAGTAGCACGGCTCTGGTCGGGTTGGATGCATTTGGGTCTGGCTGGGGTTTTTTGGCGGTGCTGGGCCGAGGTGCGGGGAGGCGGGTGCCAGGCAGGTGGGGGGAAGGCCCTCACCTGGCACTCCGCGGCTCCGTGCAGGTGCAGGCAGTGTGGACGGCGTGCTGGGCCGGGTGCCACAGAGCGTGGTAGATGATGAGGACGGCGGCCTGCGGGCTGCGCTGGAGGTGTCGCTGGAGCTGCGGAGCCTGGGCCGGGTGGCTGACAACGCACAGCAGCAGTATGTGCGCTCGCGGCCCGCGCCCTCGCCCGAGTCCATCAAGAGGGCCAAGGAGCTGGACCTGGTGGCGCTGGGCCTGCACCCGCTCTTCAGTGAGTCCCTGGTGCCGTCAGGGCAGCGGGCGGCCTCACGGACCCCACCCTAACCTCACGCCTCCAAACCCCTCCCCAGGCTCGGGCTTCGAGGAGGAGGAGCTGCAGCGGCTGAGGCTGGTGGACAGCATCCGGCAGTACCGCTCCCGTGCGGTGAGGGATTCACACGGCGACCCCAGTGGGCTCCTGCCCAGCAGGGCTTCCTGAGCTTGTAGCTTCTCACCCTGCAGCAGGCGTGGGTGTCGTGAAGACTGCTGAGGGTAGACTGAGGCTCACAGTGGGCATGAGCGCCCTGGGCACCATGGTCAAGAGCACTGCTCTGGGAGCCGTGTGAACTCCCGCTGAAGCCCATACTCTGGCTTTTCCTACCTGTGTGGCCTTGGGCAGGTTGCCCACCCTTTCGGAGCCTCCCTTTCTAACTGAGGTGCCCACTCAGGCAGTGTTAGAGATGCTGGGCAGGGCTGGGGAGGGCTCCCCCTGCTGGTGAGGTGGGCTTGGGTACAGAGGCGATGGAATGGTCGGGCAGTAGACTGCGGTGTCCCCCACAGACTATCTTCGAGATTAGCGCCTCTAGCCAGGACCTCAGCAGCCAGGTGATGCGCGCCAAGCGGCAGAAGGACCACAGAGCCATCACTCGCTTCCAGCAGGGGCGGCAGGAACGACAGGAAGGCCCGGCTGGTCCTGCCCCTGCCTGCCCCACGCTGCAGGAGGAGCCGCCAGAGAAGGAAGAGGACGCCGCCGAGAGCATGGAGGTGCAGGCCCCAGGGTCTGGACTGGGCCGGGTGGGCTGCATCCCGCGGGCGCTGTGAAGGTGGCACTCACTGGGGTCTGGGATGGCTCACATCAGGGCCCTGCAGCGACGCTCAGGGTCCGGACAGGCTGGGTGGCTTCCCCTCCCAGTGTGGCTGTGGTTCCTGTCCCCAGGCCGGCCCTGCTGGTTGGTGCCAGTGTGTGGGAGCCCTGTGGTGCCCAGCAGTGTCTTTGGCAGCCAGTGTGCCATGGCAGTGCCAAGCACTGGTTTCTGCAGCAGGGCTGGAGGCCCCAGAGTGACTCGGCAGGCAGGCAGGTGCCTGGCCTGCACCTCCCCTGTTGGCTCTCATCTCGTTTGGACAGAGGGGTCGGTCCAGAAAGCAGAACTGAAAACCTGGGCGTGCACAGGCCTGGGGTGGGGGCCTTGCCGAGCTGAGACCCTGCCAGGGTCTCGCAGCAGCTGACAGCCACCTCTGGTCTCATAGAGACAGGGACACTGTGACGCTAGGTCGCTCAGGAGCCTCACCCAGCCCACAAGCAGGAAAGCTAGGCTCTTACATATGGTTGCCCAGAACCCCAGCCCCTCAGCTCTGGCTGGACGTGGGTGTGGGTGGTAGGCGGGCTCCCCCGGGCTGCAGGCATGACCCTGGCCTCCCCCTGCCAGGACGTCTTCACTGAAGTTGTGGGCCAGAAGCGGCCGAGGCCAGGCCCTGATGGAGGAGCCAAGAGGCGGAGGGAGGAGGCCCGGCAGCGGGACCAGGAGTTCTACATCCCCTACCGGCCCAAGGACTTCGACAGCGAACGGGGGTGAGTGGCCACTGCCATGGGTCCTGGAGGGGCCCAGGGTGGCCAGGGCTGCTGGGCCATCAACCTGTTGAATCTCCCGGCCTCCGCCTGTAGCCTGAGCGTCGGGAGTGCCGCGGGGGCCTTCGAGCAGCAGGTGGCCGGTGCAGTCCTGGACCTGATGGGGGACGAGTCACAGAACCTGACCCGAGGCCAGCAGCAGCTCAAGTGGTGAGTGATGCCCAGCTCTGCAGTCTGCCTGGCCCCTGTGCAGCCAGGTGACCCTGCCCCTTGGTTGCATCACGCACGACAGCAGCCCCATGCAAGGCTCAGGCGAGGAATCGGGCCACTGTCCCCAACTCCCTCTCCCGCAGGGACCGGAAGAAGAAGCGGTTTGTGGGACAGGCGGGACAGGATGACAAAAAGAAGATCAAGACTGAGAGTGGCCGCTACATCAGCAGCTCCTACAGGCGTGACCTGTATCCGGGGGCGGGGCCTGGAGGGATGGGGCTGCGCAGCTTTCTCCACAGCTGCACCTATGGGGAGCCTGCGCTTGCTGGGGCCGGGGCCTGGGGGCTTCTGTAAAGGTCTGGCTGCTGGGTGGGTGGGGCCTCAGTAGGGCAGGGCCTGCCCCCAGGCCAGGGGAGCGCGTGGCCTTCCTTAACGGGCTTCCCAGCTACCAGAAGTGGAAGCAGAAACAGAAAATCGATGGTCGAGACTCAGAGGAGGAAGGACCATCTGACCGTGGAGGCCCTCCGCGGAGAGGTGGGAAGCGAGGGCGTGGCCAAGGTGAGAGCGAGGGAGGGGGTGTGTGGGAGTGGGCAGGGTGAGCTGGTACAGCCAGGGGAAACTGAGGCCCGCAGAAGTGCAAGGCTGCACACAGCCCTGGAGCTGGTCTAGTGAGTGGGCGTGGCCAGAGCCCCATCCCACCCTCCTCCTCTGCCGACCCCACCCTGTCCTTCAGTGACCTTGACCGGACCGGCAGCGGTGGTAATGAGTGGTGTGTCATGGTGGGTCGCAGTCCACCCAGCCATACAGGTGCTGCCCTTGGGCTGCCTCTGCCGGCACCTGAGGTTCAGCCTGGCCTGCCGAGGAGTGGGGAGCAGGCTGAGAAGGTCCCCCTGCTGTGCCTGGGCTGGTGCCCTTCGTAGTGACGCTGCAGGGAAGTGCATTTTGCACAAACCTAGGCAGCAGGTCAGGAGGAGGTGACCCCTGGGAGGCTGGGGAAGGGCAGCCTCCAGCGTGGTCTGGCAGGTGGACCACGTGGTCTCCTGGGGCTTGGCCTGGGTCCCTCTGCCAAAGGTGCCAAGTGTGCTAAGGCGGGGTTGGGAGCCACCCTGTCTGCCGGGGTCACTCAGGGACCACCCTGGCCCTGCCGTGGGGGGGGGGGCTGCCTGCAGCCCAGCTCCCTTCAGCCCCACCCACCCCAGCCTCTGGTAGGGGCTGCCACCTGCAGGGTGGGGCAGGCTCTGCCCTGACATGCCACACATGGCCTGGGGGCTAGAAGACTGCGAATGCCCATACTGCAGGAGGGGAGAGAGTCAGCTCCCGGGGTAGGGACTGAGCCCCAGGCACCCAACTGCCTGCCATCTCCCCTGGGGAGAGGGGGACTTGGGGCCGTGTTCCAGGCTCTCTGGACCCTGCTCATCAACCCCCACTCCGTGGGTGGTCACCACCTCCTGTCCATGTCTGAGCTGCATCCTTTAGCCTGGGCCCCCGGCCCCGTCCATGAGGCACCCTCTCTGCTGCCTGCACTTGGCCGCCAACCTGGCTTCTCTCACTGTATCTCCTCTGCCCCCACCTCTGCCTGGCTGTCTGCCTTCCTCTTGCTTTTCCTTTCTCTTCTGTCTTTATTAAGCATCTGCTGTGTACCTGGCACTGGGGCCGCAGCAGCAAGCCGAGGGTAGAAGCAGGGGCGGGTGTTGGGGGTGCGGGGAGGGAGACACTTGGAGGCCACCCCACCGACCCTAAGCGGAGCCCCCGCATCTGTGCCCGCCAGGTGCATCCCAGCCCCGTGCCCCCAGCACCCCCACAGGCCGCGTTCGCTCTGAGCTCAAGACCAAGCAACAGATCCTGAAGCAGCGGCGCCGGGCCCAGAAGCTGCGCTTCCTGCAGCGCGGCGGCCTCAAGCAGCTGTCGGCTCGCAACCGCCGCCGGGCCCAGGAACTGCGGCTGGGTGCCTTCGGCCGGGGAGCCCCCTCTAGGAAGGGCAAGATGAGAAAGAGGATGTGAAGACCCAGGGGTGGCCCACGGCTCCTCTCCTGGCCCTGCTTGGACATCAGCGGTCATTTCCCCATGCACTACTGGGGAGCCTCCTGCCTCCTGAAAATGAGTGCAGCAGCTCCCTCTCCCAAGACAGAGACATTTGAGCAGGGTCTTGAAGGATATGTAGGAGTTTGCCAGCGAAGTCAAGCAGGCCAAGCCCTGAGTTGGCAACTCAGTGCTGCTGCTTCCCTGTGTTCAGGGTTCACAGGTCTTGGCCATGTGGTCTGAGCTGAGTGCCTCAGGTTCAGTGACAGGTTTTTAAAGAAATAAACTTTTATTGAGCATCTCTGGTGGACCAGAAGCATATTTGGGCCATTCTCCCCCCTCCCTGGGTCCCCAGAGGGTAGGCCCTGCTGGGGACCTTGTGGCCTATGTCCTGCTTTGGGTTCTGAGGTCAGGGTGGGGTGGGCCCATCCCCGAGCCAAGTGGTTATCCACCCCTGTCTCGTGTCCCCGAGCCCCGCGTGGGGATCCACCCCTGGCTTGGTCCCCAGTCACAGTGGATGAGGTGTGGGACATGCAGCCCCTCCTCCCCACTGCCGGGACCTGCATTTATTCTGTGCCTCCCCTGTGCCCCTCCGCAAGCCCCACAGCAGCATGGGCAGGCACCTCGCGTCTTCCTGATGAGAAAACGTCCAGGTTGGCCATGACCTGTACCCCACTGGAAGCTCGAGGTCCCCTGCTGCTCACCCAGGCCAGCTAGGAGGCGGCGGCCCTGGGCTCAGCCTGGCGAAGGCTGGCCAGTGTGGCAGAGAGGTCCAGGATGAACAGCTTCACCTGTAGACCCGACAGCCATGTCACAGCCTGGCCCCCGACACCCTGCAGGCTGCAAAGCAGGGGTGGGGCTGGGGGACCCCATTAGGGGAGTGGCAGTGGTTTCACATGGTTCCCAGACAGGGATGTCCCCAATGTAAGTCAGCATTGTCTCCCTTTTAATTAACGGGATTGAACCCAGAGCCTTCCCACTGAGCTACATCTCCAGCCCTTTAAAGAAAATATTTTGAGACAGTCTCCCTCAGTCATGAAGCTACCCAGGCTGTCCTTGAACTTGAACTCAGCCTCCTGAATAGCTGAATTACAGGTGTGGGCCACTGCACCCAGGGCAATTAACATTTGCTACTGTTACGGACTCAGTGAAGGCCCATAGATGCAGTGCCGGGAACTACACCTTGATGGCAAACTCGCAGCCACCTGGGGGCGCCCCTTCACCTGTGTCACTGAAGTCAGAGAAGGAAGCTATCTGCACAGAAGATGGACAAAGAACAATGGTTACCCCTGACACAGTGGAAGTCACTGGACAAGTGATAACCCAATGACAGCAAGGCTGGGTGACTGCTGTTGGGACAGGACAGGGAGCCCAGGCCTGGAGGCAGGAGTCTGGGATGGGGTAAAGGCACAGACCCCCACTGAGCCTCCTCCTTGATAGGATCAAGGGCCAATGGAGAAGGGACTGACCGCCCTGCTCACGTGAGCCTGCGTCCTTCCTAGAGCTGGCAAGTGTCCCATGGGGGACCTGGGCCACACTTGGGACTAAGCAGGAAGTGGCTCACAGGCTGCCTAGGCGGGAGATAGGGTGGGTGCTTCAGGCGACCTCCCTCCCTTTCCCTCCTCTTTGGCACTCACAGGAAACAACTCGAGAAGAGCGTGGAGTGTGCAGCCCGCCCTCCCTGTGGCCTGGCCCCTCCACGGTGTGCTTGGGCCACAGGGACATCAGGTGCCATCACTGCACAAACGAAGCCAAACCCATGCTCACCCTCCCCAGGGGAGCCAGGTAGCCCCAGTCGCCCTCTAACTCTCAGTGACCCTCCTGCCTGTCTCCTGAGTGCTGGGATCACAGGTGTGCACCGCCGCGCCCGGCTACCCTTCTTATTTTCTTTCGAGACCGGGGTTCACTAAGTTGCTAAGTTGCCCAAGCTAGGGCTCAAACTTGCAATCCTCCTGCCTCAGCCTCCCAGAGTGCTAGGATCACACACGTGTGCCACCACGCCTGGCTCCAGGGAGGCATAGCTTCCTTCTGGCCATGCAGCAAATGACTGGGAGAGCCAAGAGGACAGACAGGCTGCCCAGACGCCTGGCTGAAATGGCCACATCTGGGCCCAGGGCCTGGCCACGCTCAGCCACAGAAGGTGTTGCTAGTGGCGGGATTTTCAGGCACCTCGATGTTTCCAGAGAGGGATGTGTGGGGCGGGGGGACCTGAGGAGGGGCCTCACCTGCTCCAGCTGCCCCTCGGTGTCCTCCACGGCCAGGGTACGAGGCTGCCTCCGGTGCTGGCAGGCTAACTGGGACAGGTTGAGCGCCGACATCCTGGTGCGGCCCAGGAGCAGGGTCTTCTCGGCGGCGGTGCTCTGGATCCGAATCCACTTGGATTCCTGGGGAAGAGTAGCCGCCCGCGCCGATCACCTGTCCACCAGGTGCGCAGAGGCGCCCTCGGGGACCGGGGCCCAGGCGCTGCCCGTGCAGCTCACAGGCGCCCAGTGCCCGGCTCCCTAGCGCCCGAGCCTCTCGCGCCTGCGCTCCCCGGACCCACCGGGCCATACCCACTGCAGCCTGCGCTCCCGCGCCGCCTCCAGCTTCTCCTGCAGCTCCGCGCGCCGCCGGCTCAGCGCCAGCAGCTCGTCCTGCCCCGCGTCGCGCAGCCGCTGCAGCCCCGAGCGCGACGCCTCCAGCTCCGCCCGCCGCCCGCGCTCCGCCCGCTGCAGCGCCGCCTGCGTGTCCGCCAGGCCCTCGAAGCGCGCCACCAGCTCGGGGACCTCCTGGAACTGGGCCGGGCGCAGAGGGGACTCGCGTGGGCCGCAGCCGCCCGCCTCCCATTCCCCCTGTGAAAGGGGGCGCCGCATCGCGCAGAGCGAGAAGCGGGGACAGCAGGGGCCGTGAGCGGGGAGGCCTGGTCTCACCCGCCCCCAGCGCCACTCAGCGCAGCTTAATCACTGCCGGTGATTAATATTAATCCACGTGTTCATTCAGTTCAGAATATTGATTGGTACTGGGGGGCGAACCCCTTTGCACCGAACTACATCTCCAGCCCCGCCCCCTTTATTTATGCATGTATTTATTGTGTCAGGGTTCCAATATGTAGTTCAGGTGGCCTTGAACTCACTGTGTAGCCCAGGCTGGCATCGAACTCGCTGCAATCCTGCTTCCCTAGCCTCCCTAGTGCTGAGATTACAGGAGTGACCCCCCTCCCCTTTTGAGACAGGTTCTTGCTAATCTGCCCAGGCTGGACTAGAACTTGAAATCTTCCTGCCTCAGCCTCCCAGAGTGCAGGGGTCATAATATTTATTGATTGTCTGGCTCCCTTAGGCCCACACACGCTTGCTCAATAGCCTGCCCCTGACTGAGAGTCAGCTTTCTGAAACCTCTGTTTGCTCTGTAAAATGGGACTGACAATAGCAGGACCCACTTCTCTACGCTAAGATTCAAGGACAGCATGGCAGACGCAGTGGCCATCGCCTGTATCCCAGCTACTCAAGAAGCCGAGGCAGGAGGATCATAAATTCAATCTTAGCCCGGGCAATTTATTGAGATCCTGTGGCAGAATAAACTAAAAAGGGCTAGGAGTGGAGCTCAGCGGTGGAGCGCTTGTCTAGCGTGCGCGAGGCCCTGGGTTCTATCCCCAGCATCGGAAGAAAAAATTAAAAATCGCGTGTTCCTGGCATGCAGTAAGCACTCAGTAATTGACGGTCTTGCATACAGTCAGCACTCCATTAGTGTGCCCAACCAAAGCCGTCCCAGAGGCACAGCCGCGAGGGCAGCTCACCTCAGGCAGCTGCTCCCGCGCGCGCTCCAGCAGGCGCGCACAGGGCTCCAGGCGCCCCAGCCTGCGCTGCAGCCGCGCGCGCTCCCGCTCCAGGTCCTCCAGCTGGGCACGCAGCCGCAGGGCCTCGGCCTCCCGCCGGTCTGCGCGCTCCCGCTCCTCCGCTTCCCTCCGCAGCGCGAGGCCGCGCCGGGCCTCGGCGTCCTGGGGACGGGGACGCGCAGGAGGGGCCTGGACTCGGGGCCAAGGAGCCCTACGCTCTAAACTCGAGCCCGCAGGCCCCACGAAGCCAGGATCTGAGAGTCCGGCCGGCCGAGCCGGGGCGCTCCCGCCAACCCCTCGGAACCGCTAAGCCCGAGTCCCGAATCCCGGGTCCCGCCCCGCGGTCTCCAGCACCTGCAGGAACTGGTCGAAGCGGACCAAGGACCCCTTCAGCTCCTGCTGCTTCTGCTCCAGCTGTGCCCAGCGGTGCTGCAGGGCCGCCATGGTGGTGTGGAACTCCTGGGGGTGCGGAGCGGGGTGCCTGCGCGAGCCTGAGCGCCCAAAGTTGCCCAGTGCTTCCTGGTTGCCCTGAATCCCTCCTGCCCACTGCTCCGGATCCCGTGGATACTCGGCGGCCCAAGTCCACCCAAGGCTCCCACGGCCCCAGGAGGAAACCCAACACCCTCCTGCTGGGGATGAAACCCAGGGTCCTTGCCCTGAGCTACATCCCCAGCCCTTTCCTTTTTAAATTTTGAGATAGAATCTTGCTAAATCACTAAATTGCCCAGGCTGGGCTCGAACTTGTAGTCCTCCTGCCTCAGCCTCCCAGAGTGCTGGGCTGACAGGATCCTCACCTGGCTTCCTCCAGCCTCCTCTCGCCCTCTCTCCTCCACTCTGCCTCCCAGCCACCTGGCCCCCTGTGCTTCATCCTGGCCTTCCGGTCCTTGTCTACGATGTCCCCTCTGCCGGCTTCTTCCTCCCCATCCCCCCTTCCTTTGCTGGATCAGCTGGCTTATTCTTCTGCAGTCCCCAAGACCCCACTTCCTCCAGGAAGTCCTCCTAGACCACCCCCATTCTGGGACAGGGCTTTTCCTGGGCTCCCACCGCCCCTGCCCAGTGTTCCCCTCCTAGCAATCACCACCCGGATGCTTGGCTGTTTGCTGCTCTAGACTGGGAGCCCCACACGGGCAGGGACCATGGTGAGACCTGCAGCACCCAGCACATAGTAGGTGCTCAGTGCACACAAAGTCATTTGCACCAAGGACTGGTCTCAATCCCATGCGACAGGTCTGGCGGTGGAGGCTCACCTCCTTCTGGGCCTGCAGACCCCGGTCCACATCGGCCAGCTCCTGCCTCTTCTCCAGGAGCCGCAGCACCGGTGGGAAGCGGTCCACGCTCTGCTCCTGCATCTTCCTAGAGGGGTTTAAGACGAAGGTGAAGGTGGAGGATGCAGGAATCATGGACCCAGGGCTCCCCGCTGGTGCCTGGAGCACCCCATACCCACTGCTGGCTGGGGAATTCCTTGCCGTTCAACAAATGTATGTGGCACCTTAAAGGTGCAGTTCCAGGTGTGGGGCTGCAGCTGTAAAGGAGGCAGCAAAATCCCTGCCCTGAAGGAGCTGCCATTCTGCTGGTAAATAATACAGAGTTGGGCATTGTGATGCACACCTGTGATCCCAGCACTCAGGAGGCTGAGGCAGGAGGATCGCGGAGATTTTGAGGCCAACCTGGGCTGTATAGCAAGACCCTATCTCAAAAAGCCAAAACGATGATGAAGATGATGACGATGGTGATGATGGTGGTCATGATGGTGGTCATGATATGTAAGGCCAGGGCACGCTGGGTGCTAAGATGAAAAATTAAGAGAACTACAGGAGTCGGGAAGCCTCTCTGAGGTGAGACGGAACAGAGACGGGTTGGAAGGGAAGATGGAGCAAGCCGTCTGCTTATGTGCAGGGCCCAGAGTCCAGGCCAGGGGGCAGCCAATGCAAGGCCCTCAGGGAGGGACTGGGTGCCTCAGAGGGGCAGTGGAGGCCGGGTATCTGCGCGGGGAGAACGAGGAGGGGAGCACAGAGCTGGGAGCAGAGATGCCCGAGAGTCAGATCTCAGCAGGCTGTGGCCTTGACCTGAGGCCGGTGGGAGCCATGGGAGGCTTCTGAGCAGAGGCAGCCCTGCAGGCAGAGGAGATCATGGGGTGGTGATCATGAGTGTGACATGTGCAGGTGGGCCGGGGACACCAGCTCAGGTGGCCAAGCTGAGCCCTCACCACCTGTTGACCTGGGCAGGGAGAGGCCCACTCCCCAGGGATGAAGGGGAGTGGAAGGGAGTCCGTGCTCAGCTCTGGGAGTGGGAAACCCCATCCCACAGATGTGGACTGAGCAGAACTCGGATCCCTCTTAGTGCAGGGGGGGGCAGCTCACAGGCGCTCCAAGGACTCCATCCTGGTCGATGCCAGCCGGGCTGGGCTCTCGCCCTAACCAGCCCTGAGACCTCGCGGAAGTCACTGTTTCCTGAGAACCTCACTTCCTCCCTCCCTGGCTCTGAACAGTGCGGGGAGAAGGGCCTGGCCATCCCACCCACTCCCGCTCCTTTCCTCCCTCCCTGCCCCACGCACGGCAGTTTCTCTTGCCAGGCCAATTGGAAATATTCCTCCCAGGGCACCGCCATGGCCCTGAAGTTGCCCCAGGCTGCGGCTCTGCAAAAACGGGAGTTCCGGGGGACTCTACAGGCCCAGGATGCAGCCGCCTGCTCTGACTCCCAGAAGGCAGTGGCCCAGCAGCCCCGGTTGCCTGGGCAACCAACACGCCACAACATTCCCTCACCAGGCTGCAGGGTGGAGAATCCACCCTTGGAGGAGGAGGGAGGAAGTGCAGGGACAGAGGGACCAGCCCGATCTAAGTCTGGATGTGGAAGAGAGGGCAGGGGTCCCAGGCCCAGGACTTGCCTCTCCTGGTGCCCACGCGGGACCAAGTCCTTTCCCGGCTGGGTGGGGTCGGGCCTCATAATGTGTCTGTGTGCTCGACCACCACGGGAAAGGTTATTTCTTAGGGCTGTGATGTAGCTCAGGGTAGAGCCCTTGCCTAGCATGTGCAAGGCCCGGGGTTCAATGGCCAGCACTGAAAAGAAAAGAAGGATACTCATTGGGCACCTGCTGTTTGCTAGGCTGCGAGCTGTCATTCACCGCAGGAAAAGGTGGCCAGAACCTATTCGGCTCCAGCCCATTCAGGGTCCTGGCCGCTCCACAGAGACCCCAGCTTGGCTTGGGAAAGAGCGAGGAGCATCAGCGCCCCCCTGGTGGACACCGGCTTGGAAGATACCGGTGGTCTGGACTTGAAGGATGGGGGCGCCAGCAGATGTCCCAGGTCAGCTGTTACTGAGGGTCACCGGCGACGCCAGCACTCTACATTTAGCATCTAATTTAACGCAAGACAGCCTTGCAGGGGTGCTAGGGAAAAGCTCAGTGTTAAAAGTACCTGTGGGTCCTCAAGTGGAGGAAACAAACAGTAACATCTGGTCGTTTTTGCTATAGATGGTTTTTATTTTTCCATTTAGAGAAATGCATTTCTTGCTGGAATAACGTTATTTTAAAAATCTAGTTACTTGTAACTCCTACATCACTCAAAACAACTCCTAAGAAATTTGTTAGAGGATATATATAGATATAGATATAATTTCTTTGTGTTTGTTTGAGACAGAGTCTCATATATAAGTGTGTAGAGTCTCGTGTGTGTCAGGCTGGCCTTGCACTCACTATGTAGCCCAGACTGGCCTTGAACTTGTGATCCTCCTGCCTCAGCCTCCCGAGTGCTGGGATCATAGCCATGCAACCCCACACCGGCTGCTAGGGGATATTTTAAAAAAGAAAACTAAAATAATGTACTTTTTACCTTTGGACATTTTGCATTAAATCACACATATTATCTCTGCATAAATTGATGTGAAGTTACAGTAAGACCTATGATCTCATTTTTCTTAATTTAAAAAATGAAGATATAGCCGGGGATTTAGCTCAGTGGTTCCGCCGCCTGCCTCGAAAGCAGAAGGTCCTGAGTTCGATCCCTGATACCAAAAAAAAAAAAAAAATGAAGATATACTTTACATCTAAAGGAAATTCACTTTTCCACATGTAGGTCTATGAACTGTGGACCGTGCACAGAATTGTGCGATCATCACTACAATCAAGACAGACAACATCTCCATCGAATCTACGGGTCCTGTGCCCCTTGGTAACTACTGCTGACACTTTCATCCAGCCTGGTAATAACAAGCCTGCTTTCCACCCTTCATACTCTTCCCTCTTCCAGAAGGTCGCAGGCGGGATTATATGCTTTGTAGCCCATGGAGTCTGTCCTCTTTCCTTCAGCAGTCTTCATTCCCGGCTTGCCAAGTTGCTATGTGTATCAGTAGTTTGTTCATTCTTTTTCATTGCTGAGTAGTATTTATATCACGGATCCTGTATCCAACGGTTTGTTAATAACATTCCCACATGAGGAGCAGCTGGGTCACTTCCAGTTCTGGGCAAAAGCAAATACAGCCTGTCTCCACGTCCAGGTTGTTGTGTGAACATAAGTTTTCATGTCACTTGTGTAAATATTCAGGAGTAGAATAGCTGGATCATATGACAAGTGTATATTTAACTCCATAAAAAACTGCAAATGGGTTTTTAAAGCAGCTGTATTTTCCTTTTTTTTTTTTTTTTTTTTGTAGTACTGAAGTAAGGATTGAACCTAGGGAACACTGAGCTACATCAACAGTACTATTAATTTTTTTTCTTTTTTCTTTGTTCTTGGTATGGGAGATAAAACTCAGGACCTTGTGCTTGTGAGGCAGACATGGTGCCACTGAGCTAAATCTCCAGCCCCTGTTAATTTAATTTAATTTATTACTTTTTTCTTGTACTGGGGATCGGACTCAGGACCTTGTGCTTGTGAGGCAGGCATGCTGCCACTGAGCTAAATCCTCAGCCCCTGCTAATTTTATTTTGAGACAGGGTTTTGTAAAGTTGCCTAGCCTGGGCTCGAACTTGCAATCCTTCTGCCTCAGCCTCCTGAGTACCTGGGATTACAGATTACTCTTATTTTTGCAACTGTAGCTTCATGTGCTGTTGAAGAAATAATGTGGAGGAGTCCTATATATTTTCCACCCAATGTCCTCTGATGGTAGCATCTTGCACTATTAGAATGTTGGCCTGGATTCAACCCCGGGCCTGGTCAGATTTCAGCGGCTTCATGTGTGTTCCAGGTACATATGTGTGTTTGGTTCTGTGCCATTTTATCCTGTGCAGATTCGTGTGACCACCACAGCCAAGATGCAGAATATTTTATCTTCAGGACACTTCCTGTTCTGATCTGTCAAAGGTCTGCATTACAGCAGTTCAGTTTAAGGATATTTTGGAGGAGGGAGATGCTGGGAACTGAACTCAGTGCTTACACACTTGCAGTCCCACCTACTTTAAGGAGGATGAGGCAGGAGGATCACGTGAGCCCAGGAGTTTGAGATCAGCCTGGGAAACATGGCAAGAGCCTGGGTAGTAGTCACTGTCTCATTTCTGGGATGAAATGCCCACAGACACAATTTAGAGGAGGAAAGATTAGCTTTATAGACAAAGAGAGCTTGAAGAAAGCAGAAACAAACAGCCAAAGAAAACAGCTTGGTTGTATCTAAATTACTTTCCTTGTAAGGCAGAGAGGATGACAGGAAAATCACTGATACCAGGTTATTTCAGGGTTATTACTTCTGAGTAAGGCTCCAAGCAGAGGGGACTTTATCACAATGCACCTTGAAGTAGGCCTGTTTGGGAAATTTGGCTGTTATCTCTCTAATCCTAATTTCTGCTAATGTCAGATAAACAGCCTAATTTCAGCTTGGCACGAGGGACTCCATTTTGATTTTTAGCCTGCAGGAGCTTTGTTCAAAGCAATGACCTCCTGTGATTTTTATTTTGCATCTTTTTTTTTTGGTACTGGGGATCCTCCGGCCTATTTTGCATCTTTTACATCCATTCTCACCTCTGGACCTCTCCTCTCCCTAGCCCCTGGCAACCATTCATCTGTTCCACATCTGTACAGTGTTGTCTTATCTAGTGAATTATATAATGCTGGGTGTGGTGGCACACACCTGTAATCCTAGCACTTGGGAGGTTGAGGCAGGAGGATCTTGGTGAGTTTGAGGACAACCTGGGCTACACAGTGAGTTCAAGGTCAGCCTGAACTACATAGTGAGGCCCTGTCTCAAAAAAAAAATAAATAAAAGAAGAGTGTTATACAGATAGGATTGTATAGTATATAATCCCGTGAGATTTTGTTTTCACGCTCCTGGGTTCCATTCTTGTTAAACTTGGGTATCAGGGATTTGTCCCTTTCGGTTGTTGAGTAGCACTCATGGTATGGATGTACCATACTGTCTTTAATTGTTTAGGGTTAGGGATATCTGGGTTGTTTCCGGGGTTTGACTATTAAGGATAAAGCTGCTAGGAAGAGTCACATGTTGAATTGGGTTTGATTGCTAAGTCCTAGACCGAGAGCATGGTGTATTTTAGGTTGTTCTGTTTCATTTTTGTGGTATTGGGAATTGAACCCAGTGCCTTCACACTGAGCTACATTCCCAGCCCCTTTTCAGTCTTGCTATGGAGTTCAGGTAGCTTTGAACTCACTATGTAGTCCAGGCTGGCCTCCAATGCATGGTGATCCTCCTGTTTCAGCCTCCTGAGTGCTGAGATTACAGGTGTGCACCACCATGCCTGTCTGCATGCTCAGTTCTTCAGGAATTGACCTTCTTCCTTTCCAGAGTGGCCGCATCATTTACCATTCTCACCAGTAATAGCTGAGTGGTCCAGCATCCTTAATCCAAAAATTTGGAATCCAAAATGCTCCAGAAAAGATTTCAGGGCCTCTCAGACTTCAGATATTCAGACTCAGGATGTTCAACCAGTAAGGGTTATGGGTATATTTCACAACCCTACAAACCGACATCCGGACACTTCCGGTGCCAAGCCTTTCGGTGAGGGATGACAGCCTCTATTGCTCTGTCTTCTTCAGTTGTGTGTACCTGTTGTCCTTAGGGTAGCAACAGCTCCCGTGGCTGGAGTCTGCAGCTCTCTACTGACAGATGTTGCCGTCTGTTTGCTCGGGTCTCCACCACCTTCTCCAGCAGTCCCCTCCCTTCTGCCTCTCCCCGGCACCTGCCTGTTCTGGCTGGATTTCCCTCCAGTGTTGAGCGCTGAGACTTCTTTACATAATTCTCTCCCTTGTCTTTTCATTCTGTTCTCATTTTTACAAAAATACACCACATTTTAAAAGCTTGCCTTTTCAATTGAGACACAATGATTCTATCTTTTTTTTGTGGGATAGGATGTGCTACCTTAACATATATGCAATGTACAATGGTCACATTGGGGTGACTAGCTTGTCTATCACTGCAAACATTTATTGTTTCTATTTTTATATATTTTTACCTTGCTTTCTTCCTCTTTCTCTATTTTCTTCTCCCCCCGCCCCCACTTCTCCTTTATTTTTGGTACTAGGGAAGGAACTCAGGGCCTTGCACATCCTAGACAAGCCCTGTGGCATTGATTTACTCCCCAGCCCATATTTACTATTTCTTTGAGGTGGAAATATTCAAAGTCCTCTCTTCTGGCTAATTTGAAATATGCAATGCATTCTCATTATTATTATTATTATTATTTTTGAGACAGAACCTCTCCATGTAGTTCAGGCTAGGCTGTCCTCAAACTCCTAGTGAGCCTCCTGCCTCAGCCGCCCAAGTGCTGAGCAAGATTACAGGCGTGTGCCATCACACCTGGCTCCCCAAAACATTACTGTTCACTACATTCACCCTCCCATGCACCAGAGTGGCAGGACTTACTCCTCCTACCTGACTGAAACTTTGACCAATTGACCAATCCCTGTCCATCCTTTCTTCTCTCCCTCTGCCTTTTTTTCTGCTCCAGTGACCACTGTACTTAGCTCTATGGGATCAACTTTTTTAGCCTCCAAACATGAGTGAGGCCACAGTATCTGTCTCTCTTTGCCTGGCTTTTTTACTTAAGCTTACCTATGTTGCTACATAGGGCAGGACTTTGTTCTTTTTATGGCTGTATAATACTCCACCGTGCATCAACACTACATTTTCTTCATACAGTCACCTATGGATGGATGCTTAGGCTGATTCCATACTGTGGTTACTGTGAACAGAACTGAATAAACACAGAGTGCAGATGTCCCTTGGACACACTGGTTTCCCTTTCTTTGGATGTCATTCTATATTTTTGTTTTGTTTTTTGAGGACCCCTCAGACTGTTTTGCATACCAGCTGCCCTAATTTACATCCCCACAGGGAGTGTACAAGTCCCCTTCCTCTGCTCCTCACCAGGTTGGTGATTTTCTTTTTGGTCACAGCCATTCTGCAACTTTTTTTTTTTTTTTTGGTATGGGGATCGAACTTGGGTCCTTGCACTTGTGAGGCAGGCAGCGGAACCACTGAGCTAAATCCCCGGCCCAAGTCATAGCCATTCTGACAAGGGTGAGAGGATTTCTCATTATGGTTCTGATTTGCATTTCCTTCAAAGCAAAAAATGTAATTTTAATGAGGCCCACTTTTCTACGTTTTCCTTGTATAGACTGTGGGGTGTTTTTTTTTTTTTTCGGTACCAGGGATCAAACTCAGGACCTTGTGCTTGCCAGGCAGGTGCCGCACCACTGAGCTACAGCCCTGGCCCTTAGATTGTGTTTTTAGTATTAAGTATAAAATGGGACTTGAACTCAGCCCATCTGGGCATAATGTTCACCCTTTCCTTTTTGAGACAGGGTCTTGCTGGCCTTGAATTTACAGTGATCCTCCTGCCTCAGGCTCCCAAGTGCTGGAATTTCAGGCATGGCCACAACATTGGCTCAGAGATCACCCTTTTACCCACAATCCCCAGACACAGCTGAGCTTTCTTGGGTCTTCCCTTCCACAGGCCCATCCCCTCCCTGCCCTCTCTGAGAAGGCTGGCACGCACTGCACTCCTCCCTTCCTGACTTCTACTTTTTTTTTTTTCTTCTGGTTTTTTGAGACAGGCTCTCGAAATTTAGTTCAGGTTGACCTTGAACTTACGACATAGCCCAGGCTGGCCTCCAGCTTGTGGCAAACCTCCTGCCTCAGCCTCCTGAGTGCTGGGATTCCAGGTATGTGCCACCACGCCCAACTTGATTTCTACTCTTTGAGAGGTGCTTCTTGCAGTTTTATTGAGCACCTATTGTAGGCCAGGCACTGTGGTGGATGCTGAGGCCACATCAGCAGACAGGAGGAGGCCTGCCTCGTGGGCTTACAGGCCAGCGAGAGGTCAGATGATGACCTGCAGATTTGAGGACGAGAGTTCAGAAAGCAGAGAGGGGCCAGGGAGGCTCCAAGGCAGGGACTCGTGCGCTCAGACCTGAAGGGGAAGAGGGCTGGGTCCAGGGGAACAGGGGTCTGGGTGAGGGAAGTGGCATGTGCAAAGGTCCCGAGGCAGGGGAGAACAAAAAGTGTCTCAAACTCATTCTTCTTTATGGCAGAGCAGCACTCCATTGTATAAAAAACCCACATCCTCTTTATCCATTGGTTGGTTGATGGGCATTTGGGCTGTTTCCTAAATTTAGCTATAACAGACACTGTGCCACTGTAAACATGGGTGTGCATATATCTCTGTGGTAGGATGCTCTTAATTCCTTCAGGAAGATCAGTGTTCTTTCTTTTTTTGGTACCGGGGATTGATCTCGGGTTCTTGTCCTTGTGAGGCAGGCGTGGAAACCACTGAGCTAAATCCCTGGCCCTCAGTCTTATTTCAATGTGCACTTATTTCTCTAGTGGCCAGCAATGCTGAACATTTGGTGTTTGTCTCTACAGACAGAATTCCACTGGCCCTGGGCTCCCTCCAGACCAAAGAGAAAGTGGCTACACAGCCCTCTTGTCCCCAGCAGGCCTTGGCCTTCCGCTCCGTTAAACGAGGCGTCCCTGCCATGCTGCCAAACTGGCTCCCAGCCCCAGCCTGCTCTGTCCCCACTGCCTGGGTGGGCTCAGTGGAGCACCTCCCTCTCTGGCCTCATCCTCAGCCACTGCCCCACGAGATCTGGAAACACTGCCCTCCTCCGCTTTGGTAGCTCCCCTTCCCACTTCTCCATTCCAGAGCCGGGTGGGGGCACTCGGGGAGCCTGATGGAGGAAGGAGGAAGCCGCTGCTCATGGAGAAAGGACACCTTGGTTTTGCGCCCTGGAAGGAGGGGACTTCCCAGCTCTGCTTCCTGGGCAGCCGGCTGCAGGAAGGAGCTTTGGAAATCCTGCCACTCCCCCATCCCCCGTGTCTCCTGTCTCACGTGGCTGCGTGCCCAGAATCGCACCAGCCATCACAACAGGGCTTTGTGTTCCTTACCTGCAGCCTGAGCCAGGGACCTGTCCACCTCGGCCCGGCCCTGGACTCAGGAGTGACAGTCACTTCCTTCCCTGGAGGGGAAACCGAGGGCTCCAGACAGACAGCTCTGCCTCCCGGGTAGGGCTGCAGGGCACAGGGCAGGTGGTGGGTAGGCGAGGAATAAGCCCCCATCCCTGGCACTGAGGGGCAGGGGAAGCAACGCAGCAAGAGGCTGGGATCCGGCTGAGGGGAGCCGAATTCCATTCCACCCGCGAGTGTGTTTGGAGTCTTCTGCCAAGTGGTGTGGGAGGCCCTGCATGAATCAGACATTGTCCCTGACATTTAGGAGATAAGACGAGCATGTCAGTCACCACTGAGCAACTTGGAAGAGGAGACCAAGGTCACGAGCGAGCGAGCGCTGAGAAGGGGCACGGCAGGGCAGCAGGGGCCACTGCCTTCCCACCTGCCTGCGGGGCTGGCCAGAGACCGGGAGAGGAGCCGGAACGCAGAGCGGTGGTTCTTTCAGGACATGTGCATTATTTTCTGATTTTCTTTTCTTTTTTTGGTGGTGGTGATGGGGCAGGATCTATGTCACCCAGGCTGACCCTGAACTCCTAGGCTCAAGGAAGCCTCCTGCTTCAGCCTCCTGAGTAGCTGGCACGACAAGTACAACCCACCTAACTGGGGTTTATTTTCTGATTTTTTAAAAAGCACTTGGCATTGAGTCTTAGAAAACACTCAGTTCCCCCAGCACGCATCCCTGCTTTATCGTCAGCACAGCACATTGCTTCCTCCTTCCCGAGAGCAGTGTTTCCATGTGTGTTCCTTTTGTCTCTCCCCCTCCTCTACTCAAAGCCCCAGGAGAATAAGGCTGAGCTGTCACCTAACTGTCCCCACGGCCCAGGACATAGCAGATGCTCAATCCACATTTGTTAAATATCAACATGTTAGATAGACACACACGTTCTATTTTATGGTATCAGGATCATATTGCACATATGGTTGAATATGCTGCTTTATCCCTACCACTTATGTTTTTCAGTGTTTTCCTGCTATTAAGTATTCTTTGAGGGCTGGGATGTTGCTCAGTGGCAGAGGGCTTGCCTGGCACTGCACGAGGTTGATCCCTAGCTCTGCAAAATAAATAAACATTCTTTCAGACAGTCCTTTTTGATAGCCATCTAATAATCCACGGCATTGCTGCTACACCACTGTCTATACTGTATTTCAGCCCTCCCCTCAGAACATTTATTCCAGGCCTGGCCCCTCAGGATGAGGAGTCCTTTCTGGTCCCTGTGGGCCTCATGCTCAGCCTGTCAGATAAAGGGAGGCCCTGGCCAGTCTCTGGCATTGAGAGCCCAGGGCGGCTCAAACCATGCCCTTGGGATATCTCCATTAGAATTCTCAGCTGGGGCCCAAACCCCCAGATTCCCCCAGTTCCGCAATCCGGACCACACTGGCTGCCCAAGTGGGTCACTCCAGCCATCCCCAGAAGCTGGGGCTGTGTCCGGTGGTCCCCGCAGTGTGGAATCAGGCTATCTCACCATGGCCAAGACCCTCCTGAGTACTTGCTAAACATCTGCCGTTTATTTTCTCCAAGTCACACGTGTCCCCCACGACCATGAGGAGCCCCAGTTTATAGATGAGGACACTGAGGCCCAACAGGTGACATCATGTGGCAGAGAACACTGTGTCCAGAGTCAGTCCCAGACCAGCCTGACCTAAGCCTCTGCTCTTAGACCCTGAGCTCAGCACAGCCTCCTTGAGGCTTTATGGGGCACGAGATGTTCGCAACCACGAAGATGACGGTGGGTTTGCCTTTAAGGAGCTCAGGGGGCAGAGCCTGACTTTTCTTGAGCACCTACTATGTGCCAGGAACAGCACCAAGTGCCCACACTGCCCCGTGATTGGTTGTCATAACAACCCCCAGGGGACCCATGAGCTCCCCTCCCCTTCCTGGCTGGTGGCCCCCAGCAGCCTCTCGGGTTCCTTGGCAGGGGCTCTACTAGGAAACCTCCACCCACTGCCAGTTCCAAGTCAAAGCTTCTATAACAACAGGAAGTGGCCAGGCCATGTGGAAAATTTAGGGAGTGTGGCCACTGCCCCAGGCGAATTGTGAGGTCAGACTTCAGATATGGGGCAGGTGAGAGAGCTGGCTCCCTGGAGGCCTGGCTGGGAGCTGTGGCCTGGCCATTCCCCCGGGGGGCCAGGGAGGGGACTTCCTGCTTAGCTCTGGAAGATAGCCAGGTGGCAGGCAGTTTGGGTGGCATCCACCGGCCCCAGGGCCAGGCCCCTCAGGTCCCCAGGGGTCTGGGGGACTGGGTGCCTGTCTGAGTTCCTAGCAGCCTCCTGGGGGAAACGCTTTAGCCGGAAGCTTCTGCTCTCACCGGGAGGGGTGACACGGGCCCCTGTCTGGCTTCCTCCTGGACTGGACCTTAACTTTTCTGTTTTTAGACCGTGTCCCTAATGTAGTTCAGGCTGGCCCTGAGCTCTTGGTGAGCCTCTTGCTCCAGCCTCCTGAGTGCTGAGATTACAGATGTGTGTGCCACCACGCCTGGCTATATTTTGGGAAGATTTGGGGGGGCTGCTAAAGATCAGGCCAGTCACTGTCCTGGGTCTGACATGGACCATCCCCAACACCCCTGGGCAATGCTTCTAAGCCTCTGAGCCTGATCTACCAGGCCCACTTCCTGGATGGGGCCACTGAGTCCCACCCAGGCTCTGGGGGAGGCAGGGAGCAGCTAGGAGAGAATTCTAGGGCTCAGAGTACCCTGGGCCTGGCTGGGTGCTGGCTGGGGAGCCAGGAGGGAGTTTTGGAAGCAGGTCATTAGGTCACTCCTGTGGCCAGGCAGGACGCGCCAGTCTTGCTGGTAAGGGCGTTGACTGAGCTGATCACTGCCCAGCCCTGAACCGACCCTGCTGAGTCAGGCTGGGCCCCAGCCCTGCCGGGAGAAGCAAATGTGTAGCAGTGGGGCCCTGGCACGGGCCCTCCTGCTCGCTTTATCTCACTTAAAACGTGAGAAAAAAAATGCACACACTTAGGGCTATGGGAGCAAGGAAAGGAGAGCATTCTCTGCCTGGGGAGCGGGCGTCCCGGGGGCTCCCCCGGACAGGTGAGGTTTAGATTCAGGCCGATCAGTCTCCCAAACCTCATCTGGGGACCTCACTGCATTCCCTCCTGCAATTCTAGACCCTTCCAGAGCCACCAGGCCACCCCCACCGCACACGCAAGGAAGCCAGGCAAAGGCACAGAGAGGTTAAGGGCTCTGTCCCAGACCACACAGCCGTCAGGAGCACGGCCGGCGCTCAGACCAGGGAGTCAACCGGCCACTAACTGTGACTCGACCTCTCTGAACCTCTGTTTCTCGATCCACGGAAGGGGACAACAGCGCAAGAGCGCGCAGGGCTCCTGGGGAGCAGCGCCGGCCCCCAGGGTCGCGGCCGCCCGGGTCCTCGCCTTCCCCTCCCTCTGCGCCACCGCCACCTCCCTGCAGAGCCGCAGCGAAGCTTCCGCAGCCGCTCGGGGTTCCCTGGGTACCCAGAGGCGGTGGAAGCGGGTGCTGGGGCTCCGCCATCGACTGTGAGTGGACCCCAGGGGACGCGCGATCGTGAGAGAGGCGCCTCCCCGACCGACCGCGGGTGCTGCTCCGGGACAGGGCGCGGCGGCGCAGGCGGGACCCGGAGGCTGCCGGGAGAGCGGCGAGGCGCGAAGCCGCGGAGGGGCCGGGAAGACGTGGGGGCGGGGGTGTCTCCGGAGCCGAAGCCCCGCCCCTCCCGCGCACCCCTCCTGCCCCGCCCCTCCCAGGCTCCCCTTGGACCGGGAGCTATGGTGCGAGAGCCTGGGGCGCCGGCAGGGGGCGCGCACGGGGCGCAGGCGGGCGGGGGACCCCGCAGGAGGCGGGATTGGGGGGACGGCGCCGGGCCTCCCCTCCCGCCCCCTGCCCGCCCAGTCGGTCCTCCCCGAGCTCAGACGCCGAGGCCGGAGCCCGGTGTCGCCGCGCCCCGCCGGCGGCTCGGAGCGCGCCTACCTGTGGAGCCCGGGCGCCCCCTCCCTGGGACCTGCGCTCCTCCCCAAACCTCCCGTCAGTCCGGTTGCTCGCGCCTCGTCTCGGACAGGTGGCGCCGGGAGCCTCGGGCAGGGCGCCAGGCTCGCAGCTGGTGACATGTAGATGCCCCCGGGTCCAGCCTCGGGACCCGGACGCCTCCTGCCCGGAAAGTTTGGGCCGCGCACCATGGCCAAGAGCAGCTCCCTGCACATCCGCGTGGTGGAAGGCCGGGCGCTGCCCGCCAAGGACGTGTGAGTACGGCGGGGTGCGGGGAGCGCCGGGGTCGGGCCCACGACGGCATCCGGGCAGCGCTGCCCTCCCTGGCCTCGGGCTGGCGTCCGGGGCTGTCCTGGTGGGAGGGGGGGCCCACCTCAGCTGGGGCCTCGCCCCACCCGGGAAGGGGTGTCTTTGTTTCGGGGATGCCTTCCTGGGGTCCTCCAGAGCCAGAGAGGGCACCTCAGGATTGGATCCTGTCGGAGCTGGGGAGGCTGCGGGGTCCCTTCCTCAGTCCGGGCAGGTGCTGCAGGTGAGGCTTCTCCAGGCCAGGTATGGGTGGGGGGCTCTTACGGGCACCCTGGGGAGGCGCCCCAGAAGGCTGGGGATCCAGATGGGGCCCAACACTTCGTGCATGATTTTAGGGTTGCAGAGCGTCACCAGGTGGACCCCTGGGTCCTTTAGACCCAGCCCAGGGAGCATCCTGGTGTTGCAGCTGCTAGCCTGGGATGGGCTTTCCTGGGTGCTAAGCCCCTTAAGGAGCCAGCTACCCCTGCAGCCCCTACACCTGGCAGGAGTGATGGGGCACGGAGACCCGTGGGCTCCCTCAGTCCCAGTCCCTGGCTCTGCCTCTCCAGAGCTGAGTCAGCAGTGCTGAATCAGCAGAATGGAGGGGGGTCTCTTCCTGCTTGGCCGGGAACCCAGGAGGGGCTGAGGGTGTCAGTACCCGAGGTGGTGTGGGATCCTTGGGAGGCTGTTGGCTGGGGGACCTTGAACTTGCTTCCTCCTGAGCCTCTGCTTCCCATGTGGGCAGTGGGAGCTTGGGCAGGGTCTGCACCTGGCCTGCATATCCAGCTGTGAGGGTGGGGAGCTGTTAGGAGTTGCTGTGGCCAGGTGGGTAGGAACAGGGTTTGGGACACATGCCCAGGGGAGGTTGGGGCTCCACTGGGGAGTCTCCTGCCTCTGGCCCCTCTCAGCTCTGCAGCTGCGTGGGTGAGACTGCTGCAGTGATTTCAGCCCCCATCAGCTATCCCAAATAAACACTCACCTGCCATCAACGCAGAGAGGGCTGGACAAGCCCCTGACACTCTCTTTCCGAGATGTCACCTTGCAGCCTCTGAGAATTAGATTATGGACCCTCTGTGGCCTTGAGGTCAGGGCCGGGCCTGGCAGCTGCCCGTCTGGTTCCTGTGTCCTGGCCCCCTTCCCCTCCAGCTCCTGAGCCACGGCCCCGAGCAAGGGTGAGGAGGCTCAGTATGCCCCACCTGACAGTCCAGCCACCCTGCCTCAGTTTCCCTAGCTGTTGGCTCCCATCTTCAGAAGTGCTCTTCTCAGAATATGCTGGGATCTCGGTGCCCGTGGAGATATCCACGGGATGTGTTCTCTCCCCTTCTCCTAAGGGAGAGGCCAGAGTGTGCCCAAGCCCGGCCAGGTTTAAGGGGTGACCGGCCCTCTGCTTGTGGCTTTAGTTATTTCTACTGCCGACAGTAGCTGCTGTCGGTCATGGCGGCCCGGCTATGGTCAGGTCCTGTACTTAACACTTCCTATGGTCTTATTTGAATCCTTGTTTTACAAATGGGTAAACTGAGGACCAGAGAGGCAGTCACTTGCCCAAGGTCACATAGCTAGGGTTTGGGTGCTGACCGCTGCTCTGGACAAGCCAGTCCAGGAAGGTGCTGGCCAAGGGACCCACTTTCCCATGCCTGGCTGGGCTGGGAAGGGTCATGGGAGAGGCCAGAAGTGTCAAGGGAGAAATGGGGTCTTGGAGAGGCCAGCTCCTTCTGCCCGCGCCATTGCCCATACCTGATGGGGCTTGATAAGCCACTCATGCGTCAGAGCCCAGAGTTGTGCTGGGCTTGGCTCCCAGGAGGGGCCAGGGTCAGGCCGGGGCAGTGGGGAGAGCTGTCAGGCCTGTGCTGGTGGGGCCCCAGCCAGCTGGACCCAAGGTGGCAGTTGGGGAGACTGAGGAACAGGAACCCCACAAGGAGGGACGCAGGGCACTGCCACCAACAAGTGTCCAGACAGGGAAACTGAGGCTTGGGATGGGGCCAATGCTTTGTGCTGTTTCCTGAAATTCCCATTCCCTGGAATTCCTGGGACAACTGTGGATCTGTAACGGGCTGGGGGGTGCAGTGAGGGAGAGCGAGAGAGGCAGAGCTGGGGTGCAGGGAGAGGCTGTTGGAGGGGGTGAGGTGGCACCGGCTATGAGGCTATGAGCCCAGGGGTCGGCTGCACAGCCTTGGGTGGGGATCCTGGTTCTGCTGCCCATCTGTTCATTCTGCAAGATCTCTGCGGGGACAGCTCCAGGCCAGGGAGGGGGAGGGGGTCAGCTCTCCCCCGGGAGCTCACAGCTTGCAAGTTGTGGGGAGGCGGGAGACAGGGACGAAACACATAGAGAAATAGGCAGCAAGATGATTTGGGGTGCTCTGGATTCTGCTTATTTAGTCATTTATTTGTTGAGACAGGCTTTCGGTATGGTGCTCAGGTTGGCCTCAAACTCCTTGGCTCAAGTGACCCTCCTGCCTCAGTCTACCACATAGCTGGGACTATGCCACTTGCCTAGGTTGGAGGGTTATTTTAGATAGGTCAGCAGATGGCTCCTATGAGAAGATGACTTTTGGACTCAGGTGTGAATGAGAGGCCAGCTGGACAGCTCGAAGTTTGCTGGTTACTACTATTTTGAAGGGGGGTCAGTGAGCAGGCTTTGGTTGACCCAGGACTCACGGCTGCCCAAGGAGAGGCAACACACCTTAGTGGCTCAGTCTTGAGGTCCAGATCCCCTGATCTGTGTCTGCAAGGCCACCCTGGGGAGGGCAGTGTTTACCCGTGACCCACCCCTCCACCCCATAGGTCCTAGGAAGTGCACATTAATATTATGCCTGGCTGTCAGAGCAGGGAAACTGAGGCTGGGAGAGGGGAAGGGACTTGCCCCGCTAGGGGCGGCACATGCTCTCGACTGCTGCTGTGGGCTTTCTGGGCCAGGACTCAGCCTCTGGCTCCTGCCTCAGGCTCCCCCTCCCGTGGAGGAAACCCAGAGTGCACAGGCGGCGTGGGCGGGGTGGGCGAGGCGCAGAGCGGGTGGGTGGCCCCGGGTGGCGGTGACATCTCTGCTGCTGTCCTCTGAAGTCCTGCGGCTGTGTGACCCTGGGCCAGGCCCCAGCCCTCCTGGGCCTCTGCCCGCCCCGACTGAACACTGAAGGAGCCTCAGCCCCTCGCTCCCGCTCCCACAGGTCTGGAAGCAGCGACCCCTACTGCCTGGTGAAGGTGGATGACGAGGTGGTGGCCAGGTGAGGAGGGGCTGGGGCGGGACAGGAGCTCTCCTTTCAAAGGGGACCTGGGCTGGGGGAGGGCACGGCTTGGGGGGGGGTGCCTGCGGGCCAGAAGGCGGTAGCCGTGTCCCAGCCACTGCGACCTGATGCTGGGTCTGCTGCCTGCTGTCCCCTGCAGCCCCCTCTGGACCCACGAGGTCCCTGCCGCGTCCACTCCGCTCCCTGGGCTGACTCAGCCGCTGCCAGCCCTCACCTCCCTCGGTGGCCTTCCTGGGGGCGGGCATCTCACGCTTGGCTGGCCGGGCTGGTTCAGGGCTCCGGGCGCTGCGGGCACCAATTGTGTGTGCGTGAGCAAATGTGTGCACGTGCGTGCATGTGTGCCCATCAGCTGGGCCTGCTCGCGAGGGCGCATGGGGGCTGCAGGTCTGGTGTGAGCGCTGGCGAGCGCGCATGTGTGCAGGCCCGGCGTGTGTACTGGGCGCCGGGCGTGTGTGCGTTTGGGCAGGCACACGGGTGCCAGTGAACACAGTGGGGCCGGGTGGTGTGTGGCCCACTCTCCCGCCCCCGCAGGCCAAGGGACAGCACTCGTCCCCAAGGCCTGAGGGGGGTGGTGGGCGGGCAGCAGAGGCCTTGGTTCCTATGGAGACGGCAGGGTTCAGGATGCTCCTGGCGCTGGTTCTGGTCCAGATGGGTGGGGAGCTGGGGCTGGCTGCCCGCGCTGGGGAGGGGCTGGCTGTGGCACCCTGCTGTCCCTCCCGTCACCTCCCTGTGCTCAGACTGTGGCCCCTACTCCATTCTGTGACGCTGCCCCCAAACCTGCGGATGGGTATTCTGTGTGATCTCAGGCTGCTGTCTTCCCATGTCCGGGCTGAGGAGCCTGAGAGAACTGGAGGTGGGAAGAAGCTGGGGTGAAAGGGATGGGAGGAAGCTTTAGTGGTGCTCCCGGGCTGGATGGAGTGGGCAGCGTGTGTGTGTGTGTGTGTGTACATATGTGTGCACACGCGTGTTTCCCTGTTTCTGGGCCTATCTGGGTCCCTAAGCCTCTTGTGGCTCCCCTTGCTGCCCCAAGCAAGGTCAGGGCATTCTGCCTTTTTGTCCATGGTCCTCACCTTCTCACCAAACACCTTCCTGTTCTTTTAACAGGAAGCTCCTCATTCCTGCCTCAGGGCCTTTGCACTTGCTGTGCGGATGATCTGGAACACTTGTCCTCCTTGTTTCTCTTCCTTCTGCTTGACCTACTCCTGCAGGAATCCTTCCTGGATCCCCTAGTCCCAGCCCCAACCCCTCCCAGATGCCTCTCAGCCAACCCAATGCCCGGACCTCTCCCTCAGCCCTGGCAGTGAATAAAGTTGTGTGTGTGAGGGGGACTGTGTGTGTGAGGGGGACTGCGTGTGTGTTGCTGTGCCATGCTGCAGGTGTGTGTGTGTGCCCATGTTCTGGGTGTGTGTCTGTCTGGGTGAGGGCGTCTGTATTTACAAACACAGAAGTTGTGTTTCTAGATGCCTGTGGACGTGTGTGTGTGCGCGTGTGTGTGTGCGTGTGCCCGTCTCTGTCTGTGTGTCCCTCCCTGGGTGTGACCGTGTGGGTGTCTAGGTTCCAGTGTGTGTGCATGTGTGTCTTACGGGGTCTCTGAGCTGTCCCTGTCCCCGGCCCCTCCTGCAGGACAGCAACCATCTGGCGCAGCCTGAGCCCCTTCTGGGGGGAGGAGTACACGGTGCATCTGCCACTGGACTTCCACCACCTGGCCTTCTACGTGCTGGACGAGGACACGGTCGGGTGAGCACGGGGAAGCGGCCCGGGCACCGACGGGAGGGCACTTGGGGTCCCACCACACAGCCAGGGGCCCACCCAGCACCCGGTGCCCCCAGCCCTTCCGCTCCCTGACTCTGACCTCACGGTCACCACCCGCAGGCATGACGACGTCATCGGCAAGATCTCCCTGAGCAAGGAGGCCATCACGGCAGACCCCCGAGGTGGGTAAGGGAGGGCGGGGCACAGAGCCGGAGGGCAGAGCTGTTCCTGTTGGCCTTAGTTTCTAATGGAGTTCATTTATTGAGCAGTTCAGTTCATTCATTTACACAGTTCAGTATTCCCATTGTGCTGCGCAAGGGAACTCTCGTTCCAGGGCTCATTCCCTTCCACTGGGGTCGGCTTCTTGTGCGTCCTTCCCGAGGTCCATCTTCCTCTCCCTCCTTTTCATCCCCCCCTCCCCGCCATTCTGTACTGCTGATCAAACCCTGGGTCTTCCCACTGAGCTTTTATTTTTTACTTTGAGACAAGGTCTCAATAAATAGCTAAGTTGCCCAGGTTGGGCTCAAATTTTCAGTCCTCCTGCCTCAGCCTCTCAGAGTGGTGGGATTCCAGGGTGTGCCGCCATGCCTGACTCAGCCCTAGAGATATCTGAAACACTTGCAATCAAGAACAATACTAATAGCAGCAAACACTCACAGAGGCCGGACACTGAGTGCTTTTCATACCAGTGCTCTTCATGCTCATGTAAACCCTAGGAGGCAGGTACCCTTATGACTCCCAGCTTTTGGTGAGTAAACTGAGGCACAGAAGGTTAAGTGATTTGCACCAAGGTCACAAGGCCAGGATTTGAACCGAGGTTGTCTGGTTCCTGAGTGTGAGCTGTGAGGACTGCATCTTGCATGTGTGTTCTCTGCTTACACAAATAGTAGTGCATCCCACCCCCTGCTATGCGCCTGGCCTTTTTTCTCCTCCACGTACCTTTGAGGTCTTTCCGCAACCTCTCCAAGCGGGTTTCTGCAGTGCTTTGCAGGACATCATGGGACTCTGTAGTGCAGTTGTGCCATTACGCACTTGGCTAGTTCCTCTCCGTAGCACTCAGTTGTTTACAATATTTTCCTAGTTCAACCAGTGCAGTGGTAAATAGCCTGGTGCCGGTATGATTTCACACACGTGCGCGCTCTCAGCCTGCCAGGTAGGTTCTTACAGGTGGGTTTGTGGAATCGAACACACTCATTTGTACAAGTGTTTGACAGTGGTTGCTAAATGAGTCCTTGAGGAGGAGTCCAGAATCTGCTAACCCCACAGCTTTGTGGACAATTAACTATCAGGCCTTTGCATCCCGTGTCTGGTAGGTAAAGCGTGCCTTTGAGCGTAGCTTTAGTTCACCGTTGCATGAGTAAGAGCGAACACTGCTTTGTATGTTAAATACGTTTGGGATCACTTTTGGCCACTTCTGTCCATATTAGATGTGCATTTTTGCTCACTGGCTCATTTGCCTTTTCTTATTGGTTTTCAGGAGCTCTTTACATATTAGGGAAATTAACCCAGGATCTGTCATCTGAACTGCAAAGATTTTTCTCTTTGTCTCCTACATTTTGACCTTGCTTATTTTTCTATGTATTAAATTTTTGTGGGTTTTTTTTGTAGTCAACTTCAGTGTGCGTGTGTGCATACTCTTGATTTCCTTTATACGCAAAAATTTCTTCCCAGGAGTTAGGGGTGTAGTTCAGGGTGCAGCACTTGCCTGGCATGGACATGTGTGGGTTTGATCTCCAGCACTTTTCAAAAACAAACGAACAAGCAAACAAAAAAGAAATCCTTCCAACGCTAAGATTAAGGTGACCTTTTTTATGGTAATGGAGATTGAACTGAGCTCATCTCCACCCTTCTCTATTTTTTATTTTGAGACAGGGTCTCACTAAGTTGCTAAGTTGCCCAGGCTGGGCTCAAACTTGTGATCCTCCTGCCTCAGCCTCCCAGAGAGCTGGGATCACAGGTGGGCACCGTCATGTCTGCTGGCAAAACATTTTTTGACACGATGCCTCCTAGCAACCATTTGTTTCATTTTTTAACATTTAAGTGTTTGACCTATTTGGAATATGTCCAGATACAAGGTGTGAGGTTGAGACAGAGCTTTATTACTTTTGTCTGCAGATTGTCTCAGTATCCTTTACTAGGTGATCTACTTTTTCTTTTTCTTTTTTTTTTTTTGGTACAGGGGATCGAACTTGGGTTCTTGCGCTTGCGCAGCAGGCGGCGAAACCACTGAGCTAAATCCCCAGTCCAGTGATCTACTTTTTCATCAGAGGCATTGAGCTGAGAGCCTTCTGCATGCTGGCCATTGCCATGGTCTCTGCTGCTATTTCACGAGGGCTGCATGGTGGTAGGGGCTTTTCCTGAGTCCCTGCAGCCCAATCTCCAGCTCACAGCGGCAGGGACAGTGGGAAAGAAAATATGGTCAGGGGCCGGGGACTTAGCTCAGTGGTTCCGGCGCCTGCCTCGAAAGCACAAGGACCCAAGTTCGATCCCTGGTACCAACAAAAAAGAAAATACAGTCGCACAGGGAGCAAGGTTGGAAGGGCGGTGAGCACTGGGGGGGGGGTCTGTTTACTTTTTAACCGGGCCGCACATGCGAACTCAGAGGTGGGCGGCCTGTGACTGGCCTGTTGCTGGCAGGGTCAGGGTGGGAAGAATTGGTCCTTAGAGCAGGATTCTCGTCCCAGGCTGGGCGACGGCAGAGGCAGATGGAGACCTTGGCCCGGTTGGTGGCAGGGCTGTCCGTGCCAGGCTGGGTTTTCTTCTGGGGGCCGTGGGGAGCCATTGATGGTCCTGGAGCAGGACGGTGATGGGGGGAGTGACAGGAGAGACTGACTGCAGAGTTAGGGCCCCTGCGGGTCACAGTGGGATGGGGAGATTCGGAGATCAGTCAGGAGCCTGGTGTTGTGATGAAAGCCAGGAAGCTGATGGGATTTGTGACCTGGGGTCACAATGTCAGAGCGAAGTGAAATGGGGCTTGTGGCACAGACCTGCGGACGCCCCCTGGCTTGTCAGAGCGAGATCCTGAGTGACCAGGGCCTCAGGCACCAGACACGCAGGGACAGGGCCGCTGGAGCCCCGGGAGCAGCCAGCAGCAGGGTAGGCTCAGGGTTTCATCATCACGTTATATGGGGCTTTAAAAAATCATTCATTCATTGGTTCACTCACACATTTACTGTGGCACTGGGGATTAAACCCAGGGCCCCACACTGAGCTTTAACCCCACCCCTTTTAAAAAATATTTTTGTTTAGAGACAGGGTCTTGCTAAGTTGCCCAGGCTGGGCTCATGGGATCCTCTTCCCTCAGCCTCCCAGAGTGTTGAGATTACAGGTGTGCACCACCATACCTGGCTCTAAAAAAGTCAAATATTTAGGCCCGGGGATTTAGCTCAGTGGTTCCGCTGCCTGCCTTGCAAGCGCAAGGACCTGAGTTCGATCCCTGGTACAAAAAACAAAAAGACAAAAAAAGTCAAATATTTAGATTAATGTAAATATAAAAGATATAATCCCAAGGAAGGTCAGAAATAACAGACAAAAAAATCCTCAAATTAAACCTTAAAGGATTAAAAATGATAATGAAAAGTTAAAAGCTGTCTGTGCCAGGCATGCAAATTCCAGCTGCTGGGGAGGCTGAGATGGGAGGATCTCAAGCTTGAAATCAGCTTGGGTAACCTAATGAGAACCTGTCACAAACCAGCCAACCAGCACGCTTAACGTCAAGGGAGCTTTAAGCTCACATGGTGCATATTACACGCGCGTGAGGATGCAGCAGGTGCCTCATGCATGTAGTGCCTGTGCCCACAGGGATCGACAGCTGGATCAACCTGAGCCGTGTGAACCCGGACGCTGAGGTGCAGGGTGAGGTCCGCCTGGCGGTGCAGCTGCTGCAGGACTCGCGGGGCCGCTGTCTTCGCTGTCACCTGCTGCAGGCCAGGTGGGTCTTGTTGGACGTGGTGTGTG